>OX038874.1:1205000-1805000 GCA_943789525.1 Agriphila geniculea
GCTCCTGGTCTACACAGTTGTCTATTTCGAAACGAACGAAAAAACTTATGTAAGGCCATAGCTAAGACTTGCATCTTTCATTTGAACCTAGTAATTTGCGGGCGCTCCATCAAAACAAATACTTTTAGCAATTTAAAGTGAGCAGGTAATTATAACGAACTGAATGTTTACTCCTGGTCTACACAGTTGTCTATTTCGAAACAAACGAAAAGACTTATTTAGGGCCATAGCTAAGACTTGCATCTTTCATTTGAACCTAGTCATTTGCGGGCGCTCCTTCAAAACAAATACTTTTAGCGGTTCGAAGTGAGTAGGTAATTATAACGCACCGTATGTTTGCTCCTGGTCTACACAGTTGTCTATTTCGAAACAAACGAAAAGACTTATGTAAGGCCATAGCTAACACTGGCATCTTTTATTTGAACCTAGTCATTTGCGGGCGCTCCATCAAAACAAATACTTTTAACAATTTAAAGTGAGCAGGTAATTATAACGAACTGAATGTTTTCTCCTGGTCTACACAGTTGTCTATTTCGAAACAAACGAAAAGATTTATGTAGGGCCATAGCTAACATTTGCATCTTTCATTTGAACCTAGTCATTTGCGGGCGCTCCATCAAAACAAATACTTTTAGCAATTTAAAGTGAGCAGGTAATTATAACGAACTGAATGTTTACTCCTGGTCTACACAGTTGTCTATTTCGAAACAAACGAAAAGATTTATCTAGGGCCATAGCTAACATTTGCATCTTTCATTTGAACCTAGTCATTTGCGGGCGCTCCATCAAAACAAATACTTTTAACAATTTAAAGTGAGCAGGTAATTATAACGAACTGAATGTTTACTCCTGGTCTACACAGTTGTCTATTTCGAAACAAACGAAAAGATTTATGTAGGGCCATAGCTAACACTTGCATCTTTCATTTGAACCTAGTCATTTGCGGGCGCTCCATCAAAACAAATACTTTTAGCAATTTAAAGTGAGCAGGTAATTATAACGAACTGAATGTTTACTCCTGGTCTACACAGTTGTCTATTTCGAAACAAACGAAAAGACTTATGTAGGGTCATAGCTAAGACTTGCGCATCTTTCATTTGAACCTAGTCATTTGCGGGCGCTCTATCAAAACAAATACTTTTAGCAATTTAAAGTGAGCAGGTAATTAAAACGAACTGAAAGTTTTCTCCTGGTCTACACAGTTGTCTATTTCGAAACAAACAAAAAGACTTATGTAGGGCCATAGCTAAGACTTGCATCTTTCATTTTAACCTAGTCATTTGCGGGCGCTCCTTCAAAACAAATACTTTTAGCGGTTCGAAGTGAGTAGGTAATTATAACGCACCGTATGTTTGCTCCTGGTCTACACAGTTGTCTATTTCGAAACAAACGAAAAGACTTATGTAGGGCCATAGCTAACACTGGCATCTTTTATTTGAACCTAGTCATTTGCGGGCGCTCCATCAAAACAAATACTTTTTAACAATTTAAAGTGAGCAGGTAATTATAACGAACTGTATGTTTACTCCTGGTCTACACAGTTGTCTATTTCGAAACAAACGAAAAGATTTATGTAGGGCCATAGCTAACACTTGCATCTTTCATTTGAACCTAGTCATTTGCGGGCGCTCCTTCAAAACAAATACTTTTAGCGGTTCGAGTTGAGTAGGTAACTTTAACGAACCGTATGTTTGCTCCTGGTCTACACAGTTGTCTATTTCGAAACAAACGAAAAGACTTATGTAGGGCCATAGCTAACACTCGCATCTTTTATTTGAACCTAGTCATTTGCGGGCGCTCCATCAAAACAAATACTTTTAGCAATTTAAAGTGAGCAGGTAATTATAACGAACTGAATGTTTACTCCTGGTCTACACAGTTGTCTATTTCGAAACAAACGAAAAGACTTATGTAGGGCCATAGCTAAGACTTGCATTTTTCATTTGAACCTAGTCATTTGCGGGCGCTCCATCAAAACAAATACTTTTAGCGGTTCGAAGTGAGAAGGTAACTTTAACGAACCGTATGTTTGCTCCTGGTCTACACAGTTGTCTATTTCGAAACAAACGAAAAGACTTATGTAGGGCCATAGCTAAGACTTGCATCTTTCATTTGAATCTAGTCATTTGCGGGCGCTCCTTCAAAACAAATACTTTTAGCGGTTCGAGTTGAGTAGGTAACTTTAACGAACCGTATGTTTGCTCCTGGTCTACACAGTTGTCTATTTCGAAACAAACGAAAAGACTTATGTAGGGCCATAGCTAACACTCGCATCTTTTATTTGAACCTAGTCATTTGCGGGCGCTCCATCAAAACAAATACTTTTAGCAATTTAAAGTGAGCAGGTAATTATAACGAACTGAATGTTTACTCCTGGTCTACACAGTTGTCTATTTCGAAACAAACGAAAAGATTTATGTAAGGCCATAGCTAACACTTGTATCTTTCATTTCAACCCAGTCATTTGCGGGCGCTTCATCAAAACAAATACTTTTAGCAATTTAAAGTGAGCAGGTAATTATAACGAACTGAATGTTTACTCCTGGTCTACACAGTTGTCTATTTCGAAACAAACGAAAAGACTTATGTAGGGCCATAGCTAAGACTTGCATCTTTCATTTGAACCTAGTCATTTACGGGTGCTCCTTCAGAACAAATACTTTTATCGGTTCGAAATGAGTAGGTAACTTTAACGAACCGTATGTTTGCTCCTGGTCTACACAGTTGTCTATTTCGAAACAAACGAAAAGACTTATGTAGGGCCATAGCTAACACTGGCATCTTTTATTTGAACCTAGTCATTTGCGGGCGCTCCTTCAAAACAAATACCTTTAGCGGTTCGAAGTGAGTAGGTAATTATAACGCACCGTATGTTTGCTCCTGGTCTACACAGTTGTCTATTTCGAAACAAACGAAAAGACTTATGTATTGCCATAGCTTAGACTTGCATCTTTCATTTGAACCTAGTCATTTGCGGGCGCTCCTTCAAAACAAATACTTTTAGCGGTTCGAAGTGAGTAGGTAATTATAACGAACTGAATGTTTACTCCTGGTCTACACAGTTGTCTATTTCGAAACAAACGAAAAGATTTATGTAGGGCCATATCTAACACTTGTATCTTTCATTTCAACCCAGTCATTTGCGGGCGCTTCATCAAAACAAATACTTTTAGCAATTTAAAGTGAGCAGGTAATTATAACGAACTGAATGTTTACTCCTGGTCTACACAGTTGTCTATTTCGAAACAAACGAAAAAACTTATGTAGGGCCATAGCTAAGACTTGCATCTTTCATTTGAACCTAGTCATTTACGGGTGCTCCTTCAAAACAAATACTTTTATCGGTTCGAAATGAGTAGGTAACTTTAACGAACCGTATGTTTGCTCCTGGTCTACACAGTTGTCTATTTCGAAACAAACGAAAAGACTTATGTAGCGCCATAGCTAACACTGGCATCTTTTATTTGAATCTAGTCATTTGCGGGCGCTCCATCAAAACAAATACTTTTAGCAATTTAAAGTGAGCAGGTAATTATAACGAACTGAATGTTTACTCCTGGGTCTACACAGTTGTCTATTTCGAAACAAACGAAAAAACTTATGTAGGGCCATAGCTAAGACTTGCATCTTTCATTTGAACCTAGTCATTTACGGGTGCTCCTTCAAAACAAATACTTTTATCGGTTCGAAATGAGTAGGTAACTTTAACGAACCGTATGTTTGCTCCTGGTCTACACAGTTGTCTATTTCGAAACAAACGAAAAGACTTATGTAGCGCCATAGCTAACACTGGCATCTTTTATTTGAATCTAGTCATTTGCGGGCGCTCCATCAAAACAAATACTTTTAGCAATTTAAAGTGAGCAGGTAATTATAACGAACTGAATGTTTACTCCTGGGTCTACACAGTTGTCTATTTCGAAACAAACGAAAAAACTTATGTAGGGCCATAGCTAAGACTTGCATCTTTCATTTGAACCTAGTCATTTACGGGTGCTCCTTCAAAACAAATACTTTTATCGGTTCGAAATGAGTAGGTAACTTTAACGAACCGTATGTTTGCTCCTGGTCTACACAGTTGTCTATTTCGAAACAAACGAAAAGACTTATGTAGCGCCATAGCTAACACTGGCATCTTTTATTTGAATCTAGTCATTTGCGGGCGCTCCATCAAAACAAATACTTTTAGCAATTTAAAGTGAGCAGGTAATTATAACGAACTGAATGTTTACTCCTGGGTCTACACAGTTGTCTATTTCGAAACAAACGAAAAGACTTATGTAGGGCCATAGCTAAGACTTGCATCATTCATTTGAACCTAGTCATTTGCGGGCGCTCTTTCAAAACAAATACTTTTAGCGGTTCGAAGTGAGTAGGTAACTTTAACGAACCGTATGTTTGCTCCTGGTCTACACAGTTGTCTATTTCGAAACAAACGAAAAAACTTATGTAAGGCCATAGCTAAGACTTGCATCTTTTATTTGAACCTAGTCATTTGCGGGCGCTCTATCAAAACAAATACTTTTAGCAATTTAAAGTGAGCAGGCAATTAAAACGAACTGATAGTTTTCTCCTTGTCTACACAGTTGTCTATTTCGAAACAAACGAAAAGATTTATGTAGGGCCATAGCTAACACTTGCATCTTTCATTTCAACCCAGTCATTTGCGGGCGCTCCTTCAAAACAAATACTTTTAGCGGTTCGAAGTGAGTAGGTAATTATAACGAACTGAATGTTTACTCCTGGTCTACACAGTTGTCTATTTCGAAACAAACGAAAAGATTTATGTAGGGCCATATCTAACACTTGTATCTTTCATTTCAACCCAGTCATTTGCGGGCGCTTCATCAAAACAAATACTTTTAGCAATTTAAAGTGAGCAGGTAATTATAACGAACTGAATGTTTACTCCTGGTCTACACAGTTGTCTATTTCGAAACAAACGAAAAAACTTATGTAGGGCCATAGCTAAGACTTGCATCTTTCATTTGAACCTAGTCATTTACGGGTGCTCCTTCAAAACAAATACTTTTATCGGTTCGAAATGAGTAGGTAACTTTAACGAACCGTATGTTTGCTCCTGGTCTACACAGTTGTCTATTTCGAAACAAACGAAAAGACTTATGTAGCGCCATAGCTAACACTGGCATCTTTTATTTGAATCTAGTCATTTGCGGGCGCTCCATCAAAACAAATACTTTTAGCAATTTAAAGTGAGCAGGTAATTATAACGAACTGAATGTTTACTCCTGGGTCTACACAGTTGTCTATTTCGAAACAAACGAAAAGACTTATGTAGGGCCATAGCTAAGACTTGCATCATTCATTTGAACCTAGTCATTTGCGGGCGCTCTTTCAAAACAAATACTTTTAGCGGTTCGAAGTGAGTAGGTAACTTTAACGAACCGTATGTTTGCTCCTGGTCTACACAGTTGTCTATTTCGAAACAAACGAAAAAACTTATGTAAGGCCATAGCTAAGACTTGCATCTTTTATTTGAACCTAGTCATTTGCGGGCGCTCTATCAAAACAAATACTTTTAGCAATTTAAAGTGAGCAGGCAATTAAAACGAACTGATAGTTTTCTCCTTGTCTACACAGTTGTCTATTTCGAAACAAACGAAAAGATTTATGTAGGGCCATAGCTAACACTTGCATCTTTCATTTCAACCCAGTCATTTGCGGGCGCTCCATCAAAACAAATACTTTTAGCAATTTAAAGTGAGCAGGTAATTATAACGAACTGAATGTTTACTCCTGGTCTACACAGTTGTCTATTTCGAAACAAACGAAAAGATTTATGTAGGGCCATAGCTAAACTTGCATCTTTCATTTGAACCTAGTCATTTGCGGGCGCTCCATCAAAACAAATACTTTTAGCAATTTAAAGTGAGCAGGTAATTATAACGAACTGAATGTTTGCTCCTGGTCTACACAGTTGTCTATTTCGAAACAAACGAAAAGACTTATGTAGCGCCATAGCTAACACTGGCATCTTTTATTTGAACCTAGTCATTTGCGGGCGCTCCATCAAAACAAATACTTTTAGCAATTTAAAGTGAGCAGGTAATTATAACGAACTGAATGTTTACTCCTGGGTCTACACAGTTGTCTATTTCGAAACAAACAAAAAGACTTATGTAGGGCCATAGCTAAGACTTGCATCATTCATTTGAACCTAGTCATTTGCGGGCGCTCCTTCAAAACAAATACTTTTAGCGGTTCGAAGTGAGTAGGTAACTTTAACGAACCGTATGTTTGCTCCTGGTCTACACAGTTGTCTATTTCGAAACAAACAAAAAGATTTATGTAGGGCCATAGCTAACACTTGCATCTTTCATTTCAACCCAGTCATTTGCGGGCGCTCCATCAAAACAAATACTTTTAGCAATTTAAAGTGAGCAGGTAATTATAACGAACTGAATGTTTACTCCTGGTCTACACAGTTGTCTATTTCGAAACAAACAAAAAGATTTATGTAGGGCCATAGCTAACACTTGCATCTTTCATTTGAACCTAGTCATTTGCGGGCGCTCCATCAAAACAAATACTTTTAGCAATTTAAAGTGAGCAGGTAATTATAACGAACTGAATGTTTACTCCTGGTCTACACAGTTGTCTATTTCGAAACAAACGAAAAGACTTATGTAGGGCCATAGCTAAGACTTGCATCTTTTATTTGAACCTAGTCATTTGCGGGCGCTCTATCAAAACAAATACTTTTAGCAATTTAAAGTGAGCAGGTAATTAAAACGAACTGAAAGTTTTCTCCTGGTCTACACAGTTGTCTATTTCGAAACAAACGAAAAGACTTATGTAGAGCCATAGCTAAGACTTGCATCTTTCATTTGAACCTAGTCATTTGCGGGCGCTCTATCAAAACAAATACTTTTAGCAATTTAAAGTGAGCAGGTAATTAAAACGAACTGAAAGTTTTCTCCTGGTCTACACAGTTGTCTATTTCGAAACAAACGAAAGGACTTATGTAGGGCCATAGCTAAGACTTGCATCTTTTATTTGAACCTAGTCATTTGCGGGCGCTCTATCAAAACAAATACTTTTAGCAATTTAAAGTGAGCAGGTAATTAAAACGAACTGAAAGTTTTCTCCTGGTCTACACAGTTGTCTATTTCGAAACAAACGAAAAGACTTATGTAGGGCCATAGCTAAGACTTGCATCTTTCATTTGAACCTAGTCATTTGCGGGCGCTCCTTCAAAACAAATACTTTTAGCGGTTCGAAGTGAGTAGGTAATTATAACGCACCGTATGTTTGCTCCTGGTCTACACAGTTGTCTATTTCGAAACAAACGAAAGGACTTATGTAGGGCCATAGCTAACACTGGCATCTTTTATTTGAACCTAGTCATTTGCGGGCGCTCCATCAAAACAAATACTTTTAGCAATTTAAAGTGAGCAGGTAATTATTACGAACTGAATGTTTACTCCTGGTCTACACAGTTGTCTATTTCGAAACAAACGAAAAGATTTATGTAGGGCCATAGCTAAGACTTGCATCTTTCATTTGAACCTAGTCATTTGCGGGCGCTCCTTCAAAACAAATACTTTTAGCGGTTCGAAGTGAGTAGGTAATTATAACGCACCGTATGTTTGCTCCTGGTCTACACAGTTGTCTATTTCGAAACAAACGAAAGGACTTATGTAGGGCCATAGCTAACACTGGCATCTTTTATTTGAACCTAGTCATTTGCGGGCGCTCCATCAAAACAAATACTTTTAGCAATTTAAAGTGAGCAGGTAATTATTACGAACTGAATGTTTACTCCTGGTCTACACAGTTGTCTATTTCGAAACAAACGAAAAGATTTATGTAGGGCCATAGCTAAGACTTGCATCTTTCATTTGAACCTAGTCATTTGCGGGCGCTCCTTCAAAACAAATACTTTTAGCGGTTCGAAGTGAGTAGGTAACTTTAACGAACCGTATGTTTGCTCCTGGTCTACACAGTTGTCTATTTCGAAACAAACGAAAAAACTTATGTAGGGCCATAGCTAACACTTGCATCTTTCATTTGAACCTAGTCATTTGCGGGCGCTCCTTTAAACGAATATTAGAATAGCGTTTTTACGCGTACTTACGGAATTCTACAATTTGAGTATTTTTCTTATGTGTATCTACCTATCTATAGCCCAATTTTTTCTATGAGTAACGGTGCATTTTGATGTACTCACATACATTTAGCATTATTCAATGATTCCTTTCATAAACTAGTCCATATAACGAGTTATTAAGGTTGTTAGTGCGTGCAGGCAAGATTTTTCTAAAAAATAAAAAAAATCATAACTTTTTTCGGTTTGTCAAAACAAACAAAATTTTATCAAAACAAATCAAAACTAACGAAAAGCAATCATAATGCGCAATTTTTATTTTGTTTTGCCATATGGGGTGGCTATCTTCACGTGAAGATAGCCACCCCACTTTGCATTTTTTTCTAGGGAATACGGAGTCTAAACAAACGAAAATTTTAATCAAAACAAACGAAACTAACAAATATCTATCGAATAAGCTTTAAATAAAACCATTTGGTGCAATGGGGTGGCTAGCGTGAAGATAGCCACCCCACTTTTGTTTTTAAAAAAAAAGTATGAAGGAAATCTAAACAAACGATTTTTTTTCCAAAACAAATCAAAACTAACGCTAAACTAACGACCTGCACCCTCAAAACCTGGGCACTCGAAATGGGGTGGCTATCTTCACGGAGGTCTAAGTGAGCCATGTACATAAACACCCCCGTCAAATACAGGATCAGATTTAATCGGTATTACAACTAATGAATTTCCAGTGACTACCGTATCTTTACTAGACACTAAATGTATTTTAGTTTCGTCAACCTTCTCAAATATTACTTTAGTTGATGTCTTAGTGATAATTAAATCGGGTAATTCAGTGAAGGTATGTCCTAAGAGAACCGGATGGCTCAAGACATAGTCCTCGACAACGTAAAGTTCAATAGTCTTCTCTATCCCCTGCACTTCTACTTTAGCACTTAGAACTCCTAAGGGACTAATCAAATTAGCTCCAATGCCTTTTAGCACTGGTAGATCGGAAGAGAGCTTTATGTCAAGACCAAGTTGCTGCGCTTGGGTTATTCTTATCAACGAGCACTGGCTACCTAAATCTACGTGACATGATACTGATTTACTATTAATTTTAATATCAAAAACATATTTATCATTTGCATCATCTGCTAATCCTAATTTAGAAACTTGTTTTTCTGTTTTATCTTTTGGTTGGGTGTCGACATTAGTTGTATCAACGGTTATTTTATTCCTATAGCAAGTAGAAGATTGATGTCCAAATCTACTACAAATGGAACATTTGTTAAGGGGCTTCTCACATTTAAAGCTAGGGTGACCTAGTTCATTACAATTGAAACAGCGAATATTGGAATTGGTAGTCACTGGCTTTGAGCCCTGTGATCGGTGTGAAGCACTAAATGGGACTTTACGCTCATACCTACCCCCATTGTTGCCTTCACGGTTATCTCTACTTTGTCCAACTTTGACAGTTCTAAAATATTTCAGAATTTGTTCAGGTTCACTAAACTGAGCTGCCTGAGCCCCAACTTTGATAGCGCGGTCGTCTACCCCGTATAAAATACAATCTACAGCCTGTTTTCCATAAATTTTACACCTATTTAGTAAGTTAAGTTTCGCATAATAATAGTGCTCCAATGATTCGCCGTATTTGACACGTTTGGCTAGCATTTCCGTCAAGAGTTCAGCGTAGTCCTCGCGACACGGAAATGATTCTATCAACTTTCTCTTCCACTCAGTCCAAGTATGCAAAAGACTAGGTAAACCTTGGTACCACGTTTTCGCTAGCCCAGTGAGTTTTGGAAGAGCGTAGTGGATAATCTCCTTTTCCTCCCACCCATATATTTCTGCACATTCTTCTATTTTAGTAATCCACATTAAAACGGTTTGTTCTTTACTCATAGGGTCAAACTCCGGAATCACATTATTGGTGTTAAACGATAATTTCGGTCTATCTGAACTCTTGACGGTTTTCAAAATTGATAAAAACTTATCTAACATTACATTGGTATCTGAATCCCTTTTCTTACTGCTATGTCTAGAAATTCGAGGTGACTCACCATTACTCGAGCTACTGCTGCGATATCTCCTTGACTTCCTCTCCTTACGTGGTCGCTTCTTATACTTCCTCGCTCCACGATAGACTCCTTCCTCATCCGTAGAACTTCCCGAATCCGTTGTTACAACCCGTTTTTCCTTTCTTCTTGATGAACGTGGTGTGTATCCTCTCTTTTCTCTAGTCAATCCCATTGTATCCTGGTATGTATTCTGTAGTCCTGGTCTTGGAAGTATAATACTCCTTTCACCACCCTCTGACCTGGGTGTTTCCCTGCCCGAAAACCTAGGCGTCTCCATACCCTCTAACCTGGGTGTTCTTCTGCTCTCTAACCTGAGCCTCTCACTACCCTCTAACCTGGGTGTTCTCCCGCTCTCCAACCTGAGCGTTTCACTGCCTTCACACATAGGCATCCGATCATCTTTCTTACTGAATACCAGTCCTTCCCCTCGACTGTGTTCAGCTTCATCCATAATGTATGTATAACTGAAACATTTAACAGTAAAAGCTTAGTGCCTGTCTACAACAACAAAAAAACTAATGCAAGGGTTTTTATACAAACACAGTAAGGGTTTATATACATCGAATCACTAGAGATTTATAAATATTGTTTAAATGAACATACAAATGCTTGAATTTCAATAATAAATCATATTTATAACACACTGGTCTAATAATGATACATTAAATAGTTATGTATCTTTAAATAAATAAATAAATAAATAACGCTTGGAAAATATCACACAGCGCTATCTAACCCCAAACTAAGCAAAGCTTGTAATATGAGTGCTATACAACTGATATACTCTTATATACTTTTTAATTATATACTTATTATACATAGTAATACCCAGAGCCGGCACAGAACTTAAAATTCATTATTTAAATTTCTGCCTGGCCGGGAATCGAACCCGGGACCTATGCGTGGTAAATGCGGCCTGTTGACCACTGCACCAGTCAGGTCGTCTTTGTAATAGTAAGATACATGTTAACTTTTAAATTGACTGTAAGTACCCAACTATTTTCCGTTTTCTCAATCCTAGTTTTATTGTAACCAATGTAGAAAAACAAAGTTTAATGTGGAAAATCAAGCTAGGAATTGAAGGGGCACATTCATCTGTTAATTCACAAGTTTTTCCACAAGTTTAAAACCATATTCAGGTGATATAAACTGCTCATAGGGATGGCTATTGTGGACGTGAAAAGAAAATTATGAATAAAAATTCTTACGATCCCGCTTCTGAACTGTTAACGATCAGTTTAGATGAGGGATTTTCGTAAAGAAAATTCAGACAAAGTTTATAACAAACACGTATATTCCTCTTTCCACGATCATTCAATCAACTATTAAGAAATAGAAAACGCTACTTACATTAGAACACTTAAGTTTGATCACAATTTCTGCACTTTTCAGCACTTGTTCCACACTTGGAGCCTTAAAACACTTTTCATGCGTAAGCGTTGACGTCTCGAACAGAAAATCGCCATTTTGTCAGTTACGTTTGAATTTATACACTTCACAGACTAGATAGTGTGACACGTCAGACTAGATAGTGTGACACGCTAGACTAGATAGTGTAACATGTCAGACTAGATAGTGTGACATATCGAATAATCGATATCTATGGTTAGTGACAATTGAATAATTAGTTATTAAATTAAAGATAAATCGTAAAAACCAAATAAAAGCTAACAATAGTATACAGTTTAGGACTTTGTCTAGTTTTGTTTTGTAGTTGTCATTTGTCACTGGTTTTTAGAGTGACAAAGTTCTGAACTGTATATATATTGACGTGATACATAGGCTGCCTTTTTTCGTGAAAGTAATATTGAAGGGGTGTAGGGTTCCCGTTCTCCTTGTGTCGCTTTCAACAGAGGAATGCCTCAGGGCATATTCTTCTAAAAAAAAAAGTCAAAATTGTATGGCAGAAAGTTGAAAGGGAAAGCGCATGGTTTGGCGGCAATATTGCAGGCGTTTGGCGCAAGCAGAATTGAAAGTTGAAGAGGCTTGGTGAAGACACACCATTGTAATCATTATGGTTGTATGTAAGATTGCAATTTGCAAGGGTAAAATTTGTGGAAGCAAGTAGGCCAACCAAATCAATAAAAAGTAGACTAAAGAGATAATATTGATAACCAGTTGACCCCGATATCTAAAAATTTTAGGTTGGATTTTAACGCGAAATATTGCTATAATGTTTCAAAGACATGATGAGACGTTAAAAGATGAAACGCAGACGTATTTCAAGCAACGCAGTTTCAAGTATGTACCTACAGAGAAGCAATAACCCACAAACAATAAAATGGGCATTTGGTTATTTTGGAAGCTTGCCCGGCTCCTTTGTCCAGTAATAATGATTATACACGCTTCCCTTATAAGTACCTCACCCCAGCTCATTTGTTAAAAAGGCACGCGAAGGGACGAACGAATTAAAAGAGTTAAAGAATAATATTATTGACCGAGCGAGCACGAAGTGCGAGCGAAGCGTCTCTGCTTCAGCTTCCGGGCAAAAATTCTTTCGTATGTCTGGCTCTCTGTTCTCACCTACAGGTCGCATTTCTCAACCGATTCTCGTGAAATTTTGTGAGCAGGTTTGAAAATTATATAATTTTCAAACCTGCTCACAAAATTTCAGAAAAAAGAAAAAAGAGTTTTTTTGTCAAGCCAGTTTTTTGAATTTTTTTAAAATGACAGAGATATGTTAAAAAATCAAGTTCAGTCCGACATTCCAGCACTGCCTGTTTTACTCTACAGGTCGCATTTCTCAACCGATCCTCGTAAAATATTGTAAGCAGGTTTGAAAGTAATGTACAGATTTTTTTGTCAAGCCAGTTTTTTGAAATTTTTCAAAATGTCGGAGATATTTTAACAAACCCATTTAAGTCCGGTTTTCCAGCGCTGTCTGTTCTCTACAGGTTGCATTTCTCAACCGATTCTCGTGAAATTTTGTGAGCAGGTTTAAAAATAATATAGAATTTTCTTATCACGCCAGTTTTTTTTTATTTTTCAAAATGACGGAGAAATGTTAAAAAGACAATTTCAGGCCGGCTTTCCAGTGCTGTCTGTTTTCCTCTACAGGGGCTGTATTATGACATCTTATTTCCAGTCAGTTTTCTGACTGGCTATCAATCTTTCTCTTTTATTTGCTATACAGCGAGAAAGAGATGTCACTACAGCAATTTATAAACCTGGCAGGATTTAAGAGCTCGTAATACGGCCTCAGGTCGCATTTCTCAACCGATTCTCGTGAAATTTTGTAAGCAAGTTTGAAAATTGTATAGGTAGAAATTTCTTAGCAAGCCAGTTTTTCGTTTTTTTTTTAAATGGCGAAGATATGTCAGTCCGGTTTTCTGGCGCTGGCTGTTCTCTTCTACAGGTCGCATTTCTCAACCGATCCCGAGCAGGTTTGATAAATATATAGATTTTATTTGTCGAGACAGTTTTTCGAAATTTATTAAAATGACTGAGATATGTAAAGAACCATATTGCAGTCCGGCTTTCCGGCTGTTTGTTCTCCCCTACAGGTCGC
Source organism: Agriphila geniculea (assembly GCA_943789525.1). Lineage (NCBI taxonomy): Eukaryota > Metazoa > Arthropoda > Insecta > Lepidoptera > Crambidae > Agriphila > Agriphila geniculea. The sequence continues at coordinate 1,218,643 of OX038874.1, forward strand.
ATTTCTGAACTGATTCTGGTAAAATTTTATGAGTAGGTTCGATAGTTAAATAAAACTGTTTAGTCAAGCCAGTTTTTCCAAATTTATTAAAAAAAATATTCACGCATTTCGAAAAATGATCAAAATTACAAGCACCATCTAGCTGCGAATACTCACGTACTGTGTGCTTTGAAAACTTCATGGCGACATTTTATTTATTTTATCGCGCGGTCTACAGCTCACGGAGCCACTAGTTTAAATACTTCATCTGAGGATGCTTATGGCCAATTTCACCAACATCCCCTAAACCGTTACCTAACTATGTGCCCCTTTAAATAAAAGAGCCCCCAAACGAACCCCTTGTTTAGAATACGTTTCACCAACTAAACAGCCCTTTAACTATGAGACCATAGCTAGGGGACAGTTTTTTCATCATTTTGGATGTGTTAACCGTAACTTTTGACCTTTAACTTTGTAATTATTACGTTAATTTAATTCTATTGATCTATTGAAGCAAATGTTTGACCCGAAATTAAAATATAAGTATAAAAACACTTTTTTAAACTTGAACTGTTTGAAGCCTTTGGACTACCGTAGAACAAAATGTGCTCAGATATTCCTTTAGAAAGTCTGAAATCACCATGTTGATTCTTCTTATTTATTAAGCCATATTTCACTATACTTTTCAAATAAGAAATAAAATATAAAATAAGTATTCAAATAATAATCACAATTAAATGTAAAAAAATCACTACCTATGTTTATTATTCTTATTTATTAAGTCGTTATATTATTCAAAAAGAAATAAATTATTAAAAAATATTTTGAATAAAATATTAGGTAAGTAAGTATTCTAATAATAATCACATTTAAATGTAAAAAAAGCTTTCTCATCTACGGTCATGAAAATCCAAATTCTTTTCAACCTTCTCTAATATAAATAAATATTAATAACCTATAGGTATCTTTTTTTCTCTTTATTTTTAAAGTAGTTTTTGTATTAAGTTACATGTCAGCCCCATAGTAACTTTAATGTAATGTGGGGTTATGCACTTATATTAAAATAATTATACTTATATTTTTTTATTGTATTTTTTTTAATGTATTTTTTTTATTGTATTTTTTTTATTGTATTTTTTTTATTATATTGTAAATTATATTTTATATAACTATATATTTTTAAAAGTCTACGTTATCACTTTTTTAAAATAGCCCACTCATTGTCGAATTATTTGATGTCGTCTAAATAATGTATTTCCCAGAATTAACTCAAAAATTTTAAAGCTTTCTACAATTGAATAAAGTGCCTATCCATTTTCTTTAGTAATTAAAAAATATTGCTCTCGAAAAAAGATTTTTAAACTGCCACATAACGTTATGGGCTGAATATTGCACCCCCTAAACTTAGCAGTCCTTTTAGCACTATAGGGGTCCCATGTGCGTTGGTGAAACGCATGAACGCGGTTATGTGGTCCCCTAACAGATTTGCGGGTCCTATTAAATTTAGGGGACGTTGGTGAAATCGGGCATTAATCTCGCCGACGTTGTTTATGATGTCTAAACCATTTCTTTCTTAATTTTTAAATGCCTTGTACTTTAATTTAATTTAAGTTATTAAAAAAATAAATACTAAAGAAATACATTACAAAAATATAGTCCAGTCAAACTTTCAGCCAGCCAAAACAAACAACATTAATTCAGGCTTATCCTGGTGTGCTTTATCGACGTACAGCAGCTTGCACGTTGATATCCCTTCCCTATAAAACGCATGTAAATTAAAAATGTGCATCATTTGTTGCAGAATAGTCGATGTGACCTGAACCAATTTACACAGCTGCCATCATGACCTCGCGGTAAGTGTCACCATTTTACTATGTTGTAACTTTTCCTGTCATCGATATTTATGATACTTATGTTTATAAATTGGGGAAAAGCCGCGAAGGTTGCAAAAAATATTTCAAAAATACTGTTCTCCTTGTTAAATTGTTTCTTTTTGAGTGTTACATTAAAATTTAATCGATTTTCTTAAGTTACAGACGTAAACACGTAAAACGATGCGAACACTTTAAAATTAACGCCATTAATATTTTTTATTTTATAATTATCTTCTAAAAAGCCTTAATTAAAAAAAGAAATGAATTCGCGTAATTCCTGTTACATTATTCTGGCAACGCAAAATGAGTTGGGCTTTTGTATGAATAGACCGATCGGGATAAGTTATTTTGAGGGTATAACCTTCAAGAATTCTAAAGTTTATGAATTTTTGCCTGTCGATACATTGGCATATATTAAGTATATTTTTGCGTTTTGTGTCACATCTAGCCGATGCATCTTGAGAAATTCGATTATTTGTGGTGGTTATAAATAATTGAACTCAAAACTGTCAAAATTGATTTAAAGTTAAAAAAATTCAATAGTATTGTATTTAAGATAGCCTGCATAGTGTACAAACCTAATTTGTGTCATTTTTGTCCATGGAAACAGACGAAAATATTACAATTTGAAAAACAAGTACCATTTACCTCAGATCACTTAAAAATCCCTATGAAATAAATTTGTGCCAAATTAAGGCATGGACTTTTAATATTTTCAAATTTTGTTTGTTCAAGCTATTAATGCTTATAAAAAATATTAGAATTATTAGTTTACAGGGTGTTGTAAATAAAAAATAAAATAGCTGCAAATGCCATTGATGAATTTGGCACAAAACATTTTGTACAACAGATACTATTGATCTAAAACATTTAACACTTAATTAACCAATTGTAATATTCTTTTGGAGGTACTAAGGTAACGTTTTAGGTAATAGTCAAATAACAGTTTTCCCATGGACAGATGTGACACAAAAAGCTAATGTACATCGGTTACAACTTCGTAATCATCATGAAAGTAAAATTTTCAACTTTAATTTTTTTTCGTCCGATAGCGTTAAAAAGACAAAAACCTAAATTGTTACTTATGCATCCAACCAAAATGACACAATTTCATGTATTAGGCTAAGTGAATGGTGCAGAAACTATATACGAAAAAAAACAAACTTTAATATTTTTGAAACCTAAAAACTTATCCCGATCGGTCTAGAAATCGCCTTTAAATTACGCAACTCACAAAATTACGCCCGCCGGGCCCTATTTCACCAAGTCGACATTTGTCAGTGACATATGTCGGTTAATTTTACAATTGTCATTACTTTAATTAGGGACAAGTATGTTGTGAAACAGCGATATTTTTTACAAGTCGACATATTTGTGGATTTGTCAGTAATTCTTGATATGAGACTGGAGCCGAGTCAAGTTTGCGTGACAATTGTCGACTTGTAAAAATTATCCCCTGTTTCACAACACAAATTGTCCCCTATTAAAATAAGGAAAGTACTGTAAAAATTGCCGACATATGTCACTGACAAATGTCAATTTGGTGAAATAGGGGCCTGGTCTCACCAGGGCCCTATTGTATTGCTCTCGTACGACGCGCGTATCACGATAGGCTTACGCTACGACGCCGTGTACGGAGGGGCTAAGTTGCAAAGTTTGAGGTGGTGCGTGTGTTGCAGGTTGGACCGGCTGTTCGTGCTGCTGGAGGCGGGCACGGGCGCGGCCACGCGGCGGGCGGCGGCGCGCCAGCTGGGCGAGGTGCAGAAGGCGCACCCGGAGGAGCTGCACCGGCTGCTCGGCCGGCTCATGAAGCACCTGCGCTCGCCCGCCTGGGAGACTAGGATCGCTGCTTCTCAGGTAACAAAGTAGTCTCATTCTGATGAATAATTTACAGTACTTCACGATAAAGAATGGGCACCGAAAAACATCGGAAACAACCTAACATAACAAAAACAATTAACAAAAACCGGCCAAGTGCGAGTTGGACTCGCGCACGAAAGTTTCCGTACCAAAAAACGACAAAAAAACACGTTTGTTGTATGGTAACCCCCCTTAAATATGTATATTATTCTGTTTTTAGTATTTTTGTAATAGCGGCAACGGAAACATATCATTGTCGTTATTAATATCGAGCAAAAAACTGCAAAAAATCACGTTTGTGGTATGGGAGCCCCCCTTAAATATTTATTTTATTCTATTTTTAGTAATTGTTGTTATAGCGGCATCAGAAATACATCATCTGTGAAAATTTTAACTGTCTAACTACCACGGTTCATGAGATACAGCCTGGTGACAGACAGACAAACAGACAGACGGACAGCGGAGTCTTAGTAATAGGGTCCCGTTTTTACCCTTTGGGTACAGATCCCTAAAAAGTAGTTTGGGACCCTAAAAGTCATTTACAATTTCAACTTTATTGCTATGAAATAAATGTCAATGTAATTTCTAAGAAAAGCAAAAACATGAAGTCAGCCGATGCCCATTCCTTCTCTTGAAGTTCTGTAAATAAACAGGTAGGCTTCTGAATTATTTCGCTTTAGGCAAATCTGAGAAGTGCACAAAGAACACATTCCATTGTGTGTGTGTATAGGTGTCAGGTTGTTTCACGGAATAGCTCGTGATTTTGGTAAGCTTACCACCAGTACCTTAAAAAAATCGGGTTGCACTCCGGGAGTGCCGGCAGAATATTAACGTTGTGCATTTTTGATATTTTGGAATGGTTAGGGAATAATTTTGCACGAATTGCCGTCTTACGAATTTACTCTGCATTTGAATTTACGAATACAGAACAGAGGGGGATACTTCCGCCGCCGGCTGTCTACTCTCCATCCGTCACATCCGTCTTACGAATTTTCGATCAGGGTCACGTGATTCTTACTGACAGGAGTTTAGCATTTTTTCCCCATTACAAAAAAGCGTACAACGCCGCTAAAGAAGTTTTCACTTCAAAAAATCGTCAGCTAAGTATTCCATATTCCAGTAGAATCAAGTTTAACTCGATCATCACAAAATATCATAGATACTTTCAATATTAACAGGGGCCCTATTTTTGAATCAATTTGATTTGATTGAAATCTCAATGTTTTGAGTCATATGTCGAACGAAAATCAGTCGAAAAGAGCGCTCGACGCCAGCCGAGCGATTCAAAAATAGGGCCCCTGTTTCTTAACTGGACTTCTAACAATGGAAGATCGGTACTATCGGTAGGTATTAATAAGAGCACCCAATTAGTACTTTGAGTATTAATATGCAACAATGCTCTCGCACAGGAAGTGTCTCGGTGTCGGGATATGCGATTAGAGGGTCGGTCTGTTAGATAGCTGCATGCAGCTCAGCACCGGACGCTGTAGTTGATTGCACTTCCAATGCTATTTTAGTTTTTAAAATATTATTATTTCAAACAAATTACATTGTATTTCTTACAAAGTAGCACCAGCACCGTTACCATGTTTTCAAGCGACTTTTAGGGCGATGGTAATCACATTTCAATGTCAGAAAATTCTAGGTTCAATATCTGACGCAAATGAATAGGCGCATTGTTCGGACCGTGGCTAGTTTATGTACTGAGTTTATCGAGGAGTGCCGTTTGCCGGTCGATGTTCCCAAAGGTCACTCCAGCTCCAGTCTAGTCTACATGTAATGTTGTTAATTATTTTTTAGCATAAAGACAAAATAACCAATGATGAACTCTACAATAGGGAACATGCATAAGTCACCGATTTTGATAAATTTGAGCTTGATCGCTGCGGACACGTATAATAACATGATGGAACAGAAAAATACAAAATAAAATGTATTACTTTAGTTTTATCACACAAGGGAAAATAACGATATTTTTTTTCGTTTTCGGATATAATGCACTTAACAGTCGGATAGAAAATCAAATAAGAAATAATATTTTGTAAGACACATATGTACTTAAACGCAATATTTAGGGAGATATTTGAAAATTCTTGGCTAACTCCATACTAATGCAGTGAAACGTGACATGAATGACGTCACAAATGTTGACTTTTTTGTATAGAGCGATTTCGGCGGGTGCTGCTGCGTGCCAACTTCAAGTAACTATATCACGAGAAAAAAACACAAGAGAAAAGTTTTAATATTACAGTTGATTTTCTCACGCATTATACTTTTGATTTTGATACAAAAAAAAATTGGTGCATGTTCCCTATTCTTTTTAATCACGTATATGCACACTAACCCATATTTGGGTAAGTAAGATACAGTCTTGAAACGTGTGGATGTACAAAATAAACTCGGATCCATTCTATACAGGGTCACTGGAAATATTCCTGCTAAGGGGTTATAGATGAGCTCAAAACAATTATTTTTTGTTAAATAACTTTTTCTCAAAAAATTAATAGATTTTGAGTTAATTGAAATTAAGTACATTTTTACCAAAAGTACGTTTTCAGACACACAATTTTAAAATAAAAGATAACTACTCATTCGATTCCCGTTTTTTTTATTATTTTGGGATAGAAAACAATCTGAGTGTTGATAATGAATACGAAAATTTACATAAAGTACAGGTGTTTATAAAAAATTCAATCCTTAAATGCATTTTATTTTTTTATTTTTAAAATTTTTTAGAAATAGCAGCAAATATCTTTAAAAAATCCTAGTAACTAAGCGTGCAAAATATTTTAAAAACATCACCATCTATTCAGATTTCAGTTGAGGTATAAAACTTAATAATAACTTTAATAAAAATGAGAAATTAAGACTTAACTAAATAGCAGTCCCATTTCATGTAGCAAAACATTCCTACTTCAAGCGCTTCGGAGATGGCCGTATTATCCTACTTATATCATAAATGTGAAAGTTTGCTTGTTTGGATGATTGTTAATCAATTACGCAAAACGGTTGAACGGATTTGGATGACTTTTGGCTCATAGATAGTTCATAATCCGGATTAAAACATAGTAGGATAATATTATCTAATCAAATGGCAAATGGGGCAAATGTCATCTTTAACTATTCCAAATTTCAAGTTGATACATCAGTAGTTCTCGAGATATCCAGCTGTGACAGACAGACAGACAGACTGAGTCACACCATAAGGGTTCCTTTTTTACTATTTTGGTACGGAACCCTAAAAACAAGTTTAAAACGAACGACGATCGCCTTTATTTGTAGACTGAATGCCTTATAATTCTAATGGATTAATTAATTTATATGCATTAGATGATTTTGTCTAATGCGCGGGATGCACCCAACATGTGATAATCGGCTGTTTGTTTTGTAGGGCCGTAGTTGAAAACACGTTGTTTTGTTCCATTGAAATATTGATCGGTCTTTTGTCTGTGCGACGAAGTTGTAGGTATCGATTAGCTCGTTGAGTGACTTTGAAACGACTTATTTAACGCCTACCTACGTATGTGATTTTGTCAGTAACTGCTTTACAGGACATTTAAGTATGACGTTGATGGTATTGTTTTTTTATCGAACTGCTTAGACTGATAGATAACCTAGTCCTAGTGTAGATAGAACACTAGGTATTTAGTATATCATAAGCACGTAGACAAACTGTCAAAATAAAATAGAGGTAAAAAGGTAAAGCGACGATTGAGTCACACACTCACATCTTTTTTTTACCATGTGTGACACAACTGACACATGGTAAAAAAAGAGTATTGTCTTATTTATCGCTAATGACAACTCTAGCAGAATTTATATTTAAGTTTAGAATATTCACATTCGGAGGAGCTTAGTGGCGCATTGGTTTAGCGCTTGGCCCTGCAATTGCGGAGGTTAAGCAACTTTCATAAGGGCCGGTCATGGGATGGGTGTCCAAAAACGTATTATCTCAAGTTCCTCCGTGTGGTTCGGAAGGTACGTTAAGGTGTTGGTCCATTTGGTTGCATTTGCAGTCAACATCCACGTCACCCACCAATCTGTAATAGGCCTGCGTGGTGGGTGGCCCATCTTCCTGTGCCCCAGCAGTGGGGACGTTAAAAATTACTGATGTCGAAGATTATATTAAGTTTACAATTACTATGTGACTAGGCTCACATCAGGTTCATTCAGGATGTTTTTATGGAAATCTATTGCATTCTTTGATAGTTGCGTTTCGTCGTCGTTATAGCTAGCCTACACATTAGTTGTTATAATCATACTCGACCATTGCTAATTTATACAATCGGGTTGTCATCACAACCTCAAAGCTGACAGAAGTGGAGAAAATACTGTCTGACTGTGACTGTTTATTTATTTAAACCGGTTTCGTAAAGTTGTTTAGTGGGATTATCTGCTGCAAGGATGTCTGAGATATTAGAAAGTATTTTTTTGTTTTGCGATTCTAGCTGTATCTTCCTATCGGCCATGACTAGCCGTCGACGAAGAAAGTAGATATTTTATTGACTGACCAATCACAATAATATTAGTATATGAAAATTATACAAACGCAATATTTCGCTAGCCTAGCGGAAATAATTGAAATCGTGTGGTCATTGGGTCGTCAACAGCAATTACAATAATGCATCCGATAACAAAATATTTGTGTAGTACAATACTATACATATCATAATAACATACCCACATTATTATAATATGCCATCAATCTGCAATTTCGTACAAAGGCATTTCAATTTGCTCGGTGACATTAGTCATTTTGTAACTTAATTCTTTTGTATACGTATATCAGCGTGTTTTAAACGCCATTCATACTTTTTTCGTTTTATATTGCTGTAAATATTTTTATGTCATTACAAATTAAATCTATGGAAAGAAATGATTAAAATATTATAAAAACCCGTCTTTACTAGGTATATCAATAATAGTAGTCCTACTTCAGAGTTCCAGACTGCATTTTTCTTTAGTTAAGTACGTCACGTTACGGGCCACTCACTACTAGAAAAAAATGCACGTTTTCTACTTTCGATGTCCATTACTTATAGGCTCATCCGTAGATAGAAGAATGTTTATGGATGTTATGATTATACATGACAGATTTCACAAAAATGGTTTCTTTACTGTAGCAACATTATAAATTGTCTTTGTAAAAAATTCGCTACCCGAAATGATGTAACGTGATTCTTTTCGTATATCCAATGTCTAACAGCCTAGTCCGAAATCGAATAAAGTATTTTATATTTCTGTAATAGGTACCTACTTATTGTGTTATTTTTTCAGGCCGTGGAAGCGATATTAGCCAACGTACCGGAGTGGCAGCCTCCTCCGACTGCAGTGAAGACAGGTCAGTGTCATTTACTCTGTATTAAGTACACTTATAATGTACAACTAAATAAGGACTTTTATAATTCCAGTAACAATAACTGCTGAGTATAATTATTACATCGGTTGCGTTTGTTTAGCCATTTCCGTGTGTTGTATAACCCCCGGTACTATATCGAAGAACGATCACTACGACGACAGATAGCTAGGCTAGTACAGAACTATTAGAATTCTACCTTCCGTAAGCAAAACGGATAGTTCTTCAGAATCGGGGATAAGTAATTATAATTAGTGACAAAGTAAAATTTAGTAGCATTATCTTGACTATTGGGTATATTTATTTAGACTAAAAATATGATTCGGAGATTACAATGGGTATAAACATATTGCATAAGGTAACGCTATTTTAAAGTCAGTTGAAGCATGCAGTAAAGTAAATTGACTGATATCTTATATCACAGATAATATAATACTATACTAGCTTATACAATATTATGATTATTGTAAAAAATCTAATTCCGTAACTAAAAAATGTTTTGTAACACTGGGTGCAGATTTGTAGTTTTTAACTAGATCAATTATTTTTGTTCGACCCTTATCTTGCCCGTGTCTGGGCATTGATACATCGGCCCTTAGGTAACACAGTGTTAATATTTCCTTTACCTTGAATATTTTTCCTATAGGTAATCAAAACTTACTTGCGGTTTCAACTACGTGATCTCATAAGGCATATTGGTATACCAGACAAAGTATAATAACGAATTTGTTGATGTCTTTCGAACTTAAAGGTTGAATAATCAAATAAAGAAATATATAACGTAGGCCGTTTACGTCTGGAGCAAATTTTAATTAAAAAAACATTGCAGTAACTACGATTTTTTTTATTTCTGCTATCTAATCGACTTTCATTACACTGCTCTCAATTATTTAATTTAAAATTTATAATTCTAATGTTCGAACAGAGTGTAATATTATTTATATAGGTAGTTACCTGTTACGCGAAATATTATTTATATTTATAGTTATTTTTAGATTAACGTCCTTACAAGGTTGGCAAAAAGTGCATCAAAGTCAACGTAATTTCCCGATCGCTACGAGTCGACGCGGTTCCGCGACACTTGTTTATTATATCGGCTGATTTATAACAACACATCAATACCAATTTAACTACGTATCTAATAAAAGTATGATGCAAACCTCTGTGATGCAAACATCAATAATGAGTCGATTTTAAGGGACATAATGTATTCTCGATTTCGTTTTTACCCGACTACGGCGAAGCCAAAACGGAGGGTATATGATTTTGACCTGTATGTATGTATGTATGTATGTATGTATGTTTGTAAATTCATCTGTTCCCTCATAACTTCCAAACTACTTGTTATAATTTGAAAAATGAGGTATCGTTAGAAGCGTCTTAATCGTCCAATGAACATAGGCTACGTGACGTCACATTAAATTAAATGTGGCGCCCTCTAGAGAAGTTAAAGACATGAACTAAAAAAAATATATTTTTGAATGATGCCGTGTTGGGTACCAAATGAAAGGGCTTAATGAGCACTTTTCAAATATGTATATATTGTTAGCTTTTGCCCGTGGCTTTGCTTGCTTTCACCCTATTAACTCCAAAATATTTAAAATAAAAAAGAAGTTTTAAAACTAAAACCCGACTACGGAAAAATCGTGCTCTAAAAAGTAAGAAACAAGAAAATATTCGAGTCCAAAATTCAATAAAAAGGATAACCGTAGTCGCATGCCACATTGTCCTAGACACGCACGACACGAACAACAGGCTGGAGGTGGCATGCGACTACGGTTATCCTTTTTATTGAATTTTGGACTCGAATATTTTCTTGTTTCTTACTTTTTAGAGCACGATTTTTCCGTAGTCGGGTTTTAGTTTTAAAACTTCTTTTTTACGGTTTCGTACTGTAATATTCGTCAAAAGTTGATGCAACTCCGTTTTGCTTATCTAATTTCCACGAAGAGGAATTATTTGTTTACGATAATCGATACTACGTTCTACAAACATATATTATTCATTCACACGGCATTTTTACGTCGATCAAGAACCGTTTATAGGATACCAAGAGACGTGTACACGTGTTGTGTCATCCTAATGTAGGCTCAGTTTTCTAAACTTCCGTTTACTTTACTACATAACTATTATGTTTAACGTCTTATTTATAGTAACATGAGAGAATTCAGACTGTGAGCTTCCGTATCAGTAATATAGTCGAGCTACAGAATTACAGAAAACCTGATACTTTAACGAAGTAGTTAAAAATTATTGTTATTTTCATTTGCGTTTTGTAATTAAATTATGCGTGCAAGATGTACGTTCGTTCTCATAATCGTTGGTTAAACGTAAACTGAGAAACGTAATAGCATGTAAATGAATAATGTATTTTGAGTGTCAACGTTATACGACTTAAAATATTATGTCATATTTACCGTACTTTTGCGGAAATACGTACAACTGCCTTCGCGCCTTGTCAGTTTCGTTAGTAAATATTTGTAAAGATTAGATAAGTTTAATATGTTATCGCTTAACGAACCAAGTACGCTTACTCGTAGCTAGTGCCACTAGTACGACTGTTAAGGCGCTAGGAAGGGTCAAATCCCAATATTCAATTCAAATTATTGAAAGATTACGCGCGTAAAGCTATCATGGAAAAAATATATAATGTACTTGGAATAATACACAATAGATTTAATTGAAAGCATTTGTAAAAATGTTACCACTTTTGATGTAAAAAAATATACCGTGGACCCTGTTTCTGGTCCTTTTTGAAAAATTTCTCGGAAACAGAACATTCGTTTATGTTAAAACCAACACATAAAAATTGGTTAATACCTTCAATCTTAATTGAAAAGATTTTTTTTTAACTAACTTGAAAGCGAAGAAATTTAATAAAAACATGCAAAAATTGAGAATTCGGTGCTAGTTCTCAACGCAACCGCCACGTTGGAACGCGCACTGATTTGAACCCAAAGTGAGTAGAGTTACGTTCGATTTCACACCATCACGGATCGACCCGCTCGGATTGAGGCATGTTAAAGCCTTAAGCAACTTGTGGCCGAGTCACTAGTGACAAGAGCCTCCCCGAATCAGATGAGACCGAGAAAAGTTTAGTCTACATTCGGAATATCGTTTTTGGTATCGCCAAAATCCCTCTCAAGATCGTTATGTATACTGCAGGAGCTGCTGAACATTGGCGGAGACACATTTTGGGTTATGATGGCTTATTCTGCACACTAGCGCCGCCACTGGAAAAAAATCATAATGCTTTAATAAAGAAGAAATTGTGAATTATCTCTCTGTAGTGGACTCCAAACTAGCTTTGTGGTACTTTTTATCACTTAAACAATATTTTTAGCCTTTAGTTTAGTTTAATGGACTTTTATTTCTAAAAGTGGCCACTTTTCGCAATAAAAGTACATTAAAGTCGTTTGACAGGCTAAAAAATATTGTTTAAGTGATAAAAAGTACCACAAAGCTTGTTCAAAGTGCACTACAGAAAGATAATTCTCAATTTAGTATTTATTTAAGCACTATTTCTTTTTTCCAATGGTGGCGCTAATGTGCAAACCGTTCCGTGTCAACCCCAGGGACCGGAAAACCCCTTCATCTGATTAATCCTATTGTTAGGGAAACCATCTTAAAGGGCTTCCCAAATGATATGGCTTCCCAAATGATAGGGTTTCCCTATCGATAGTGTTTATTTGATTAAGCTTATTGTTAAGGAAATGGTATTAAAAGGCTTCCCAAATGATGGGGTTTCCCAAATGAGAGGGTTCCCTATCGAAAGTGTTTATTTGATTAAGCCTTTTGTTAGGGAAACCGTATTAAAAGGCTTCCCAAATGATAGGGTTTCCCTATTGATAGGGTTTCCGTATCAATAGGGTTTCTCTGTTGATAGTGTTTATTTCATTAAGCCAATTGTTAGGGAAAGCGTATTAAAAGGCTTCCCAAATGATAAGGTTTCCCTATCGATAGGGTTTCCCTATTAATAGGATTTCCGTATCGATAGGGTTTCCCTATCGATAGTGTTTATTTCATTGCCAATTGTTACGGAAAGCGTTTTTAGCGGATAGGGTTTCCGTATTGATAGGGTTTCCGTATCGAAAGGGTTTCCCTATCGATAGGGTTTCCGTACCGATGGGGTTTCCGTATTGATAGCCTGATAGGGTTTCCGTATCGATAGGGTTTCCCAATCGATAGTGTTTATTTTATTAATCCAATTGTTAGGGAAAGCGTATTAAAAGGCTTCCCAAATGATAGGGTTTCCCTACGATAGTGTTTTTAGGGTTCCGTAGCCTAAATGGCAAAAAACGGAACCCTTATAGATTCGTCATGTCTGTCTGTCTGTCTGTCTGTCTGTCTGTCCGTATGTCACAGCCACTTTATTCCGAAAGTATTAAGACTACACAGTTGAAACTTGGTAGGTATATGTAATCTGTTAACCGCTTAACGAATTTAATACAAAAATAAGAAAAATAAAAGATTAAGGGGGGGCTCCCCATACATGGAACTGAAACTGAAAAAAATTTTTTTCTTCAAACCAAGACGTGTTGGGTGTCTATAGATAGGTCTTTAAAAATGACATTAAGGTTTCTAAGACAACTTTTTCTCAAAGTCAACCGTTTGAAAGATATTTACCGCCAAAGTGGTAAAATGTGTGTCCCCCCCCCTTTAACTTTTGAAATAAGAGAGTGAAAAATCTAAAAAAAAATATATGCTGTAGACCTTAATAAAAACTTTCAACCAAAATTGGTTTGAACGAGATATAGTAATTAGTTTTTGAGATATAGCACATTTTCTAAAACCGCAAATATAACTTTGTCATTCATACCAACACTGTGAAAAACAAAGTTATTTTTACAGACAAAAAATTATAGGTGGTATTAAATATGGTATGGTATAAGGTAACTACGGAACCCTATGGCGCGTGGCCCGACACGCACTTGGCCGGTTTTTTTTATTAAGCCTTAAGGTATGATTCCGATGTCAGCAGCACTGCTGCGCGACACTGCTGCGCGACAGTGCTGCGCAGCACTGCTGCCAAGCTCGGAATGTAGTCTCATATAAACCTATAGAGAATGTATGGGGACCAGTGGTGTTGCGGCAGCAGTGCCGCGCAGCACTGCTGCGCAGCAGTGTCGCGCAGCAGTGTCGCGTCGCTTCTCCGCTCACATCAAATTGAGCCTTTCAAACGTAACATTAGGGTTCAATTTGGAGTGCACTGCTGCGGCAACACTGCTGCTGCTGCCGAGATCGGAATCATACCTTAATTGTTATGGAAATAATTTTAAAAGGCTTTCCAATGATTGGGCTTCCCGAATGATAGGGTTTCCCCAATAGGGTTTTCGGATTCGGTAAGTGCTTACCCAAACTAACTGTATTAATATGGTTAGCCTTTCGTTGGCGTAAGTCGACGATATGCTTACCGAATCGATAGGGTTTTTGAAAACAAGTCCATGAAATTCCCAATCAAAAACCCCTTTAAGGGTAAGCGGTTCCTGTTCTTGGTCAGATCTTGGCCACGTCAACTTAGAAAAATCTATTTTTAGTTTAACATAATAAGAAGAACCTCTGGTCTGGGTCGTGATGCTGAAGAAGCTCCATACAGACTGACTGCATTAGAAAAGATTAGAACTGCATGCTAGGAAATTATAGTGTATTATTAACACTCTATCATTTGATGCCAGGTGCAAAATTGCAGTTTGACAACTTATCTCTCTGTGTAAATACATGGATGTTTTGACAATACTTTCTGAGACAGATCGTCAAGCAAAATATCTCATTAAATGCAATATGTTTGTAGTATTTGCCGAAAACAACTTTAGTGTTTACAAATAAGTGAATAAGTACCTACACATTAAAGTTGTATTCGGTAAATACTATAAACATATTGTATTTAATGAGATATAATTTTGCTTTGATAACATAGTTCATAGTACACATAGTAAACAATTCCCGTTGTTGGAACACGCTAAAATATATTGTATAAAAGCTAAACTCCTGGGAAGCCACGTTATGTGCGCACAATAGCGAGTCATGTGCTAACTTTTAGGGTCCATAATAGGATAACATGGTTTGCGCGGGCCATATTTTTATATAGAAAACGTAAAGTTGTCGGCACAAAAAAAACATACGACAAGCTAAAGAGATTATCTAGTTACTACAAACGTATTCAATTGCGTATAAACCTCATAGATGATTGTAAAAAAAAAACTGAATATCATCAAAAGCGCTTATCGCGGGCCATATTTTTGGCGTAAATAATAGCGGAAACGTATTGAATTCTACATCAAAATACACTTTAAAGTACTGTGCAGTTGCTCCAATAACTTTTTTTCAAGAAAGATGATTGTGCTAAAGATAACAATGAAAAAACAACAAAAAACATCCAAAAAGTGCAGAAGTAAGGTTATTTTCCATACTCTTTACACGTAAAGAGAAAGACAGAGACAAATGATTTCGCATAACGAAGCCTTAAGTTAGCTTTAACTCGTGTTAGGCTTGCGTCGAATGTATATAGGTATATATAATACCTAACCTAGGTGCTCATAAATATTCGGCAATCTAGAATCCAATTAGTCTTGATTGGTATTGATCGTTAAACGAGAAAGGAACCAATGTTTCACTCTCGCGAACACCATAAAAAGTTGAAATAAAACTATTTTTAACGGATACTAGCGCGGTTTTATTGAAAGTGCTTTGGTAATTAGTTGGTTTTTGGTTTGATTTTTGGTTTTCCCGACGTTTCGGCACCTTTGCAGCTGCCGTGGTCACGGGGGACTGATCAATAAAACCGCGCTAGTATGCGTTAAAAATTGTTTTATTTCATGTCTAGTGAGCGCGTAAGCTTGAGAAGTAAATAGCAAAGAGAATGTAAAAATAACTAGCGTTATAAGAGACGGGAGTGTCATACAAAAAGCGTGAGTATGAAACGGAGGCGAATTCAACGAAAACAAACAAAAGAGAAACGTCAAACGGCATTAGCGGTAAAACAGCCAAAGATGATAGGATACTCTTTGATGGGGCGAAGTATAATACGCCTAAATTCGAATTAATTGTAGTTGTCAATTATTATCTACTGCTTTGTGGATTGTCAACGTTCTTTCAAACTTAGACGGGTTAAAAATTCGCCTCCGTTTCATAGATCGTTTTTTCCTGAGAGAGTTTCGCCAGGCTGGTGAATAGCATAAAAAGTTCTTAACATTTATTGTTTCTTATTAAATATTAGTCTTTAACAGGCATGTGGTTTAGTTTTATCTGATAGTTATGGATATCCATAATTTTTTTATAGTAATATTCGTCAATTTTTTAACAGATAAGATCAATACGTCATTGGTAAGCGTGTTAAACAGCAATTTTAACACCGATCTCACAAACGGAGTTACCCTTAATAAATAATATTCGCCGTGATTGCGCGACCCAGATCCGAAACGGCCACAAGTGGTGGCTGCTGACTGACCTTGCCGCCGGTTCTTGCTGTCGGTTCAATAGGCAACTATCTGCTATTTTCAGACACATGCCATTCAAATGTAACGATCACTTAAGGTGTTAGAATACCGGCGCAATTTGGAGCTATTTCTGTAAGACGGTTGCTGTAAGGTCGACCATGCCAACCATGATAAAAGCTACCCCAAAATGTGGTATTTATAATTGACTGGCCACTTATCCCTAGAAGTTCTGTTCTTGTACTTCTTGTGTCTACAAAACTGGTTTAAATAAGTAAATCAGTAACGATTTTTATTTAGTGGCTTATCAAAAAGCTTATTCCACCACATGATTAACTGTGAAGAAATTTTTACGATATCTCTTAAACCTGAGAAGATATACGAGCTAAAACACTGGTGTTTTGGGGGTCCTTATGACGTCATGACGTACGCGAACCTTATGTCGTACGTAATAAAGCACATATTGCATTGAGCTTGGCATTTCCTTCAAACTCTATTTAATTTAATTTAATTTATTTAATTTCGGACGACCAACAGCTACTATAACATAATACATAACTTAAATAGTAACACAAAACCAATTATAGGTCATCACAAATATAACACAAAATACACTTAACGAGCATTATCTTAGTAAGTAATTACTATAAAATTAGTAAGTAATAACCTATTAACTTAACCATTTCTAAACGGATTTAAAAAAAATCTTTCACTAAGTTTCATAGCTAGGAAATGTTTTACCAATAAAATTATAGGATTCAAACCTATTACTGATTCTCATTGGCAGCACCACTTGATCAACTTTGATAGAAATGGCCGAACTGCCAATATCAGTTATCGATTGGTTTAAGTTTGCACTTCTTTGTAATGCAACTTTTAACGCCGTCATCAAATTGCTAAGTCAAATTGTATCAAATAAAGTTATACGTTCAATGTCCCGTATCCTGATTTTAGTAGATCCTTTTAAATCGATATCCTAATCCATCCATCGATTGAATTATTGTAGCTATCAACACCTGATAATAGGGACCGACTGAACTGGTATCCTTACTATCAATAATAAACAAAGACTAAAAATAAAAATAACTTTGATGGTATACGTTTAAGTTATTTACATATTTTATAATAATCATTGTAAGGCAAATTACTTGTTGAAATCGTAATTTGTCGCGTCTCACAAAAATGCTTTGTTTAAGAAATATAGTATTATATTATCTGTGATATTAGTCATGTTACTTTTGGTATTATATTATATTGTATTGTCTGAATGTGAGACATGGGTGTCAATTACGCCTCACAATTGAACTTTGGGATCATTAACATAAAGGTTACATTGCCTTAAAGGACACCGGTGTCGAGCGCTACTGTTTCATTACAAAATTATGTACAGACCCCTTGCCGCTCTGTGCCAAACAGGATATCCTTGCATTGATAAATTAATGCTATTGTTTTAGAAGAAATTTAACTAAATACTTTGGATTAGCTGATTATTTTATTGTGCTGTATAAAGTAGGATAATCTTGAAAAAAATATTAGAGATCTTAATGTGATCGATCAAGGAAAATTATATAGATGATTCAAAAGTGGTTAATTTTTAAGTTTGATTGAATAAAGATATTGACTTGGTCTATATAATTATCAATTTTATGCATAGGTTTTATGATAGATACATTTTATGATAGACAGGTTTGATAGGGAAAAGCTTTCCAGTTTCTATCCCTCAGTTTAATGCTTTAAGAAAAAAGTTAGGAGAATACGAGTAGATAAGACTTCTGCCAATAAGTTTTTTCCTGTTTCTAGAAAGTTCAGTCAGATTCAAATATGTCGTGTCAGTAGACCATGGCATGACTATGACATAGCTATACATTTTCTTGCTCCATTCCATTGCCCTCCGTCGCATAATGTACAATACGCAAAATGTACAATACGCAAAACGTACATACGCGAAATGTACAATACGCAAAACGTACATACTCAAAATGTACATACGCAAAAGTACAATTCGCAAAATGTACAATACGCAAAATGTACATACGCAAATTGTACAATAAGCATAACAGCATAGGATTTTAGACTGAAAAATACCCCTATCTTGAATGGCCTTCGTAGCATAAGTCATAATAAATCTTTTTTTGATAACATTAATAAAAATGTTTGCACTATCAGAATAATAAAATTAGTTAATTTGAAAACATGAATTTTTGAAACATGCAAACGGCGCTCTTTCATATGATACCCCACATGCCCTAGTAGCCCCACTTAAAATTTTTCAGACCCCTTTTCAGTGCCTGTTGTAAAAAATATATTTATTTTTTTATTTATTTCTTATTTGCAAAATAGTTGGGCAAATGTCATCTTAAACTATTCCAAATTTCAAGTTGATACCATTAGTAGTTCTCGAGATATCCAGCTGTGACAGACAGACTGAGTCACACCATAAGGGTTCCTTTTTTACCATTTTGGTAGGGAACCCTAATATTCTAAAGGTAAATAATTTTATTAATTTGCTTTTTAGGGTGAGATCATTTTTCCTCCTCCTCCTCCTCCAGCAAAATTCAAGGTATCAAACATATCAAATACTTGACGAGTTGAAATATCAAAGGTCATTAAGTCTAAGTTCACAATGATTTATTATACAACGTGTTATAAAAATATCTCTAATGCCGAATATGGTACATAGAGACCATCAAACTGAACCATTTTTACTATGGGACCAACTCTGAAAACGCGAAAAAAATCAGCTGTTTCATACAAAATTTAATAACGAAAATATCAAAATGTATGAAACATCTGATTTTTTTTCGCGATCTCAGTGTTGGTCTCATAATAAAAGTTGTTCAGTTTGATTGTCCCTATCTACTATTTTCGGCATAAGGGGTTGTTTTACGTGTGTACTACGTGTTACAAACACGTAGTATATTATACCATGTAAATAAAAAATGAAGAGTCCAAGCCCCCCTTTACTTTTGTGTCTCATCATCATCATCATATCAGCCGCACGACACCCACTGCTGGGTATAGGCCTCCCCTATGGATCTCCACTACGATCGGTCCTGCGCTGCCCGCATCCAGTGTTTCCTAAATTATCCAGTTCTGTGTCTACCCCCTGATTTTTATACGAATGCCCCTTTTTTTTTTTTGCCGGAGAAAATGCATTTACGCATCCCCCCCGCAGGTGAACAGGGGTTTGAAATGTGGGACTCTCCAGGAGGGGACTGCAACATTCAGCGTTGCGGCTCCCTCCATGGCCGCCTCCCGTGATCCCACCCAGCCAAAAGGCTCGGCGGGATCCCGGGAGGGGAGAACACCCACTAAAAACTCCGGCACTTGCCCTCTCGCCGCCGGTTGGCCCTGAGGGACCCTTGTAGGAATCTGCCTCATTAGACCCGGCGGCCGGCCCGGCTGTCCGGGCCTCTTCGCGGTTGGGAGATGGCCGGGCAAGTTTAGCCATCTCCCTAGACGGTTGGGACCGTGCAAGGCAGGCGATGGGTCACCCCCACCGCCCGCTTGGCCCCGTTTAGGGGGCAATGAGATGCGCGTAGCGACGCCTCCTTACCCCCGTCCGTCTGCGGCGCAGAAGAGCCGCATGAGCATCCTCTTCGCGGACTCTCTCCGCCATCTCCTTCTGGAGGATGATATCCTCACAAAAGGAGACTACCGCCTGCCATGCTCTCTCACTGCTCAGCATCGCAAGGATGACGCTGGGCAGCGAGAGATCCCATCCCACCACCCCCACGAGATCCCGACGCTGCTCTGACCACGCAGAACACGCCTCTAGCGTGTGTTGCGCAGTGTCCAGCACAGTGTCGCACTCGTGGCACTTTGGAGACTCCTCCCTCTGTATCCGGCACAGGTACTTACCAAAGCATCCGTGCCCGGTAAGCACCTGTGTCAGCCTATACGTTGAAGACCCGTGGGCCCTCTCCTTCCAGTCTTTAAGGACAGGGCGGATGGCCTCCACCGTCCTATGACCTGCTATTGGGGTCTCAAGTTGGTGCCCCCATTCCTCCAAACATCTCTCTTCCGCGACGCGCCGGACAGTCTGCCGCTCTTCTGGGGCAAGGCGATCTCCCCTTGCCCTTTCCTCTTTACGCTGCCAATACACCTCCGATAGAACCTGGGCTTCTAGTTCCCATGGAGGCGTGCCGGCAAGCGCGCATGCTGCGGACCATGATACGGTGCGGTAGCCCCTAATCATTCGAGAGGCCACTATTCTTTGGGGGCGCCGCAATGCTACCCTGTTTTCAGCATTTAGGGCGTCTGCCCATACGGGGGCCCCATACAGGGCCATACTGCGTATTGCCCCCGCGTACAGACTCCAACAACTCTTGTTTGGCCCTCCAACGTTAGGTAGCAATCTGCCGAGGGCTGCCGCTGCCTTCACCAATCTGGGAGCCAGTTGCTGGAAGTGGGTTTTGAAGTTCCACCGACTGTCCAGAACTAGCCCCAGGTATTTCATGGTCGGACGGAGGGGAACCACTACCCCATCCAGGACCATGTCCTCGCCCGGCGGCGGGCCTTGCCTCGGCCCATGGAATACCATTGCCTGTGCTTGGCCACCGCTACTTCTAGGCCCAATCTTCTTATACGGGCAATCACCCCTTCTGCACCGATCTTGGCCAGGCGCTTCGCATCTGCGAAATCTCTACCCCGAGCAGTGACTAGAGTGTATACGGAGGCCCTGAAAAAAAGTCTTGGATTTCATTACGAACGGTTAGGGTAGGTCAGGCGGCATCCCTAAAAGCTGGGGATTCAGGGAGATGCAGCCTCCCCGCAAAGTGGTACATTTTAGCGTATTGGACATTTCGCGAATGTACATTTTGCGTATGTACGTTTTGTGTATTGTACGTTTTGCATATTGTACATTTTGCAACAGGTGCACATTTTGCGTATTGTACTAATGTACAATACGCAAAATGTGCATAATAGCATAATTGCTACAAAGGGCTTCATTGAACTATTTTATTTTGCGGAAGAAAGGAAAAGTAAAGTGTCTACGGAAAACATAAAAATTCAACCCTGAACCTTATGAGTTGTCAGATCCTACTAAAAGTAGGTATGGTTTTATATTAGTTAGTTCTACCACATAATAAATAATGGTTCTATTCTTCGTCAACTATCAAAACAAACGTATTAATGACGATCGCCGATTAAGGGTCAAATAAAGCAAATAAAACTAATAGTAATGAAATACATTCTTGAGGGTTAATATCACAGACCATACAACAAATACTAACTTAGGTTAAATAAGTAAATAAATATGTAGAATTTGTCATAGTAACTTCACCTAACCTGTTTGGTTGGAAAAATACACTTGTTGTTGTTGTCCTGTTATTTTCAAGAAGTTTTCCAGAAACCTTTTAATACACGAGCCACGTGGACAAAGCAAATTATAATGCCGTTTGACTAAACTTTGTTGAATGGCTTCCTTTTCTGTTAGATATTTTGGTTGGTAAACAAAATGCTGTATTGTCACCAGAAGAGAAGCCAGAGCTGGAAGATGGCGCGTTGCTTCGGTGCGAGACGTTCGACATCGAGCGCGTGCTGCAGGACGGCGCCAGCCTCATGGGCTCCGAGGGGAACGAGTACGACATGGACGAGGAGTCAATGTCCGTCGCTGGTGAGTGCAGGACCATGGTCCTACTAATATTGTACGTGCCGCCCCGTTTGAGGTACACTAGCCTAGCCAGACCCTATAGAGACGTCCGACATCGAGCGCGTGCTGCAGGACGGCGCCAGCCTCATGGGCTCCGAGGGGAACGAGTACGACATGGACGAGGAGTCGATGTCTGTTGCTGGTGAGTGCAGGACCATGGCCCTACCAATATTGTACGCGCCGCTGTTTGTGGTACACTAGCCAGTCCCTATAGAGACGTCTGACATCGAGCGCGTGCTGCAGGACGGCGCCAGCCTCATGGGCTCCGAGGGGAACAAATACGACATGGATGAGGAGTCGCTGTCCGTCGCTGGTGAGTGCAGGACCATGGCCCTACCAATATTATACGTGCCGCCGTTTGAAGTACACTAGCCAGACCTTATAGAGACGTCTGACATCGAGCGCGTGCTGCAGGACGGCGCCAGCCTCATGGGTTCCGAGGGGAACGAGTACGGCATGGACGAAGAGTCGCTGTCCGTCGCTGGTGAGTGCAGGACCATGGCCCTGCCAATATTATACGCGCCGCCCCGTTTCACAAAATAGAGGCACTAACAGAAGTTAAGCTTAGTATGTACTACGGGCGCTCGAGCTAAGGTTGCCAACCCTACTATACCTAGTCTGGCCATAAATTTTGTTACATATGGAAAGTTAAATAAGTGACTCAGTGAGTTACGCACTACTACTATATATGTATCAAATGAAAGGGTATAAAATACAGATTTAAACCACATTAAAATTATTTTAAATTGTCCTCCTCTTGCTTGGATACAAGCCTTCAATCTGCGAGGCCAGTCATCAATCGAAACACGCACGACGTTCATGTCAATAGCGGCGACTGCTTTAATCAGGGATGTTTTAAGTGACGCCAAGTTGCGATGGGGTTTAGCGCAGACCTTCTCCTCTAAGTATTGCCATATTTTGTAATCCAAGGGATTCAAGTCTGGACTGGAGGAGTGCCAATCCTCATGCCTGATAAAGTCGATTTCTCGGGTCCTGAGCAAGTTTTGGGTACTTTTCGCCTTATGAGCGAGCGCAGAATCTTGCTGGAAAACCCAGTGTCCGTTTTCGAACCTTGTTTGTGAAAGAGGTTCCACAATGTTTGTTAGGATTGTGTTTTGGTATATGAGGGCACTGGTTTTCACTCCTTTTTCGCAAAAAAACACCTCCGTTGGACCCAAATAGGAGACCCCAAACCAAACCATGAATTCTGAAGGGTGATGACCACGCTGAACACGTGGCACACGTGTGCTTGCTTCTTCACTAGAGTGTGTATACACTTTATCATTTAGTTTGTTGAAACTCTCCAAAACATATAAAATTTTTTCGCCCAAAAAATTAATTTCACGAATTTTTTTTCCCGCGTACCACATTGACAAAACCCGGCATCTTTCGAATATGATTTTCTTCAGCCATGTGTTAAGAAGATGTGCTGTTTTTTTCTGTAAGCATGCAGACCTAGGTCTTCATTCAACACCCTTTTAAGTGATTTTGCTTAGTCCCATCTGCAGAGCCAAAATTTTTTGCTTACGGACAGGATTTCGTTAGATTTGCGCTTTCACTGCTTTGATGACTGCTGGAGTCCGAACAGAATGAGGTTGACCGCTCCTCTGATTATCTTCTAATCTTGAATCTTCTCTGAATCGTTTGATAGTACGATAAATAAATCGGAGTGGAATTTTCAAACTTTTCAGCAGTGTGAAAATCTCAGTTGGCGCTAGACCGCAACGATGCAATGAAATTACTACAACTTTGTCTTCTTTGAGCGTCCCCTCCATTTTAGAAAATGAAGAAAATTCCAGAAACTATATGTTTTTATTTTCTTTAAATGTGCAAATTTCGAATACCCACAATATTTTTTTCGGCTTGCATTCTAAATTTGAAATTTTACCTAAGTAACAGAACTTATGGCCAGACTAGGTATAATATAGTATCCTACTATATTGAGGGCTCGCCTACTATATTTTTTGAAAAAATATATAGTAGCTAAAACTACTATATTTTTCAATTGAAAAAAATAAACAAAAGCAGCAAGAAAATATTACTTACTAGCGGCCGCCCGCGACTTCGTCTGCGTGTAAAGTATTTTTGCTATCCCTCGGGAACAGAACGTTTTTTCGGGATGAAAGGTACCCTATGTCCTTCTCTGTACCCCTGACAACGTGTATGCAAAATTTCATTATGATCGGTTCAGTAGTTAAGACGTGAAGGCGTAACAAACAAACAAACAAATAAACAAACAAACGGACTTTCGCATTTATAATATTACTAGCTTCCGCCCGCGACTTCGTCCGCGTGGATATTAGAGAAAATCTATAGGGAACCTTCAACCAGGATCCGACCAGCCGTTTTTACGCGATTAGGCGGGTCACCACCAAGCGCGCTGCCTCGCGCGGCAAGACGTTTGCCAACACGCAAGGCGTCCTGTACCGTTGCCGTCCCATCCCTTTGCCGTCCCGTCCCGTTGCCGTCCCGTCCCGTTCCCGTCCCGACCCGTCCCGTTCCCATTCCTGTTCCCATCCCCGTCCCCGTCCCGTCCCGTTCCGTTCCCGTCATGTCCCATTCCGTTTCGTTCTCGTCCCCGCTCTCATTCCGTTCCCGTCCCATCCCATCCCGTTCCGTTCCCGTTGCCGTTCCCGCTCTCGTTCTCGCTCCCGTTGCCGTCCCGTTCCCATCCCCGTCCCGTCCCGTTCCCGTTCCGTCCAGTTCCCGTTCCCGTCCCACTCCCGTTCCCGTTTTCGCCCCGTCCCATTCCCGTTCCCGTTCTCTTCCGCTTCGTCCAGTTCCCGTTCTCTTCCGCTTCGTCCAGTTCCCGTTCCCGTTCCCTTTCTCCCCGTCCCCTGGGGCTGAATCATTCATGTCCACCGCGATGGACTTCAAAATGAATGTCATTTTCGCAATCACCACCCCATAAAACCTTAAGAACGACATCCATATCGATTTTTAGGGTTCCGTACCCAAAGGGTAAAAACGGGACCCTATTACTAAGACTTAGCTGTCCGTCTGTCTGTCTGTCTGTCACCAGGCTGTATCTCGTGAACCGTGATAGCTAGATAGCTGAAATTTTCACAGATGATGTATTTGTGTTGCCACTATAACAACAAATACTAAAAATAGCATAAAATCAATATTTAAGGGGGGCTCCCATACAACAAACGTGATTTTTTGCCGTTTTTTAGTACGGAACCCTTCGTGCGCGAGTCCGACTCGCACTTGGCCGATTTTTATGTTTACTTATCCCATTTACCCCCTAAGGGGTTGATTTTCAAAACCACAAAATATATGTTTGACTATTTATTTTTGGACGTACTCTTACGAAGTTTAAAGTTGTAATATCTATTTTATATTCTTTTTCCATACAAAATTTGAACCCCATTTTCACCCTTTTAGGGGTTAAATCATGTACATCGTGTTGGACTCTAAAATGAATGTCATTTTCGCAATCACCATAACATAAAACCTCAAGAACGATATCCATATCGATTTTTATGTTTACATTCCCCATTTACCCTCTAAGGGGTCGATTTTCAAAATTACCAAATATATGTTTGCCAATTTATTTTTAGACGTGCTCCTACGAAGTTTAAAGTTGTAATGTCTATTTTATATTCTTTTTCCATACAAAATTAGAACCCCATTTTCACCCTTTTAGGGGTTAAATCATGTACATCGTGTTGGACTTTAAAATAAATGTCATTTTCGCAATCACCATCCCATAAAACCTCAAGAACGATATCCATATCGATTTTTATGTTTACATACCCCATTTACCCTCTAAGGGGTTGATTTTAAAAATTACCAAATTATGTTTGCCAATTTATTTTTAGACGTGCTCCTACGAAGTTTGAAGTTGTAATGTCTATTTTATATTCTTTTTCCATACAAAATTTGAAACCCATTTTCACCCCTTTAAGGGGTTAAATCGTCCCGTTCCGTTGCCGTCCCGTTCCGTTGCCATCCCATCCCGTTGCCGTCCCGTCCCGTTGCCGTCCCGTCCCGACCTGTCCCATTCCCGTTCCCGTTCCCATCCCCGTCCCGTTCCGTTCCGTCCCGTTCCGTTCCCGTCCCGTCCCATCCCATTTCATTCCCGTTCCCGCTCTCGTTCCGTTCCCGTCCCATCCCATCCCGTTCCATTCCCGTTCCCGCTCCCGTTCCCGCTCTCGTTCCTGCTCCCGTTCCCGTTCCCGTCCCGTCCGGTTCCCGTTCCCGTCCCGTTCCGTTCCCGTCCCCATTCCCGTTCTCTTCCGCCCCGTCCAGTTCCCGTTCCCGTTCCCTTTCTCCCCGTCCCCTGGGGCTGATTCATGTCCACCGAGTTGGACTTCAAAATGAATGTCATTTTCGCAATCACTATCCCATAAAACCTCAAGAACGACATCCATAAATATATTTTTATGTTTACTTACCCCATTTACCCCGTAAGGGGTAATCACAAAATATATGTTTGCGTATTTATTTTTAGACGTGCTCCTACGAAGCTTAAAGTTGTAATGTCTATTTCATATTCTTTTTCCATACAAAATTTGAACCCCATTTTCACCTTTTTAGGGGTTAAATCATGTACATCGTGTTGGACTTTAAAATAAATGTCATTTTCGCAATCACCATCCCATAAAACCTCAAGAACGACATCTATATCGATTTTTATGTTAACTTAGCCCATTTACCCTCTAAGGGGTTGATTTTCAAAATCACAAAATATATGTTTTCCTATTTATTTTCAGACGTGCTCCTACGAAGTTAAAAGTTGTAATGTCTGTTTTATATTCTTTTTCCATACATAATTTGAACCCCATTTTCACCCCTTTAGGGGGTTAAATCATGTCCACCGTGTTGGACTTCAAAATAAATGTCATTTTCGCAATCGTCATACCAGAAAACCCCAGTAACGACATCCATATCTATTTTTTAGATTTAATTACCCATTTCACCCCTATTTCATCGCCATAGGGGTTAAAGTACTAACAATAACAAATATACGTTGCGTTAGATTTTCTTCCGTAAGCCTATATTATAAATTAAGCGATTTTTACATCGAAAATGAAGGATTTTCTTCTGTACACAACTTCATACCCCTTTTCACCCCTTCGGGGGTAGAATTTTGAAAAACTCTGAGACCCGTATTTATTAATTTTCAATCGTCAGCCAAAACACAAAATTTTAAGATCCTAGCTTCAAAACTGAGGGATTTTCATACAAACTTTCATCCCTTATTTCACCCCCTTAGGGATGGAATTTTCAAAAATCCTTCCTTAGTGGATGCCTACACTGTATGAGGTATCTGTGTGCAAAATTTCAAGTCTCTAGGTCCAGCGGTTTGGGCTGTGCGTTGATAGATCAGTCAGTCAGTCAGTCATTCAGTTTACGATTTTATATATATTACTAGCTTCCGCCCGCGACTTCGTCCGCGTGGATATTACAGAAAATCCTTAGGAAACCTTCAACCAGGATCCGTCCAGCCGTTTTTACGCGATTAGGCGGGTCCCCACTAAGCGCGCTGGCTCGTGAGGCAAAGCGTTTGTCGCACGAGGCTCGCTCGCTTGGTGGAGACCCGCCTAATCGCGTAAAAACGAAACGACTGGTCGATCCCGTTCCTGTTCCGTCCCGTTCCCGTTCCCGTTCCCGTTCCCGTTCCCGTTCCCGTTCCCGTTCCCGTTCCCGTTCCCGTTCCCTTTCTGCCCGTCCCCTGGGGCTGAATCATGCATGTCCACCGAGTTGGACTTCAAAATGAATGTCATTTTCGCAATCACCATCCCATAAAACCTCAAGAACGTCATCCATATGATTACTTACCCCATTTACCACATAAGGGGTTGATTTTCAAAATCACAAAATATATGTTTGACTATTTATTTTTAGACGTACTCCTACGAAGTTTAAAGTTGTAATGTCTATTTTATATTCTTTTTCCATACAAAATTTTAACCCCATTTTCACCCTTTTAGGGGTTAAATCATGTACATCGTGTTGGACTTTAAAATAAATGTCATTTTCGCAATCACCATCCCATAAAACCTCAAGAACGATATCCATATCGATTTTTATGTTTACATACCCCATTAACCCTCTAAGGGGTTGATTTTCAAAATTACCAAATATATATTTGCCAATTTATTTTTAAACGTGCTCCTACGAAGTTTAAAGTTGTAATGTCTATTTTATATTCTTTTTCCATACAAAATTTGAAAGCCATTTTCACCCCTTTAGGGGGTTAAATCATGTCCACCGTGTTGGACTTCAAAATAAATGTCATTTTCGCAATCGTCATACCAGAAAACCTCAATAACGACATCCATCTCTATTTTTAGGTTTATTTACACATTTCACCCCTATTTCATCGCCATAGGGGTTGAAGTACTAACAATATCAATATACGTTGCGTTAGATTTTCTTCCATAAGCCTTTACTATAAATTAAGTGATTTTTACTTCGAAAATGAAGGATTTTTTCTATTCACAACTTCATACCCCTTTTCACCCCTTCGGGGGTAGAATTTTGAAAAACGCTGAGACCCGTATTTATTAATTTTCAATCTTCAGCCTAAACACAAAATTTAAAAATCCTTGCTTCAAAACTGAGGGACTTTCATACAAACTTTCATCCCTTATTTCACCCCCTTAGGGATGGAATTTTCAAAAATCCTTCCTTAGTGGATGCCTACACTGTATGAGGTATCTGTGTGCAAAATTTCATGTCTCTAGGTCCAGCGGTTTGGGCTGTGCGTTGATAGATCAGTCAGTCATTCAGTTTACGATTTTATATATTAAGATATGCACAAAAGTAGATAATTGCGTAATAATTTTTGTGTTTAAACACTTGTGTTTATTGTTGTTGAATAAATTATGAAAATGTTAGTATGAAAAATGCAACTTCTTTAAAATCCTCCATACAAAACGGCAACCTACTATATTTTTTGGACTTTTTCGTCATCTACTATATTTTTACAAGTAATAATCTTAAAAATACTATATTTTATGCAAAAAAAGTTGGCAACCCTAGCTCGAGCATCGCACACACACAAAGACAGCTCTCACCGCTGCGACACGTACTCGAACTGGGGGGCTACTCAAATGGCCACTTTTCTATTCGTTCGCTAACTTAAAAACTAAAAGTAAGCCATAAACTCCAAAATTACATGTCGTAGGCTTGTCAATTCCATACAATACAACAATGTCTGTGATTAACGTAGACATGAGACGTGTAACTTGATCGTTTAATTGCTTATTTTTAAGCTTTAAGTTAGCGAACGAATAGAAAAGTGGCCATTTGAGTAGGGGGGCTGGTTTGATTGAGAATCCGGTTATACAGTGTCGGTGAGAGGTGTCTATGTGTGCGTGAGTGCTAAGCTTAACTACTGTACTCTATATTGTGGCCGTTTGCTGCATGACATCCATCGAGACATGATCATCTCTCCATCGAGCGCATGCTGCACTACATGACATGTTCTTATTTTTTTTTACCAAAACCTCAATTTTGATTTTCTTCTTTTGTATCAACTTAATGTAACTTTTATTTATTTTGTGTGCTGAATTCCTTTTTCTTGTTATCAGAGTTGAAAGAGCGCATCACTCGGCAGCGACAGCAGCTGAACGCGAAGTTAGGCCTCGACGCGCCGCACCTCGGCGTCGACATCAACTCCCTCTACACCGCCGACGACTTGCTCCCACTACATCCCGTCAACAAAACAGAGACAACAAAGGTTGGTACATTTATTTATTAAAAAGCTTATATCGAATACAAACATTATAATACATTTAAAAGTAAACTAGAACATGACACATACCTGTAATAACCTAAAAAATATGACATAAAGCGTATAGAGCCATCCTTGTAAATTATGTTGATAAAGGGTTGTTAGTCGTCTAGTAAATACTAGCTTTGATTCAACCAGAATACATAATGTATTCAGCTTCTTTTGTAGTTTTGATACATTATGTGTCTCTTAATAAAATGGCCTCTCTGCTTTAAGTTTTAAGATAACAGAAGGGAGACTTAATTCCGACTATAAGTATACATAAATGGAAAACATGCTTAGTTGTTTTAGCTAGTAAAAGCCAGTCAATGTAAATTAGCTAATGTTTATTTATAAAGAGTAGAAATTGAGTTGATTTTAAGAACAACAAAATAATATCTAACCACGAATAGAATGTTACTTTTACAACATAATGTAATTAATGACCTTACCTACACAGGCGATAGAATTAGGTCAGCTCTTTATACTTTAGGGCCGGGGACCGCCCCTGCTGCTAAATTTTATTACTTATTTCCGTGTCATGAAACGGGTTTTTGAGTAGTAAAGCCGCTAGCCACGTAATCGTAATAACATTCGTACCTAGAAATGTTTTTATGAATTTTATGATATCCGTTTTATATGTGTGGTTTCGACAGTGTTTCCAGATTGACCTACATTAGTTTCGTGTAATGTTGATGTTAATGTTGAGTACACCCGTCCACTAGCGCCGCCAATTCAAACATTTTTATTATTCTTAAACCAGTGCCCTGTTTATCAAAACTTACAAGACTTGTATTTTTTAAAAACAAGCATTTTCCTTATGAAAATAATTATTCCGCAAATCCGTTTATCAAAATACTAACCCAGTAAAATAAGACATGAAAAGGGGGTAATGGTTGCATCAAATCAGGTATTTTTGGTTTATGGATATATTATTGGTAATGTGGAGGCAATAATAAATCCAAGTTTTCGACCTGGGCAGAAGACCGGGTCATTCATTTCAGTTTTTGTCGATTTTGACCCAGAAGGGCTTGTTTGTCATCAAGATTGTGTAAAAAAGTTTTAAAGTAGGTTAAATTTGCAACAATTTGAGGGTAAATCGGTTTTGATACGACCGATAGTTTCAGAGACACAGCTTTTCAAAATTTAGCCAATTTTTAAAAATACATTTTTTTTACCTAAATTTCATGTTATTCGGAAGTATTTATGTTTCTGAAGCTTTATTTTTAACAAACCTCCGCCCGCGACTTCGTCCGCGTGGACAGTAGAAAAATCCCGAAAAAACGATAAATGACTAATTTAATTGATATGTTACCGGCAATGTGTATAATCCGGCATTGTATACAATGCCTAAAACGATCAGGCAATGTATGAAATATAATTCATTTTATACTTTGCCTAGGCATTGTATACAATGCCTGCTGGTCCACCGGCAATGTGTAAAATAAGTATATTTCTGTTGTCTGTTATAAAAAAATAACCTCGAAATTTAAGGCTCACGCTCCGCTGCGCTTCGCGCTCGCCTTAAATTTCTAACCTATACGCGGGACCTACAGGAGTGAAGCAGGTTCGATTCCAAACTCAAATTTCTGTTGTCTGTTATAAAAAAATAACCTCGAAATTTAAGGCTCACGCTCCGCTGCGCTCCGCGCTCGCCTTAAATTTCTAACCTATACGCGGGACCTACAGGAGTAAAACAGGTTCGATTCCAAAGAGCCCCCTCGAGCCCCCCTCGAGCCCCCCTCGAGCCCCCCTCGAGCCCCCCTCGAGCCCCCCTCGAGCCCCCCTCGAGCCCCCCTCGAGCCCCCCTCGAGCCCCCTCGAGCCCCCCTCGAGCCCCTCTCGAGCCCCCCTCGAGCCCCCCTCCAGCCCCCTCGAGCCCCCCTCCAGCCCTTCTCGAGCCCCCCTCGAGCCCCCCATCGAACCCTCCTCGAGCTTTCCCCGAGCCCCCCCCTCGAGCTTTCCCCAAGCCCCCCTCGATCCCCCCTCGAATCTATTCTCGAAAATCTTTTTATTATACACATTGCCGGTGGACCAGCAGGCATTCTATACAATGCCTAGTCATTGTATACACTGCCTAGGTAATGTGTGAAATAGATATCAATATTCATTATATTTCATACATTGCCTAAAAGGGCCAGGCATTGTATACAATGCCTAGGCATTGTATACAATGCCTGCATTTCATACATTGCCGGTAACAGATACATTAAATTAAACGCTACAAATGTTTTTGTTTACTTAACTAATATGTTTTCGTTTACTTAACTAATCTGTTTTCATCTTTGTGTTAGTGATTTCGTTAATCAATAAAATCGAAACTTGCAAAAAAACTTGCAACTTGTAAAAGAACTCAATGGAAAATCCTGAGTATTTCTGAGGGTGTTCGGCTACTCTCCATTACATCAGACAATTTTTACAAGGTGTCTTGCATAAATTATTTGGAAAAAGACATAATTAACATGAATTTGTAAATTTTTTCTTGTAAAGTATACTTGTAGACTTGTAAGTTTCGATAAACAAGGCACAGGTCAATATTTAAATAAGGAAACAACCATGACCTTTTGAATATTTTTTTAATAACTGTTCAATAAGTCTAACTTGACACGACAACTGCACGCACCATATTAGGTAATACACTCGACGTCGGAAAAATCGCACCTTTTCGAAAATAAGTTTAGATTTGGCCACCTGCTATTGCTAGCTAACGTTTTATTGTGTAAATATTGATATCTCTTGAAAGTACATAATAATAATTGTTTGATTTAATTAACATAACAGTTACCATAAT
Organism: Agriphila geniculea; assembly: GCA_943789525.1. Taxonomy (NCBI): domain Eukaryota; kingdom Metazoa; phylum Arthropoda; class Insecta; order Lepidoptera; family Crambidae; genus Agriphila; species Agriphila geniculea. The sequence goes on from OX038874.1 coordinate 1,251,317, forward strand.
TAAACGCTTAAAGCATTATTGCTTGCGCCGCCATAAAAGGGAAAGAAAAGGTGTCAATTTAGGAAATGCGGGTAAATTCGCTATCGAGATGATGGAAAAAACATACTTCAACAGTTCGATTTAAAAAAAAAGAATACCCAAGATGGATTGCCCATGAAGTTGCTCAAATATTGCAAAAAAATGAGGCAATATAATGTCGCTCGGAAACTGAATCTCAATAATTGATTCCGTTCGACGAGTATTCCAACGGTTTCTAGAGACTGTTGGCAATGTCCGAAGGGGAAGAATTATATAACAACACATTAGATAGAATCTTTCTTCTTCTTTTCTTTCTTCTTTCTTATCGATTGAGGATAAGTGGCCACCTCTGGTATTAGAGTTCATCAAGCCGCCTGAAAGGCCTCTAACTTGGCTTAACGACTGTTATCAGATGACAACAGCCGGGACCGACGGTTTAACGTGCCCTCCGAAGCACGGAAGCGCTCAGTTGTAATGCCACTTTAACGGTCACCCATCCGACACCTGACCGGATCGAGCGTTGCTTAACAAACGTGATCGAGTACGATCAGTCCGTCAAGTACCGCCATGAGCGCTTCGATAGATTAGATAGGATTAAATTAACTTCGAAGAAATTTTTGAAAAGGTGCGATTTTTCTGACGCCGAGTGTAGGTATGTGGTATATGATGTCATGTTTTGTATTTGTGTTTAGAGGCCAGTTCAAGAGCTGGTCCCGTCGTCGAAGACGCTGAGCTCGCGCGAGATAAACTTGGCAAAGCGTAAAGCGCGGCTCGCGTTCAGCAAGCAGAAGTCGCGCGACTGCAGCGACGAGGGCCCCTCCGCGCCCCCCACCCCGCCCGCGCCCTCCGAGCCTGACCGGAAGAAGGTCAAGCTCGAGAACAACGCTGATGAATGGCTGGGTAAGTTTGGGTGTTGATGGCAAATGTGTAGCAAGCAGAAGTCGCGCGACTGCAGCGACGAGGGCCCCTCCGCACCCCCCACCCCGCCCGCGCCCTCCGAGCCCGACCGGAAGAAGGTCAAGCTCGAGAACAACGCTGATGAATGGCTGGGTAAGTTTGGGTGTTGATGGCAAATGTGTAGCAAGCAGAAGTCGCGCGACTGCAGCGACGAGGGCCCCTCCGCGCCCCCCACCCCGCCCGCGCCCTCTGAGCCCGACCGGAAGAAGGTCAAGCTCGAGAACAACGCTGATGAATGGCTGGGTAAGTTTGGGTGTTGATGGCAAATGTGTAGCAAGCAGAAGTCGCGCGACTGCAGTGACGAGGGCCCCTCCGCGCCCCCCACCCCGCCCGCGCCCTCCGAGCCCGACCGGAAGAAGGTCAAGCTCGAGAACAACGCTGATGAATGGCTGGGTAAGTTTGGGTGTTGATGGCAAATGTGTAGCAAGCAGAAGTCGCGCGACTACAGCGGATTTCGTGGCAAACCTTTTATTTTTTGTAAGATTTCTCTTTAGCTCCTGTATGTTTTTATTGTTCCTTTATGCATATCTTATTCTATAGGCTGTTTTTGCAACTGTAAATTCTGCGCTTAATTTGAGCCCTATATGGCCGCAATACGGCTTGCGTTAGGAGAATTAAACTCTCGCTCTCGCGTCTCAGTAAGCTAAAGAGAATAGTAAAATCTGTGCGGGATTTTCCCCCGTCCCCCCGCCACCGGCGGCCGTGGGGATTTTTACACAAGTAACTCAGTACTTACTTAAGTAACTACTTAGAAATAATTATGCTCAGCTTATTTAAGGTAGATTTCTTTTATTTCATATAAGTAGGTAATTTCATTGTATATTTCGATAAATATCGAAAATTCACGAGTTGTGTCGGTTGAGACAGAGCTACGCGACAGAAAGAGAGGCACTTCGTAGGTGCTTATAATACTAGTGGACCCGTGAGCTGTAGTCCTCGTGATAAAAAGTGGCTTAAATTGTACAAAAATAAAATGTTGCCATGAGGTTTTCAAAGCACACAATGCGTGCTGTTTGTTATATTATTTGGAGTATTCGCAGCTAGATGGTGCTTCTAATTTAGGTGATTTTTGGAAATGGGTGAATATTTTTTTTTTTGATAAATTTGGAAAAACTGGCTCGACTAAACAATTCTAGATAATTATCGAACCTGCTCACAAAATTTCACCAGAATCGGTTAAGAAATGCGACCTGTCGAGGAGAACAAACGGCTGGAAAGCCGGACTGAAATTTGTCTATTTAACATATCTCCACCATTTTAAAAAAAATCAAAAAACTGGGTTGACAAAAAAATTGTATATTATTTTCGAACCTGCTTACAAAATTTCACGAGAATCGGTTGAGAAAAGCGACCTGTAGAGTAGAACAGGCAGTGCTGGAAAGCCGGACTGAAATTTGTTTTTTTAACATATCTCCGCCATTTTGAAAATTTCAAAAAACTGGCTCGAATAAAAAATTCTAAATAATTTTTGAACCTGCTCACAAAATTTCGCAAGAATCGGTTGAGAAATGTGACCTGTACGGAACCGTACGATTATTTTTATATACATATTTACGAAATAATGCATTTCATTGGCGTATGCTTACGTCGCTATTTTATGTACTGGCTCGCAACGCGAGTATCACTTTATATGACGAAATAAAGTTAGTGCAATTACGGCATTCTACACGGGCAGTTTGATTTATCATCCCCGAATTTATCACTATCATTTAACTATCATATCAATTTATATTGTATGAACCATACATAGTTTTTTTTTTTTTGTTATTATCATAAAAATATTTTTTTGCTATCAAAAATTCGCGAGCGGTTATCACGCGAATTGGGACTCTCTTGAAGTGCCTTACGGACAGTGAGGGTGCGCAAGAGTACAAAGGATCATCCTACGTCAGTGAGTAGAGCTGACAATCCGGAGCACCGAGGAGGCAGCCCTTCCCAGCATCAAATCAAGTAAGACTGTTCCCTTTATTATTCAACCATGGAAACTTTAGTCGCCCGCCAGCGTGAGCTTTTGGACAACATCAATTATATCAAGGTCAACTTCGGGAAGGACGCCACAGCCAGGAAGACCCCAGATTATCTTCAGAAAAGAATTCAGTCACTTGATAACCTTTGGGGAGAGTTCGAACAAAATCATCTGAAGTTGTCGGCGTCTCCTGCCGAGGCCGAGGATTATTTCTCTCAAAACTTGTATCAGCAGGGTCAGGAGTTCTATCGGATGACTCGAGAACTTTTTACTTCTTTTGGTAAGAAGGACAAGGCCACCGCGCCTTGTGGAAAGGCAGATGAATTATTAGCATTGCAAAAAACCAATTTTCGGGCATTTAATAGACTCCTTCAGATTATTGATTTAGAAAATTTATCAGATAAATGGGAACTAGAAGATGAGTTGCGAAATATTCAGGCAAAGTGGAACAATATCGATAGTTTACACTTGCAAATAGATCACTTGTTATCAGGGGAGGACTTAATTTATGAGGAGCAATTTAGTAGTTTCGAAAAAATGTTTCGGGAAATTAAGCGCAATATCAATAAAAAATTATCATCATTAACTCATATTCAGCAATCTACACCGCATATAGAAATTCCTAGTTTTTGTGGTAAATATTCTCAATGGCCTACGTTTTATGACATTTTTTCGGAAACTATTCATTCAAATAATTCAATTACTAAGGCGCAAAAAATGCAGCACTTAAAAGGTAAAGTTAAGGGTGAAGCTGAACGGTTAATTCAGCACTTGCATATCTCATCCGAAAATTATGAAACTGCGTGGGACATTTTGGTGCATAGATATAATAATCCTCAAATTTTATTTACCAATCAGATTGAAATATTTTTAAATCAACCGGTTATTCAAAAACAATCATCATCGGAATTAAAAAGATTACACGACACCACCTCAGAATGTATCCACGCAATACATAATCTCGGATTAGATACAACATCTTGGGATCCATTGCTTGTTCATTTAATTTGCAAAAAGTTAGATTCAGAATCATACACTAACTATATGGAGTTCCGAAAGTCGCCTAGGGAGCTCCCAGCATTGGAAGAAATGATGAATTTCTTAGAAAATAAATTTACATCTCTCGAACCTGTCAATGAGGGCGAGAAAGTCTCTGTTATTAATCCTAAACCATCATTTAAGCGTAATCAATATCAACAAAGATTTACCTTTAACAAATCAAATAACTACAAACCGAATAATTATAATCATTCCTATCATAATCATTCAAATTTTCAAGCAGCAAGTACTATCAATTCGAGGTCATGTCCGTTGTGCAATAATTTGCGCCATGACTTATACATGTGTCGGAAGTTTACCGGAATGAAACCTGAAGCCCGGTTGTCGACAATTACGAAATTAAAGTATTGTCGGAATTGTTTGTATAATCATTTTGATAATAAATGTCTATCGGCAAAAAGGTGCAAAGAGTGTCACGCGGAACACAACACGTTGTTGCATGATGCATTTGTATCAAGTAATAATCCTTCCACGTCTCGTCAACCCCTTTGTTATCAGAATGAAAAGGCAGCATCAATGTCTCATTTAGAACCTATCACTCAGTCAAACACGAAGCAACATAGTGTAAATCACGTCGCGGCTGAAAATGAAGAAATTTTACTAACGACTTTGCTTATAAATGTTTTATCAGCTGATGGAAATTACGTTACGTTAAGGGCGCTCCTCGATCAGGGATCGCAAATATCATTGATTTCAGAAAACGCCACTCAGTTGTTAGGTTTGCGACGGGAAAAATACAATGCATCCGTATCAGGTATAGGTCCCGGTATCAAACAAAGTAAGGGGATAGTATCAATTAAAGGTCATTCTATCTATGGGGACTATTCCATATCCACTCGAGCACTTGTGGTCAATAAGGTAGTTAACAATTTACCGAATATTTCGTTTGCTAAAAAATCGTGGTCACATCTTCAATCACTTCAATTAGCGGATCCGGAATACAACGTTTCTAGGCCGATCGATCTCCTTTTAGATGCAAGCATTTATTCAGAAATAATTTTGAATGGCTTAATCAAGGGCCCGTCTCAGGCGCCCATAGCGCAGCAGACAAAGTTAGGATGGATTTTGTCCGGTAGTGTTAGTTTTTTAGGTTTTAAATGTCATGTAGTAATAAACAACATTAAAGATATATCACAGTTTTGGGAAATCGAAGACATTAACGATTCTTCTTCTAACTTGACCGAAGATGAAGAATTATGTGAAAGTTTTTACGTGAATACCACGCGTCGGTTAGAAAATGGCCGCTACGAGGTCGCTTTACCTTTAAAACCAGGGTTTGAATCAGAACTTGGAACGTCTAAGTCAAAAGCCATTTCCCAATTCAAACAGTTAGAAACCAAAATGTCCAAAAATATACAATTCGCAAATGAATATAAGCACTTTTTCCAGGAATATGAGCAGTTAGGTCATATGCATGAGGTAGGTAATAATGAGCAATCAGCCTTTTATTTGCCACATCATGGAGTGATAAACTTGGAGTCCACTACCACTAAATTAAGGGTGGTCTTCAATGCATCCTCCAAGTCTACCTCGGGCCGCAGCCTTAACGATGTAATGTACTGCGGACCCAATTTACAGCAGGATTTACTTTCTTTAATCTTAAAATGGAGAAATCATAAGTATGTTCTCACAGCTGACATCGAAAAGATGTTCAGACAAATTCTTGTACGTCATTCTGATCAAAAATTCCAAGCAATCATTTGGCGTGAATCACCGAATTTAGCACTGAGTACGTATCATTTATCAACCCTAACCTATGGTAGTAAGGCAGCGCCGTTCCTTGCGATGCGAACGTTACAACAGATCGCTAGGGACAGCAGGGATAAGTATCCACTAGCCGCGAGTGTAGCCGAAACATCATTTTTTATGGACGATCTGTTGAGTGGGGAAAGTTCTTTATCCAGAGCAAAGGAATTACAAGAGCAACTCATTAACATGCTAAAAGATGCAGGAATGAACCTGCGTAAGTGGTCCAGTAATGAACCGCAGCTTATCAAGGATTTATCGGCTGATCAGTTGAATAGTCCTTACGAATTTCGAAGCTCCGAGACAAGAAAGACTCTTGGCTTGCGATGGAGCCCTTCGGATGATAAATTTATGTTTCAAAATCAGTTAAATCAGCAGGAAATAGGTAACATCACTAAACGTCAATTATTATCTAATATTTCCAAGATATTTGATCCGTTGGGTTGGCTGTCACCGCTCACCATCAGAGCGAAGCTATTATTCCAAAAGGTCTGGTCAGCAGGTGGTCAATGGGATGAAGAGATATCAACATCATTACAAGGTGAGTGGAAACAATTAAAACAGGATTTGAGCATTATTGATAAATTTAGCTTGCCGAGATATTACGGTAATACAGGGATATCATATCAAATTCACGCGTTTTGCGACGCGTCTGATAAAGCATACGCGTGTGTTATATACATCGTTAGCGTGAATGATAAGGGCGAACGCATAACGACCTTAGTCGCGGCTAAGACTAAACTAGCACCATTAGCAAAAAAGGTATCATTGCCTCGTCTCGAGTTATGTGGCGCGGTTTTATTAAGTTCACTATTAATTAAAGTTTTAGACTCATTGCCCAAACAGGCGGCTCAAATATTCGCATGGACCGACTCCATGGTCGTATTAGGGTGGCTAAATGGGGACGTGTCTCGGTGGAAGCCTTTTGTGGCCAACCGCATCAAGAAAATTTTAGATATCATCCCGGCGTCGTGTTGGCACCACGTACGTTCGGAAGAAAACGCCGCGGACTGTGCGACAAGGGGAGTGAGCGCCGATTGTCTGCTAAACAAATCCTTGTGGTGGGAAGGACCCGAGTGGCTTCGTAACTTCAACCCCACAAGTTCAAAAAAATTATCATATCCCTCTCCAAAAATTGAAGAGAAACGCTATCATGCACATGCAGCTTTAAATCAAAACGTTTCTTCTTTTATCACTCAGTTAGCACACAATAAAAGTTCAATAACCCTAATTACAAAAATAGTAGCATGGATATTACGTTTCATTTCTGTCTTGCGAAACACGAACAGTTTGAATGAATGTAATACAATTCTAACACCAGCGGAAATGCAAAATGCCTACAATTTTATTATCAAATCTTTTCAATCAGTAGAATTTGAAAAGGAATTATCTGATTTGAGAAACAAGGGCCATGTACACCCAAGTAGTCGTTTATACACTTTAAAACCCTTTATTGATGACAATGGTATTTTAAGGGTTGGTGGGAGGCTCGGAAACTCGCAACTTAATTATACGGCCAAACACCCAATCATTTTATCATCTCACAGTCGACTCACTGAATTAATTATTCATCAAGCGCATATGACTACCTTACACGGGGGCCCAAAATTGACTCTAAGTTACATAAGAGACAGATTTTGGTTACTTAGCGGGACACGAACGGTGAAAAGTCAACTTAGACGCTGTGTAACGTGTCGCCGATTCAATCAACAAAGCAGTCAACCAATCATGGCTGACTTACCAGGGCCCAGAGTCACCCCGTCGCATCCCTTCACGCATTCTGCTTGCGATTTCACAGGACATTTAGAACTGAAAGCGAATAAGGGTCGCGGCATCAAGACTGTGAAAGGGTATATAGCTGTCTTCGTTTGTCTATCAACAAAGGCAGCTCATCTAGAACTCGTGTCAGATTTGAGTACCCCTGCATTTCTCGCCGCCTTCCGTCGTTTTTGCGCTCGGCGCGGTACACCGAGTCACATGTACAGCGATAACGGTCGGAACTTTGTGGGCGCTAACAGAATTATGAAAAAGGAATATCAAGAAATCATAGAGAACATCAATCCAGAATTTTTAAATGATATCAGTGACCTTAACATCCAGTGGCATTTTAATGCCCCAGTGTGGCCAAATGCCGGTGGTCTCTGGGAGGCCGCTGTAAAAAGTCTGAAATATCATTTAAAAAGGATTATAGGTGAACAGCGCCTAACGTACGAAGAGTTTACCACTCTTCTTTATCAAATTGAGGCCTGCCTTAATTCAAGGCCGCTATGTCGGCTCACCGATGACGCGGAAGACGAAGTGCTGACGCCGGGACACTTCCTTATAGGTGCCCCCCTCTTATCAAGGCCGCAGACTGAACCAGATTCTCTCACGCTATCGAATCGTTGGCAACTTGTTCAGTCCATCAATAAGCAGTTTTGGAAGATATGGTCTTCCGAATATCTACAACAACTGCAGACCAGAACACGATGGCAAAAACCTTCCAAAAACCTGGAAGTCAATGATGTAGTGCTTATAAAGGACGAAAATCTACCCCCTGGTAAATGGGCTATGGGTAGAGTCCTTACTCTACATCCAGGCGGAGACGGTTGCGTAAGGGTGGTTACCCTAAAAACATGTAACAATACAATGCAACGTCCCGTAAATAATTGGTATTATTACCGGTGCACGAACATAATTATAATCCATCTGAAAAACCTAAACATTCCACGGATCAAATATCTTTGAACAACGCGAAAGGAAAGGACAACCGGCAATCAAATCACGCACGGTATTCATTTAAAAACTTTTTCTTATCACTAATGTTATTATTTACATTTATTAGTTCTAGCATGCAAATGAAAACGGAACCGTTTAGCGTAGTTCCTCTTGAAAATCAATCAGGATTTTATTTTGATAAGATATCCGATCTTCAATGTATTAAGGACGATTGGAAATTAGTTGTATTTTACAATATATCTATTTATAATCACGGTGTCCATGATCTCAGAAATTATATTTATCATTTAAAAGAAACGTGTAATGACATGAATATGCAATATCAACAAATAATTTATCAACTAGAACACGAACTAACGGAAATTGAGCACTATGACGTTTTACTTAGGAAACATCATTTAAAAAGATCGAAACGTGGATTGATTAATGGAGTAGGTTATATAGCAAATACGTTATTTGGCGTTCTAGACGAAAGATTTGCTGCCCAGTATAAAAAGGATATAGAGTCTGTAGTCAAAAATGAGAACCATTTGCAGCTTCTTATAAAGAATCAAACGTCGGTATTAGAATCAGAATTTAATATTATCAAAAGGAACGAAATTGCTATGCGTAAACAATTTAATTTTATTAAGGAACACTTACAAAATATTTCGTCTGAAATAGACCGAGTAAAACTGGTTGACCGCACTAGTTCATATGTGTTATCATCAGCTCTTTCAGCGTACATAGCTATATCAAATTTAAAACAAACACAGCAATCTCTGTTAGACACCGTCACAGACATAAGTCATGGACAAATCAATGTGCATTTGTTATCACCTAATCAGCTTGAATCCCAAGTGAGTATCATAACTGCACAAGTGAGAGGCGACTTAACCGTTCCTTGTGAAAATATTCGAGATTTATATAAACTTCTCAAAGTATCAGCTCGAATATATGACAACTATTTTATCATTGAAATAAAAATACCCCTAATAACAACTGACACGTTTGAATTGAATAAGATCATCCCAATACCATTTAAAAATAATCAAAATTATCATCTTCTTCGTTCCTCTTTTCCTTACATCGCTTACAATATAAGAAAGGATATAGCAATATTTTTATCAGATGGTAACTTAAATTCTTGTTTCCATATATCTAATAAATTAATATGTTCAGTAGACGAACCTGTTTATAACTTAAAAATAAAACAATCCTTTTGCGATATAAACATTATGAATGAAGATAAAGTGTGCACATCTGTAGTATCAAGTTGCGGGGATCGGTGGTTTAAGTTGCACAGTCCGAACGCCTGGCTATTCTCGTGTTGCGAGGAATGCAAGCTTCGCATTTTCTGTGCATCAGAAATGACAATGACTTCATTAATTGGAAACGGGATTATTAATGTAGGTCAGGGCTGTACTGTAGAGACACCATTTTATAGTATCACCGCGCATAATAATTATTTGCATAATACGAAACTTCAGAGTGATGTCGAAGCCCCTAGGTTAGCAGTACTGAATAAAATTATCAACTCTTCATCTACGCTGAATTTCACCGAGATCGAGAATCACGAATCAATTTGGCATGACATTCAAACACAGATCGACACGATCAAGGAACAGTCTAATCAAAATTTATCAGTACATGATATCCATTATACTTCAGATTCGTCCTCGATATTAGTATATTAACACATGTAGTACCGCTTGCATGTATCACCACTTAGCACGTTATTTTAAAGCAATAACCTAAAAAACCTAAAAGAGAAGGTTTTTGACTTAAAATTGACAGATATTTTGACATTTCCGGTCCAAGTTCGCCCTGTCACTGCTACACGGCAAACACTTCATTCGCTTTTCGTGCTTCGCCACGGACGCACGTATACAGTCTCAAAGTGAGACTTCTTTAGAATTATATTTTTACAGTGAAAATTAAATTATAGTTAAGCATTTACTTCGTGAAGAAAGGAAAAAGTTTTCAAGACGCAAGAGGACAAGAAGAAGAAGTCAAGACGGCGGAACACTTTTAAATGCCGTTTACTTGGTTAAACAGCATAATTGTCTGCTATTTTTCTGATGCGAACTTACCATACTGGGTACTTTCTGTCAGTTTTTTATTTATCTGATGCGAACTTACCATACTGGGTACTTTCTGTCAGTTTATTTATTTGTCTGATGCGAATTTACCATACTGGGTACTTTCTGTCACATCCCATCACCTTTAAGGTTTTAATATTGATAAGGAAAGTGATAGAAATAAACGAATTTAAAATCATAAATTTTGGGCATTTTAGTGCCCATATTTTTATTACAAAACTACCGCCGCCGGCTATAAAGTTTTTTTTAAATAGCATGAATTTCCTGTTATTGGACAATATTTACTATTTATAAGGGTCTCAGAACACTTTTTAAAGAAATGAAGTTCATCTTTTTATATACAATTTTTTTTTTTTATATACAGCTACCGTCGCAACTTTCCATTATATTACAGATGTATTAGCAATTATGATCTTTACAAGGCAAACGTTCACAAAACTGCAGAAATCACTTCGTTGAATGTCATCGATACTTACACAGAATACCGCGTAAGTTTAATTAGAGACGACATATTTTCTTTTGGGCCTTTCAACAACGGGGTGGACTAGGAGACACTAGTGGTCACATCAGGAATCACAAATTGCAAAATATTTGCATATCAATTATCTAGAACGTGCAGTTCAATATGCTTTCATTGCAATTTTTTCTTATTGTATTCAGTGCGGGGTGTTAAGTATTCTAGATATTATTATTCTGATGCTAAATAGAAATTATTCAATTCATAAATTAAAAAACTAATCACCAGTTTTGGTTTTTTTTTCCAGATTGAGATTGAGTAAATTCAAATGCAATGGAAGTCGAATTAAGCAGTGGAGATAAAATGCAGTAGATTTTCTTTTTCTCTATTTCTAGCATTTGATTTCAAAAAATATTTATTTTCTAATTTGAGATTATAGCATTCACAATGCTATTTTGGTTTAGTATTGTACAAAGACTATTCTGACACTAAGATACCTATTATTTTAATTCTTTTCCACCAGTTTTTTAAACGAAGGTGTAACGATTGTGCCATCATAATCATCACAATTTTGAGCCTCGGTTTGGCACCTCTTATTCACATGTAAGGTACTTCTTCGTATATCTTATTCTAATATAAAGTATTAACATTCTATAACTTTTAATTTCAGGGACGGAAATTAATCGCACAAATAAATTGGTTTTCATAACATTATCAAGGTGGTATTATTTTACAGGTATATTATTAATATGTTATAATTGAAGCTGCTGTCTGTTAATACTATCAGGAAGTACAGAGTTTGGTAACAGAAACGGTTCGATTATTTAACAAATATTAATATAGACATAATAAACATTTTTTTTTACAGACGTGTATAACACAATTATCAGTATTACATAATATTGCGTTCATTATTGAATGGACAAAATTGAGCTAATCTCAAGGTTCGGTAAAGAATTTAACTAAGTACGCCTTTGCGTAGACTCCATTGTACAAATACAATGGATATCTTAGATTACTTAAGACATTTTATTACATATTTTCCAATTTTATTATTTTTTCATCATTTTTATCTTAAAAGTTTAACTTTGATTACCTTGCCTATTGCACAAATAATGCAAACAATACAAAAAAAAAATTAAGAATGGATCATACATATTTATATTAAATAAATAGTTCATAATCACTTCTTATTTAGAAAGAAATTAAATTCTATATGTAATGTAAGTAATAGATTGCTGAAATGAAACATTTAATGAAATTAAGTAGACTTGTGTTGTGTCCAACCAGTTTTAGTACTCGACGTATGCCGATACCTTTATAGCCCTAACAAAAAATGTTACTATAGATGTTCCAGGTAACACGGCGAAATGGTCAATGACTCCGCTATATTTGCAAAATATTAAAACATATTATCACTGATAATCAAACTGAGTTTTCCAAACCAACCTTGTATATTTTATATGTATAAATGTGCGTGTATATATATTGTACCAGCCATCTATAGGTACCGTTTTTAGTATATGTAATCATGTAAAACGTTCAGAATGATGTTAAATGGTATTCTTTTCTTTTTTAAAAAGACTAATACGCAAGAAATGATATTTCCATTTTCTTATTATAATGCTTTTAACATCTACATGTGTTAATATACTAATATCGAGGACGAATCTGAAGTATAATTAATGATTAAACGAACTTACCTGTAAGTGAAGTTCTATCATAATTATACGAAGGATTCGTCCGAAGATATTAGTATAGAATCCCACCCTCCCTACTCATTATTGTAAATTACAATAACTGTTTACCCACTGAAGAAAATGAGGAAATATCATAGGATTTGGACTTTAAACTAAATGAAGTGTTTGCCGTGTAGCAGTGACAGGGCGAACTTGGACCGGAAATGTCAAAATATCTGTCAATTTTAAGTCAAAAACCTTCTCTTTTAGGTTTTTTAGGTTATTGCTTTAAAATAACGTGCTAAGTGGTGATACATGCAAGCGGTACTACATGTGTTAATATACTAATATCTTCGGACGAATCCTTCGTATAATTATGATAGAACTTCACTTACAGGTAAGTTCGTTTAATCATTAATCATTACAGCTTGCTATATATTATTTTAACCGTTTTGATCACGATCGGCATTATAATAGCATGTTGGAAGTTAAAGAAAAGATGTGGGAAGGGCCGCGGTAGAACATCATCGTCACCGGCGAACCGATCAGACATGCCGGCGATCCAGCATGAAGCGGTGGCAGCCAGCGGCAGCGGCGCCGCGAGCAGCGCCAGCAACGCGACCAACGTGGCTTGTGCTGTTTACAGCACAATCAGCGAGAAAGTGAATGCGTCCAATCTGTGTAGTGTCCCTAGTGAGCTAAAAGGGTCCGTTATCAGTGTTAGTGATAAGGGAACTTCACCCTTGTTTATGCCTCGATTAGTGGGCCCAGTAGTGCGTCCCGAATAACAAAGACTTGCGTCGATCGTTTAATAGTTCTAAGTTAATAATATTTTTAAAAGACATTTTATTACATTTATATTTTTTTGCAAAAATGTATAGTGTAAATCAAATTGTAGATAAACTTTTCCATTTATTTGTTAATTTGTATCATTTTATCATTGATCACTATGCCATCTTTTCTGAGGGCGGAGGATGTACGGAACCGTACGATTATTTTTATATACATATTTACGAAATAATGCATTTCATTGGCGTATGCTTACGTCGCTATTTTATGTACTGGCTCGCAACGCGAGTATCACTTTATATGACGAAATAAAGTTAGTGCAATTACGGCATTCTACACGGGCAGTTTGATTTATCATCCCCGAATTTATCACTATCATTTAACTATCATATCAATTTATATTGTATGAACCATACATGACCCATAGAGGAGAACAGACAGACATACGAAAGAATTTTGGCCCAAGCTGAAGCAGAGACGCTTCGCTCGCAGTTCGTGCTCGCTCGGTCAATTAAGCACGCAGCGCTGTGCTATTTGAAAGTGTACTTTATTGCCGTGCAGCGAGAGTAGCTTATTATTTGATTGTCCTCGCGCGGATGGGCTTCTGTACGTTAGTACTATTATATATTCTGTGGTCGTACAGCGGAGTATGGCAGTGAGGGCGCAGTGCCCGACTGGTCGGGGGCGTGGGGCGAGTGCGCGCGCTGGCCGCTGGAGCGCTGGTGCGGCGCGCTGCGGGCGCAGCTGTTCAGCGCCGCGTGGGAGGCGCGCCACGGCGCCGCCAGCGCGCTGCGCGAGCTGCTGCGCGCCAGGATCGCCGCCAGCGCCGGCACCAGTGCGCACATGACGCCCGAACAGGTAACTGGCAAGTGCGATACGCTGCACATAGGTGGACAATATTTGGTGGCGTTTAACATTCGGGTCTCTCCTTCAATCGATACTGGACCTACTTAAATTTAATTTATTTTCACAGATGGACGACGCCCACCAAGAATGGCTCGAAGATATGGCACTAAGGTTGCTTTGCGTATTAGCACTAGATAGATTTGGTGATTTCGTCTCAGATCAGGTAATCGATTTACAAAATACTTAGATGTGATTTCTATATCGCTTATAATCGTATTGATTTTGGTATGTTTTGTTGTGGTGTGTAGGTGGTAGCACCGGTGCGGGAGACGTGCGCTCAGACGCTGGGCGTGGCGCTGGCGCAGATGCGTGTGGCGCGCGTGCGGCTCGTGTGCGCGCTGCTGGCGGTGCTGGCGCGCCAGCCGCAGTGGGAGGCCCGCCACGGCGCGCTGCTCGGCTACAAGTACCTGCTGGCCGCCAGGCAGGTTAGACAACGACGCATCGTTTTGAGTGATAACTTGGACTTAGTGAAGTATGATAATCTTAAATGTATGTCGTGTTATATGTAGGAGACGGGCCTGGAGTGCGGCGCGGTGGAGCAGCTGGTGCTGGGGCTGGAGGACGCCGCGGAGGACGTGTCGGCGGCGGCGGCGGGCGCGCTGGCGGCGCACGCGGCGGCGGCCGCCGGCAGCGCGCCGCGCCTCGCCGCGCGCCTGTGGGCGCTGCTGCGCGACCAGGACGAGCTCGCCGCGCCCGCCAACGCCTACCTCGCGCTGCTCGCCGCGCTGTGCGTGCAGCCCGCCGCCGCGCCCGAGCTGCAGTCAGTACACACTTGTATAGTACCGGCCGCGCGCCGCGCCTCGCCGCGCGCCTGTGGGCGCTGCTGCGCGACCAGGACGAGCTCGCCGCGCCCGCCAACGCCTACCTCGCGCTGCTCGCCGCGCTGTGCGTGCAGCCCGCCGCCGCGCCCGAGCTGCAGTCAGTACACACTAGTATAGTACCGGCCGCGCGCCGCGCCTCGCCGCGCGCCTGTGGGCGCTGCTGCGCGACCAGGACGAGCTCGCCGCGCCCGCCAACGCCTACCTCGCGCTGCTCGCCGCGCTGTGCGTGCAGCCCGCCGCCGCGCCCGAGCTGCAGTCAGTACACACTAGTATAGTACCGGCCGCGCGCCGCGCCTCGCCGCGCGCCTGTGGGCGCTGCTGCGCGACCAGGACGAGCTCGCCGCGCCCGCCAACGCCTACCTCGCGCTGCTCGCCGCGCTGTGCGTGCAGCCCGCCGCCGCGCCCGAGCTGCAGTCAGTACACACTAGTATAGTACCGGCCGCGCGCCGCGCCTCGCCGCGCGCCTGTGGGCGCTGCTGCGCGACCAGGACGAGCTCGCCGCGCCCGCCAACGCCTACTACTCACCTGAAAAAATAAAATAAAAATTGGTTGATGCTGATTGACCTCTCGTCTTCGTCAATTCAAAAATGCTTCGTTTTAACTTTAATCGACAAAAACACTATACTGATCGACTTCGATTGAAATATTGCTAATCAAGTTAAGTTGCACTATGCAGTTAAATCGCAACAACAGCACAAAACCAGTTAAAAATTCACGTCTGTAACGCACTATCGAATCGATAACAATTTCCTGGATTCCTTTGTTCATATTGTAAAGTTAGCCCGTTCCCAACAGCCCCATCGACCTGCCCGACGTGCTGCCCCGCCTGTGGCCGTACCTGGACCACTCGACCAGCTCCGTCCGCAAGGCGGCGCTGCAAACGCTGCGCACGCTCACCCGCCCGCTGATCAAACACCCCAACGGCACTAACGGGACCACTGAAGACAACTACCTCGCGTGGACGCCCGAGTTGTTGCAGGACGCCATGCGATATGTCTACCAGCGTGTGCTGTTCGAACATGTGCATGAGATACAGGAGATCGCTTTACAGGTACGATTTGTCATATTTGTCTTTGTTAAAATAAAACACTTTTTAACGGATACTAGCGCGGTTTTATTGAAATTTCTTTGGTAATTAGTTGGTATTTGGTTTGGTTTTTGATTCAGTCATTTCGGCATCTTTGCAGCTGCCGTGGTCACGAGGGACTGAAGCTGCTCCTGAGCCTACCCTCAAGCGTTGAATTTATAAAGACGTTCAGAAATTAATATTAAACAAAATAATATTGGTTTAAGTTAAAATTATAATTTAATTTTGTGAATTAATTAATGCTAAAAAGATAGAATCTACTGAAACTACCACCATTTTACAAAATTGGGAGACCCCTCCAAGAAAGAAATGCCGAAAGAAAACTTGGAGAGGATTTTCGATCTCATCAGTATATTTATTAATTTATTTACAAAAGGAACTAACTGTATCATTAGATCTTGCAGTGCGTGTTTAGGGCTTTAGCTTGTGAATGATGGGGTCCCAAACTGGTGGAATTTTCCAACCATCATCTCTATTGAAATTAGGGTATTATTTATTTATCTCGATAGCCTCGCGGAGCATTTTAGAAATATGTAAATCTATGTTCCTTAGCAAGGATTTGGGGTTTGTCAAATCTAATATAATGGTTGGGATAGGCTTCTCTTTATTTTCTCGATGTAGGAGAGCCCACAGTCACAATCTAGTTTGTAGACGCCTGCGGCTTGAAGGGGGATATTACACTTGTCAGGTCGTAAGAATTGGTTGATCTTCTTCGGCGGCTTGAAGTAAGTTTTGATTGACGCTCGCTTCAGAATGTTTCCTATCTTGTCAGTGACACCCTTCAAGTGTGGTAGGATGGCAGGTTGATGCTCTACTGTGGCTGGTTTGGTGTGTTTTCTTTCTGTGACGAAGGCTTTGTACTTACAACTTGTTGTTACGCAGTACTTGTTTAACATGGTGAAGCTCAGCAGTCAGGTGTTGTTTGTTATTGTCTACGTAGAAACGTAGTCGGTAGAAACCGACAGCAACGGAACTACTGAAGACAACTACCTCGCGTGGACGCCTGAGTTGTTGCAGGATGCCATGCGACATGTGCATGAGATGCAGGAGATCGCTTTCCTAGGAGGATTTTCCGTACGATCAAGGCATTTGTTGCATTTGATATGCATTTTAAGTTTGAAACGGGTGTGCGACTATTCTGCCAAACAATTTTAAAATTCCTTTACAAAACTGACATTTTTTCTATTAATTTAGTCTTTTAGACACTTTCGATAGACCTGCGTGAAAACCCACCAATCTGTATATAAAACGCTAAGAGACTGACTGATCTATCAACGCACAGCTCAAACTACTTAACGGATCGAACTGAAATTTAGCACATTAATAGTCATTAGGACGTAGACGTCCGCTAAGAAAGGTTTTTTGAAAATTCAATCCCTAAGGGGGTAAAATAGGGGATGAAAGTTTGTACGAAAATCCGTCTGTTTCGTAGTCAGAATCTTAAAATTTTGTGTTTAAGCTGACGATTGAAAACTAATATTTATTTATCTCAGCGCTTTCGATAATTCCACTCCCGAAGGAGTGAAAACGGAATGTAGTTGTAAATGGAAAGTCATTCATTTTCAAGTAAAACTCACAAAATTTTAATTAAGCCTATGATTGGAAACTAAACAAAAATCATCAAACACATTTTTCGTAATTTTCTGAAAATCAACCTCTAAGGGGTTGTCTGTATATATATAAAACGCTAAAGCGATCTATCAACGCACAGCTCAAACTACTGGACGGATCGAGCTGAAATTTGGCACACTAAAAGTCATTAGGACGCTTAGAGCATACAGAACGGGAGTAAGCAAGAGCGCTCTCTTACACTAGATTTTGTTCACCGATTTTGGGGGGAGACGAGGTACACACACAACTTCATATTCACGCACATTCTTGAAGTTTAAAGTCATATTGTTACACACGCACACAAACACATAATGACCACAAAGTTATATTTGTGGGTGGTCAAATTCGGAACTAACCATCTTAGTACAAATTCTGACAGATCACGTAGACGGCAGCGCCAAACTTACCGACAGAAATAAGTTTGCCCTTGCGTTAAGGTTAGTGATGGGACATAAAAAGACCGATGAAATTGAATGATTAAAAGCTTTGATTTGAAGATGAGTGATTATGATTACGAACAAAAAAAGTCTTCATTTGATTGTGTGATTTGCACCAACAATCACTAAAATACGCTTTCAAATAAATGTTTAATAACATACATAAAACATCGTTCTGCACTTTATCCTCAAATAATGTACAGAAATGAAATTCCGATAGTGAGTGTTGGCGCAAGATGCAAATGTAAAGGTTGTCAAATAAGAAAATAAATGTGATTAATAATGTAACATTTATTTACAAGTATCTGTGTACAGTCGGCAGCACATCAAGCTGTAAAAAACTGTCCAAAATGAATTTTGAAACTTAAATTGCTTGTTAGGGTTCCGTAGCCTAAATGGCAAAAATCTAAACCCTTATAGATTCGTTATGTCTGTCTGTCTGTCCGTCCGTCCATCCTTATGTCACAGCCACGTTATTCCGAAAGTATTAGGACTACACAGTTGAAATTTGATATAAGTAGATGTATTCTGTAAACCGTCTTACGAATTCAAGGTGTTCAAAAATGTCATTGAGGTTCCTAAGACTATTTTTGCTCAAAGTCAACCGTTCGAAAGACTGCCAAAGTGGTAAAATGTGTGTCCCCCTCTAGCTTTTAAAATAATATAGTCAAAAATAAAAAAAATATATGCTATAGATCTTAATTAACACATACAACGAAAATTTGTTTGAACGAGATATAGTAATCAGTCATCAAAAGTCTGGAACGGGTGGTAGGAAAATATAGACGATTCAAAAGTACTTAATAATTAAGTTTATTTGAATAAAGCTTATTTGACTTTGACTTTGACTTTGTTGTTTGAGATATAGTACATTTCCCAAAACCGCACATATAACTTTGTAATTCATACAAACACTGTGAAAAACAAAGTTATTTTTGCAGACGAAAAATAGTGGTATTCATTTTGGTATGGTATAAGGTAACTACGGAACCCTACTGCGCGTGGCCCGACACGCACTTGGCTGTTTTTTTTATTTAAAATTGATCAAGAAAATTTTATACTTTTTTAAATTTTACGCTCTTGAAAATTCAGCGGATGAACAATCTTTAACATAAAAGTTTGAGGGAATCATCATGATTATGACCATTATTTAAATTCTACATTAAAGAGTGTTAAGGCTCGGTTATACGAAATTATTTGTTTCTGTTTTTAGGGTTCCGTACCTAAAGGGTAAAAACGAGACCCTATTACTAAGTCCCCACTGTCCATCTGTCTGTCACCAACAAACGTGTTTTTTTGCCATTTTTTGATACGGAACCCTTCGTGCGCGAGTCCGACTCGCACTTGGCCGGTTTTTTTTTATTTACGTGTTAAGAGTATGAAAAAACCTCACTTCTGCACTTACTAGATGTTTTTTGTTGTTTTTTCATCATTTTCTTTTGCACAATTATCTTACTTGAAAAAAATTATTGGAGCTACTTCACAGTACGTTTCACTACTATTAAATTACAAATGGTGGTTTTTAGTACTAGACTATGTATAGATTTTGCAAGAAAAGTATACAATTACATAATATTAATTATAAATAACGAATCATTGATAATATAGGTGCTGCTCATCACATCAAAATAATACTTAAAATTCATTTGATCTTTCATTCGTTCAAAGCGAATGCGATCACACGCATTTGTTCACACTGTCACAGCTCTAGACTTGTACCATGATGTTTGTTTCATAGATTAGTATTATGTTTGGTATCGTTTTGCTATCGCAATATCTGTCGTAAGCTTACTTAACGAATTGCGTTTTCTTCGGGATTATATCACAGTTTGTTAATAAAATTAGTTTAGGTGTGATACGAAATACCGTCTTTAGTGAAATTTGAACTTTCGGATCGTCTTTTGCACAAAATCACTGCATAATACATCATTTTAGCGGAGCTGCGTTCGGCGATATGTAGTATTACAAAATGGCGAGTGTTCGTGACCAACTAGTTTTTATAAACTGACACGACCAAATTGGTCATGTACTTTGGTGAAAGGGGGTGCGTGTTTTGCCATCTCCCGTTTGAATGCTCTAAGTTAGGACGTAGACGTTCGCTAAGAAAGGATTTTCGATAATTCTACCTATTTTTCACGAGGCTGCTCGCTTGGTGGGGCGCCCGTCGGTTCGCCGAATAATCATGTTAAAACGGCTGATCGGATTTTGATGGAATTAAAACATAGAATAAACTAACTAAATTTATTATTTAGGCTTATGGATGGAAATCTAACGCAACGCAACGTATATTATTATTGTTAGTATTTCGACCTATATGGGGATGAAATGCGTGTGAAATGGGGGTAAATAAACCTAAAAAAAAGATATAGATGTCGCTATTGGGGTTTTCTGAGATGACGATTGCGAAAATGATATTTATTTTGAAGTTCAAGTCGGTGGACATGATTTAACCCCTAAAGGGGTGAAAATGGGATTAAAATTTTGTATGGAAAAAAAAACATTACAACTGTAAACTTCGTAGGAGCACGTCTAAAAATAAAAAGGCAAACATATATTTTGTGATTTTGAAAATCAACCCCTTAGGGGGTAAGTAAATATAAAAATCGATATGGATGTCGTTCTTGAGGTTCTATGGGATGGGGATTGCGAAAATGACATTTAATTTGAAGTCCAACACGGTGGAATTCCCTAATGATTTTCTCTAATATCCAAGCGGACGAAGTCGCAGGCGGAACCTAGTAGTCTGAGAGTCACAGTTTGTGACAAGAAATAAAAGAATTTAAAAAACATCGGATAAAACAAGATTCTCTTAAAATCAGTCTTGCATTCATATTAGAAAACTTGATTTTTTTTACATTTAGTTTTTTGATTTTTCTTTATTTGATTATTTATTTGTGTAGGTGTGGGAAAACCTGCTAGTGCACGCGCCGCTAGGAGTGATCCTGGTGGCGGCTTGTCCGATGCTGTCCACGTGGCTGTGCCTGGCCATGCAGGGCGCGCGCATGCCCGTCGACAGCGCGCTACTACTGCGCCCGCCTCTACAGGTGACTAGTGTGTAGTAGACAAGCTGCTAGTGCACGCGCCGCTAGGAGTGATCCTGGTGGTGATTTTAGGTACACCAACAAAATGACTGACTGACATATCAACGCACATCCCAAACCAAATTTGGCACATAGGTTCCTTATAAGGTCTAGGGTCGCACTAAGAAAGGATTTTTCAAAACTCGACCCCCAAGGGGTTGAAACGGGGGTCCAAAGTTTGCATGAAAGCCCCTCCGTTTCGAAGCTAGGATCTTCAAATTTTGTGTTTAGGCTGAGGATTGAAAATTAACATTTACGTGTCTCAGCGTTTTTTGAAAATTCTACCCTCGAAGGGGTGAGAAGGGGGATGAAGTTGTGTAGAAAATCCTTCATTTTCGAAGGAAAAATAGCTAAATTTATTAATTAGGCTTATGGATGAAAATCTAACCCAATTTATATTGTTATTGTTAGTATTTCGACCCCTATGGGGACGAAAATAGATATGGATGTCGTTATTGGGGTTTTCTGTGATGACGATTACGAAAACGACATTTATTTTGAAGTCCAACACGGTGGACATGATTTAACCCCTAAAGGGGTGAAAATAGGGTTCAAATTTTGTATGGAAAAAGAATATAAAATATACATTATGACACTTTGTAGGAGCACGTCTAAAAATAAATAGGCAAACATCTTTTGGGAATTTGAAAACCAACCCTAAGGGTTTGGTTAATTTTCCCTAAGGGGGGTAAATGGTTTAATTTAAGTAAACATAAAAATCGATATGGATGTCACTCTTGAGGTTTTTGAAAATGTCATTTATTTTGAAGTCTAACTCGGTGGACATGATTTAACTCTTAAAAGGGTGGAAATGGGATTCAAATTTTGTATGGATAAAATATAAAAAATACATTATAACATTTAAAATTCGTAGGACCATGTCTAAAAATAAATAGGAAAACAAATATTTTGTTATTTTGAAAGTCATCCTTTAGGGGGGTAAATGGGGTAAGAAAACATGAAAATCGATATGGTGTTCTTGAAGTTTTGGAACGGGAACGGGATACTTATATCTCTGGACTCAATTCTGATTATTGTAATAAACTAGCTTCCACGCGCACGAAGTCGCGATATTAAGAGAAAATCCTTAGGGAACCTTCAACCAGGATCCGACCACCCTTTTTTAAGCGAATAGGCGGGTCCTCCCCCACCAAGCGAACAGCCTCGTGCGAAGCCCGCCACACGCGGCAAACGTTTTGCCTCGTAGGCAGCGCGCTTGGTGGACCCGTCTTATCGCGTAAAACGGCTGGTCGGATCCTGTTCGAAGGTTCCCTAAGAATTTTCTCTAATATCCACGCGAACGAAGTCGCGGGTGAAAGCTAGTTACACATATTTCGTTCATTATACCATGCTTGGATGTTTATGATTTCTATTATAAGTATACTCAACATTAATAATGAACTCTAGCTTATATCTATAAATTAGTAACTATATCTTAAAGTTTTTAAAGTAATAGGGTAAGGGTGTGTCCAGAGTCTATATCTGGCAAATGCGCCGTACGTGCACAAGCACGTTGCCACAGTAACAGTTTGACACGCGTGCAATAGGCTAGTTGACTAATTTTAGAAAACCATTTTAAATTATTCTTTATTACGTAATAAGCGCACCACATTGATATTTCAGAAAAAATCAATGTATTTCATTAAAAAAAAATAGTGTTAAAGTTTAAAATTTTAAAACCGCGCCAAAAACGCTAACGCTAAGTCACGTGACACGTGACTTGTTGACGTCACAAGCCTGTAAACATTGTAATATTCTTAGCCATTTGACAGCCATCAATCGCTGATCCTTAGTTTATGGTCGTGTCAAACGCCTGAAGCTTTATCTATTTACAGGCGAGTGACGTCATCAGTCATCTTATAGCGGGTCCACACGGCACCAACTTATGCTTGCGCAACGCGTTTGCACAAACGAAGTTTGGTGCAAACTTAACTGTTTGCGCAAACTATTGCAGCGTGTAGACGCATGTTCAAACTAGTTTGAGTGTTATTAAGGTAATTACAATTGAAAAGAAATGACCTGAGATAATATTCCAGAGAATTTATAATCCAATTTATTGACAATTCCTTTAGCAAATTTATATGAGAGTATTTTTGTTTTTTTAATAACCATTCTTTTGACCATTTAGTTCGTTTTGTTTTTTTTTTTATTTTCATATCTGATATTGTAGCTCCTGCTAACAAAAAAGATATAGATATCTAAATATATCTTCCATTGTTCGCTTCACATTCACCACAACTGGAATACGACTATACTCTTCTGCTGCCAACGACCAACTGAATTGTTTGTGCCGTGTGGACGATGAGATTTGTACAGACTTTTGTTTGCGCAACAGTTTGCGCAGTGTAAGTTGGTGCCGTGTGGATCCAGCTTTAGAGCGTTTTCGCCACAGAAAAAATATTCAAAAGTTATTCTATTTTTCTAGGTGAAATTTATCAATTAATAGTCTTAATTTAGTTTATACACGCTGAAATTTTAATCATTTGGTTCCCGCCGCGGGGTGGTTTCACTCATGAATACAAGTTTCTCCTGCTCGCAAAAAAAAATCAGCTGTTCCATACATTAAGGTCGAGTAGGTACTGCACTTTTGTATGGAACAGCTGATTTTTTTGCGAGCAGGAGAGTTGGCCTCATAGTAAAAGTTGCTTGTAATCATGAGTGGAACCACCCCACGACAGGAACCAAATGATTAAAATTTCAGCGTGTATAAAGCTTCGTACAGACTGAGGCGAGCGAATCGCGCGCGTCACTCATTTTGACAGATTTTGATCACGTAACTCAAAGCAATAGCCATAGCCATAGCAATATCTTTGACAATGGCTATGGCTATGGCTATCGCTTTGAGTTACGTGATCGCACTCGCGAATTTCGCGCGGAATGCGCCTCAGTCTGTACGAAGCTTTATACTTAAATATGTTTTTTTACGCCAATATTTGTTAGGGTGACCACAATTTGTAGTATATTTTCAATGTTGTCAAATACCCTATTCGCGCTCCGAGCGGGCAGCGGCGCAGCGTAAGAAAGCGAGTACTCTATGCGTTGCACGCGAACAGCGCTAGCGCATTTGCACGTGCGGCGCATAGATCTAGATCTGGACGCACCCGCAAATACCTAAACGACGAGTGACAATAAGCCTTCCCCAGGAGCGTCGCGTCCGCAACCCGGCCGCACCGGAGGCGCCGGCCGAAGCCCGCATCGTGCAGAAGTGGTTCGTGGGCGGCGGCGAGTCGCAGCCGTGCGGCGTGCGCGACCGGAACGTGACGCGCGCCAGGTTCCTCGCCGCCACTATGCTCGGTCAGAATTACAACATGTCCCAACTTGTACACTTCTAAAGCTTCGTACAGACTGAGGCGAATTCCGCGCGAAATTCGCGAGTGCGACCACGTAACTCAAAGCGATAGCCATAGTCATAGCCATTGTCAAAGAAATTGCTATGGCAATGGCTATGGCTATGGCTATTGCTTTGAGTTACGCGATCAAAATCTGTCAAAATGAGCGACGCGTGCGATTCGCTCGCCTCAGTCTGTACGAAGCTTAAGACTTCCGCGCGTACAGTTCATTAGAAATAAAACACTTTTTACGAACTAATGGTATTAATTCAGATTTTATTTTAGAACTGTTTAGTTTTGGTTTTTTATTGGTTTTTTGATTACCTCTACGTTTCGAGACCTTTCCAGGAACCGTGGTCACGGGAGGAATAAAGCGAAAAGGCTGTTCATATTTTTATGAAATTACCCTCTAATTAAATTATTTTATAGCTGCGTTCTTCTTAATTATTATTACCAATACGCGCTGTAATCCGTAAAAAGTGTTTTATTTCTAACGTATTAACTTCATTTATAATCAACACTAACATAGTTTATTAATTTGTAAACATTTCCCATGTAACCCTTTTTTTATACATTTTATTTTATTGATGAGGCTGTAATATATTTCAGTTACTTGATATAAATTGGTTTAGCATGTTGACTATAAATTGAAAACTATGCTCTTGACAGTGAAATCTTCTACACTCCTCCCTACACACTACCTCCTCGATCATACAACGCGACACTCGACCAGATATCAGAAGTCGAGAAAACTTTGTTTCTGACCTGAGAGTATGGAAAGAAAATGGGAAACCCAATAAACTATATTCACTAAATTGAAAGTCATGGAAGATCATACTATTTACAAACGGTTTTGGTGTTGTTTTCACAGTTAGAAAAAAAAAATTTGGTTATCAATTTGTCATATTAAGTTGTGTTCACTTTTTAGGTTACCTATCGTGTTACCTGGTGCAGCCAGCGCCGGGTATACAGTACAAAGAAGAGGATGAGAGCCCTATAGACTGTTATGTTAAGGTAATTCATTAATTGTCTTCTTACACTCAAAATCAGTAGCTCAACCGAGCACGTCTCACTGTTTTACACACGTATTTGTTATAATGTAGGATTTAGAATTTATGGCAGGGATGTTATGGATATGAAATTTCAGATCTTGATACAATTAGGTTATTTATTACTTATTACATCGGTTTTGGATATGAAATTATTTCGGATTTTCGATTAGGGTCTTTTACGGAAATTAGATTTTTAAGAAATTGTGAAAGTAAAATACAAATAGGTAATACGAAATAATAAACAAATATACAAGTGATGACGCGCGCGGCTATTGAGTCATCTAGGCTGGGCAGAAAAACCTGTCATAACGTCTCATTCAGATTCAGCCCCTATCCGAAAAAATCCAAAACTTTTAAATCGGATTCGGTTACGGTTACGGATAGTTTTTATTTCGGATATTCGATAGTATCGGTTACGGTTCATTTTGGTTATCCCTGGTTCATAGCAACGGGGCCACCCTCTATTTGCGCGATGTCTCGGTTAGCCTGCCTGTCTTCGATCAAGAATACCCTTGATGTCCCTGGAGTCTTAAAAATGGCACCTCAAATAGCACTTATAGCACCCACTTACAAACTGGGCGCTTATTTTGCAAAAGTAAGTGATAAAAGATGTGATTTTGTACAAATTAACTGATATAAAATGTGAGTTTGTACAAAATAAGAGGTGATTATGTACAAAATAAGCGCCAAGTTTGTAAGTGAGACGCTACTTCGAGGTGTCATTTTTGCGTACTGTTTTAGTTCGTGAAGCGTTATCTAGGATAGTCTCGATCAAAGCTGCCTGTCCATTGACGCGGAGCGGGATGGCGGAGGGAGAAACGAGAAAATAATAACCAATAGAATTGCAATGTGGAGATTTTATGCAATCCTATTGGTTAATATTTCCTCGTTTCTCCCTCCGCCGCCTCGCTCCGCGTCTATGGACAGGCAGCCTTATGCTCCAGCCGAGCTCCAGTTCTACTGCGGTCGACCAGCCGAACTACGGTCGGTGCCATCTACACAAAGCTTCACAGTTTTTATTACACTCGCTAGCAAAAATATGGAATCACAGGCCTATTTTCATACAAACGAGGTAACTTTGAAGCCTGGAAGGTGTGTATAGTGATCTGGATCTCCTCCATTCACTCCCTGGATGCCTATCATCAGGTCAGAGTTCGGTCGATCCGTGGCGGAGAACCAAGGCTTCAAAGTTACCTCGTTTTTATGAAAATAGGTCTGTGATTCCATATTTTTGCTTGCGAGTGTAGTAAGTTGTTGCAAAGAGAATATGTGATTGTGTATCTGTCTGTTTTAGGTGATAGTAGTATACCTGCGTTCAGGAAGCGCGCTGCAGCGGCTAGTGAGTGCGCTAGTAGTGGGCACGTGGGCGCGCCACACGCTGCAGCGCGGCCTGCAGCCGCCGCCCGCGCGCCACACGCAGGTCGGTATACAATTATACATTGCATATCTATACAAACTTCATAAACATTCTTCTTCTTATATTAGTTTTCAATTCAGGGAATACTTTTGCCAGTTTGAAGAGTTCGATGACAATGGGCGCATTTCAGCAAACCAATCGGTATGCCATCGATCACTACAGTATACATTTTAGCCATGGAAAGTAATTTAATAATAGTAATTAAAAAAAAAAAGTTTTGGAGCGTACGTACGTGTTTTTAAATCGGTGCATTAAAAATACTTAATATAGTGTTGAAGTGGCTAAAAAACCTAGCACAACATGGGTGCTAAGTGTAACGGCTGCGATGCCGTCATTTACGATAAATTCTACATGGAATGTTCGCAAGAAACATGTAAAAAAATCTATCATCTGAAGTGCCTAGCTGTGACAACGGAAAAATTTGAATTATTTACTTACGAATACAAAAGTGCTTGGATATGTCCTGAATGTGCGCGAAATGTTCCCAAACGGGACAATTATTACGATACGGTTGATACGCCGGTCCAAGAAATATTATCGCCTAACAACTATGTTAACATGGAACGCGGTGGCGGCGGGCGATTCATGGCAAACAAAACGTCTATGATTGATAATGGCGCAAAGATACTGGAGGAATTACGAGAATTCCGTACAGAAATGAAAACACGAATGGATAATCAATTAAAGGAGTACACAGACCTAAAACATAGATTTGTAAACACAGAAACTGAATTGCGAGAACTACGTAAAAATTTTAAGGTAGTGCAAGAAAAGGCCGCCAAAGTCGATGTTTTAGAAGAGAATATTAAAATCTTAATGGAAAGAAACAAAAACTTAGAAACTAGCATGAACACAAAAACTGTAAACGGTAAGAATAACATGCCAAATTCACAAGAACATGCGTCCTCTTACGCGAAGGTAGCTAGACTAAGTCAGAACAATACGGTTGACAATGTTCCTACAAAAGAATGTGTGGCCACTAAACCAGTTTCGACAGATCGAGAAAAAATTATAGATAGCGGGATGAAGTCAAAAACTGAAGTGGTGGATCTGGATAAGGTGCAGGAAAAAGAAAATCCTTGGACAACAGTAAATAGGAGAAAGTCTAGGTATCCTAACAGCCAAGTGAGAAAAGGAGGTAACACAAATATGGGTGAAATTCAAGGGACAGAAAAAAAGAAATATTTACATGTTTGGAGACTACAAAAAGAAACAACGGTCGAGACTTTAACGAAACATGTTTCTAACTTGTGTGGTAAAGAGACACCCGTCAAAATAGAGAAAATCAGGCATAAAACGAAAAGAGATTACTCATCTTTTATAATTGGAGTGCCTGAGAGTAAATTCGATATGCTATGTAAACCGGAAAATTGGGCGGTTAATATAGAGTTCTGTGAATGGATTTGGTTTCGAAAACCCACCACCAACTCGAAGCCCACAGAATAATACACTTGAAGTTTATTATCAAAACGTCAGAGGACTCAGAACGAAGTTAGAAGATTTTTGTCACAGTATTTCGGTTGCAAGTGCGGATTTGTATGCAATTACAGAAACTGGTTGCAACTTATCTATTCACGATTCTGAAATAATCCCCCCCGGATATACAATCATACGCTGCGATCGGGCTGACGGGCGGAAACAAGGCGGCGCGTTTCTCGTGGCCACACCGCGCTTCGAGCTGCGACGGGTGCCGATACCGGGTGACGTCAACATCGATGATCAGCTGTTCGAACTGGTTTGCGCTACGGTGTTATTACGAAATAGATTGTTATTTATGATTTGCGTTGTTTATATTCCACCAAAAAGTAATGATATCGAGTACATGATGTTATTTAGAATGATTGAACAATTATGTAATATTTATAATGATGTTATTGTGTTGGGTGATTTTAATTTAAATTCTTGTTCCGCTAATATAAGTAATTATTATGAATGTTTCCAGTCTTATTGTGGGTTTACTCAGTATAACAAAATAAGTAATTGTAATAACTGTCAATTAGATCTAGTGTTGAGAACATTGGACGAGAACGAGAGTGTAGCAGTGAGTCAGTCAACGGTGCCTCTGGTACCCGTAGACGCATACCTGCCCGTAGACGAAAATGATGATAAAACATGCTGAAGAACAACATCAATACCATATTCAGAGTAGTTTGAGAGAAAATCCAAAATCCTTTTGGAACTACTTAAATTCTAAAAAAGGTAGTAGAAATCCTAGGAAGATCATGAAGAGCGGTGAAATGCTAGGAACGGATCAGTGCGCCAAAGAATTTGCTGAATTTTTTAAATCAGTGTATAGCACTGAACGAGCTATACTGGATGTTGATGTGGCAATATCGGAAGCGGGTGGAGACAACGGGGCGGCACGTGTCCACCTGGACCACCTGCACCTGCGGGACGTAGAACGCGCGCTCAAACAACTGAAGCCGAAGAAGTCAACTGGACCAGACGGTATCCCACCGTATATATTTAAGGATTGTTGGGCTGTGCTTGCAGAGCCACTGCTATTTATATATAATAAATGTTTAGGAGAAGCAGAGTTTCCGGATAGGTGGAAAATGACTAGGGTTGTTCCAGTACCTAAAGGTTCGGGGACGAGTGTGGAGGAGCACAGACCAGTAGCAGTACTGTCCACCCCCGCAAAAGTATTGGAAGCAGCTGTTCATCTACCCATTCTTGAACAAATTAGTTCACAGTTGTCAGAAGCTCAGCATGGATTTCGGCCACAAAGAAGTACTACCAGCAATCTGCTGGAGTACATGTCTTATATTACACCAATAGTAGATAGTGGGGGGCGGGTCGACGCCGCCTATTTTGATTTTAAAAAAGCATTTGATTTAGTTCAAAATGACGTATTGCTAAAAAAGTTGGCTGGTGTCGGTTTCACCCCCCACTTGCTGAAATTTTTTGCTAGTTACATGCAGGACCGGCAACAATACGTAGAATATGCAGGTTATTTATCCGAGTCCTACTTTACCCGGTCAGGCGTGAGTCAGGGCAGCAATCTTGGACCTCTGGAATTCATTATAATGATCAACGATCTATCACAAGTTGTTAAGGATGCGAAATGCTTGCTATTCGCTGACGACTTAAAACTATATCTAGAGATTAGAGACGAAAAAGACTGTGAAAGACTGCAAAGGGACATAGACAGGGTGGTTGCCTGGAGTAAGGAAAATCAATTATATTTCAATCCTTCAAAATGTGTAACAATAACATTCTCTCGCGCACACAAGTCACCGCAATACGACTATAAGGTGGATAATATACCCTTGGCAAGAGTTACCGAAGTCAAGGATCTAGGGACCTGTCTTAACAGTGAGCTAACGTTTCGTAAACACATTGTCCAGATATGCAAGAAAGCTTATAGGAATTTGGGTTTCGTGCTTCGTATGGTTAGTAATTGGAAAAATTTTAATGTAACTGCAATTAGGATCTTATATAATGCATTAGTGAGAAGTCAGTTAGAATTTAATTCTGTAATATGGTCCTCACACGAAACAAAGTACAATATCATGCTAGAACGGATTCAGAATAAATTTATCAGATACCTTTACCTAAAGTTGTATGGAGTGTACCCCTTTTACCCGCTAATGTATCCAACGTTATTTGTCTTGGGCATGGTCGGATACAACCAACTGAGGGTAAGGAGGGACATGGCTTTAGTAAGTTATATTTTTAAAATAATAAGAGGTAAGTTATATAACGCTGGTATACTCAGTCAAGTAGGCATGTATGTTCCGGACCGGTACGTGTGGCGCAGGCGCAGGCCTAGTCTGCTCGCGGTGCCGCAAGCGCGTACCAATTTGCTTAAGGAAGCACCGTTGTCGCGAGCATTGCGCACTCTCAACCTTATAGCCAATGATATTGACGTGTTCTTTTGTCCGCTGAGTGAATTCACGAGAGCGGCTATGTTCACCATTTGTTATAAAATGAATTAGTTAATAATAATTTTGAAATGATTTTAAATTAATTAAGAATTACCTAAATGATATTATTATTATTATTATTTATGAAACATATTTTTATGTATTAATGTGTGAATGATAGTAAATTGAATGTGATAATTTTTTTTATATTGGATATTTAATATTGATACATTTTATAATTAGTTACTCTATTGTAATGGGTTAATCCTGTAAAAATAGATGTAAGTGTGGAAATAAATAAAATAAATAAAAAAAAATTTGTTTATAATGTTCAATTTTTTACTTTCCATGGTTAAATTGTACTATATGGTGATCGATGACTCGGCGATTAGCCTGCTGAAATGCACCCATTGTTTCGGTCCGTATTAGAATGCGGGTGCATCGCATTTTAACCAATGCTTTTTGGAGTTTTTGGCACCTAGTATATCAAGTCAGTTTACTCGGCAAATTCTGCCGAGATATTAATACAGGGTCATTTTGTCTTCACCATCCAAATTTTGAGGATGTGTTCAGTCCATGAAACTGAACAACTTTCTCTAAGGAACACATGGTCAAATATGTAAAAAAATAATCTACTATCCTTACAAATCAAAGAGATCACGTGATCAATTTAGTATGGGATGACCAAAATTTTGTGGCAATATTTGACACATGTTTCTTAGAGAAAGTTGTTTAGTTTCATGGACTGGACACATCCTTGAAATTTGGATGGTAAGTTCAAAATGACCCGATATATAAAATACAATAAAAGTCTCGGCTTCACACGACCGAGATCACGCCTATTTCAATGATTCCATATATCGCACATCTAGTTTTTTAAAGTCAAAATGCCAAAAAATCTATATTGAGTTAACTATGCCACAACTTCCCTTTTATACGAATCTATTGAGGTCTTAAAGATCGTTTTTTTTAATTCAACAACTGTGCGGTAGACGGGGCGCCACTGTCATTATAACATTAGTGCAACAAACACAGTTAAAACAAAAAAAAAACAATGTGCTCTACTGTAAAAATAAGAAAATGACATTTATGACTTTAAAGAACTAGATGTGCGATATTGTTTCAGTTGCATAAATGCTTGTACCCCAAAATTGTACCAATTTTAAGACATAATATCCACTATCAATCAATTTGAATAAAGCCACTGAATTGAACACGACAAAATGATGCCTTTATAAACATTAGATATTCCGGAAATAAACTTAAATGAAAAAAAAATATAACTTTGTGAAGTAATTATAGATTTGAACCACAAATACGAGAATAAATCAAAAAGTTCTTGGAATCTATATTAAAAAATGCAAAAATTTAAACAATAATATTTTATGTTTCTTCATAATCTCCCTCCAATACAATACATTTAGATTAACGCATTTCTAACTTCCTTATTCATAGCGAAAAAAATTTTTTTCTTGACTCTCGAAAAACTCCTCTACGGCAGCTATAGTCGCGTCATTATCGTAAAATTTAGTTCCACGAATTTCCTCTTTTAATTTTGGAAATAAGTGAAAATCATTTGGGGCTAAGTCCGGAAAAAATGGTGGGTGGTCAAGGAGATTGAAGCCAGCACAGCGGATTACGTTGAGCGCTTTTTGTTTTCGTCAGTTAACATTGGTGGCACCCATATTGACGACACTTTTTTGAACCCCAGTGAATCAATTAAAATGGATTGAACGCCACCAAATGATATTTTTAGGATCTCAGCTATATGTTTTAAAGTTATTCTTCTGTCTTCCAAAACGAGATTATCAACCTTTTTGACATTTTCTTCCGTAACAAAGTTTGAAGGCGTGGGTCATCTTTACAGCTTGATCTACCTCTTTTAAATTTAGCCACCCAGTATGAGTACTGCGTGGCTAAATTTCAAATGCGTAAACCGTAAAATGTATACCGTAGAAAAGGGTACAGCATCATCCCCTAATGTCTGCTGAATATCCAAAAAAAAAATCTTTCTTAGACATTTTTTTAGGCTGAGATATTTTATCACACCGGACTTAACTCACTTTTATCCATAATTTTGCGTTATTAACAACTCGTTACACAAAAGAATTTATTACGTGCGAACGAACTGACAATAACAAGTGAAAGTTTGCAGGTATATTGTGTGATTGACACTCTTTAATTTGAATATCAAACTTCACCCAAAAAGGTTTTATAAATATACTCTTCTAAGAACTTTTTGATTCACCCTCGTAACTTTAGCATTCTGTTTTCGCTTTTTTTGTCATTTGACTTGACTCGATTTGACTAAATTGACGAACTGTAAACTATGGCAACAAATTGTATGATTCATGACAACTTTGTTAGTCAACTTTAAATTGTTTCATTGAATTTGAATCCGTTCGATTAAATGTACAGTTGTTGATTTTAATGAGTGTTCCATTCGAACAGAATGGGGGGGATAATACATCAAAAAACAGTGACATATCAAAACTAGCGCCGCCGCTCCTGACCAGCACGCTGCACGCGGCGCTCAACCAGACGCTGTACTACGACGAGGTGGCCATGAACTGCAATAGGTGAGGCTTAGCAGTCTGAAAAATACGTATTTTCGTAATACCGCAGAATAGATAGTACTAGCGTACAGAAGTTGCACTCCGCAAAATCATTTAAATAAATAGCGACTCTTGCTCCGACACAATAAAGTGCAATTCAGGTCGTACATCGCTCCCTTCCCTACATTATGTTCGCCTAGTAGTTGCTTTTCTTTCTATCGCGTAACTGATGTATAAAATCGGTCCTCGCTGAGGACGCGCGTAGTGACAGAGCCGTGGTAATACATAGCAACAAAAAAAAATTAATAATAATATGCGTTTATTTTTCCCATCACAAACTTACA
Organism: Agriphila geniculea; assembly: GCA_943789525.1. NCBI lineage: Eukaryota > Metazoa > Arthropoda > Insecta > Lepidoptera > Crambidae > Agriphila > Agriphila geniculea. Next base: position 1,285,292 of record OX038874.1, read on the forward strand.
TGAACATGACTTAGGTACATGGAGCTTATACAATTTAAGTTTGTGTGAGACTGATGCCTACGCTAGGTGTAATACCTGTGTTGCAGATCATCAGGCTCCCTCTACCTCGAACTAATATATTACATACACAATATGGTGATGAGTGAATGACATATAAACGAAAAACAATCACAGATGACAAAATTAAGGAAAAAAAAAAAGTTGAAAAATAAACAATGATATGTGTATATATATGTGTGTGTGTGTGTGTGTGTGTGTGTGTGTGTGTGTGTGTGTGTGTGTGTGTGTGTGTGTGTGTGTGTGTGTGTGTGTGCGCGCGCGCGCGCGCGCGCGCTTGTATGGGTGTAGTTATGCCATAGTTAATAATAAATTTTCAGTTTCATCGTAGTTCAGTTGTAGTAGCCATGAAGTTAGTTTTCTTTTGCAAGCCCTTTTGGTCAATGAGAGCGTTCAGTCGATCATTACACCTAGATATTTGATGGTATCTGCCTTCAAAAGTTTAGGACAACTGCAGTCGGAAGTAGACGGGCAAGAGTGGACAGTCAACGCTAGGTTATCAGACAGAACCTGTTGCCTTAGGGAGAATGTTAAGAATTTGGTTTTGCCGACATTCAATGTCAGAAGATTTTCTGATAACCAGTTAGAAACGGCATTCAACCCAAGTTGCGCATGATCAAAAACTTCGGTCCATGAATCAGCCTGAAATAACAGAGCAGTGTCATCGGCGAAAGTTAAAATTTTACCGTAAGGAAATTTCATTTGACACAAGTCATTGATGTAAATTAAAAACAACGTTGGACCAAGAACAAATTGATTCAAAAATACTGTTTATTTATACAAAATTGTCACTTATCCCTAGTTGTGTAGATTAAATAGAGTGGGCAAAAACACCAAGTGACTCGATAGTTTGTCAATGCTTTACATTACTTTTTTGTTGTTGCTAGAGTACTCCAAGAAGCTCGTGATCTCCACGCCATGATGAAGCACTACAAACTACCCGTTGATAGCGAAGAATTCAACAATATACTGAGGCTAGAACAAGTAAGTAAATCCACTTATAAACTTTCTCGTCGCGTTTGTATCAACTAAATAACAGATATTTAAACGCGTTAAATAATGATTCGCGAAACCTCGGGAATTTTAGGTTAGTTGGTAATGCATACGATAGTCGTCACAGACGCGTATTTCTGTAGCATCGTGTTTTATAACCAACTTCAAAAATTGAAAAGGAGGTCGCATATTTTTTTATATCGGGTCATTTTGAACTTACCATCCAAATTTTAAGGATGTGTCCAGTCTATAAAACTAAACAACTTTCTCTAAGAAACATGTGTCAAATTTCGCCAAAAAATTTTGGTCATCCCATACTAAATTGATCACGTGATCTCTTTGATTTGTATGGAAAGTCGATTTTTATTTTACATATTTGACCATGTGTTCTTTAGAGAAAGTTTTTCAGTTTCATGGACTGAACACATCCTCAAAATTTGGATGGTGAATACAAAATGACCCTGTATGTATGTATACCGATTATTCGAAGACGGCTGAACCGATCTAAATGATTTAAACGTTATGACATCAGATTTGTTCTCAAATTGGTGGTTGGTGAAATTTTGAAATCGGTTCCGTAGTTTTCAGGAAATCTTGAAAATACTGTTATTTTAGTTACTACTTTATATGAATTTAGACGGATGTTTAACCATAACTTTTTTGTTTATGAACCATGATGATAATGAAGAAGATATTTTTTGGATGATGCCATGTAATTTCATTGGCAATGGCCTTTGATTTTGAAGATACACTAGGGAACTTCTCAAAATCAAATAGGAACCGTATAGTGATTGAAATATTGGTAGGTCTAGGACAATCAAAAACAAGTTAGGTGCCCATCTATCGTCAAGGACGTTCTGGACTAGACTTGAACTCTGAAAGCCCAATGGAACTCCTTAACAACAAACAGCGCGAAATATGGAAATTGAGTTATTTTGATTTCGTGATTTTTTTGCCTAATCTGCCAAACCGGTCTCGCTCCGGCGCGCGTCGTTTTCTCATATATATAGCTCCTTAAGGTAACGTTTCTTGATTTAGGTGTCGCACCTAACGGCCGTATCGGCGCCGTTGATAGCTGCCCTTAAAATAAAGCGCGTGGCGCACACGCTGGAGGAGCGGCGGAGCGCACTGCACGCCGCCGTCGCGCACTGCGCCGCCGACCAGAACACGCACAACGTCTCGTGAGTACTAGTCATTTGAATCAACCAGCGAACTAAAATCTATGGAAGTGTAATTGCAAACTAATATTGACTTCTCAAGCTTACGCGCTCACTAGACATGAAATAAAACAATTTTTAACGGATACTAGCGCGGTTTTATTGAAAGCACTTTGGTAATTAGTTGGTATTTGGTTTGATTTTTGGTTTTCCCGACGTTTCGGCAACTTTGCAGCTGCCGTGGTCACGGGGGACTGACAGTATCCGTTAAAAATTGTTTTATTTCAAAACTAATATTGCTTAAAAATGGCACCACAGTGCCGGAAAAGTACAACCCGCTCCGCTTTAGTCGGGCCAGCCACGCACTCGGTGACTGACGTTAACGTTGTTTACAATAATTGCAGTCTGTATTGTAGAGAAAAGAGAGAAAGAGAAAGTTTATTACAAATGACATCCTGTGTAGTCGAATGGTGCAAAAGACGCAAAGAAGGCAGTAAAAATATGCACAAATAATTTATTATATTTTTTCGTTTAAATATAGTAAATGTTTATGAGTTCACAAAATTATGGTCACTAATAAACAACCAGTACTCAGACGCTTTGTGCTGCATAATTAACTGTCAGCATTATTAGCTCCATCCACTTAGTTGTACTTTTCGTTTGGTACCTTTTTTTGAGCGCAATGCTTCTTCCATAGATTTTAGTTCGTTGGAATCAACAATATCACATAACATAACTATAACGTATGTTTATTTTTTTGACATATCTTCAATTGCAAATTTGAAATTAATTTTAAAATAAACAGCATACAAATAAATAATTAACTGAACTTAATTACTAAGCACTACTGTAATAATTATTAGATAATTCTTATTTTATACGTTTAACTCTATATTCGTTTATTTGTAGCGTGCAAGCAGCGCTAGCCGGCGCGTGCGCACATCTCCAATGCTTACCGGAGAAACTCAACCCTGTGATACGTCCACTGATGGAGAGCGTGAAGAAGGAGCCCTCGGAGGAACTGCAGCGGGCCTCGGCCATTGCGTTGGCGGCTTTACTGTCGCTGCTGCTATCTCGCACGCCCTGCCCTAGTCACAAAGTGCTCATTAACCTCAAGGCGTTCCTTAGGTAAGTGTGTATCTGAAGCAGGGATAATTGTTGATGATGATGAGTAATAATTAACTTGATTTTTGTTTTGAATGTGACAGATGCGACCCGGAGGTGACGCCGCGCGCGTCGCTGGAGTGCGCGGAGGACGCGGAGTCGGCCAGCGACAGCGGGCCCGAGGCGCAGCGCCCGCCTTCAACTACGCCTACGTGTAAGTATACTAGAATTTTTATTATTTATCATGATATTTTGTCTGTAACCACTTGTTTTAAAGATATTGCGGATATGAATTTGTGCACGGTTGCGGCTTTAGTATGCATGGATATAGATTTTCAATATAATTTACCGACTCAATGATCGGACAGAGAACATTCTTCCTTTAATTCATCGGTTGCACTTTCTATTTATCGTACCGAGACTAAATATTATTTTACTGATTATTAAATCTGGCGTCAGGGGCATGGCGATGCTTCGCATCTTTAGTACACGATTAATTTTTAACTATATCTAAAAATTAAATGGGGATTTCAGACCACGTAAATGAACAACTTTTACTATGGGGCCAACCACGAAGTTGACAATTTCGTGGTTGGCCCCAAAGTAAAAGTTGTTCATTTACGTAATCTGAAAACTCCATTTCATTTTTAGATAAACTTTAAAATTAACCGTGTATAATGAAATTTGCGTTATACGTGTAGGTGTGTCGAATAGTAACAGCGGGCCAGGGACACTTTGCACTTTAGGTATGAAGCTATAAGTACGCGGCGGGCGAGACCGGTCGAGCCTATGCAGAAAGCTATAGAGTATGTGATAGATTAGATATGTATGAGACAAAAAGGCAACTTCTAAGTGAATATAAATTCCAAAACGGAAGGTCTCTTGTAAGAATAATTATCCAATTTGGTACTCGCGGGCACTTATAAAGTTAATACGTGATAAATTAAAAATTCACGCTAGTGCAGTATTTAGTGGCATCAACCTTGCAGATCGTCAACAAAGGAAGCCGCTTGGCACAGGCGTACTTTGTGGTCATTTGAGCTGATTTAGCCCTGTACCCACGTGGTACCACCCTGGTGGTAGCCAGGGGTGGGGGGGAGAGATGCCTTCTACCACGCTGCACTTTTACATCCATACCTCCATAGGTTTAGCAAATAGGTCGTGTTTGGTATCATTTTCATATAATTCAAGGACGAGGAATTCATTTCTGGAACAACTTTTACACTCGTTCATATAAAAAAATAAAAGTTCTGCGCAAAAACAGAAACGTAAGAAAACTAAAATCTTACAAAATCTATGCCTACAAATAAACCACGAGATTGTGCTTTATAAAAAAAATATGATTAAACAGCCCTGTTTATATAAAATATATAAACATCAACTTTCCCCTACAAATTATATTTATAAATGTGTCAAAAAAAAAATTTGCGACGCGCGACGGTATTTTGGTGCAGTATATTTGGATAGGATTTATCACTTATTGTTTAATAATGACACAAATTGGTCGTGTTTGGTCTCGTTTTCATATAATTCAAGGACGGGAAATTCATTTCTGCAACAACATTTTTACTCGTTCATAGAAAAAAAATATAAGTTCAGTGCAAAACAAGAAAAATAAGAAAAAAAACTTACAAAATCTATGCCCACATTTAAACCACGAGATTATGCTTTATAAAAAAATATTTTTAAGCAGCCTTATTTGTCTTAAATATATACACATAAACTTTTCTATAGAAATTATATTTATAAATGTGTCAAAAAAATCAGTTGCGCCGCGCTGCGGTATTTTGGTGCAGTATTTTTTGATTTGAACTTATCACTTATTGTTTAATAATAACACCGATTAGTATTGGTATTCCCATAGTTTTACTTTAAAAGAGAGTTGTAGTAATATTTAAGAAAACATTTTTTTTACCTAGTTATAACCAATTTTATTGGCGGTTTCCGCTGCATCCACATAGTTCGGTGCACTTTATTTATCTTTTTAAACAATTGCACCTTCCTGCGAATTTTGCTTACACTAACACCGTATTTACTCCATGCAAGCTGTGGCTGCTGGCGATAGGGCGGTCCACATAGGCTCCCACAAGCCCTTATTTTTAGCCCAACCCCAGTCTGTAAAACATGGCAGGTTTTAGATTGGTTTTAAATGTTGACCCCATACCTACATTCCTCCCTGATAAATCGCTCGCAAAATTTAGTTGCACAGGGCGTCTCTGGTTGGTGGAGATTCTCCAGCTGCTTGTCTTTTTTCGTGAATAGCACTTTTCTGCATTGATTAATATCAAGGAGATGCATTCCGACATTTCCAACAATAACTTAAATCACAAAAGTCAATCACCAGTAACTTACTTGTCATACAAAGCAATGACAATTGTTTCTAATTAATTATCTTCTTTTAGGACCGGAAAAAACAGAAGTATTGCCACTCTGTTCCACGCCTTTTCCGGGTGTGATACCGTATCGTCTTTTGCTGGTAAAGGGAAAAAAGCGCTTTTAAAGCTTGGGGTGCTTATCCAATTGCAACGGAAGGATTGAATGCGCTAAAAAAGGAAATGTGGAGCAGGCTTTGCCAATAAGTTAGCTTGGCAATAAGGCTTTTGTAATTTAAGTTGGAACGAATCTCCTTGATATTAATCAATGCTGAAAAGTGCTATTCACGAAAAAGGACAAGCAGCTGGAGAATCTCCACCAACCAGAGACGCCCTGTGCAACCAAATTTTGTGACCGATTTATCAGGGAGGAATGTATGGGATCAACTTTTAAAACCAATCCAATACCTGCCATGGCCTGCAGATTAGGGTCGCGCCAAAAATAATGGCTTATGGGAGCCTATGTGGACTACCCTTCTGCCAGCAGCCACAGCTTGCATGGAGTAAATAAGGTGTAAGTGTAAGCAAAAATGCGCAGGAAGGTGCAATTGTTTAAAAAGATAAATAAAGTGGATGCAACGGAAACTGCCAATAAAATTTGTTATAACGAGGTAAATAAAATAATTATAACTTTAACTCTCTTTTAAAGTAAAATTATGGGACTACCAATACTAATCCGTGTCATTATTAAACTATAAGTGATAAATCCAAATCAATAAAATACTGCACCAAAATACCGCCGCGCGTCGCAATTGAATTTTTTTACACATTTATAAATATAATTTCTAAAGAAAAGTTTATGTTTATATATTTAAGATAAATAGGGCTGTTTAAACATATTTTTTTTTATAAAGCATAATCTCGTGGTTTAATTGTAGGCATAGAGTTTGTAAGTTTTTTTATTTTTCTTTTTTTTGCACTGAACTTATATTTTTTCTATGAACGAGAAAATGTTGTTGCAGAAATGAATTCCCCCTCCTTGAATTACATGAAAACGATACCAAACACAACCTATTTGTGTCATAATTATTAAACAATAAGTGATAAATCCTATCCAAATATACTGCACCAAAATACCGCCGCACGGCGCAAATGTTTTTTTTTACACATTTATAAATATAATTTGTATGGGAAAGTTGATGTTTATACTGTTAGTAATTAAGGTTTTGTCAGTCGATAGTTTTTCAACTTTGAATATTTGACATGGTTGTTTTCTTGTTGAGTGTCATATGTCAACTTGACAATACTTGAAATTGACATTAATGTTGCCATAGTTCATGCAGTTGTCGGCAATCACTGACAGACAAAACATCCTTCTGACGTTTAATGCTAGTCTGTGAATCTCGGAGCAAAGACTGACAGATTGATCAATGTGCCGTGGCGCGACACGGCACGGCACAATCGTGCGTTTCCGGGCTTAAGTCTATGCTCCACGTGTGTTTATGCTTGACAGTTGCAAGTCTGTGGACGATTCTATGATAGTTGTGGTAAAGCGTATAAAAGCGTTGGTTTTTGTAAATTGTACTCACTTTTGCTCGATCTGTCGTCTGAACTGGTCGTGAAATAAAATATTACTTCTGTCAACATGGTGTATGATTTATAATCAACTCTAACAATTCAGAAGTGCGCGGTTTTTTTTTTACCACGTGTCACGTTGAACGATCGACGCACACGGCATCCTACTTCGAGAGACGATGACGAAGAACCGAAGAGAGAGCTCCGAGGCGACTGATAATAATACCGACTGAATTATGCGGCTGGACCCATTGCTGGAACAAATTATCAGACTACAGCCACAGCAACATCCAGCGCTCCAAGTCTCCAATGAGGAATGTATTATGCCAGGTACGTCCACTGATATTACCAATGTTACCAATCAATGTTTCCGCCTTAAAACCACAACCTTCTGTTGAAATTAAGGTGCCTGCCGTGCAAAATCAGCAACTTTAAGCGAGTCTACCTCCTACCCACCTTATTCTATCACTGATCAATTTATCTCAACCAGTTAATACCAGTGCAAGTCACAACCCTGTTGTGAGACACGCAGATTTAAGGCTCAGTTATGCGGAAACATTTGTCTCTATCTTTTTCTTTACATATGAACAGTATGAAAAATAACCTCACTTCTACACTTTTTTTATTTTTCCTTTTTTTTTATCATTATTACAATTATCTTTCTTGAAGAAAAAAGTTATTTGAGCAAATTCACAGTACTTTAAAGTGTATTTTGATGTAGAGCTAAATACATTTACGCCAAAAATATGACGCGTTTTTCATGATATTCTGATTTTTTTTCCCATACAATCATCTGTTAGGTTTATATGCAATGTTATACTTGTAGCTACTAGATAAACGCTTTAGCTTGTCGCATTTGTTTTTTTTTGTAGCTACAACTGTACGTTTTCTATATAAAAAAAAATGGCCCGCGCAAACCATATTTTCCTATCATGGACCTTTAAATACATCTTTGTTACATAATTTGAGAAATAATATAAGTAATTTATGATTTATCGGAAAACCTGAACACGTGCCTGAATTCGTAGGAAATTCTAATGCTATTGTCTGTTCACGCATGTTTGCATCGATTGGAGTCATTGGCGAAGATCTACGGCTGGGATGAGAAAACACCCACCTACCACCACACGACCCGGGTTGCCTGGAAGGGAACGCGTTCGTGGTTTGGACACCAACAAGACATCAGACCTGACGTGGGACGAGTGGAAGAAACGTCTTCAAGACTATTCTATTCGTGTCTCCTACATAACTGCGTACCGTGCTGAGTGGGTAATAGACTTTTATTGTAAGAAGCTGGCGGCGGCGCTAGGTTAATCTTGTGTGCTTAATGATATTTGTGTTTTTATAATTTATACATTATCCATTGGTTGAGGCAGGGGTTCGTGGTCTCATGGTGCAGGTTGTAAAGATACACGTGTATTATTGAATTATCTTACTGACGCGGCAATCGATTCTTATTTACCCCCAAAAAAAACTAGTGAACCCTGAAAATGTATAATATTTGATTGAAAATGAAATTGATTCATCGAAAATAGAGTACAGTCAACGGCACATCAACTTATGGTGCTGTCGTGTGTACAATTCAGTTGTTACATTCGTAGTCCATCTATTTTGTCAATATAGGTCATGTGAATAGAAAAAAAATACAATTTAATAATTAGTGTTAATGTAATTAATATAAGTTAATATTAGCTGTACAATTAGAGAAACAACTTACACATCATTTCATTATCATTTGATTCTGTTAGGTTAATTTTACAAGTAAAATATTTCTCAAATAAGTAAAAATATTTTGTTTTAGGCCATTCAAACAGTTTTTGTCTAGATATGGTCAGGTCATGTGTAAGTTCAGTAAGGAATGTGGCAATTTATTAATGATCCTAACACATCTTATGTAACAGTTCCTGTTGTAGAGGACAGTCCGCATTCTGGGTAATAATAGTTTTTTTAATGATGCCTAATATTTCTCATCATATGAAATGTATCCCTATGCACAATTAAATATGGATGGGTTTTGACGAATATGCAGCACTCGAAGATATATAATGAAGGAAGAGTTAATAGGTTTAGGTTTGCTTACACGACGTCATAGGTGGAACGTTACATAATTATAATTGGATATAAATGTTTTGTTTAAGTTATAAGACCCCAATATATTAAAGTAAACCGTATTTAAGATTTGTAGCTTATTTGAAGCTACGTTGTCATGATATGCCATCAAAGAGGACTTTTGGTTTATTTGAGTTTTAGTATTTGAGTATTAGTCTTAAAACACATAAGCAAATCTATTTATTTTGGCGCATGTTTTCCTTGACACTTTCTTATTAATTTTTAATTACGATTCCAATACGAGCTCATTATTATGAAGTATTGTCAGAACATGGTCCATAGGATCTCTATTTTAAAAAGGTATATATTTTTTTAATGTTTATATTATAAAGAATTGGTATTACTACAAATTTTATCGTCAGAGAATAAATTACACTGATGAGTGAGTAGTCACATGAAGTAGGTCGTTAATTATAAATAATAGTGGCCTTAGTTAGTTTAGTTCCTTGTGGACCAACTACCTACATTGTTTTTAACAAGTGATATTTTACTGGAACTTATTTCTTATTTTAATTGATGTGATTAATTTCAATACATTTAAAATGATTATGGAGGATTTTTGTGGCCGTTTTAGCGATTTATCACAATTTATCATGTGAGACAAAGCCAAAAGCCTTGTTAATGTCCAAAAATATACATTATTGTATCAATATTCTTGAAAGTGTTCTCAATAACATTTTTGTTAAATAAAAAGCTGCTAAGAAAGCTGACTTGCTTTCCCAAAAGCAATTTTGATCTTTAGACAGTAGATTAAATTTTTCTAGAAATTTATAAATAATGTTATGCGTTGCCTTTTCAAAAATAGCCAGTACTGAAATTATAGCAATGGGTCTGTAATAGTCCATCTCATCCATTTAATTTATTGATATTTAAGGGCTTCCGAGAATATAGCTTTAGTCATTGATAGGTTGACTAATGTCAGATTGAGTTAGTGAACAATACTTATTAAATATTTTTGTGGGTATTTTATCAACCCGACCGATGTTATGTTATTGAGTGATCTTATAATTTTAAGTATTTCGTCGGCCGGATCCAAAAAAATACAAGCTTGCGTCCAACATAGTTTTATATTATTGTGAGATTTTAAATTATTTTGATATGACTGTCATGTTAGCATTAGATTAATTTGCAATTTAGACTAAAAAAAAAAAAAATTGCCAATGTCAATGGGATCTGTAATAATTTTATTGTCTATCTTTATTTTTATGCAATTATTATTCCAATCTGGTTGCTCATATGATTTAATTCGATTCCCTGGCGTTTTACAAACATTTTTACTCTATTGTAAACGTGCTTCATTGTCAAGATTAATTAAGATGATTATCAAGATGCATCCTTTAAGAACGGAAGAATACTTACGATATTTAGTTTTTACTGGACTGATTTGACGATAATAGTTATAATATTCGTAAAAAGTTGATAATTTGACATTCCAAAGTCAGCTAGCTGCAGAGTCACTAAGATTATATCAACACCACATTAAAAAGTACTACACAAAAACTTAGCTTCAGACTAGTTTATAGATTTAAATCTAGATTTTGACATTAATCCAGTAACCAACAAATGCACTTCATTTACTTGAATAACGAGCCCAAGCCTAAAATAAGAAAGATACTAAAATATTTATAATAGGAAATAGACTACTGGAACTACCTCACGTTAGTTTTAATTTAATTGCCAATAACATTAGTGAGTAGATTCTAAAGGCATGTATTTTTTTTTAATTAGAACCATAACTACCATACTGTTTATTTACATAATCCTGGTAATTATCTCAATATTATCTTAACTCAATATTATGGTATTATACAATTATAACAAAATATAAATCATAGGAATATACTGATAATTAGTAATCTAATGATTATTAATAAAACTAAACACAATAGTTAATTATAAAAAAAAAAATATTATAGTTCTGTGTGATACTTAATTTTAACAATATAAAATAAAAAAACCTGGAAACTTAGTAATCACTTAGTTGAATTAGATTGATTTTAAAATATAATCATAAATTGTTCTTTTTTTATTAAGAATATAATATTTTATTACAGGAATATAAGATTTATTCGCGGATTATCTATTTGATATAAATAAGAGTAATGCAATATCACAATATATACATGAATGCTCTGTACATTATACTAAACACTAATTAATAAAAACTTACACTTATTATAATATTAGAAACATTATTGCTGATTTTGCTTCTTATGAGTGCTACTTTGGTGTGTCCAGTAGTTTCAATCCACCCTGGTGTGTCCGGTGGTCAAATATGGTTATAAATGCGTTAACTTCCGCGGCATGCGGCCGCGCTTATGGCCTACCATGACTATGTGTCCTCAGTCCTGCAATATGGCATTATATTATGGGGAAACTCAGTGGAAATGAATCAGGCTTACAAATTTCAAAAATTTGTGGTGCTGGCTATTTAGACAGTTGCAAACCTTTATTCAAGCTCTTAAATATTCTGCCCTTGCCATGCCTTTATATTTATGAGATTAGTATATTTGTGAAAAAAAAAATAGTCATTTGTTCAAACAGAATCAAGACTTTTACTACAGAGGTAGAAAAGGAACAAATTTACGAATTCCTGGTCAAAGATTGGTATTACATTCAAAAAATTCTTTTTGTATGGCAATACGTATTTACAATAAATTACCAAATAATGTTAAAGAACTACCTGTAACTAAATTTAAAAGTAAACTATTTAATATTTTATTAGAAAAGGCATATTACTGTGTTAATGACTTCCTTAACGATAAAATTATTGACATTGCACTCTAATTATTTTTTGACATTTACTATTGCTGACATTCCAATATAATAATTTCATTTTATTCTTATTTTAATTTTGTTTTATATTTTTGACATTTACTATTGCTGATATTCTAATAATTTCATTTCATTCTTATTTTAATTTTGTTTTAAATATTATTTGTTTACCTTAAATTATATTAAGTATTTGCACGTCGAAACAATCGACAAAATATGCTGGAAAATGTATTTATAACAAATTGTATGTACCATATTTCGGAAATAAATAAAAATAATAACTGCTATGGTGTGTCCAGCAGTATAAAAAGCTGCTTTGGTGTGTCCAGTAGCTTCTACCCTGGTGTGTCCGGTGGTTAAAGAGATCTGAGCGAGCTTCTCAGTATTTAGAACTGCATTGGTGTGTCCATCAGTATAAAGATAGAGGAATGAACGAGTTTCTCATTTAATCTGTAATGAATCACCTTGGTGTCCGGTGATAGTAAATACATCGTTATTAGTACCTTAAAAAAAAACACAGTAGATATTATTAACTTATTATTAAAATTACACTAGCTAATATTTTAGCTATATATTTTTATTGAGGTATAACCTATAAGAAGTTCATTGTATTTTAGTTGTTTTGTTCATGGGCTGTGGAATTACGAGGTCGTAATTGTTTATCAGGACGGCCGAATCAATGCCATACAATGACAAGAGAGACAGATATTAGATTGTAATAAAAAAAAACTATCTTACCTTACAGTGCTATTTAACTTTATACTGGCAAATAAAGTATTTGTATTTGTATTTATTTGTATTTAAAATGAGATATTTTTGTTATTATTATGTTTTCATTATCAATTTATCACTACTGCCCTTGATTATCTAAGATTAAGTAATGCATATAACTTAGAAACGTCGAATATTACGAGGCCGTAATAATTTATTTGTCAGGAAAGGCCGAGTGTTAGTAATTAAGGTTTTGTCAGTCGATAGTTTTTCAACTTTGAATATTTGACATGGTTGTTTTCTTGTTGAGTGTCATATGTCAACTTGACAATACTTGAAATTGACATTAATGTTGCCATAGTTCATGCAGTTGTCGGCAATCACTGACAGACAAAACATCCTTCTGACGTTTAATGCTAGTCTGTGAATCGTGGAGCAAAGACTGACAGATTGATCAATGTGCCGTGGCGCGACACGGCACGGCACAATCGTGCGTTTCCGGGCTTAAGTCTATGCTCCACGTGTGTTTATGCTTGACAGTTGCAAGTCTGTGGACGATTCTATGATAGTTGTGGTAAAGCGTATAAAAGCGTTGGTTTTTGTAAATTGTACTCACTTTCACAGAGAAAGCAATAACTACGTAAGAAGAGACGGGACTTCATAGAGGAAAAAAAATCTATGAAATGTCAAATCAAACATACCTCATCGTTGCCAACCTAACGACTGTAAAACAATATTTTGCCAACCTACAGGAAAAAAATAGAGATGGGTGACCTAGTACTAAAATTTTTATCGATATCGATGTATGCACTGAACTGCGCTTACTTAAGGAATAATTTTAAAATTTCCACTAACATGGCACAATGCTCCGTTTTTTAACTAGTACTGAGTCACATAAGTATGTTAGAATTAATTATGAAGCATTTAACCGTTGGGCAGTACTTTAAAAAACAGAGCATGTGTTCAGTTTAATATTTGAAATAAAGAAATTAAAAATTAAAAGTATTTATTTCTAAAAAAAATCTTCATTGCACTTCTTCAATTATTTCCACGGCTGCTGGTAATCACCTGAAATAAAAATTATATGAAAACATTTTTACACTTAAATGCAAAGATATTGAGGTTCAGAATGAATTTTGACAGTTTTATATAACCTCATGTGCCTGCTGACTGTACAATGCAACGGGAAAGTTATAAAGTGTATATGGTACATTTCTTACATTACAACTAAAATTAAAAACATCGATATCGATATTTATAGATGTAGGTACTCTATTTCCCATCAGATTATTTTCTGACTAAAATTATTATTTACATTCAAATACCTACCAAAACGTTTAAACGAATGTTAAGTTGATTAATGTATTACTCACCGTCCTCACCGAAGCTCATTAAAAGGAAATTTGGCCATAAAAAACCATTTTGTGTCGTCCTTTCGCGCCGATTTCAAACCACAAATTTCACATATGCTTCATTATGATTTGATTAGGAACGCACTTAAAATTTGCAACAACTTGACCATTAACCACTGACTTATTATATTACTAGCGTACTATTAACACAAATTGATAATTTTCTTTGTTATAATTTTATTAATACTAAGAACTTCCCAAAGATCTTTAAATGTACCGCCGATAGTTGCTCTGACTGACAAATGAAAGACGTATCATCAAAGAACGAGAAAGAATGAGGAAGAGTGAGACAAATATAGTCGCCATCAAAATTCGTGTCTGTTTCATAGAATTATTTTTTGTATGAAAGTTGCGACAGACTGCTCACTTTTGCTCGATCTGTCGTCTGAACTGGTCGTGAAATAAAATATTACTTCTGTCAACATGGTGTATGATTTATAATCAACTCTAACAATACATTCTATATAAACAGGGCTGTTTAATCATATTTTTTTTATAAAGCACAATCTCGTGGTTTATTTGTAGGCATAGATTTTGTAAGATTTTAGTTTTCTTACGTTTCTGTTTTTGCGCAGAACTTTTATTTTTTATATGAACGAGTGTAAAATTTGTTCCAGAAATGAATTCCTCGTCCTTGAATTATATGAAAATGATACCAAACACGACCTATTTGCTAAACCTATGAGGGTATGGATGTAAAAGTGCAGCGTGGTAGAAGGCACCTCTCCCCCCCACCCCTGGCTACCACCAGGGTGGTACCACGTGGGTACAGGGCTAAATCAGCTCAAATGACCACAAAGTACGCCTGTGCCAAGCGGCTTCCTTTGTTGACGATTTGCAAGGTCCCCATACAAATGATGCCACTAAATACTGCACTACGCTCGGTGGAAAACTTACAAAGACCCTCGTGATTACCAGCAATTTAAAACATTACGTTCCCGAGAAAAGAAATTGGAGCGTGAATGTCACAATAATTATATAAAATTCTCTGAAGAAAAAATCAAAGCCGCTCCTAAACATTTTTGGAGCTGTGTTAATTCTGTATTGAAATCCAATAATACACCATCTCATATAACCTATGGGGCCTCCTCCTCTACGGATGGTGAAACTATATGTAATCTTTTCAATGATTACTTTCGCTCTGTGTTTGTTCCCACCAGAAATATTTTGGACTCCATCTGTTCTTGACAGTGAAACAAGTCATCCCGATTCTTGCGTTGACATATCGGTAATAAATATTACACCTAACATTGTTCAAAAGTATCTCGGACGTGTCGATGTTAATAAAGGTTCTGGTGTGGATGGAGTCCATCCTTTATTTATATCAAAATTATCCAAGGAACTGTCAGTTCCTATGTCTATTATATTTGTTAAATCCTTAAAAGAAGGACATTTCCCTAATATTTGGAAAAAGGCCCTTATCACCCCTGTTCCTAAAGGAGGTGATAAGCACGACGTTCGGCAATACAGACCCATCTCTAAGCTATGTATTTTTGGTAAAATCTTTGAAAAAATTGTAACAGACGAGCTTAGTCGGACAGTATCCCGGCATATTTCACAGCAGCAACATGGTTTCTTTCAGGGCCGCAGTGTTGACACTAACTTAATAATATACACAGACTTCCTCCTTAATAGCCTTGATGCGGGCCATCAGGTGGATGCCGTGTATACCGACTTTTCTAAAGCCTTCGACAAAATTTGTCATATCACACTAGTTAAAAAATTAGCTAAGTTCGGTATACACGGCGACTTACTGCGCTGGTTATGTTCCTACATTTCCAATAGAAGTCAAGCTGTAGATTTGAAGGGATACACTTCTAATTTCCTCGAAATCACCTCGGGCATTCCACAGGGCTCACATTTAGGTCCATTCCTGTTCACAATTTATATTAATGATATTAGTACTTGTTTTTAATGATTCGCATCATCTGGTGTACGCGGATGATACAAAAATTTTCAAAATTTTGTCTACGCCCGAGGACTGCCAGAAGTTACAATCGGATTTACAAAGATTTGAAGCATACTGTAAGCAGGATCATCTGTTTTTAAATTTTGATAAATGCGCTGTGATATCGTTTACCCGTAAACATAACCCTATAACGTACGATTATTTCTTGTCAGGTAGCAAAGTCAAGCGAGTGTATGAAATACGTGACCTCGGAGTTACACTCGACGCCAAGCTGCATTTCAATCTTCATATAGACAATGTAATTTCCAGAGCCTACAAACAGCTTGGAATGATTCTACGCTTAACAAAACCTTTTAAACAATCTTTCACTTACAAAGTTTTATATTATTCTTTTGTTAAATCAATTTTAGAATTTGCAAGCGTCGTATGGAGACCTCAATATGCCGTTCATATTGCTCGTCTTGAAAAGGTCCAAAACAAATTTTTGAAAGCCTTAGACTATCGTATGGGAAATTACTTTGTCGACTATGAAACAGCTTCTAAAAGGTATAAAATCGATTCACTCGCGAGTAGACGTGTCTATTTAGATGAAATATTTCTGTATAAAATAGTGAACGGTATAATAGACTCGACATCACTATTGGAGTTAATTACTTTTAGAATTCCAAGAATCTCCTCACGTTCTATTGATACTTTTTATTATCCCCCATCTACTACAAACTACGCCAAAAACACATTTATAAGACGCTCGTGTCGATATTACAACGAAAATTTGAAACATGTTGATATTTTTTACTTAAATCTATCAATGTTTAAACGAAGAGTGGGAGAAAAATTATTTAATAAAGAACGCCTTAGTTAATAATACCGTAATATTGCATTTACTGCTATGCTATACTGTACTAATCGCTACCTTTGTGCAGACTCAATATTTATAATTATTTAATGGAACTACCTGGTCTATTCGTAAATTTTGATAATTATCTAAAACTTGTATAATGACTGTATGTTTTCCTGAATAAATAAAATAAAATAAAATAAAATAACTGTAGGGAAAGGAGCTGTGTAATCTGAATTGCACTTTATAGTGTCGGAAGAAGAGTTTCTCTATTTAAATGATTTTGTGGAGTGTCCCTTCTGTAGTATTATGTATTGTGTGGTAATAGTGCGTGTCGTGTGCGCAGTGGACAAGTACTGCGGCATCCTGACGCTGCGCACGCAGGCGCGGCAGGCGGAGGCCGGCGCGCCGCGCCGCGGCCGCCCGCCCGCGCACGCCGCGCGCGACCACACGCCCACGGAGGACGAGGTATGTGCGTGTGTGTGCGCAGTGGACAAGTACTGCGGCATCCTGACGCTGCGCGCGCAGGCGCGGCAGGCGGAGGCCGGCGCGCCGCGCCGCGGCCGCCCGCCCGCGCACGCCGCGCGCGACCACACGCCCACGGAGGACGAGGTATGTGCGTGTGTGTGCGCAGTGGACAAGTACTGCGGCATCCTGACGCTGCGCACGCAGGCGCGGCAGGCGGAGGCCGGCGCGCCGCGCCGCGGCCGCCCGCCCGCGCACGCCGCGTGCGACCACAACACGCCCACGGAGGACGAGGTATGTGCGTGTGTGTGCGCAGTGGACAAGTACTGCGGCATCCTGACGCTGCGCACGCAGGCGCGGCAGGCGGAGGCCGGCGCGCCGCGCCGCGGCCGCCCGCCCGCGCACGCCGCGCGCGACCACACGCCCACGGAGGACGAGGTATGTGCGTGTGTGTGCGCAGTGGACAAGTACTGCGGCATCCTGACGCTGCGCGCGCAGGCGCGGCAGGCGGAGGCCGGCGCGCCGCGCCGCGGCCGCCCGCCCGCGCACGCCGCGCGCGACCACACGCCCACGGAGGACGAGGTTTGTGCACTCGTGCTACTTCTACACGTAAGGCAGGCCGCACACCGGACATACACTTGTATTACGACTTGTGGCGTCACATTTTAAATGCAACACTTTTATCGCCCCCGTATTATCTGCATGTAAGCACGCACACCATGGACACATTTGTAGCGGGTGCACTTTGTGGCGCGCTGGTATGCAAAAATGAAAGACAACATTGAATTTTACGTTGATTTTATTGCAGAAGTTGATAATCCCAATATTATACATATGCTCACCAATGACGAAAGAATAACATGAACCTGACATACCTACGAAAAAAGCGTGGATAACTACTTCATTGTTCTCCATTCAAACACAACTGAACATGGCGGTTTAGCTTAGTGTACATACACCTTATGTAAACTGTATAAAGTCGAAATTGTAACAAAAAAATTGTAACCACTTCCATAAGCTCTAGCTCCAACTCAGGTTTTCCTATTTGGTTCAACTCTTCTTTGAGACATATTTTTAGAAACAAGAATGCAGCATGGATAAAATGGAAACAGTACAAAAACCAAAGTGACTATTTAGACTTTTCCAAGTACAGAACTAGATTTAAAAAAGAAGCAAAAAAATGTTATGATTCATATATGAAGAGCGTGGAAGACAGCATTAGAGACAATATTAAATATTTCTGGAACTATATTAGCAATCGAAAAAATCAATCTGATATCCCTAGTAGCATGCATTACCTTGGTTTAAAAGCTGACAGCCCAAGTGAAATATGTAATTTGTTTTCAACCTTTTTCCAGTCCGTATTTCAACCTTCTGAGGTTACCGATTCTTATAACATCAGTGACATAAGCGACTTAGACTTAAAAACCCGTACAGATACTCTAATTAGTAATATAAACGTATCAACCAACAGTATATTAAATGAGCTAAAGTCATTGGATTGTACTAAGGCGTCGGGCACGGACAATTTACCGCCAGTATTTTTCAAGAACACGGCCTTGACCATATACAAACCAATACATATAATTTTCAATAAATGTCTCGAGGAGGGTGTGTGCCCAAAAGTGTGGAAGTCTGCAAGGATTACTCCAGTGCACAAGGGAGGTTCAAAGACGGATGTAGCCAATTATCGTCCTATCTCGATTTTATCTGTCTTAGCGAAGCTTCTTGAGAGACTTATACACAGCATTTTGTACTCTCTTCTTCATAGTAGTATACTTCCACAACAACACGGTTTTGTCGCCAAACGTTCAACAACTACCAATCTCATGGTATATGCAGCCGAATTATTTGAAAATATAGATGCAAATAAACAAACAGATGCTGTGTATATAGATTTCAAAAAAGCATTCGATCGCGTGGACCACAAAATTTTGCTACAAAAAATTGCCTTTAATGGTATTCGGCGAAATCTCTGGAGATGGTTCAAGTCTTACATAAGTAATAGGACCTAAAAGATAGTAATTAATGGTCATGAGTCTGAAATTATTACGGTAACTTCTGGTGTACCCCAGGGGTCGATAATCGGACCCTTGCTCTTTGTTATTTACATCAATGACATTAACGAATGTTTTAAAAATAGTAAATTTTTGTTATATGCTGATGACCTAAAAGTTTATCGTACTATAGAAAATGTTAATGACCAAAATAAAATTCAAGACGATCTGAACCGATTAACAGCATATTGTAATAACAATAAACTTAGTTTAAGTCTAGATAAATGTAAATGTATATCTTTTACAAAAAAGGAATCATTATTTACTTATAATTATTCCTTGTGTAATACTTATCTTGAGAGGGTACAAAGTATTAGAGATTTAGGTGTTATAATAGACGCTAAACTGACTTTTGATGTACACCTCGAAAAAATTTGCAACAAAGCTTATAAAATGTTCGGCTTTGTTGTCCGAGCCAGCAAAGATTTTCAACTCCCCACTACTTTTATACATTTATATAAATCACTTATTCGTTCACAGTTAGAGTATGCCACTTCCATCTGGGACCCTTATTATAATAAATATTCAGACCAACTCGAAAAAGTACAAAAAAAGTTTTTACGGTATATGCAATTCAAGTGTTTTCGAAGTCGTTTATCATATCCGATAATTTTGAAAAAGTATAAATTACTTTATCTTAAATCTAGGAGACTACAGTCTCAGGCAAAGTTGTTGTATGACTTTTGTCACAATCAATATGATTGCAATGACATTGTGAATAAAATAAGTTACCATGTGCCAGTCAGACCGCAAAGACGTGCCTGCCGAACTACTAAACTTTTTGTAACAAGCACATCGCGAACATATGCAGGCAAACGTCTACCCATATCTCGGATGGCCGACACTTATAATAAATATTTTCAGGATATATATATTTTTGTTACGAGTATTGGCTCTTTTAAGAGATTAATTGTAAAGAAGTTAAATGAGATCGACACTATGCCTAATTAAATAACCTTAACATAAGATAAAACATATAAAACTTTGTATTAAACCTTAAAATATTCCCATTTCTATGTGTAATCAGTGGTTAACGATGTTGGTTCCACATTTACTAATTTTCCTATGTAAGTTAAACTGTTTATTAAGCACATTGTGAAACTGTTTGTTAAACCCCAATAAACTAAAAAAAAAAAAAAAAAGTTTCCTTTTTAGGGTTCCGTACCCAAAGGGTAAAAACGGGACCCTATTACTAAGACTCCGCTGTCCGTCCGTCTGTCTGTCTGTCTGTCACCAGGCTG
This sequence comes from Agriphila geniculea, assembly GCA_943789525.1. Taxonomy (NCBI): domain Eukaryota; kingdom Metazoa; phylum Arthropoda; class Insecta; order Lepidoptera; family Crambidae; genus Agriphila; species Agriphila geniculea. Next base: position 1,306,007 of record OX038874.1, read on the forward strand.
TATCTCATGAACCGTGATAGCTAGAAAGTTGAAATTTTCACAGATGATGTATTTCTGTTGCCGCTATAACAACAAATACTAAAAACAGAATAAAATTAATATTTAAGGGGGGCTCCCATACAACAAACGTGATTTTTTTGCTGTTTTTGGCTCGAAATTAATAACAACAACAGGTAGACAGTTGAAATTTTCACAGATGATGTATTTTTGTTGCCGCTATAACAACAAATACTAAAAACAGAATAAAATTAATATTTAACGGGGGCTCCTATACAACAAACGTATTTTTTTTTTGCCGTTTTTTTGGTACGGAACCCTTCGTGCGCGAGTCCGACTCGCACTTGGCCGGTTTTTTTTCTGAGATGCTCACTGATTATAGTAACAGACAAATTACAGAAATTATATGAAGAAAGATCCGCGAAAAATTCAATGAAAGAGGTAATACTTTTATAGGTACTTAAATAGCGTGCTATAACTGTGTAAATATTTTATCATGACACCAGTCCGTATGGTTTTATAAAGTAATTACACAGATATTTTCGAATTATGACAGTGCGGTGCCACGCAACAACTGTGGTCCCGATGTGCGCGTATACAATACATTTGTAGCAAGCTGAATTGCAGCCCGGTAATTGTAGCGACGTAAATGTATGATCCCTGTAGCATGTGGCGCCGGTGTGCGGCCTCACTAAAGCTACATAACGCACCACCTCCCACGGCGCTACCAACCGTGTGGTTATAAGGGATCGATCCTAATAAAACGCGACTACGCGATCATCGCGCGAGTTAGCGTCTCTACCATCGCATGTTCGCGCTATGACCAGAAATGTGTGTCCTCATACAACGCGAACGATCATCGCGTGAATATAGCGTACTGATCTTGCTATAATCACGTAGTCGCGTACTATTAGGACGAACTCCAATGGCAATGGCCGAATCGCGAGAGATGCACGCGATATTGACCCTCTTTATCTATTTTCCTTATATCCCTGTGCCATTTCTTCCCATTTTGGGGGATGGTAATCTACTCTTCATTCTAGCGCTCCTTAAGGCCCGTCATTTACAGACAAAACTTTAGTTCGGAATTCCGAAACGGAATCATTCCAAACGCAGCTAATCCATATAGTGCTAATCGGTACACTATTACAACATTATCATAATGTGGCGTAAGTAACTGATATATTTATTATTAATGAAACAATTATTAATTATAAGCTCATAAAATGTACTTTCAATAGATATCAACATTAAATTAACAGAACATATGCTAGCAGAAGTAGATAGGCAAGTCTTAGAGCGCCCGCACATTGAGCCACTAGTCGCGGCCACAAAACGCGGCCACAAGCTGCGGACGAGTGTTCTCATACATTTTGTATAGTATCGGTGCAAACCGAGCGTACGAGTGGCCGCGTTTGAGCCACAAGCTGCGGGAGTGTTGTGGCCGCGATAGTCGCTCGCATTCGCACTTATTAAAATAAACTTAATTATTTAATACTTTTGAATAGTCTATATTTTCCTACCACCCTTTCAAGACTTTTTTAACTGACAAGAAGAACGGGCGCAAGAAACTTATCAGCTTTAACAGCAATAAGTAACGATATTTACAAAATTATATATATCGTTACCAGATAATTACAACAGGGTGACAGGATTATTGGCAACAATCATTGACTTATTATATTACTATCATTGGCAACAAAGTGCTTATAGTAGTTATGTGTTACATCATTTTCACGCATTTTGATCTTTAAGATAATCGTCTACTTTATAATAACCTTTACCCATGAGCGTTTTCTTGACATGGCTTTTAAATTCATGCAAAGGAAAATCAATTACTTGTTGTGGAACTTTATTAATAAAGGTCTTTCCCCTTAAATGAACCTCTAGTTTTTGCAAGCCTAAATCTTGGAACGGCAGTTTGTCTTTATTTCTTGTATTAAACTGGTGATTATTGCTGTTCTTAGCAAATGAACCATAGTGTTTTCTTACATAAACTAAATTTTTATATATGTATTGGCCTGCTAAAGTTAAAATATTTATTTCTTTAAACAATTCTGTCAAGGTATCTCTCCGCCGAAGATTGTATATGGCGCGAACAGCTCTTTTTTGGAGTATTTATTTATTTATTTTATTTATTAGGTATACCAACAAAGTACATACAGAAACAAGCTTAAAACATACATTTGCAATCTTTGGCCTTTGCATGACCTTAATAACAGGTACACACAACATTCAATTTTTATAACGTGCAACACAAAAAAAAATGAAAAAAGTAAAATACAAGTTAAAATTCAAATTAAACAAAAATGAGTGGAGTACAAAAATATTTTCAATACTGGCAGCTGAGCCCCACAATAGCAGTCCATAAGACATTACACTATGAAAATAACTAAAATATACTAACTTTGCCGTTTCAATATCAGTTAAAAGCCTTATTTTCTTAACTGCGAATGCCGCTGAACAAGTCTACTTGACAAGGCTTCGATATGTGGATCCCATTGCAGTCGAGAATCTAGTGTAATACCTAGAAATTTTGTATTATCAATAAACTCGACTTCAACGTCATTCAAATTAATATTTAATTTGGTCTGCTCAACATTTAATTTTTTTGGGGTTAAGTGCTAAATTATTTCTATTAAACCAGTATGAAACTTTAGAGAAGGCACTAACTTCGTTCGAACAGTTATTACCTCTGTTTACTTTGAAAACTAAAGAAGTATCATCCGCAAATAGTACTGTCTCACATAAATTATTCGCGTAGTTGGGAAGGTCATTTATATGAATTAGAAACAACAATGGGCCCAATATTAATCCCTGTGGCACACCCATATTTATGGGGGCTCCAGTAGATTCAGTTTTATTAATCACTACTTTCTGAGTTCTATTAAACAAATACGATTTCATAAGGCTAATTGATTTATCAGAGAAACCATAATGTTCTAGCTTCTTTAATAGTGTTTGGTGATCAACTCAATTGAATGCCTTAGAAAGGTCACAGAAAATGCCAATTACATCTTGCTTTTCTTCCCAAGCGTCTAGAATATGTTTGAGAAGTGCAATTCCAGCATCAGTAGTATTTTTACCCTTGGAAAATCCAAACTGATTTTTATCAATTATATTATTGTATGTGAAGTAATCTAATAATTGGGAATATATATTTTTTCAAATATTTTACTAAGTGCTGGAAGTTTAGAAAATTGATATTAGCCTAATGTTAGCTGGGTCACTTTTGTCCCCAGATTTGAAAAGAGGAATCAAACGTGGCCGAGGAGGCATTATTTTTTTGACTTTTAGTGTATTGTACAGGCTCAAAAGCTGCTAAAGATCCAGCGGCGCGGCGCCACACTGGCGCTGGTGAGCCTCACCACGCACTTCCATGACGAGCTGCCGGACAAGCTGCCCAAGCTGTGGGAGTTCATCATGGAGCCGCTCGACAGGGTCATGACTGATGCTGGTGAGTTCACGTTTTATATGCAATTTGTCCTTTTTTACTAGTAGGGGCACACCCAGTCACTGCATACAATAACTCCGTTTATAACCTATTACACAGATGACGTTTTGTATATTATGTTATTATTGATATCAATAAATAATGTTCAACATTTGCCTAGGCATTGCCAAGCAATGAATATAGATCGGGCTTATCTTTATCAGTTGATTAATTTATTTTGCTGGCCGTTAAATAGTCTCGATTTTACGATCCTCACTCTTTTACCTGGCGCTTAAAACACGTGCCGGCGACCCAACCCACAGTTTGCAGTATCATTGTAGAACTGGAGAGGCTCGACGAGGAGGCGACGGAGGAGCTGATCTCGCGGCTGCAGGTGGTGGAGGCGGTGGGCGCGCACGTGGGCGGCGCGGTGTGGGCGCGCGTGCGCGCGGCCGGCCCGCCCGCGCTGTGCGCCCTGTCGCGCGCGCCCTACACCGCGCTGCGCCACATGGCGGCGCGCGCGCTCGCCGCCCTCGCCGCGCGCGACCCCGCGCCCGTCATGCACCACGCCGTGCAACAGGTAAACTACCCTTGCCCCCCTAGCATGACCATCAAAACACGATATATCGCGTGATATAGCGTTTTATCACGTTTCTGTCAGAAAGACAATGTATATTGACAGTTGAGTGTCGATAAAATGCAATATCGCTCGGTATATATCGTATTTCGTGAGTCGTGCTAGGGGGGCTGTTCAATTTTATTGCTGCTGTCAATTAAGGCCCTCCGCACACGGATCATAAGCCAAGTCGTCTCGTAAGCGTATCTTGTACGTACCTGAAATAAGCCCTACCACCAACCAAACTGAGTACAAATTGTACCCCCCCTGCAAATCGAACCCGGGATCTCTGCGTTTTACACGGGTGGGCGAACTACAAGACCACAGACAGGCAGCTGGATGTACCTGTAAACCATTAACATTAAAGTGATTTTGTAGCTGATCCCTGCGCTGGGCGATGTCCGGTGCGTGCGCACGCGGTGCGGCGCGGCGGAGGCGCTGGCGCGCGTGGTGGACGCGCTGCAGCTGCAGGTCGTGCCCTACATCGCGCTGCTGGTCGTGCCGCTGCTGGGTATGGACCACCGACCACTGCCCGTCAACTATGGGCAACAGCGCCGCTTAAGGGACTATGTTAAAAATAAAGCCTAAAGCAAGATAACAATGATAAAAAGACGCGCGCGGAAGCGAGACCGATTCGGCAGTTTAGGCGCAAAAATCACTAAATCAATAGTAAATAGCTATAGCGATTAAACAAAAATTCTTTTACACGATTCTGAATATTGATGATACAAATTATTTAACGACTAAGAGGTAAATTTCGAAATTAAAATGTATTAAACCAAAATCACTGGATCGTGTTCCTGGTTCAATACTTGTCTGAAGATGTAAAAATTAAATATCTATCAGATCTCTAGGATCTTTCCGCGACCTAATGGCATTACATCAAAAAGTGGCAATTTTTTTGACGTATCCCCTTAACCAGTTAGTAACAAAATTCGTATGCGCGTGTATCGCCCCTGCACGAACTAAACTTATGTTGTTGTTTTATTGCAAGCGGATCGATTCAGGAAAGTGACACAATGGAAAGTGACAAAGTGGAAGCGTGACACAATGGAACGGGCCGAAAATGCCGACTCAGCCTTGGTGCTTCGATCGGCTTACAACGACAACCAAACTTAAATACTAACCCCCTTACTAATAAAGATTGTATAGCAGCTGCATAGTTACACAGTGTTTTGTCACTTTCTTTTTAATGTCATATTCAAATAGTTTGACAGAGAGTAACCATTGTGTAACTATACATCTGCTATTCAATCTTTATTAGTAAGGGGGTTAAGGATTAAATCGACTTACTGCTATTCCACGATGCCCCAAATTGTCCCACGTCGACGTCACGCGGTGGGATTCCGTTGCGTGTGCCTCGGAGACTGGTACCGCCGTGATAATAATACTCCCTACCTAAAGCTTGACCAAACTAATACAAGGAAAACACGAACGGCACCAGGAATATGTCGTTGAAACTTCGCGACAATTTCTTCTTCTCACTTGCACCGACAAGTTCACTACGAGAAGTCTTTTATTCCGATACAAATCCCGCAGGAAATTAAACGCGAACACGCGCGACACAAATTACAACGTCAAATTCACAATAAAATATAAGAAAACTTCACGTTTTATTTCAAAGAAAACAACAAAATGACAAACACACAAATGGCGGCCAAAAAGTAATGAAATTGAGGTTATCCCGCAACCGGCTGGTTGACCGTGTTCACACAGATCATTTATTGATCGGAGCGCCACGCGCGGCGGAATGTGAAACTACTGCACTGTGAACTGCGTACGCGACGGGACGCGCACGATATTTGAATTGCGGGCGGGATGCCGTTTTTAGATTAAACAAAACAATTTTTTAACCATCTAACGATATATTCCAAACAGTTGTGACGGCGCGGCGTGCGAACGATTTTAGCCTTAGGAGCCTCGTTAAGCGACGCTGTTGCCCATGGTACCACAGACTAGCGTACAGAAACTGCACTCCACATAATCGTTTAAATAAATTGCAACTCTTGCTTCACAAGAATATCGCTTAGCGCTCCCTTCGCTAAAAAATATTCACCTAGTAGTTGCCTCTCTTTCTATCGAGTAGGTCTTATCTTTTCTGACGTATGAAATTTGTCCTCTCAGAGGACGCCGAGTAGTCAAATCCAAAATAATCTGAGCATTCAATCAAATCTACCAAAATACCTAATCATTTCACAAAATTCAACCTAGTTTAATAGTGACGTTTCTTTGTTTACATTTTTGCTTCCGACTTTAATCTCATCCCACCAACCACGTCCTTAGGGCGCATGAGCGACCACTGCGAGGCGGTCCGCGTGATGTCAACTCGCTGCTTCGCGACCCTCATCCAACTGATGCCGCTGGACGGCGCCATTGCTGAGCCACCTAACTTATCCGAAGAGATGCGCGAGCGGCGGGCCAAAGACAAGAACTTCTTAGAGAAACTGTTCAACCCGAAGAATATTGAAGACTATAAGATACCCGTGCCTGTTAATGCGGAGCTTAGGAGCTATCAACAGGTAAGATTAATTTTTGTTTAAAATTATTAGATTAGGTGATATGTATGAATCACCTTACCTATCTGAAGAGATGTGCGAGCTAGGGGCCAAAGAACTTCCTGGAGAAACTGTTCAACCCAAAGAATATTAAAAACTTTAAGAGCCGTTAGGTGAGAGGTGCCTGTTAATGCGGAACTGAGAAGCTATCAACAGGTATGATTTATATTCAATTTATGTTTATCAGTTCCAAATCCGATTCACATCTAGCATTTTTGCAGATTTTTTAACATAAACAAAAATATTGTTGACCGAAGAACGAATATGGTTCTAACCGTTGAATATTTTTTTAATAACTTTCAAGGATTTCAACTAGTTAGATTAGTCAATCTAAAAAAAGAAGTCTTTAATAATAATCTGTGGAGTTGAATTTTATTCAGAACAAAATAGCTTATTTGCAATCACTTCCACATTTTAAGAAGGTTATTCGATATGGAATAATAGTTATTTATGTAACTGTACTATAACACCTAATTATGTACAGTTGCATACAAGACTGGGTGGTTTGATAAGTCCATGACTTTGTAAAGAAAAACATCTTTAATCGCCATATTTTGTTTTATTTCTATACATAATCTTTTTATAGCTCTGTGTATTCAGTCCAATAAAATCCCTACCTCTTTAAGGCTCCGTTATGCGAAATCATTTGTCTCTGTCTTTTTCTTTACGTGTAAAGAGTATGGAAAATAACCTCACTTCTGCACTTTTTCGGTGTTTTTTTGTTGTTTTTTCATGATTATCTTTAACACAAATATCTTTCTTGAAAAAAAGTTATTGGAGCAACTGCACGGTACGTTAAAGTGTATTTTGATGTAGAATGCAATACGTTTCCGCTATTATTTATGCCAAAAATATGGCCCGTGACAAACGGTTTTTTATGTTATTCTGATTTTTTTTTACAATCATCTGTGAGGTTTATACGCAATTTTTATACTTGTAGCTACTAGATAATGTCTTTAGCTTGTCGTATGTTTTTTGTGGCTACAACTTTACGTTTTCTACATAAAAATATGGCCCGCGCAAACCATGTTTTCCTATTATGGCCCCTTAACCCATTATTTTTTTCCTTTCTGCCTGAAAACTGTGGTAACTGAAATGAGGGGTCATTTCAAACACCACCTTTTGGCTTGATGGTAATCTTTGCCAGCCAAGACATTTATTCATGTTTGGTAGGAGAAAAAATCCCAGTGGGCTAAATCTAGAGAATAGAAAGGATTCGCATCTTCATTCGATGAGTTTTGATGTCATGAGTGCTGCCGACAGGGTCGACAGGGTCATTAAGAAAAGTTAGAAGTCCCTTAAGATTTTGGTTTCCAAAAGTAATAATCTTTTGCCGAATTTAAAAAAAACCGGCCAAGTGCGAGTTGGACTCGCGCACGAAGGGTTCCGTACTAAAAAACGGCAAAAAAATTACGTTTGTTGTATGGGAGCCCCCCTTAAATATTAATTTTATTCTGTTTTTCTGTTTTTAGTATTTGTTGTTATAGCGGCAACAGAAATACATCATCTGTGAAAATTTCAACTTTCTTGCTATCACGGTTCATGAGATACAGCCTGGTGACAGACAGACAGACAGACAGACGGACAGCGGAGTCTTAGTAATAAGGTCCCGTTTTTACCCTTTGGGTACGGAACCCTAAAAAGGAAGTGTAAAGATTTCTAAGGAGTTTCTTTTTAAGATACAAAAATAAATTAAAAAAAAAAGTATATCGTCTTTTCAAAGTCATGGACTTATTAAACCACCCTCGTACACCCATTTTGCAATATTATTTGGGAAACAAACAATAGTTTAAAACATATGGATTAAAAACACCCATGATATTTATCTACACCCATGATATGTATCCTCTATAAAGGGTTTTGACTTTGACTTCCTCCTTCTCATTATGTCTTTCGAAAGTGTGTTATAATGTTGTACCGAATTTAATAAAGTAACACAGCGCGCGTGGGCGCGCGGTGCATCGCGAACTCCTCCCGCTCGGATATTGTAATGATGGCAGTAAACTAATGGATTCCGAGTCTTTACTAGTTATTTATACACTGTACTATAACGAGGGGTATTAAAACACGAATGTGATAATAGTCTCACATGAGTGTTTTAATACCTAATTATGTACAGTTGCATACAAGACTTTATCTACACCCATTTTTTTTATTTTTTCTTAATTTTATTAGGGAAACAAACAATATTTTAACACATATGGATTAAAAACACCCATGATATTTATCTAAACCCATGATATGTATCTTCTATAAAGGTTTTGACTTTGACTTTGTCTTTGACTTTGACTTTCCTCCCCCTCCTCGTCATTATGTCTTCCGCAAGAGCGTTATAATGTTGTACTGAATTTCATAATGCAACGCTCGCGCGTGGGCGCGCGGCGCTGCAGGACCAGCTCTCGCTCGGGATATTGTAATGATAGCAGTAAGCTAACTATTTCAGAACCCCTTACAGGGGATTTAAAGCATGGGTGTAGATAATAGTAGTTTATGAAACTGATGCATAATGAGGAGTATTAAAACATGAGTGTGAGTTTAAAAACCGAGCCGTAGGCGAGGTTTTCAATAGTATCACACGAGTGTTTTAATACCTAATTATGTACAGTTTCATACACTACTTTATCTACTCTCATACAATTTGTGATTGAACCTACAAAATAATTTAACAATGATAAAAAGAGTAGGTAAGTAGTTTCTCGACTTTCTACGACTAGGTAGGTACTTACTTACTTAGGTTAAGTAAGACGTTTTTCCGTCGCCGCATTTAAAATATCGGGTCGAGTCCACACTCACTACTATCAGACATTTTTAAGCAAAAGTAAAAATTAAAATCAAAACATGGCGCGTATTCTATCAGAAAAAATAATAATGAGGTAGTGCATTCCAGCAGACTAATCGTTACGCTAAGTCATCGATCACCATAGAGCACATTTTAATTATGGAAAGTATGTGAAAATAACATTGTTTTCTTTTTATATCGCGGCACTGCTTTCTTCTTGGATTTGCCCTGTATCTTAATGAGAAAAAAAGTTATTTTATAGCATACTTCAGTTAGCGGAGGTATGTTATAAAATAACTTTTTAATTTTTTTTTGGTATTGCGTGTATAAAGTATGTCAATATAAATTCGCTTTGAAGTTCATAATTCGAATTTTACGATATGAGAGTAGATAAAGAGGATTTAAAGCATGGGTGTAGATAAAAGATTTAAAAATTATACTAAACGGTCCCAGTAAAAATGTTCACGTTGTTCATAGGCGGGCGTCAACTGGCTGCGGTTTCTATACTCGTACAAACTGCACGGCGTGCTGTGTGACGACATGGGGCTCGGCAAAACGCTGCAGTCTATCGTGGCAGTCGCGTGCTCGCACTACGAGCGGGCGCAGGCGCGCGCGCCGCCGCTGCCCTCGCTCGTGGTGTGCCCGCCCACGCTCACCGGTAACTAGCTTCATACTCATCATCATCCGACATGGGGCTGGGCTCACGCTGCAGTCTATCGTGGCAGTCGCGTGCTCGCACTACGAGCGGGCGCAGGCGCGCGCGCCGCCGCTGCCCTCGCTCGTGGTGTGCCCGCCCACGCTCACCGGTAACTAGCTTCATACTCATCATCATCCGACATGGGGCTGGGCTCACGCTGCAGTCTATCGTGGCAGTCGCGTGCTCGCACTACGAGCGGGCGCAGGCGCGCGCGCCGCCGCTGCCCTCGCTCGTGGTGTGCCCGCCCACGCTCACCGGTAACTAGCTTCATACTCATCATCATCCGACATGGGGCTGGGCTCACGCTGCAGTCTATCGTGGCGGTCGCGTGCTCGCACTACGAGCGGGCGCAGGCGCGCGCGCCGCCGCTGCCCTCGCTCGTGGTGTGCCCGCCCACGCTCACCGGTAACTAGCTTCATGCTCATCATCATCAGACATGGGGCTGGGCTCACGCTGCAGTCTATCGTGGCGGTCGCGTGCTCGCACTACGAGCGGGCGCAGGCGCGCGCGCCGCCGCTGCCCTCGCTCGTGGTGTGCCCGCCCACGCTCACCGGTAACTAGCTTCATGCTCATCATCATCAGACATGGGGCTGGGCTCACGCTGCAGTCTATCGTGGCGGTCGCGTGCTCGCACTACGAGCGGGCGCAGGCGCGCGCGCCGCCGCTGCCCTCGCTCGTGGTGTGCCCGCCCACGCTCACCGGTAACTAGCTTCATGCTCATCATCATCAGACATGGGGCTGGGCTCACGCTGCAGTCTATCGTGGCGGTCGCGTGCTCGCACTACGAGCGGGCGCAGGCGCGCGCGCCGCCGCTGCCCTCGCTCGTGGTGTGTAATTAGGTCTTAACACTAGTCGATTTTTATACAAACGAGATAACTTTGAAGCCTTGGTTGTTCGCCAAGGATTGATCGAGGTGTGATCTGATGATGACCATCTAGGGAATGAATGGAGGAGATTCAGATCGCTATACACAGGCAACTGATCTGATTAGCATTTTTCAAAATGGGTCACATTGACACCCTGCATAGAAGTCGACAGTCCTACATCTAACAAACATCGGAGAAAAATTTCTACAGTTTCGAAAACTATTTCATTTCAAATAAAATCCACAGGTCACTGGGTATTCGAAGTAAACAAGTTCATCCCCACCAAATACCTGAAACCGCTACAATACGTGGGTCCTCCAGTAGAGAGGGAGAGGCTCCGAGCGCACGTGAAGCAGCACAACCTGGTCGTGGCGTCGTACGACATCGTGCGGAAGGACATCGACTTCTTCAGCGGCATCAAGTGGAACTACTGCGTGCTCGACGAGGGACACGTCATCAAGAACGGCAAGACGAAGGCGTTCAAGGCCATCAAACAACTGATTGCTAACCATAGACTGATACTGTCTGGAACGCCTATACAGGTATGTTGGGGCAGGATCTGTTCGCCAATATTTAGCGAAAAGGGAAGATATTCCACTGAGCTAGGTGTCTGTGCTCGGGGAACGTGGTCCAACTGTTCGATGTTGGAGTTTGTATTTATGCAAAGTGCTTAGAAAAATTCGATATCATGAGTCAGGTCTCCATACATTTTTGCCACGATATTAGATTGACGTAGTCGTCACGTCTGCGTAATATGTAAAATATTATACTTTTCGCTGATCCTGCATTTCTTCGTCATTCGTCGATTGCCTATGTAGGTAGTGATATGATCGGGCCCTTCAAGATACGTTCATAGTTACTCAAAAGGTCCTTTTAATAAAATAAAATAAAAATCTTTTATTTCAGACCAAAGTTTGTCCATTTTTGTTAGTTACAAATTAATTTATTTATTTTTCTTTTGATAAAGAAAATAATAAAATTATGTAGATTTGAAATAGAAAATAGCGTTTTAGAAAAACTTTTGTTCCTGTATCGATGAATGAATTTTTCGATGTGAGTAAACTTTGTTTATTGTCTTGTCCTAGAACAATGTGCTGGAACTGTGGTCGCTGTTCGACTTCCTGATGCCAGGGCTGTTGGGCACTGAGCGGCAGTTCACCGCACGCTACTCGCGGCCCATCCTCGCCGCGCGCGACGCCCGCGCGCAGCCCGCGCAGCTGCAGGCCGGTGCACTCGCCTGCGAGGCGCTGCATAGGCAGGTACGTACATGTGCAGCAATGTGTACAGTTCACCGCGCGCTACTCGCGGCCCATCCTCGCCGCGCGCGACGCCCGCGCGCAGCCCGCGCAGCTGCAGGCCGGTGCACTCGCCTGCGAGGCGCTGCATAGGCAGGTGTGTATACTACAAGTATTGCATGCACATTAATCTGATAGGGAAACATCCAAACAATCATACACATTAATCTGAAGGGATTCGGACAACAATTTTCGAAATAAAGCCAAAATGTTTTGATAAAATTTCTTATGCAATATTGCTTAAAAAAATTAAGTATGTTGGTATACACGGCGACCTTCTGAGATGGATTACATCGTACCTTCGTTATAGAACTCAGGCAGTTACAGTGAAAGGCTTTATTTCTAACTCTATACCGATACCATCTGGTGTGCCCCAGGGCTCTCACCTCGGACCCCTGCTTTTTAATATTTTTATTAATGACGTTGCACACTGTTTTAAAAATTCAAATTTTCTTTTATTTGCTGACGATATAAAAGTATTTAAAGTAATAAGAAATATCGATGACTGTATTAAGTTACAAGAGGATCTCGATAGACTTTGTGACTTTTGTGATGCTAACAGACTTCTCTTAAATGTCGATAAATGTTGTACTTTAACTTATAGCCGTAATAAACCGTTGGAATTTGATTATCAGCTTCAAAAACCAAGTTATAGCTTCGAAGTATACATTAATGAACCAAAAATTAACAAAATTACATGAGATCAGAGACCTTGGTGTTATTCATGATGAAAAACTCTTGTTTGACCAACATATAGACAGTATAGTTAAAAAGGCGTCCAAGGCTATGGGTTTTATTATACATAGATCACATAACTTCAAAAATATTAAAACACTAAAAATACTGTATTGTGCATACCTACGGAGCAATTTAGAATACGCCTCCCAAATTTGGCACCCTCAATATGAAACGTATAAGTTAAGAACAGAGCGTATACAAAACCGGTTTTTGAGATACCTTGACTTCAGGACTAATCAACATTCAAGCGATTACCTCCAAAGATGCAGAAAGTACCACTTTCTCCTTCTTGGAATAAGACGTAACGTTAGTGACATATGCTACCTTATGAACATTGCTAATGGGTCTGTTGACTGCCCTGAATTCCTTTCAAAAATAAATCTGAAAACTAACTTACTAAGGTTTAGACAGCGACCCATTCTAAATGTACCCTATTCTAATGTATGTAGCTAAGACCCGGTACAGAGCTAACACATTTGTTTTACGATCATGCAAATCATTTTATCAACTGACCCATGATATTGACCTGTTTTGTTCTAGCATAGCTTCAGTAAGAAAACTAATTTCTAAAGATTTTTTCTTGGATGAAAGTAATTAAAGTCAAACTAAAGTCAAACATCTTTACATAACATCCTTACATAAGCTTGAAATTAAGCGTTTTTAAATATTGTGTCAATTCTTAAAGTTGTTCTTAATTGTAATCTTTTGTTCTTATTGGAAAGAAAAAATGTATACGTGCTAAAATCTTATGGATAATATAATAATAGTAACTAACTTATAAACCTATATGTGGGGATTTGTAAATGGCATTGAAAAATGTAAATGTTATCCTACTGTTTATATTTGACTGTAAATCCTCCAACAAGCAAATAAATAAATAAAATAAAACAAACAAGTCCTCAGGGTGTCCGAGGTTAGATATCTGGGAGTAAAACTCAATTGTGAGCTATTGCTTTCTTTACATATTGATGAAATAACAAGTAAAGCGTATAAATTGTTGGGCTTTATCTTCCGCCAAAGTGTTGATTTCAAGGATGCTAAAACTCTGATTCTGTTATACAATTGTTTTGTCAGATCTCACCTTGAATATGCTTCTACTGTGTGGAACTGTCAATACGATGTGCATATTAATTGAATCCAAAGAATTCAAAACAAGTTTGTTAAACGTCTAAATATAAGTTTAAAAATTATAATACTGTTATTTTTATTCCTTTAAGTTAAAGAAGAGAACACAGAGATATTACCTTACTGTACAACATTTTAAATAATAACGTAGACTCACCTTACCATTTAAATAAAGTTTCATTTAAATGCTCAAGATCACTGCGTTCTTGTGATACGTTTTCTGTGCCTTTATATCGTACAAAGTATGCAAAAAATCTATTTATTCCAAGAACTTTACATAGCTATAATAAGAAGTATGGTTGCATTGATCTTTTCAACCTTAAATTTTCAAAATTTAAATCAGAATTTTTACCGACTTCAAAAGGAGGGAGGTACTCAATTCGACCCGTTTTTTTTTTTTTTTTTTTTTTTTTTTTTGTTTTTTGTATGTACACCGATTTCTCGAAGACGGCTGATCCGATTGAAATGATTCAAACGTTATTAGATTAGGTGAACTTCCAAGTAGGTCCCATTTTTTAAAATTTTGAAATCGGTTCAGTACTTTTCAAGTAATCTTGAAAAAAGCACGAAAATAGTATGATTTTTTGTGTGAACTACCTCGATGATCAGTCGTATAACTTCTTTGTTTATGAACTGAATAAGATAATTATTTTTTTGTTTGAAAAGGAAATCTTAAGTGTAGTTCTTTAACCGACTTAAAAAAGGCGGTTCGTAGTTTGACCCGCATGTATGTAGGTATGTTTCTCCGCGATTAACTCACATTTGGCTGAGCCGATTTTTCTACCCAAATAATATATCTACACTACCCAATACAAAAGGTACCTACACTAAAAATTAAAAAATAAAAATTGTTTAAAAAAACAAAAAACCGACTTCAAAAAACCTACCTCTAAAAAGCAAGAAATAATATTCGTAATAATAAAAACACGTCTATTGAAGTCGGGTGGGGCTTTTAGAATAAAAAAAAGGAATTCGTACTCCAGCCCCACCCGACTTCGATAGACGTGTTTTTATTATTACGAATATTATTTCTTGCTTTTTAGAGGTAGGTTTTTTGAAGTCGGTTTTTTGTTTTTTTAAACAATTTTTTAAAATATTGTGTAGTGTAAGCTCTTAAATGTACTGATTAATTCTTGTACTCATTATTTGTTATTCAATAGTGCAAATCTTATAAGTAGTAACTCTTTAGTACTTACTTAATGAATTCAATGTAAATTATTATAAGTGGAAACTTTTTTGGCAAATGAGTTAGCATAAATTAAGCTATTACTATGTAATGTTTAAGGCTGTTTGTTTCCCAATAAAAGATAAATAAATAAGTAAAAATAAAAAATAAATTCTTTAAAATCTTCATATTTTTTTCTAATCGTATAAGGTTTTTGAACTGTCAACAATGAAAATGTATCATTGATCTCGAGCACATGACGTCTCCTCTTATTTGACTCACATAACTTGTCAAAAGTATAGAACAAAGAATATTTAGCAGCAATTCTTACACCTGTATTCACAAATATTAGGTACTATGAGGTCTCCCAATGTCTTCGGACGCGCGGCATCGCATCCCAACTATCACATCACAGGGCTATAGTTCAACGCAGCGCGTTCGCGTAGGCAAGAGTCCTTTGAGTATTGTTCTTGAATACGGGTGTAAGAAACTTGTTGTCCAAGCGAGCGCGAAGCGTCTCTGCTCAAGCTTGGGCAAAAATGCTTTAGTATGTCTGTTTGTTCTCCTTTACAGGTCGTTTTTTCAACCGATTCCCGTGAAATTTTGTGAGCAGGTTCGATAATTAATAGACTTTTTGTCGAGCCAGTTTTTTGAAATTTTTCGTAAAAAACCCATTTCGAAATATGTTCAAAACAAGAAGCGCTATTTAGCCTCGAATAGATATATAATAAAATAATACCTTACAAACCGCACATTCTTAGGACTGCTTTTGAAAACCTCGTGGCAACAGCTATTAGATTAATTTTTAGACAACATATTATTTGTGGAGAAAGCCATGCTCGGCGTTTCCCTGCGTGATCGAATCAGAAATAAGGAGATCCGCAGGTGAACTAAAGTAACCGACATCGCTCGAAGGATTGCTCAGCTGAAGTGGTAGTGGGCTGGACACAGCGAGAAAAACCGATGGCCGTTGGGACGGAAAGGTTCTTGAACGGCGACCGCGCACCGGACGACGTTCCGTGGGTAGGCCCCCACAAGGTGGACCGACGATCTGGTGAAGGTCGCGGGAAGCCACTGGATGCGGGCCAAGCAGGACCGAGCGTCTCGTGGAGATCCTTGGGGGAGGCCTATACCCAGCAGTGGGTGTCGTGTGGCTGATATGATGATGATGATTATACTATTTGAGCTACTTTTTAACGCACAAACGCGAGGTCTACAGCTCACTGAGCTACTAGTACATACTACAGTAACATGTGTAATATCCAGGTGTTACCATTCCTGCTGCGGCGCGTGAAAGAAGACGTCCTGAAGGAGCTGCCGCCGAAGATCACGCAGGACTACTACTGCGAGCTGAGCCCGCTTCAAAGGCGGCTGTACGAGCACTTCTCCAGGGACCACGTGCCCAGCGACATCACCAGTCGCACGCACGTCTTCCAGGTCAGTGCTACAGGATAACTATATTCTGCCCAATAGTTGCCGACTGTTCTCCGACTAATGGGCTCTACACATAGGCAGGCCCGGCCGGAAGGTGTGGAGAGCAAACAATAAGGATGCCAAAATTGCCCTCTAGTTTGACAACGTTTAATTTTTTTTGTTTTAAATTCATGGTTGAAAACTTTGTTTGGGTATTGACGATAGTTTAGTCGTCGATTATTTTATTCGCTGTTTTATTTGTGGAATTCGATAGATTTTGGGAAATTGCAAATTGATAGCAATGTCCTATTTTTTGTTTCTGAGTGCTATTTTATTTCCGCTCTTTTGTTAGTGATTAAATATTTACAATTTCAAAGAAAAAGTTCATTTTTCGTAGCTTATTAACTTTTATACCTTAAAAGTTAATGTAATGAACTGAAATTTCTCAATTAGTAAATGTGGTCTGAAGTTATCAAAATCGGAAAGTAATGCGCTGGTTTGTTCTTTTTCATATGGTGAGTCACTAACTAGTAAAGGTTGGCAGTCAGCTCCGCATATTTGGGTTTGTCCTTGACAAAGTGAAAGAAAGAGTTTGGCGGCATTCGTTATTCTCGTTCACTCCCAAATGTTTCGTAACCGAGATTTCTTCTGCGATCAGCCCCCATATTACAAGCTCTTAAAACTTGCACAGTTTTCTGAATGGATATCAAATTATCAACGTGTCTCTTTTATTAGGGTTCCGTACGTAAAAACGGGACCCTATTAGTGATGTGTCGTTATCGCCTTAGCTTTAACGCTTAACGACTAATAAAGAATTTAGCATTAGCTCATTAATTTTAAATGAAATATTCTGCTAAAATTAATTAACGATTCTAACGTGAAGTAAGCTCCAAAAAAGCTAAGGTCCCTCGCTCGACCGCCACCGCACGTGTTGCACACGTGCGTAGTTTGGTCATGGGCCGAGACAACGGTATCTATTGTAAGTATTGTTTTTTGTTCAGAATAATAACCAAGGCGGGGGTCCCTTAAATTGCATAACACTAATAAAACTAACTTTGCAAGTAAGACATATTGTTCTGAGGTTTATTGCTTCCTGCTGTGGAGCAATGATTTTAGAAAACGACATTACAGTGGTCTTTATTATATGACACCAAAGGTTCAGTTTTGGAATGAAATTGTGTTATTTATTTTAACAACTTCTAGCCTTAACGCCGTTTAGTTTATTAACGTGAAAGAAGGAAGAAGCGATTTTCACTAGCCACTCCATCCAGCCAGTGTGAAAGTAATCATTAACGAAATGGTCGCGCCCCGCGCCCCGCCTTGGCTGTTACAACGTTGGTTGATAGGTGTTGCGGGTTCGTGTGTTCGTGTTTTTTTTTAATGAAAAGATATTACAGTAAATTAACACAAATTATAACAAATACTCATAAACGCACATTTTAAATTTGCATTAAGAAACACAAGGTGCTCCTACAGTCAATTAATTGAGCTCAATTGAGCTATCAATTAATTTACTGTAGGAATATCTTTTCATTAAAAAAAACATACCTACTTACTAAAAAAATAGGAGCGTTTTACCAACCATTAAAACGCATATTGTGTCTGAAGCCTTATTCGAAGCCTTGGTAAACAGATTTGAGAATAGCGGAGCCTTTCCGTTTCCCGTTCAGCATCATTATTATAGGTCTATCTTACCAAATTACGTCACATCCGCATCCGTATGACGTCATACCTCACCCCACCATGTTCCCCAGGCCGCCATTGCGGTTTCCCGCGCTCATTGCAGTCTCAAAATCTGAAAAATACTTTGCAACTATTGAGCATTAAATGCATACCAGGCAGCCCTTGAAGGTAGGCTTCGAATAAGGCTTCAGACACAATATGCGTTTTAATGGTAGGTAAAACGCTCCTATTGTGTCCTATTCGCCGTTATTCGAAGCCTTGGTAAACAGATTTGAGACATTGTTTGTTATCGCCTGGTGAACAGGGACAGGACGCCAATGTGACACTCTAATAATCATAAATAGTTTATTTCTCTTAAAATTTATTTTAATTTAGATCAAAAGAAAGCTTTCTTTTAATTAGTAAAGGGAAGAAAATAATGATAATAATAATACAAAAAAAAATAACAATTAAAACTGAAATAAAGTCCATTGACAAATCAGATCAGCTTTAAATAAATTCACATTAATTTTTTACTTAGGTAATTATTTAACATAAATTATCTAATAATATTTTAGTCGTGTTATCGTTTGATATGACTGCTGGCTGACAGTGTATCTCAGCTTAAATCGCGTCGATCGCCTACTTCAAAATAATCTTGGACAAAACAACGTTTTCTTCGCAGATTCTTTTATTACAAATGTGATGTCAATTGCTGCACAATTAATTCACTTCAAGATACAAACCTTACTAAATCTTTGAGCTATGCTCTGCAAAAAAAAAAATCTTTATAATATCCCTAACTGGATTTGGATATCATAATTAAATAAATCTTTGTCAACGCGGTCACAAAGTTATTACTTTTATGCGAACTGAACTCAAGTAACACCTACCTAAAAATAAACGTTATACGACGTATTCAAGCCAAAGGTAGGCTTACCTTTGGTGTTACACACTTAGGCCGACTAGTTAGCTAGAGTGTTTGTCTGCATCTAACATAAACTTCGGAACAAGCACTAATGTCAGATGTTAGTGTTACATAAATTGCTATCTAATGTCAGATGTTAGTGTTATATAAATTGCTATCGAATGTTAATTAACATTTATAAGGCCATTTGAATTTTTACACTTAATAAAACATTTAGTATTCGATTGGTCAGCACACAGCAGCTGTGTTAGCCCAAAACAAAAACAAAAAAAAAATGGTAAGTATGTTGATACTTATTTAGGTAAGTAAGTACCCACTACACTTAACTGTAACATTTTTGATTCTCATCGCAAAATTAAATAACATCTTAACATTGGGAATCAAAATACTAGGTAAAGACTAAAATATATAAAATTAAAAGATGTATTAAAAGAACAAATATGACACTACTGCACAAAGAAAGAAATAATTATTTAGTAAAGAAATATGACTTTAATTATTTCAACATGTCTTTACTTTCTGTTGACAAAGTTTCGTTTTTTATAGGTAAAGGTAAGTAAATAAAATAATTTCTTTTTATCAATCTATAAAATAAATATTTAAAGAAAATTTAAAACAATCAAGTTTCTAAATGTCATGGTTTCAATGGCCCTTGGAAAAGCTGCACGCAGCATCAATTTTATATTCGTTTTAAACTTGAATTTCTAACAATATAGCAAAAATGTTGCATATCAACAATAATAGTAATAATAATTAATTACAATTAATTATATTTGCTTTTAATTATTCCATTAAAATTACACAAATACTTTGGAATCATCCACCAAGAAAATCACCTCTGTTATCTAACAAATCAAGTATCATCACCCGGATAAATAAACAAGAGCAGTTTGCCAGTGCTTCCCCATGATTAGGAAAGTATATTCGCAGACACCAACCAATATAACATCAGAGCGGCAGTGTTAACAACAACTGACTAATGTCAAAGTGCTTAAGTGTATTATTTTTAAGTTATTTCCAGAATATGGTTCATGTTATGGTAGCTAAATAGAAGTGTTTTCATATTCTACTGAAATATTCAACAAGTACTTAAGTAGGTGTATAACAAAACGTTAACTTGTTATCTACACCTATGATTATAATCAAAATATAGAATGATTCAATCGAGGTCTGAGTAAAATCGAGATTCCCCCACGAATTTAATAGGGTTTACAACACAAAAAATAAACATGTGAAAGTGATTTTTAAATTCATATCTATTAATGTAAATAACTACTTGGTCAAAGTACAATAAAAACTAGCACTTATGTATTTATGTACACACATATTACACGCCCCCGTCAAATCGGCTATCAATACTCTTTGTAATAAAGCCAACATCATCAGACTTGAATTTTCATAAAATTTAAAATGTAAAACAGGCACAACCAATTGCAGTGACCACTTAACTAAAGCTAGCTAGGATATCTGACCTGTCATCGGACTCATGAGACAATACCAGTCTTCAAAGAATACAAATGAATATAAAATTTTCAAACAAAACATAATATCTGCTACAGTTATTTTGGTTACAGTGTGGCCAAAAGGGACACAATAAATAAATTAGATTAAAACTGTGACCTTTTGATCACAAAACGGCAAAATAAAGTGTGTGCCACGGCAGCGGCCAGTGAAGCACCAGAACGCAACTGTTGGTGAACCTCCTTTGCTACACCCGGACTTTGCAGCCGGTTCGATATTTTTGATAAAGAAACATTTTAAATAACAGGAAAATATATTGATTGAAATATTTCAATCAAAATAACTTGTTGCCACAGGCCCACGGTTATAAAAATTAATATTAATAACTTACTCCCCAAATAAACTTTCAAAATCCTTCTGGTTGTTCTGTAAGCTGCAACTAGTGGTTGTTAAAAACATGGAGCTTATGTAAATAAAGATTTATTTCATTAATTCATGGTGCCCACTAGAAGTACGGGAATATCTTGGATGATCCCCTTTAAGTCACTCTCCCTCAGGGATTAAGGTAAGTGTTTACACATAATAATTAACTAAAATAATAAGAAAAAAGGAGTTGTGCCTGGACGGTGCTCATCAAAAACAACCGAAATAATTTGTCAAAACATCAACCGACGGTGCTCCGGAGCGACCGGCCGAATTTATGTTAAAACCATAATAAATGTTTATCGAATGTAAATATATTTATTGACATTACATAACTATAATGACGGTGCCCATCAGAGGGCAACCGAATTTATGTTAAATGGTAAGATACTTAATCAACGGTATCTATCAGGAGTGACCGCCAGAGTTCATATCAAAGTATCAATCAACGGTGCTCAGAAGCAACCGGATGAATCCATATTAAAAATATTGTTACAACTCACACAGCTCTCAACATGTGGAGCTTACTACCATAGAGGAAGAAGACAGCATGTTTTAATTTACGTAGATACAACTTTTCATAAACTTGTGTCAACGGTGCCAGGAGCAGCCGATAGACCTTCCTCGGTCCAGTTGCGGAACAAGCTGGAACCGAGGGGTATAATAATAATAGAAAGTATCTTATTACTATGATAAACTTTTGAATTGTCAACAATTAAACATATATTTCAAGTTATTTAAAACAGTTACTACAATTTATTTTATTAATAACTAGCCGTACCCGACAAGCTTAATATACCACACATTTATTTAATCAAAGGAACACACAAAACACGAACATTTTGGGCCAGGACAATCGGTCCTTCAAGTTTCATCACAATCAAATGAATGGTTTTGAAAAGCATAGAAAGCAAATATAAAGCATTCATTTTTTATTTATATACAAGACAAGGTATTTATTTATACCTACGCTCATTTTACTGGGAATTGAACCCGAGTCATTTTGCGCATTGATATCGTTTACTGTCGCTGCATCAAATACGCCATCAATTAAGACGTCGAGGCTGTTTGTTATGAAAATTATGTACGTCGCATGGAAGATTCTATCACTGAAAACCCAAAAATGTTTTGGAATTACATTAACTCTTCCAAAAATAGTAAAGGTACGTATCCAGCTACAATGCACTATGGCGACATTAATAGTAGCACCGGAGTTGATATATGCGACCTGTTTGCATCCTATTTTCAGACAACCTTTCAGCAAAGCTCCGATATGAACGATGGTCACGATGGCTTCAATACTGGGTCGAATGATCATACTGTACCCATTGGAACTATATACATAAACCCTGAGGAAGTTTTGGGACTGTTGAAGGGCTTGGATGTGAGAAAGGGTGCAGGTCCAGACCATATTCATCCGATCTTCATTGTAAACTGTGCCTCAAGCTTAGTCGAGCCACTATGTATACTTTTTAATAGATCCTTGCAAGATGGTGTAATGCCCGATATATGGAAAAGTGCATTCATAACACCCGTGCACAAAAAAGGAAACAAAAGTGACGTTTGCAATTACCGCCCCATTTCTAAGTTATGCATTTTCTCTAAAGTTCTAGAAAGAATAGTACACCAACAACTTTATACCGCAATGAGCTCAATACTTACGCACACCCAGCATGGTTTTGTTAAGAAGCGATCCACAACCTCTAATTTGGTATTGTTTAATGACTTCATTACCTCAAAAATGGATGACGGGAAACAAGTTGACGTAATATTCACCGACTATTGCAAGTGTTTTGACCGCATTGACCATCGTCTTCTTCTTCAAAAACTTTATCTTGCCGGAGTGCATGGTAACTTATTCCGGTGGTTCACCTCATATATAAAAAACCGATGTCAAGCTGTGGCTATAAACGGGTTCACATCCGTTTGGGGTAAAATACCTTCTGGAGTCCCGCAGGGATCTATCTTAGGCCCATTATTATTTATACTATTTATAAATGACGTATCCACATGCTTTCAGCACTCTCAAGTCCTCCTATTTGCTGATGATATGAAAATTTATAAGGATATAACTAACGAAACCGATTGTCTCTTACTTCAAGAAGACCTAAGTAGATTCGAAGCCTATTGCGATGCAAATAAACTTGATCTTAATACTAGTAAGTGTTATTCAATGGTTTTCTCTCGTAAGCATTGTGACACGAAATATACGTATCAACTTAAAAGCCAAGCTCTCACTAGCGTAAATCACATGCGAGACCTCGGGGTAGTTCAAGACTCCAAAGTACTATTCGATCAAAATGTGACACATATTGCTAAAAAAGCGTCTAAAGCTTTGGGCTTTCTAATCAGATCTTGCTACAAATTCAAAAAAGCCAAAACCTTAAAAGTTTTGTATTGCTCACTTGTTCGAAGTATATTGGAGTACAACTCCCAAGTCTGGAATCCACGCTACTCGATTTATATAAATCAACTTGAATCAGTGCAAAAAAGATTTCTTAAGTACCTAGAATTTAAAACCGGTGTTTACGATAGTACATATAAGGAGCGATGCATAAGACACCATCTTCTTCCCCTCGAAGTTCGTAGAAATATCGCAGACTTAACTTACTTGTCAAAAATACTTAAAGGCAGTGTCGACTCGAGCGAACTATTAAAACACATCAAGCTTATAGTACCTCGTAGTTTTACTACGCGTAACAAATCACTGAAGTTACATGTGCCATGTGTGCGCACGAAGTATCGACGTAATAGCTACTTAGTTCGTTCGTGTGGATTGTTTAACAAATTGAGCCATCAAACTGATATCGATCTATGTTCGAATAGTGTTGCATCACTGAAGCGAGCACTCGCAGCGGAACTACTAAGTAAATATGAAAGTACATAATAATTGAATGTGATGTGTATTAATATACTTTCCTTTATTGTTTTAATTTTATTGTTCTCTGAATAATTGAGTCTAGTTGCTAAGCTGTTTATTGTTCCCGTTGATCATAGCACGATCGTATTAGTGCAAATAACGCATGTTCTTACTCGAAAAAAATTTTTATTCATCTGTTATCTTACATGTGAAAACTTAATTGTTGGCTAATGATTAACCATGGTACATTTTGTTATATAAACATAGTAGCTGTAAGTTTTCCAAGAAATAAAATAAAATAAAATAAAATAAAAATTGTTGTAATATTCCGCAATCAAGCCAATATCCGACTGTATAAATATTTTTATTAAACACCAATATAAAGGCAACATTCTTTTGCAAAACCACTGAATACTTAGGTATTCTTGTTCAAAGCGCCTCGTTACGTATCACTATTCAGATTCAAAAAGCAGTAGCTTTTCTCAAAAAAAAAAAAAAAAACAAAAAAAAAAATTGAACGCTCGTTCAAACGACTACGGCTAAACAACATCTCTAAATAAAATAGGGCGCAATGGTTAATCTCATCACTGGTCAAGTAAAATTATGAGTCAAACGAAATGTCGGATAGCGCCAGGATGGCGCCAGGATCCAAGCAGCATACACTTTCTCATATTTTGAGGAACACAAGGATTTGTGTGCTCAGCTCACATTCAACACAATATAGCTTTACCAACAATGAATAGGAATCTTACGAAACATGTTTTCCGTAACGTAAAAATTTTCATAAGCATTAAATTTGTCAAAATTATAACCTTTTTAGCAGATCATAGGCCAAAAGCGAATAAAAATCATGAACGGCAGTTTAACGAATGTAAGAATTAACAGAAAATATTTTTCAACATATCGTGGGTAGAATCATACCATTATAAAATATGGAAAAATTTCACTGACCTTATGGCGACTCGTTACCTCAATTCAATTCAAATCCTGCGTCGTACTCGTATTTGCTATAGATCCATGCTCTCACCCTCGTTCTCTGCTACTCCGCGAATATGACGACGAAAACGGAGACGACACAGAGTCGGACCCAACTAACACTGATTTTACGTATGGTTTTAAAATTTCTACGCACACGCATTTTCAATAACCGAAAATAAAAATAAAAATATGCCACATAAAATCTAAATTTGAATTAAGAATTTCACGAACGCTAACAGCGTTTGATCTACTTTAGAAAACTTTAAAATTCGAACGCTAACAGCGTTTGACCTATTTAGGAAAATTTTTAAATTTCGAACGCTAACAGCGTTTGACTAGATGTGAACGGTTGCGAAAAAAGGACGCCAATGAGCGCGGGAAACCGCAATGGCGGCCTGGTGAACATGGTGGGGTGAGGTATGACGTCATACGGATGCGGATGTGACGTAATTTGGTAAGACAGACCTATAATAATGATGCTGAACGGGAAACGGAAAGGCTCCGCTATTCTCAAATCTGTTTACCAAGGCTTCGAATAACGGCGAATAGGACACAATAGTTTGACTTTTCCGATATGATTTTTTGTGGTATGAATATAATAAAGAAAACTAAAGCGAATTAACGACAAATTAACTTTGCCTGAGATAATAATTGAAAGTAGTCATTCATGCTGCACGCACGATCGTTAAAATTCACGTTAAAAATAGCGTTAATTGAAAAAAACTATTTTACAATTAATTTAACGGTGAAAAATTATTTTTAAATAGCCTTAACGCCCATCACTAGACCCTATTACTAAGACTCCGCTGTCCGTCTGTCTGTCTGTCACCAGGCTGTAACTCATGAACCGTGATAGCTAGAAAGTTGAAATTTTCACAGGTGATGTATTTCAGTTGCCGCTATAACAACAAATAATAAAAAAATAAAAAAAATGTTAAAGGGGGGCTCCCATACAACAAACGTGTTTTTTTTTGCCGTTTTTTGCTAGATATTAATAACGGCAAGAGCTAGACAGTTGAAATTTTCACAGATGATGTATTTCAGTTGCCGCTATAACAACAAATACTAAAAACAGAATAAAATTAATATTTGAGGGGGGCACTCCCATACAATAAACGTATTTTTTGCCGTTTTTTGGTACGGAACCCTTAGTGCGCGAGTCCGACTCGTACTTGGCCGGTTTTTTGCTATACTGCGAGTAAGAAATGTAGCTATAGCAATTCATAAACCTGACAAGTTTTAAGAGCTTGTAATACCCAATTAGTCTTCTATTTCCTGCAATTTTTCCCGTCATAATTAGCTGCAAGAGCTCGTACAGTACGAGGCAATCATCTTTAAATCGGGTTGGGATTGCGCAGAACGCGTATTTTGGGTATGCGTAGCGGTGAAGTACGCGGGCGGCGGGAGAGGGGCGCGCGCTATTGGTCGCTCATAAGTGCGCATGCGCGAATTTATTCCCACTCCGTCGAAAAAGTGTCAAGTAGTTTGCCTCGTACTGTATCTGTGGTGCCTAATCACGTGTCGATATGCAACTTTTATCTTTTTGACGGTTTGCAAAAGCTTGCATTGGTTCGTTGTTAAGTATTAACTAATGTAATGTGTGGATGCAGGCCCTGCATTACCTCCAAAACGTGTGCAACCATCCGAAGCTGGTGCTGAGCCCCGAGCACCCCGAGGCGGCGCGCGTGGCGCAGCTGCTGGCGGCGCAGCGCTCCACGCTAGACGACATCAACCACGCCGCCAAGCTGCCCGCGCTCAAGTATGTATCTACCACTTGATGGATTTTATTATTGATTGTTTCAATAAAGAGTTGGGTGAAGATTGTTTACTAAATGAGTCAACTAAGTTACTTCGAAACTAAAAGTAAAGTACCTACCTAACTTAGCATTCATTCCGTCATTTTGAGTTATCGTAGTATATTTTCAATGTTCTCAAATGCTCCGTTACAGTGAAACAGAAGAAACTTAGATAAGTGGCTTCGCCCTGTCGTACTGTTGAGAATCTGTCCCATAAATGTTGATATCTTTCGATCGTATCACAGGCAACTGCTGCTGGAGTGCGGCATCGGCGGTTCGAGCGCAGAGGCGGGCGCGGGCGCGGGCAGCGGGCCCGCCGAGGAGGGCGCCGTGGTGTCGCCGCACCGCGCGCTGATATTCTGCCAGCTCAAGCGCATGCTGGACATCGTGGAGCGCGACCTGCTGCAGCGCCACCTGCCGGGCGTGACGTACCTGCGGCTGGACGGCGCCGTGCCGCCGCCGCGCCGTCACGCCATCGTCGCGCGCTTCAATAACGACGTGTCCATCGACCTGCTGCTGCTCACCACCGCGGTCAGTATACTGTATTTACAGAACCACTACTGCACCAAAATGATGCCACAGAAAAAAAAAAAAATTTTTAAAATAAAAAAAAATTACTGAGCTAGGTGCCATGCTTAAAGATTACGAACCAAATTCAATCTAAAAACTTCGTAAGTAATTAAGGTTTCCTAGCCACTCATTTTCGCCTGAAAAGTGTGCCACATGTGCACACAGCAATGTAATTATAAAGAAAAAAACTTATAATCTTGTTGCATTTCTTTAACTTTACCCACAGTACCGCGTCTATACGTCATACTAACTTTTCTGGTTGTCTAATCAATAAGTGTCTCATACAGGTGGGCGGTCTCGGGTTGAACCTGACGGGCGCAGACACGGTGATATTCGTGGAGCACGACTGGAACCCGATGAAGGACGCGCAGGCGATGGACCGCGCGCACCGCATCGGCCAGCGGCGAGTCGTCAATGTATACCGCCTCATTACGCGCGCCACGCTGGAGGAAAAGATTATGGGGTCAGTTTATGACAATTATAGTAGGTGGGCTATCGAGGGTCTAACCTGACGGCAGCAGGCGATGGACCGCGCGCTAGGGTTACCCTTTAACTGACAAATTTTTTCGTATCTTTTTCGCCAAGACACGAAAATTTTTTTTGGATTAATCCGACTCCGGCGGTTAAACGGTCTGCCCCCCGATTACGTGACTCTATTGCTTACAATTTCCGTTTGAAATCATTTGAAGTTAATTAAATTTGACAATATTATTTATCAATAAAGCGGTGTAATCAACTGAAACTGTCAAATTTCAAAAGATTTCAAACTGTTTCAATAGAAAATTGTTACCAACAGAATAACTCATTATCAGAAGGCTGACGGGTGTAGAAACGGTGATATTCGTGGAGCACAACTGGAACACAGGCGATGGACCGCGCGCTTACTTGTTAACTTTAGAAAATAAATAAGACTTGTCTTAAAATCTCTCTCTCGGTGACAGGTTGCAAAAGTTCAAGCTGATGACGGCGAACACGGTGATCAGCAGCGAGAACGCGGCCATGGAGACCATGGGCACCGACCAGCTGCTGGAGCTGTTCCAGCCGCCCGCGACCGCGCCCGCCCCCGCGCCCGCCCACAACCACAACTACTTCCTCATGGTAAGTTCCAGCTGATGACAGCCAACACGGTGATCAGCAGCGAGAACGCGGCCATGGAGACCATGGGCACCGACCAGCTGCTGGAGCTGTTCCAGCCGCCCGCGACCGCGCCCGCCCCCGCGCCCGCCCACAACCACAACTACTTCCTCATGGTAAGTTCCAGCTGATGACAGCCAACACGGTGATCAGCAGCGAGAACGCGGCCATGGAGACCATGGGCACCGACCAGCTGCTGGAGCTGTTCCAGCCGCCCGCGACCGCGCCCGCCCCCGCGCCCGCCCACAACCACAACTACTTCCTCATGGTAAGTTCCAGCTGATGACAGCCAACACGGTGATCAGCAGCGAGAACGCGGCCATGGAGACCATGGGCACCGACCAGCTGCTGGAGCTGTTCCAGCCGCCCGCGACCGCGCCCGCCCCCGCGCCCGCCCACAACCACAACTACTTCCTCATGGTAAGTTCCAGCTGATGACAGCCAACACGGTGATCAGCAGCGAGAACGCGGCCATGGAGACCATGGGCACCGACCAGCTGCTGGAGCTGTTCCAGCCGCCCGCGCCCGCGCCCGCGCCCGCCCCCGCGCCCGCCCCCGCGCCCGCCCACAACCACAACTACTTCCTCATGGTAAGTTCCAGCTGATGACAGCCAACACGGTGATCAGCAGCGAGAACGCGGCCATGGAGACCATGGGCACCGACCAGCTGCTGGAGCTGTTCCAGCCGCCCGCGACCGCGCCCGCCCCCGCGCCCGCCCACAACCACAACTACTTCCTCATGGTAAGTTCCAGCTGATGACAGCCAACACGGTGATCAGCAGCGAGAACGCGGCCATGGAGACCATGGGCACCGACCAGCTGCTGGAGCTGTTCCAGCCGCCCGCGCCCGCGCCCGCCCCCGCGCCCGCCCCCGCGCCCGCCCACAACCACAACTACTTCCTCATGGTAAGTTCCAGCTGATGACAGCCAACACGGTGATCAGCAGCGAGAACGCGGCCATGGAGACCATGGGCACCGACCAGCTGCTGGAGCTGTTCCAGCCGCCCGCGACCGCGCCCGCCCCCGCGCCCGCCCACAACCACAACTACTTCCTCATGGTAAGTTCCAGCTGATGACAGCCAACACGGTGATCAGCAGCGAGAACGCGGCCATGGAGACCATGGGCACCGACCAGCTGCTGGAGCTGTTCCAGCCGCCCGCGCCCGCGCCCGCCCCCGCGCCCGCCCCCGCGCCCGCCCACAACCACAACTACTTCCTCATGGTAAGTTCCAGCTGATGACAGCCAACACGGTGATCAGCAGCGAGAACGCGGCCATGGAGACCATGGGCACCGACCAGCTGCTGGAGCTGTTCCAGCCGCCCGCGACCGCGCCCGCCCCCGCGCCCGCCCACAACCACAACTACTTCCTCATGGTAAGTTCCAGCTGATGACAGCCAACACGGTGATCAGCAGCGAGAACGCGGCCATGGAGACCATGGGCACCGACCAGCTGCTGGAGCTGTTCCAGCCGCCCGCGCCCGCGCCCGCCCCCGCGCCCGCCCCCGCGCCCGCCCACAACCACAACTACTTCCTCATGGTAAGTTCCAGCTGATGACAGCCAACACGGTGATCAGCAGCGAGAACGCGGCCATGGAGACCATGGGCACCGACCAGCTGCTGGAGCTGTTCCAGCCGCCCGCGCCCGCGCCCGCCCCCGCGCCCGCCCACAACCACAACTACTTCCTCATGGTAAGTTCCAGCTGATGACAGCCAACACGGTGATCAGCAGCGAGAACGCGGCCATGGAGACCATGGGCACCGACCAGCTGCTGGAGCTGTTCCAGCCGCCCGCGACCGCGCCCGCCCCCGCGCCCGCCCACAACCACAACTACTTCCTCATGGTAAGTTCCAGCTGATGACAGCCAACACGGTGATCAGCAGCGAGAACGCGGCCATGGAGACCATGGGCACCGACCAGCTGCTGGAGCTGTTCCAGCCGCCCGCGCCCGCGCCCGCCCCCGCGCCCGCCCCCGCGCCCGCCCACAACCACAACTACTTCCTCATGGTAAGTTCCAGCTGATGACAGCCAACACGGTGATCAGCAGCGAGAACGCGGCCATGGAGACCATGGGCACCGACCAGCTGCTGGAGCTGTTCCAGCCGCCCGCGCCCGCGCCCGCCCCCGCGCCCGCCCCCGCGCCCGCCCACAACCACAACTACTTCCTCATGGTAAGTTCCAGCTGATGACAGCCAACACGGTGATCAGCAGCGAGAACGCGGCCATGGAGACCATGGGCACCGACCAGCTGCTGGAGCTGTTCCAGCCGCCCGCGCCCGCGCCCGCCCCCGCGCCCGCCCCCGCGCCCGCCCACAACCACAACTACTTCCTCATGGTAACTACATTATTATTGATCGCGTTTTCTTGTCCCCCTGCTGGGAGCGTAGGCCTTCCTTGGTGGATAAGGAAGACGGGCCTATAACCCACCACGCGGGCCCAATGCGATTTGGTGGGTGTTATTAGTGATGCTATGATTCGGGTTAATCCTAATCACCGATTATCAGCATTTTACGTTTAATCCCTAATCGGGATTATTGGTTAATAATACCCTAACAAAACTTATTTTTGTTATTTTAATTACAAGAGGTTGAGCCAGCATAGTTTCTGAACGCATTTTACACTATCTATGGTTGACATTTAACATTGATGACAATGACAATGGCGCCATTTGAGGTTTTTTGTTACTGTTTTTCAGTTCACACACAAATCTAAGTTCATTCAAGTTGTTTTTGTATTGTTTATACGATTGGAAATGTGGGGAAATAAACATTATGTAGTAAGAGAGTGATTTATAATGCTACGAGCGGTCGCCCGCGACTTCGTCTGCGTGGTCAGGTATTTCTCCATCCCTCGAGAAGAGTACCTTTTTTCGGGATGAAAGGTACTCTATGTCCTTCTCTGTACCCCTCACAACGTGTATGCAAAATTTCATGATGATCGGTTCAGTAGTTTAGACGTGAAGGCGTAACAGACAGACACACAGACAGAGTTACTTTCGCATTTATAATATTACTAGTTTTCGCCTGCGACTTCGTCTGCGTGGAAAGTTTTTTTGCTATCCCTCGGGAACAGTACCTTTTTTCAGGATAAAATGTACCCTATATCCTTCTCTGTACCCTTGGCAACGTGTATGTAAAATTTCATGAGGATCGGTTCAGAAGTTAAGACGTGAAGGCGTAACAAACAAACAAACGGACTTTCGCATTTATAATATTATGAAGGACTAGCGGCCGCCCGCGAC
The DNA here is from genome assembly GCA_943789525.1 of Agriphila geniculea. Taxonomy (NCBI): domain Eukaryota; kingdom Metazoa; phylum Arthropoda; class Insecta; order Lepidoptera; family Crambidae; genus Agriphila; species Agriphila geniculea. The sequence goes on from OX038874.1 coordinate 1,337,738, forward strand.
TTCGTCTGCGTGGAAAGTTTTTTTGCTATCCCTCGGGCATAATACATTTTTTCTGGATGAAAGGTACCCTATGCCCTTCTCTGTACTCCTGACAACGTGTATGCAAAATTTCATAACGATCGGTTCAGTAGTTTAGACGTGAAGGCTTAACAAACAAACGGATTTTCGCATTTATAATATTAAGTAGGATATAGTATGGAAGTATGGATTTCACTTCATTGATCTACGTACGAACGAACGAACGTACCACTAATGTACTATGGGCAACAGCGTCGCTTAACCAGTTAGCAACAAAATTCATGTGCGCGCGTATCGCCCCTGCACGAACTAAACGTATGTGACAGCGGGCGCGGCGTGCAAGCGATTTTAACCTGAGCAGTGGTTAAGCGACGCTGTTGGCCATGGTACGTATTAAACTATTAACTAATCGTAATTTTACTCCTAATCGGGGATTAATTATGACATGCGATAATCCTAATTCTTACTCCTAAAACAGGTATCTGTGCTTCACTAGGTGTTATCGACTGCAAATTTAGCCGGGATCGACGGCTTAACGTCCCTTCTGAAGCACGGTGGAGTTCGAGCATTTTTTATCACCCATCACATGCCTGACCCTTGCGAAAGTTGCTTATCCTCCGCAATCGCTGGGCCACGCTCTAAACCACTGCGCCATCAAGCATTAAAAAAGTTAAATCAAACGTCTTCACACATTATATTACATAGGCTGACTACTTTGTTTCTTAGATGATTTCTTAATATTGAAGATAAAACTTAAGGATATTAAAATTAATATCTGGGGCTGTATTATTATTTCCAGTCAGTTTTCTGACTGGCTATCAATCTATCTCTTTTATTTGCTATACAGCGAGAAAGAGATGTCACTACAGCAATTTATAAACCTGGCAGGATTTAAGAGCTTGTAATACGGCCTTTGGTTGGAATCCAACATAGTTTATTTATTATAGTTTGCTTTGTCGAGACGTAGTTACAATGGGGATAAGTTTTACTATATGCTCTCAGTAATAAGGATAAGAATTCAACCGCCTCTGTGGTCTGGCAGTTCGCCCACCCGTGTAAGACGCAAGGGTCCCGGGTTCAATTCCTAGGGGGGGTACAATTTGTACTGGGTTTGGTTCGTGGTAGGGTTTATTTCAAGTCCGCCTGGCTAGCTATCACTATCTTACTTAAGTCTGACGCCGCATAACAACAATTTATAAATTGTTGTGTTCCGGCAGTTAGAGGTAAGATCCCTTAGTGATGAGGATTCCGGGTGTAGTGCGCTTCCATCTTCGGCCTTATCGTCACTTAACTACAGGTGAGGTCAAGGCCAAAGATTATCCCCTTGTGCGAAAAAAAAACGTTGTGGACTAAATCGGGAATAAAAATCTACACCGCAATGTATTTCAGGAGCCGTCGCGCGGTTTGGGCACGGAGGGGCCGGACCTGTGGGACGACGCGCAGTACGAGGAGGAGTACGACATGAGCGCCTTCATCAAGAGCCTCAACGGCATCCGCTCGTGAGCCGCTGCGGCGCCACTCCTGCCCGCGCCACGTACTACGACGCCGACACTTGCTACGCGGGTGCTACGGCGCGCTGGTGTGCTACGCCCGAATATGCTTCGTCCTACGATTACGTCCTACGTCCTACGACACAGGGGTTGTCCATTAATCACGTGAGGCTCGAAATCAGGGTCGTAAAGATTTATTAAGTCGTTGAACCGTGCGATTTTTAAACAGAAATAACCGTTTTTTTTTTATTATAAATACCTATTTTATACAAAAAAATGCACGTGACCTTGGGGTTAAGGGGCTTAGTCTAAAACGTCACCACTAATCATCCCCCACCCCGCCGTGGCGTACCTCACGACTGGGTACTACAGGGAGGAGTAGGTTAAAAAGTTGTAAAAAAAATCACGTGATTAATGGACGACTCCATATTACGACGCCGACGCTACACCTGCTACACGCCCGCTACGGCTCGCTGGTGTGCTACGGCCGCATATATGCTACGCTCTACGATTATGCTACGGTTCCACCCGCGTTAACGTTAAGGCGTTAACATGCGTCAATTCCCAATATTATAAATAAGATAGATAGAAAGACTATATTATAAATATTGAAGCTATCATAGAAAATATATATATATAATGCACTTGAAATAATACACAATAGATTTATTGAAAACATTTATAAAAATGTTACCACCTTTGATGTAAAAATTATCCCGTGGACCTCGTTTTTGGTTTTAATTGCAAACCTTTTCGAAAACAAAGCATTCGTTTATGTTAAAACCAACGTATAAAAATCTGCAATGTAATTCCTTCAATCTTAATTGAACAGTTTTTTTTAACTAATTTGAAAGCGAAGAAAAGTAATAAAAACATGTTAAAATCGAGGATTCGGCGCTCGACCTCTACGCAACCGCCGCGTTGGAACTCGCACTGATTTGAACCCAAAGCGTAAAGAGTTACGTTCGATTTCACTCTATCACAGATCGATCCTCTCGGATTGATACATGTTAAGGCCTTAATGTTAATGGTTATGTCCAAATACGCGTTGGCTAAGGCATTATATATATTTAGTAATGTCGTTTGTAAATAAATTATCACGTCAAAGTGCGTAACGCTTAGATTAACGTGTTAGTTACGCGTTAAGACGCAGGTGGAGCCCTAGCATTACGATTACGATCACATTAGTACCGGTTGCAGACCAAGAACTAAGTTAGTTTAGTTTAGCTCGCATAGCTGAGGTATAATAGTTTATGTGCACTAGCTCTACCACGAGTTGTTGCCTAGAAAACTATAGTTTTTAATCGACTTCAAAAAAAGGAGAAGTGTTATCAATTCGTGGCTTATATTTTTTTGTTTCTATATATATTCATTTCTTTTTCACTCGTATTAAATATGAGCAGTTTATCTGATAGATTTCGATAGCGAAAATAGATTGCAAAAACTCATGGTCTCATGGGACGGAGACAGCAAACTATACCACACAAGTATGTTAAACTACCTCAGCTATGCGATCTAAGCTCTTAGCATAGCTGTTGTTCTTCAACCCGCATAATAACAGGGGCCCTATTTTTGAATCGCTCGTCTCCAGTCGAGCGCTCGTTTCTACTGATTTTCGTTCGACATCTCATTGTTTTGAGTCATATGTCGAACGAAAATCAGTCGAAAAGAGCGCTCGACGCCTGCCGAGCGATTCAAAAATAGGGCCCCAGACTTACTACAGGCTCGATGACACTGCCGGAATGAAAATGTTTCAATTATATTGTCTATAAAAGTAGTCAGTTTAAGTAATTAAATAATTTTCTGGACTATCCCCGTCTCCAATGTAGTAACTCATAGTAAGGGCGTATCCAGGATTGTATATGGGACGCAGACAAAAAAAACCTAGATTATAATAGAGATCACATCCCGTATTTGGATTGGATTTCACAAGCCAGCCTTCAAGCCTGTTAGTTTCTTAGGTCTTATAAGAAGCGTCGCAAGCTATGAAGCTCATCAGAATTACAGCTTACCAGCGAACGACCGACGACTCTTCTAAGGGGGGGCAGCTGCCCCTCCCTGCCCGTACCTCGCTACGCCCATGACTCATAGTGAATAAAATGTTCAAAAACCAATGAAAAAAACAATCGTAATCCACTATGGAGGCAATTTAATGTTAAACTGGTAATGAATCTATAAATAATTTGTCAGAGATCACTGATACTAGAAAATATCTTTCAAAATAAATTGTATATGCAAATAGTTTAAAAACATGTTTTTATACCTTATGATTATTAACCAAATACGTGAAGAGGTGAAGTGAGCCAAATATGCGCGTTTGTAAAATCATGTTCCATTTATTCTGTTATATCAACGTCACATCTGTTTTCAAATTTAAATAAATGCAAGTTAACAAAAACTACTTCTCATAAGAATTCTACCTTATGCATAGAAATCTGGATGAGGTTTTAAATAGCAAAAAATGTATCTCTTATAACTTAAAGTTTATAGAGGCTGATAAGTTGTATAAATAATTTGAAGATATTGTGAAGTAGATTTCATGTACTGTCTTCCATTCCATTGTCACTATTCTCTTATCGGCTAAATTGATTGATCGCTTATACACGACGATTCACATATTCTAAGTTGAATTAGTATAATGGAATGGAGCTCTTAAGGTTAAATTACATTGGCACCCTCAGCACCATATTTTTTAAAAATATCACTATCTCTTTTTTATAAAAGGAACATCGTTAACAAAGCGAGAAAACTCGACTATTCGTAATATTTCTGGAGCGGCAGAAAGAGATAAAATTATGGAAAAATGTGTTGCTGGTGGTTTAAGAGCCCGTAGCGATTTTGCCGCTGACTGCCGCTCTCGCTCTCACATTTCATGTTTTCTCAAGATTTCTTAAATCTGAGTGCGTAATTTAAAAATGTGTCTCGGCCACTTTTCGCAATATAACATTACGGACATTTCAACATAATATATTTCAGTTTCGAGTTGCTGAAATACAATAAGTAGAGATCGGATTTTATGCATTTGCATATTTGCATATGCAAATGCATATAACTCACTATTTACGACGTTAATGCATATCTTAGCCTTTTTTCCCCAATCGTGCATATTTCTTTTAGTAGCGGGAGGTATTTATAGGAAGTTATTTAAGCTAGACTCTATTTTAATCAATAGAAATGGAAACAATGATCGAACTTACCAACGAACGCCCTTCCTAATTAAATATAAGAAAAGATTTGTAAAAAATTAGACGCTATTTTGCGTAAATACCCGAGTATCTCCAGAAATGGCGCCAAAGTCCAATAACGTCAGTTGATGTAGAAAGGTTGTTTTCGGCGTATAAATCGATAATGGGTGACAAACGGCGCTAAAAAATCTGTGAAAATACTTCATTGTATATTGCCAGAAAATATATGCATAATTTTAATAGTGTTTCACTGTTTTTGTATCGTTTAATTAAAATATGTATAAAAATAAAAATGTTTTTTGCATTGTGCATATTTTGGGCATTTTAACAGTTTTAGTACATATTTCGGCCTTTTTAGTGCATATTTGCATGCATATTTTGGCACTTTGTTAGTGCATATAATCCGATGTCTAACAATAACTTATCGTGTTTGCCAGTTCAAATAACTGTTAGAAACGACAACTTTTTGTACTTCAGCAAAAAAAAAACTGAAATATTTTTCAAAATATCTGTAATGTTGTATTGCGAAAAGTGGCCGAGACACATTTTTCAATTACGCACTCAGTTTTAAGAAATCTTGAGAAAACATGAAATGTGCGAGCGAGAGAGCGGCAGTCAGCGGCAAAATCGCTACGGGCTCTTAATATAGTTAAACCCTTAATGGTACAAAGGCTAAATATACATCGTGATTTAGATATTAGGCCGTATACAGAGAGAAAGTAGGTTGACGCAGTTTGAGGCAGGTTCCTATACTAAAATGGACCTTATCCCCGCGCATTATATTATATTTTCGCTATACTAAGCGCTTATATGCGCCGGTCCATTTTAGTATAGCGAAAATATAATATAGTGCGCGGGGATAAGGTCCATTTTAGTATAGCAACCTGCCTCAAACTGCGTCAACCTGCTTTCTCTCTGTATACGGCCTTACATACTGACAGCTTTAGAGGTTGCCTTAGGAACTGTTTCCTCAACTTTTCCATTTCGTACTAAGTCTGACATCATCAGTTATCATCACATAGCAATATCATTAAACTATAGGTACTGTAAGGTCTTTCAAATATTTGTCGTACAGTCAACGGCACGGTGAACGTTGGGCTACCACAATAGGGTAAACAATTTTAAACTTTAATGCTTAGATGTTAAGGTCAACATTAAATGGAGATTTTTGACAATTTTGTATAACTTGATGTGCTGTGCTGCTGCTGACTGTACCTAGCTACGATTAAAAAAAACAAAAGAAACACCATCCTCAGTGTGAACGAGAGGACCCCGAACCTATAGTTAGAAATATGTGGTGTCAGTATAAGGTCTTGGATTTTTGATATGTTATAGATTTCGGTGCCCTGAGTAAAAGTCTATGGATGCTACCACTGTTTCCGAGTCCCTTTCAGAGTTTCGTCTGATGATAAAACCTCCTAATCAGAATATAAAAACTATAAAAACTTTAAGTACTAATACTTTGTTATATAAGTATGGTACAAAATCAGAAAAATCTCTGAAAGGGACTCGGAAACTGTGGTAGCACCCATACAGACTTTTACTCAGGGCACCGAAATCTATAACATATCAAAATCACAGGACATTTAAGGCTCCGTTATGCGAAATCATTTGTCTCTGTCTTTTTCTTTACGTGTAAAGAGTATGGAAAATAACCCCACTTCTGCACTTTTGCGATGTTTTTTGTTGTTTTTTCATCATTATCTTTACAGTTATCTTTCTTGAAAAAATGTTATTGGAGCAACTGCACAGTACGTTAAAGTGTATTTTGATGTAAAATTCAATACGTTTCCGCTATTATTTACGCCTAAAGTATGGCCCGCGACAAGCGCTTTTGATGATATTCAGATTTTTTACAATAATATGTGAGGTTTATACGCAATTTAATCCTTGTAGCTACTAGATAATCTCTTTAGCTTGTCGTATGTTTATTTTTGTGGTTACAACTTTACGTTTTCTAAATAAAAATATGGCCCGCGCAAACCATGTTTTTCTATTATGGCCCCTTAACTGAAACCACATTTTTTAACTATAGGTTCGGGGTCCTTTATATTTAGAAATTAGTGCAGGAATAAATGATCGAAGTATTAGTGTTAAAAAATTAAGAAAGTTTTATAAGTAATTCCATCACAATATTTATATTGGACATTTCAACCAACTAAATATTAGGTCCATACTACATTACGAAGCTATTGAACAATAATGTATACTTTATCATTATTATTTAATTTTTTATTGTTCGTTTTCTACGTAAACTTACTTTAGATTCTATTGCTTACTGTTCACTGTCAGTTCCTTTGTTTAAGAAATACCTCAATATTTCATTTTCATTGCGATTGACAAGTTATTTATTGTTTAGCTTTGTAAGGAATAAAGTCAAATTGCTTTAGTCATTTTTGTAGTTTTAGTGAGCGCTCGTGGCGTTTTGATTTTTGCTATTTTGTACCTGTTTGAGTAAATAATAAACAGTTAACAATTACAAAACTAAAAACTGGAGAGTGTTAATTTAATGTAAAAGAACAGCTTCATTCATTATAAAAATTATTCTTAAATTATTAATGTATTTTAATGAGATATCTTATTGTTTACTGCTATAAACATACAGAGCGTCCGACGCTTTATATACAATTGACGAAAAAAAACTGAGTAACTTCTCGAAAAATAGGTATAGATGACATCACACACTCGCTGTATGATTTTTGAAAATCTATTTCATTAGATTATTGTTGTGAGTTTGTGTTTAATTAAAAATAAAGCATGTTTTTAATTTCTTGTTTTATTTACCAGTAAACATGGAAAACTGCTAGCTAGCAATTTTCCATGTTTACGTGGTTTCCATGTTCGTACGCAGACCACTATGGCCTATTAACGAAAGGAAACAGCAAATCTATGTGCAGGATAGGCACACGTATACTTTAGTTGAGGTCAAAACATTTATTTGAGCTGAAATGAGAGGAATTATGACGTCATATTTTTCGTAAGGGATAAAAAGTTCTCTAAAACCTATCGTGTTCGGTGATATAATATCAAATGAAAGGAATTTTTTTCGCCATGCAAAAAAATCGCGTCATAAGCATAACTCCTCTCCTACTGCCGGCACTACTACATATCGCCCATTAATATCGGCACAAATCATCGTACGAACCGTACGTAACGTAGGTACCATGGGCAACAGCGTCGCTTAACCACCGCTAAGGTTAAAATCGCTTGCACGCCGCGCCCGCTGTCACATACGTTTAGTTCGTGCAGGGGCGATACGTGCGCACACGAATTTTGTCGCAAACTGGTTAAGCGACGCTGTTGCCCATAGTACGTAAGCCTTGGTTCTCCGCCAGGGATTGATCGAGCGAGCGAGCTGTAACCTAATGATGGCTATCCAGGGAATGAGTGAAGAAGATCTAGATCGTTATCGATCGATACACACTCAACTGGGTGTCGATTCTGATTTCTGTAACCAAACTCGAACCTCACTTCGAATCTCACTTGACTGCGCGCGAATTTTAAATCATAAAATATGAGAAAATGATAGCTCCTACGGTAGGGTAGGGCGAGTTTGGTTACAGAAATGACGGGCTGATCTGATCAGTTACAGTACGAGGCGCATATATCTTAAAAACGGGTGGGGATTGCGCGGAACGCGTATTTTGGGCATGAGTAGGAGCGCGGGCGGCGGGAGAGGGGCGCGCGCTATTTGTCGCTCACAAGTGCACATGCGCGAACTTATCCCCACTCCGACGAAAAAATTTCAAGATACATGCCTCGTATCTTTATGCACAGATAACTTTGAGAGCTTTATTTACTAAGATTTTTGGAACACCCTGACTACTAATTTAAATATGAAACAATGAGTAGTAAGATATTTTGAACACCTTGTGTGCTTACAATAATAATTATGATGCGATGATTCTAACTGCGTATACCAAATTGTTAATTTTATATTTTTCAGATCATTTTGACTACTCTAGACACTCATATCAATTTGACGCTGACTACAAAATACCTGAAAAGTCCCGAATTAAATCAGATTCCCGACTACGGTCCATATTTCCCGAAATCGGGAGAAATCTCGCAAATTGGCAGCAAGTGGCAAGTACAGCACGATGAGGATGGCGGCCATAGACTTATTATATGGCGGCAAAGAAAATATCATGGAAATAGTACTATAAACCGGAATGAGCGCTTCGCCCCAAAACGAGCCGACAGAGAGGTCAAGTAGATGTATGTGTCCTTTTCTTCATCAGGGTGACCAAACCGTATGGTTGGCCGGAGACATACATAATACTTTAAACTGTTTAATATAAACTTCAATACCTAGGTAGTTCTTTATTTATAATTAACACTTTTTACCGCGTTTTTATTAGGTTGCTTGCTCTTTTGTTTGTTTGAGCACAAATTTTGCAAACGATTTTATACTGAATTCCCGATGAGCTAGAGACTTGAAACTTTGAACACAGGTCAGAAATGGAAGGGAATGCAATATTACAATGTCATTAAGCTGATCTGATGATGGAGCCGGAAGAACGCCACAGGAACTCTATGATGAATGAAACTATACAACCCCATCGTGTTTGGGCTTGTTAGAATTGTCTTGACAAGTACTCTGACGGGTGACGAGGTTCAGGGTTGGATGATGAAGTCTGGAGGCCATGCCATAGGAACTCAATATTGAAATCATGCAACCCCATCGAGTTTGTGCTCGTTTGAATCGTCTTGACGAGTGCTCTGTTGGGTAATAGTATCCAAGAGTCTGATGAAGGAAGCCGGAAGAAGGCCACAGGAACTTTGTAATAAAACCTTACAACCCCATCGAGTTTGGACTCGTTTGAATGGTCTTGACGAGTACTCTGATAGGCGGTGGTATATTTTTAATTTAGCTCGTTAACTAAAAAAACAGAAAATGAAATTCGGTTGCTTTTTCCCATAATTATACTTGTTCATTTACTTTGCTGTTTCATTTAAAACTGTTATTTTGGTAAATATGTCAATAAGGTCTAAAATTCTTGCACCAATTTCTTTACTTGTGAAGTTAATAAAATGGGTGCATGAGATTTACGACGACACAATGTTAAAAATATAAAAAGAAACCAAGATGGCGGCCAACTATATTGTTCGTGGGCCGATTTTGATGAAACTCGATTTTGTTACTATTTTGATAAAAAATAACAACGAAATGTTAAAAAGATAAACAAATATGGCAGCCAACTCTTTTATTTGTGATTGGGGCTGATTTAATGAAACTCGGTTTTAGGACTAATTTGACAAGAAAATAATAACACAATATTGAAAAAATTAAAAATCCAAGATGGCAGCCAACTTTTTTGTTTTTGGGCCGATTTCGATGAAACTCGGTTTTTGGTAATATTTTGACAAAATAATAACAACGCAATTTTTTAAAATACTTAAAATCTTAGGCGGCGGCCAACTTTTTTGTTTTTTGGGCCGATTTCGATAAAACTCGGTTTTTGGTACTATTTTGACAAGAAAAAACAAGTTGGCCGCCATCTTGGATTTTTAGTTTTTTAAAAATTGCGTTGTTATTTTCTTCTCAAAATAGTTCTAAAAACCAAGTTTCATCGAAATCGGCCCATAAATAAAAAAGTTGGCCGCCATCTTGGATTTTAGTTTTTTAAAAATTGCGTTGTTATTTTCTTGTCAAAATAGTTCCGAAAACCGAGTTTCATCAAAATCGGCCCAAAAACAAAAAAGTTGGCCGCCATCTTGGATTTTTAGTTTTTTTTAAATTGCTTTGTTATTTTCTTGTTGTTTACGTGCCGTAAACATGCATTTCACAGCACAACACGGAACACGGAATTGACCTAGAATAATGTTGCTGCATTGTCAAAACAAATACAGCATCTGAATTTTCTTACTCACACATCTTTGTAAATAAATTAATATACACATATGTAAATAATTTTGTATAAATTAGCATAGCAAAAGAAAATAAATGTGACATTCACCAACTGGACTTCAGACGTTGTTACTCTGTCGGCAGACAGATCGACCCATCATCTACGAATCCTCTCACTGCGGCCAAGACACCTTTAGCCGTCAGATATCTGATCAGTCTTGTGAGCCTGCTTGACTGGCAGTGAGAAAATCCATCCTTATACCTTATTCCTTCCACTCTCCGCTTGTCACCTTAGGTCGACTGGTACAAGCATCCTTATTTATTTATATGTGTATTTATTAACTTATGGTTAGGGCTAGGGCTGTTAGGGCGCTAGGGCCGTAGGGCACTAGGGTTGTCAAGTAGGATAGTTCTACCCTTTCCAATTCATGTAAAGGGAAACCTTGCTCCCTTACATTTTGGTCCTTCGAGAAATTTTTGTTTGGACATTTGGTCCTACTAAAAACTGAACCACGCGGTCCCTCTTTTCCCTGTTAGGTATAGGGCTGACATTGAACAAGACTGACACTCTAGAGAATTGCGTGCTGGTGTACTCAACAAGCATCAGTTTCGTAGTGATCTGGGGTACAAAGTGCTTAGTGTTCCTGTTGGAAGGTTACTCGTACGGTAGCGGATCGGTTGCTGGCCTCCCACAAGCGGGTCTCACCAGTAATTTAGAAGTCGCAAAATACCGTAAAAAGAGGACGCAGGGGCACTTAGTACTGACATATTCGCTATCGAAGTAGGGAAAGTAGGGTGATAGGGAAACTAAGGACGTAGGGATACCAAAAGGACGAAGATAAGAAGAATGGAAATCTCAAACATCAATGACCTTATAAAAAGCCAAGAGGCGGACTGTGCAGAATTAAAACGAATAAGGGATAACATCAAAAAGGATTCATCAACCAGGAAGACTCAAAAATATATTGAAGACCGAAGAGTAACTATCGACAGTATTTACCATCGAGCGGCGCAAAACCACAGACTATTACAAGAACAGGAAATATTATCGACTCATAAATATATGACATTAAATTATTTCGACACACAAATAAGAAAAACGTACGACGACGCAATGGACCACTTGCGTATATGTGAAGACAAGTTAAAAATTGCCGATATACAGATACAGACATGTTCGACCGATGACAAACAAGACAAGGGTGTCAGTTCACCTAAATTATTTATTCAAAAATATCGACTTAATCAGCTGGAGAAAAAAGTATCGACGGCATTGACCGCCATTTCTGAAAATAAACCAGGTTGGCATTTACAATCATTGTTGACAAACATTGAAAAATTATTTCAAGAAATCGACGAAAATAATATACGGTTGCTAATGGACGAAAGTACAGTCACCGACGAATACATATCACAAGACTGGTTTGGGCGCGCTCAAGAAATGGTAGACGATATAATAGAAAAACTGCAAGACAAAATTAACGAAAACAGTAAACAACAGAACAGGATTTCCTCAACCAAGTTACCCAGAATTACCATACCGAATTTTACGGGAAGTTACGAGTCGTGGAATTCATTTTACGATTTATTTAAAAAGATAATTGACGACGACTGTACTATTTCTACGACAGAGAAAATGCAATACCTAAAGACTCACATTCGAGGCGACGCGGAAAAGCTGATCAAGCATTTGACGATAAACGAGGCTAACTATAAGGCAGCGCTTACATTACTCATAAATCGCTATACAGATGAGCGAGCTATAACGCAAAGATTTATTGATAGAATACTTGATCTGCCGAAAATTAAGTTTCCAAATGCGAAAATGTTACGAGATATGCATGACTGTATTAATGAGAGTTTAGAAGCGTTAAAAAATCAAGGCATCGACATTTCCTCATGGAGCCCGTTTTTATCACGTATAGTAAGTCGAAAATGGGACAATGACACCAACATGAAATATGAAGACCACCTAGAAGAACCAAATAAATTACAAGATTTTTCAAAAATGATGAAATTTTTAGAAAAACGATTTAAAAGCTTGGAGACAAGTAAATCATCAACAACTTTCAATACGCCAACGCCAACGTCACTGAAAAATCAAGACAATAATTCTAATGATTGGCAAGATAAAAAAGGCACATGTTGGTATTGTCACAAAGATCATAATATTAATCACTGCGTATCATTTAAGTTATTAAACGTGAATGACCGCATTAAGAAAGTACGAGAAAAACAAATGTGTTACATCTGCTTAATGCATGACACGAAAAAAGAATGCGTCAGTTTAAAATACAATAAGTGCGAAATATGTAATAAAGCGCATTCTACGTTATTGCATAGAAACGTAAACGAATATTTATCATCAAAAATTCAAGGTCAGAGTCAGAGTAATGAAAATAAATACGGAAAGTCAAGTTCCTCGAAAACTTATGCACCGAAAATGCAAACTAAAGAAAATCAAGTTCAAAGATTTTCATCAAACGCGTATACGCAAAATAATGGAATTCGGAAAACCGTACTTTTGGCCACAGCCTTAGTACAAACTACGACAATTGACGGATCGCCACAATTATTACGAGTTTTATGTGACCAAGGCTCGGAAGCATCGTTGTGTACTGAAGAAGTAGCACAACTTTTAGGGTACCCTAGACGAAAGATAAAAGCCGAAATAAAAGGCATCGCAGACGAAAATCCTAAGATGTCGAATCATATGATTGACGTCACATTGAAACCCAGATTTCCAAGTGCATATCAACTACAGACATCGCTAATAGTATTACCAAAACTTACCGGGGCATTGCCAAAGCAAAATTTGCGACCATTTGATCAAATAAAGCTGGAAAATAAAATAATTGCTGACCCTACTTATTACAAGAGAGGGCCGATTGATATAATTTTGGGTGCGGAACACTATAGTAAATTAATAATACAAGGATTTGAGAGGCTAGAAAATGGTATTATCGCACAGAATACTGAAATAGGATGGATACTTTCAGGATTTTGTAACAATGAGAGTTGTACCGGGATGAAAATATTAAGTTTAATGACAAGCGCCGAAGAAAAGACATTAACACAATTCTGGGAATTAGAAGAAATAACAGACGAAAAACCATTAAAAAATGACGACCAAATATGTGAGAATTTTTACGACAAAACGACACAAAGAAATCTAGACGGAACCTATACGGTTAGACTTCCAATTAAAGACAGTTCTCTAGAATATGGAAATACGCGTCAAAAAGCCATGGCTCGACTCATGCAATTAGAAAAGAAATTGGACAAAAACAGTAATTTACGACTGCAATACAATGATTTTATGACAGAATATTTAACAATGAATCATATGCGAAAAGTAAATAAAATAAATTATTACGAAGGAAAATATTATATTCCTCACCAGCCGGTAATACGAGAAAACGCTGTAACGACAAAATTACGCTGTGTATTCGATGCAAGCAGTAAAGGAAGCACGAATATGAGCCTTAACGACAATATGTATAAGGGTCCTCGATTACAACAAGACATGTCCACTATATTGTTACGGTGGCGCAAACATAAGTTTGCTTTTATGGCGGATATAGAAAAAATGTATCGTTGCATTAAAATAAGTGAACCTGACCTACCTTACCAAAGAATACTGTGGAGATGGTCCGCACAACAAAAAATACAGGAGTTTGAATTAACTAGGGTAACATATGGCACGACTGGAGCGCCGTATTTAGCAATTAAAACTTTACAAAAACTAGCGATGGATGAGGAGCAAAACTACCCCATTGCTAGCAAGGTCACATTACAAGATTTTTATGTAGATGACGTATTGTCAGGGGAGAATGACCTAGAAAAGACAAAAACGTTACAGAATCAACTAAGTCAGATGTTAAAAGCCGGAGGAGTTAATTTGAGAAAATGGTCATGTAATAATGCAGAGCTGTTAGAAAATATTCCCGAAGGAAACATAGATGACGAAATGATAAAGTTACCCTTAGATGAGACGAGAAAGTCATTGGGTGTAGTTTGGTTACCAAATCAAGATACATTCAAGTTTAAAATTGAAGTAGCAGACAGCGAATATCCCACAAAAAGATTTATTATTTCTGAGATTGCGAAAATATTTGACCCCCTTGGATGGCTACAACCAGTGATAATTACATTGAAACTTTTAATACAAGAAATATGGATTAGCAAATTAGGCTGGAACGAAAAAATCCCGGAAAATATTTACAAAAAATGGGTCATAATACAGCAACAATTAAAATGCCTTGAAAACATTACGATACCTAGATGGATTCATTATACGGAAGGAAGTTTAGAGTTATATGGATTTAGTGACGCGTCTGAAAAAGCATACGGTGCAGTTGTATATAGCCGAACAAAGGTAAATGACACCTATCACGTAAGACTACTTCAAGCTAAAACAAAAGTAGCTCCGTTGAAAAATAAATCAACGTTGCCTCGACTGGAGTTATGCGCGACCGTTTTATTAACAAAATTAATTAAAAAAGTAAAGATTGCTCTTCAATGTAACATTACAAAAATTTATTGTTTTACGGATTCTATGATCACCATAGGGTGGATAAAAGGAGAGCCTGACAAATGGAAAACATTCGTTGCTAATAGAGTGTCCGAAGTTCAAAGAACATTACCTGAAGCTTCGTGGCATCACGTTAGTTCAGCAGAAAACCCAGCTGACGTCATATCCAGAGGCATAGAACCCAGCAATCTACCAAACTACAGTCTATGGTGGAACGGCCCAGATTGGTTACAGACAGACAAAATAAGAGAATCTATGTTAATACTAGATCCAAGCATCGAGGTCAAAACCTGCTGTAGCACTGTAGTGGAAATAAAAAATTTGGAACCTGGATTATACATAGAAAAAATAGGAAATACTACTTTAGACAGAGGTACTTTTAGAATAGAAAAACATTACGAAAGAAGTATTTTAAGCCAGAAAGTAGAAGCTACAAAAGGAATAGTAGATCAATTTAAATCGCTTTGTTACTATGCCAAAACGCTATATCGTGATACTCATTGTATACAGTACCATATTCATTTACAAGAGGAGGCAGAAAAGGTTGAAAAAAATAAACGAATATTTAAATGAGTTAAATCAGACTAGAAAAAAAAGAGGTTTATTGGGACAAATGATGACTTATTTATTCGGTGTCAATGACGAAGTTTACAGAGATATTGATTCATTGGATAAAAACCAGCAAAAACTTATTGATGCAGCGAATCATCAAACAAAATTTATGTTAAAAACCATAGCAACAGTTAACCAAACAGAAACCAGAATACAGGAAAAATTAAATAGTTATCAAACAAAACTAAATCAAGTAATATCTTACATAGATAACAATAACGGATGGTATCAATCGGTAGATAGTAATAAGATTCAAATACATATGTTACATTCATACCAAATAGCTTATAACTATATAGCTGAAATAATATCTTACTACGCTGGTATTATGGACATTTACTTATCAAAAGCAACAGTGTACAGTGTACTTACACCAAAGAACATCGCAGACATTATAAAAGCAGCCAACAGCAAGTTACCATCAAATCTTAACATCATTCAAAATCAATTACTTGATACAAGATTATCAGAAAATGAAACTCACATTACGGTATTAGCATATTTCCCTATTACAGAAAAAGCCAAATATACTTTATTACATGTGACTCCAATACCAATGAAATACCGAGATGGAATTTATCAGAGCTTGGATATTCAACAGTCAGTTATAGGAATAGACTACAACAATGAAAGATATTTTGAACTTACCCATGAAGAATTTAAAGATTGCTTACATAGATTCAGTGATTACATTTGTTTTCCTGTGGCGGTGAAGAACATGCAATTAAATAGAAATTGCATTGTGGAATTTATTACTAAAAATGAAACTAAGACGGACTGCTCGACTCGAACTTACAACGTTACAAATGAAATTATATGGAAACAAGTACAAATGACAAATACGTGGATATATGTGACAAAACAAAAAGAAACTATATCTATTGTATGTGACGGACAAAGAGAAGAGGTTTCTATTCATGACGTTGGGATCATACAAATATCAGAAAATTGTATTATAAAGACAATCACTACTATGTTAGTTGCGAAAAGAGTTATTGCCGAAAATGTAATAGCATCGTATAGTAAAAAATCAGAATTTAAACTAAGTACTAACATTACTGTATTAAATAAGTATAATAATATTAAGAAGGAGCAAGTAATAGATAGTTCTAAAGATATTTTTAATAATTTAGCAAACGAAGAAGAAACGTTACAGACAACCCTAGACAACACCGTGTGGAGTAGCATAACTATTCAGACATACGTAGCCAGCTTATCAACGTTATTAATATTTTCTTTTATAGTTTTGGTGATATATTGTTTCGGTCCACAGATAAGACAAAAAGTACAAAATCTGGTGACAACACGACGGGTGGAAGCATCACCCAACAGCAGCCCATCTGAAGAGCAACAGTCCAACACCCAGTCGGCACCTCAAAGTCAGACTCGGACGCCGCCGATCTACGCGCGGCCGTTTCCTCGCAAACCATCACCGGGGCCTGCACTGGAACTCTATCAACTGGACTCCGTTCCTGAGAGGCGCCAAAATGTTTACGTGCCGTAAACATGCATTTCACAGCACAACACGGAACACGGAATTGACCTAGAATAATGTTGCTGCATTGTCAAAACAAATACAGCATCTGAATTTTCTTACTCACACATCTTTGTAAATAAATTAATATACACATATGTAAATAATTTTGTATAAATTAGCATAGCAAAAGAAAATAAATGTGACATTCACCAACTGGACTTCAGACGTTGTTACTCTGTCGGCAGACAGATCGACCCATCATCTACGAATCCTCTCACTGCGGCCAAGACACCTTTAGCCGTCAGATATCTGATCAGTCTTGTGAGCCTGCTTGACTGGCAGTGAGAAAATCCATCCTTATACCTTATTCCTTCCACTCTCCGCTTGTCACCTTAGGTCGACTGGTACAAGCATCCTTATTTATTTATATGTGTATTTATTAACTTATGGTTAGGGCTAGGGCTGTTAGGGCGCTAGGGCCGTAGGGCACTAGGGTTGTCAAGTAGGATAGTTCTACCCTTTCCAATTCATGTAAAGGGAAACCTTGCTCCCTTACATTTTGGTCCTTCGAGAAATGTAAGGGAGCAAGGTTTCCCTTTACATGAATTGGAAAGGGTAGAACTATCCTACTTGACAACCCTAGTGCCCTACGGCCCTAGCGCCCTAACAGCCCTAGCCCTAACCATAAGTTAATAAATACACATATAAATAAATAAGGATGCTTGTACCAGTCGACCTAAGGTGACAAGCGGAGAGTGGAAGGAATAAGGTATAAGGATGGATTTTCTCACTGCCAGTCAAGCAGGCTCACAAGACTGATCAGATATCTGACGGCTAAAGGTGTCTTGGCCGCAGTGAGAGGATTCGTAGATGATGGGTCGATCTGTCTGCCGACAGAGTAACAACGTCTGAAGTCCAGTTGGTGAATGTCACATTTATTTTCTTTTGCTATGCTAATTTATACAAAATTATTTACATATGTGTATATTAATTTATTTACAAAGATGTGTGAGTAAGAAAATTCAGATGCTGTATTTGTTTTGACAATGCAGCAACATTATTCTAGGTCAATTCCGTGTTCCGTGTTGTGCTGTGAAATGCATGTTTACGGCACGTAAACATTTTGGCGCCTCTTAGGAACGGAGTCCAGTTGATAGAGTTCCAGTGCAGGCCCCGGTGATGGTTTGCGAGGAAACGGCCGCGCGTAGATCGGCGGCGTCCGAGTCTGACTTTGAGGTGCCGACTGGGTGTTGGACTGTTGCTCTTCAGATGGGCTGCTGTTGGGTGATGCTTCCACCCGTCGTGTTGTCACCAGATTTTGTACTTTTTGTCTTATCTGTGGACCGAAACAATATATCACCAAAACTATAAAAGAAAATATTAATAACGTTGATAAGCTGGCTACGTATGTCTGAATAGTTATGCTACTCCACACGGTGTTGTCTAGGGTTGTCTGTAACGTTTCTTCTTCGTTTGCTAAATTATTAAAAATATTTTTAGAACTATCTATTACTTGCTCCTTCTTAATATTATTATACTTATTTAATACAGTAATGTTAGTACTTAGTTTAAATTCTGATTTTTTACTATACGATGCTATTACATTTTCGGCAATAACTCTTTTCGCAACTAACATAGTAGTGATTGTCTTTATAATACAATTTTCTGATATTTGTATGATCCCAACGTCATGAATAGAAACCTCTTCTCTTTGTCCGTCACATACAATAGATATAGTTTCTTTTTGTTTTGTCACATATATCCACGTATTTGTCATTTGTACTTGTTTCCATATAATTTCATTTGTAACGTTGTAAGTTCGAGTCGAGCAGTCCGTCTTAGTTTCATTTTTAGTAATAAATTCAACAATGCAATTTCTATTTAATTGCATGTTCTTCACCGCCACAGGAAAACAAATGTAATCACTGAATCTATGTAAGCAATCTTTAAATTCTTCATGGGTAAGTTCAAAATATCTTTCATTGTTGTAGTCTATTCCTATAACTGACTGTTGAATATCCAAGCTCTGATAAATCCCATCTCGGTATTTCATTGGTATTGGAGTCACATGTAATAAAGTATATTTGGCTTTTTCTGTAATAGGGAAATATGCTAATACCGTAATGTGAGTTTCATTTTCTGATAATCTTGTATCAAGTAATTGATTTTGAATGATGTTAAGATTTGATGGTAACTTGCTGTTGGCTGCTTTTATAATGTCTGCAATGTTCTTTGGTGTAAGTACACTGTACACTGTTGCTTTTGATAAGTAAATGTCCATAATACCAGCGTAGTAAGATATTATTTCAGCTATATAGTTATAAGCTATTTGGTATGAATGTAACATATGTATTTGAATCTTATTACTATCTACCGATTGATACCATCCGTTATTGTTATCTATGTAAGATATTACTTGATTTAGTTTTGTTTGATAACTATTTAATTTTTCCTGTATTCTGGTTTCTGTTTGGTTAACTGTTGCTATGGTTTTTAACATAAATTTTGTTTGATGATTCGCTGCATCAATAAGTTTTTGCTGGTTTTTATCCAATGAATCAATATCTCTGTAAACTTCGTCATTGACACCGAATAAATAAGTCATCATTTGTCCCAATAAACCTCTCTTTTTTCTAGTCTGATTTAACTCATTTAAATATTCGTTTATTTTTTCAACCTTTTCTGCCTCCTCTTGTAAATGAATATGGTACTGTATACAATGAGTATCACGATATAGCGTTTTGGCATAGTAACAAAGCGATTTAAATTGATCTACTATTCCTTTTGTAGCTTCTACTTTCTGGCTTAAAATACTTCTTTCGTAATGTTTTTCTATTCTAAAAGTACCTCTGTCTAAAGTAGTATTTCCTATTTTTTCTATGTATAATCCAGGTTCCAAATTTTTTATTGTATATGAGGCTCCTGTTTGTGCCAACATTTGTATAAAGATAAACATTATCATTAAAAACCAATAATACGGTTTTCTATATGAATTTTTCTTATGCTTTCTTGTGTTGTTTTCTTCCACAATTGCTACGTTACTTTGTACAGGCGTTTTGTCTTCACTTGTCTCTAAACTTTCATTCACTGGTAATGGTATAAGGGAGTGTATAGCCCTCTTCTGGTCAGAACCTTGTGCTCTTTGAAGCGTCACGACCCTCGTAACACCATCACTTCCAGGATGAATTTCCTTGACCCTTGCTAACGGCCATTTACTAGGACTTATGTTTCCGTCTTTAATGAGTACGACTGTACCGACTTTTAAATTCTCTCCATTCGCTTTCCATTTATATCGCTGTTGCAATTGATGTAAATATTCTTTTGTCCAGCATAACCAAAAATCTCTTTTCATTTTTTGAATATGTTTCCAGCAATTTATCAAGTTTATATTGATGTTTGATATTGGATCAGGAAAGCCGACTGCCTCGCGACCAATCAGAAAGTGACTTGGAGTTAATACTATATTGGCATTAATGTTCTCAGTCTGAATACATAAAGGTCTCGTATTCAAGCATGCCTCAATTTGATGCAAAAAAGTCGAAAGTTCTTCATATGTCAAAGTGCTGTCTCCTATTACTCTTTTCAAATGATGCTTCATGGATTTTACTCCAGCTTCCCATATTCCTCCGAAGTGCGGGGCTGCTGGTGGTATAAAATGCCATTGAGTGCCCATATTTGTAATAGTATTTTGAAATGTTGGCGATTGAGTTATTTCCAATATTTCTTTATATAGAAAGTTCGCAGCTCCTACAAAGTTTGTTGCGTTATCGCTGTACATATGAGACACGTGACCTCTTCTAGCCATGAAACGTCTAAGCGCAGCAATAAATGACTCAGTCGATAAATCTCCCACTAGTTCTAAGTGTATGGCTTTCGTAGCAAGGCATATAAACACTGCTATGTATCCTTTGTAGGACTTATGACCTCTACCTTTCATTGCTCGCACCTGTATCGGTCCTGCAAAATCACATCCTGTATGAGAGAAAGGGTATGATTGCGTCACTCGTGGTTTTGGTAGTGCTCCCATTTTTTGCGAAGCAGTCTCTGCTTTGTATCTAATACACTTAGTACATTTATTAATGTAACTCTTTACTTTACGTTTTCCGCCTATTATCCAATACCTTTGTCGTAGGTATGATAACGTAAGTCGATTTCCGCTGTGTAAGGTTTTTACATGCGCATCATGTATTAATATTGATGTCACGTGATGATCGTACGGTAATAATATTGGATGTTTTTGATCATATGGTAATTGTGAATGTTGTAATCTTCCCCCAACTCTGATTATTCCATCTTCGTCTATAAACGGGTCCAAACTCGATAGTTTGCTAGTTTTCTTAACTATTTGTCCTTTTTTTATATGTTCATAGTCTTGTTTGAAAGATGCTTTTTGTACTAATAATATAATCTGTGTCCTTGTTTTGTCTAATTCTTCACAAGTTAATAAACCTGTTTTTCTATTTCCTCGTACAAACCTCCAACAGTACGACAAAATTCGAACCAATTTTTCAAAGCTCGAAAATCTTTCTAAAACTTCATTTTTATTTTTTATTTCCACTACAGTGCTACAGCAGGTTTTGACCTCGATGCTTGGATCTAGTATTAACATAGATTCTCTTATTTTGTCTGTCTGTAACCAATCTGGGCCGTTCCACCATAGACTGTAGTTTGGTAGATTGCTGGGTTCTATGCCTCTGGATATGACGTCAGCTGGGTTTTCTGCTGAACTAACGTGATGCCACGAAGCTTCAGGTAATGTTCTTTGAACTTCGGACACTCTATTAGCAACGAATGTTTTCCATTTGTCAGGCTCTCCTTTTATCCACCCTATGGTGATCATAGAATCCGTAAAACAATAAATTTTTGTAATGTTACATTGAAGAGCAATCTTTACTTTTTTAATTAATTTTGTTAATAAAACGGTCGCGCATAACTCCAGTCGAGGCAACGTTGATTTATTTTTCAACGGAGCTACTTTTGTTTTAGCTTGAAGTAGTCTTACGTGATAGGTGTCATTTACCTTTGTTCGGCTATATACAACTGCACCGTATGCTTTTTCAGACGCGTCACTAAATCCATATAACTCTAAACTTCCTTCCGTATAATGAATCCATCTAGGTATCGTAATGTTTTCAAGGCATTTTAATTGTTGCTGTATTATGACCCATTTTTTGTAAATATTTTCCGGGATTTTTTCGTTCCAGCCTAATTTGCTAATCCATATTTCTTGTATTAAAAGTTTCAATGTAATTATCACTGGTTGTAGCCATCCAAGGGGGTCAAATATTTTCGCAATCTCAGAAATAATAAATCTTTTTGTGGGATATTCGCTGTCTGCTACTTCAATTTTAAACTTGAATGTATCTTGATTTGGTAACCAAACTACACCCAATGACTTTCTCGTCTCATCTAAGGGTAACTTTATCATTTCGTCATCTATGTTTCCTTCGGGAATATTTTCTAACAGCTCTGCATTATTACATGACCATTTTCTCAAATTAAATCCTCCGGCTTTTAACATCTGACTTAGTTGATTCTGTAACGTTTTTGTCTTTTCTAGGTCATTCTCCCCTGACAATACGTCATCTACATAAAAATCTTGTAATGTGACCTTGCTAGCAATGGGGTAGTTTTGCTCCTCATCCATCGCTAGTTTTTGTAAAGTTTTAATTGCTAAATACGGCGCTCCAGTCGTGCCATATGTTACCCTAGTTAATTCAAACTCCTGTATTTTTTGTTGTGCGGACCATCTCCACAGTATTCTTTGGTAAGGTAGGTCAGGTTCACTTATTTTAATGCAACGATACATTTTTTCTATATCCGCCATAAAAGCAAACTTATGTTTGCGCCACCGTAACAATATAGTGGACATGTCTTGTTGTAATCGAGGACCCTTATACATATTGTCGTTAAGGCTCATATTCGTGCTTCCTTTACTGCTTGCATCGAATACACAGCGTAATTTTGTCGTTACAGCGTTTTCTCGTATTACCGGCTGGTGAGGAATATAATATTTTCCTTCGTAATAATTTATTTTATTTACTTTTCGCATATGATTCATTGTTAAATATTCTGTCATAAAATCATTGTATTGCAGTCGTAAATTACTGTTTTTGTCCAATTTCTTTTCTAATTGCATGAGTCGAGCCATGGCTTTTTGACGCGTATTTCCATATTCTAGAGAACTGTCTTTAATTGGAAGTCTAACCGTATAGGTTCCGTCTAGATTTCTTTGTGTCGTTTTGTCGTAAAAATTCTCACATATTTGGTCGTCATTTTTTAATGGTTTTTCGTCTGTTATTTCTTCTAATTCCCAGAATTGTGTTAATGTCTTTTCTTCGGCGCTTGTCATTAAACTTAATATTTTCATCCCGGTACAACTCTCATTGTTACAAAATCCTGAAAGTATCCATCCTATTTCAGTATTCTGTGCGATAATACCATTTTCTAGCCTCTCAAATCCTTGTATTATTAATTTACTATAGTGTTCCGCACCCAAAATTATATCAATCGGCCCTCTCTTGTAATAAGTAGGGTCAGCAATTATTTTATTTTCCAGCTTTATTTGATCAAATGGTCGCAAATTTTGCTTTGGCAATGCCCCGGTAAGTTTTGGTAATACTATTAGCGATGTCTGTAGTTGATATGCACTTGGAAATCTGGGTTTCAATGTGACGTCAATCATATGATTCGACATCTTAGGATTTTCGTCTGCGATGCCTTTTATTTCGGCTTTTATCTTTCGTCTAGGGTACCCTAAACGTTGTGCTACTTCTTCAGTACACAACGATGCTTCCGAGCCTTGGTCACATAAAACTCGTAATAATTGTGGCGATCCGTCAATTGTCGTAGTTTGTACTAAGGCTGTGGCCAAAAGTACGGTTTTCCGAATTCCATTATTTTGCGTATACGCGTTTGATGAAAATCTTTGAACTTGATTTTCTTTAGTTTGCATTTTCGGTGCATAAGTTTTCGAGGAACTTGACTTTCCGTATTTATTTTCATTACTCTGACTCTGACCTTGAATTTTTGATGATAAATATTCGTTTACGTTTCTATGCAATAACGTAGAATGCGCTTTATTACATATTTCGCACTTATTGTATTTTAAACTGACGCATTCTTTTTTCGTGTCATGCATTAAGCAGATGTAACACATTTGTTTTTCTCGTACTTTCTTAATGCGGTCATTCACGCTTAATAACTTAAATGATACGCAGTGATTAATATTATGATCTTTGTGACAATACCAACATGTGCCTTTTTTATCTTGCCAATCATTAGAATTATTGTCTTGATTTTTCAGTGACGTTGGCGTTGGCGTATTGAAAGTTGTTGATGATTTACTTGTCTCCAAGCTTTTAAATCGTTTTTCTAAAAATTTCATCATTTTTGAAAAATCTTGTAATTTATTTGGTTCTTCTAGGTGGTCTTCATATTTCATGTTGGTGTCATTGTCCCATTTTCGACTTACTATACGTGATAAAAACGGGCTCCATGAGGAAATGTCGATGCCTTGATTTTTTAACGCTTCTAAACTCTCATTAATACAGTCATGCATATCTCGTAACATTTTCGCATTTGGAAACTTAATTTTCGGCAGATCAAGTATTCTATCAATAAATCTTTGCGTTATAGCTCGCTCATCTGTATAGCGATTTATGAGTAATGTAAGCGCTGCCTTATAGTTAGCCTCGTTTATCGTCAAATGCTTGATCAGCTTTTCCGCGTCGCCTCGAATGTGAGTCTTTAGGTATTGCATTTTCTCTGTCGTAGAAATAGTACAGTCGTCGTCAATTATCTTTTTAAATAAATCGTAAAATGAATTCCACGACTCGTAACTTCCCGTAAAATTCGGTATGGTAATTCTGGGTAACTTGGTTGAGGAAATCCTGTTCTGTTGTTTACTGTTTTCGTTAATTTTGTCTTGCAGTTTTTCTATTATATCGTCTACCATTTCTTGAGCGCGCCCAAACCAGTCTTGTGATATGTATTCGTCGGTGACTGTACTTTCGTCCATTAGCAACCGTATATTATTTTCGTCGATTTCTTGAAATAATTTTTCAATGTTTGTCAACAATGATTGTAAATGCCAACCTGGTTTATTTTCAGAAATGGCGGTCAATGCCGTCGATACTTTTTTCTCCAGCTGATTAAGTCGATATTTTTGAATAAATAATTTAGGTGAACTGACACCCTTGTCTTGTTTGTCATCGGTCGAACATGTCTGTATCTGTATATCGGCAATTTTTAACTTGTCTTCACATATACGCAAGTGGTCCATTGCGTCGTCGTACGTTTTTCTTATTTGTGTGTCGAAATAATTTAATGTCATATATTTATGAGTCGATAATATTTCCTGTTCTTGTAATAGTCTGTGGTTTTGCGCCGCTCGATGGTAAATACTGTCGATAGTTACTCTTCGGTCTTCAATATATTTTTGAGTCTTCCTGGTTGATGAATCCTTTTTGATGTTATCCCTTATTCGTTTTAATTCTGCACAGTCCGCCTCTTGGCTTTTTATAAGGTCATTGATGTTTGAGATTTCCATTCTTCTTATCTTCGTCCTTTTGGTATCCCTACGTCCTTAGTTTCCCTATCACCCTACTTTCCCTACTTCGATAGCGAATATGTCAGTACTAAGTGCCCCTGCGTCCTCTTTTTACGGTATTTTGCGACTTCTAAATTACTGGTGAGACCCGCTTGTGGGAGGCCAGCAACCGATCCGCTACCGTACGAGTAACCTTCCAACAGGAACACTAAGCACTTTGTACCCCAGATCACTACGAAACTGATGCTTGTTGAGTACACCAGCACGCAATTCTCTAGAGTGTCAGTCTTGTTCAATGTCAGCCCTATACCTAACAGGGAAAAGAGGGACCGCGTGGTTCAGTTTTTAGTAGGACCAAATGTCCAAACAAAAATCCGGCTCGAAGGACCAAAATGTAAGGGAGCAAGGTTTCCCTTTACATGAATTGGAAAGGGTAGAACTATCCTACTTGACAACCCTAGTGCCCTACGGCCCTAGCGCCCTAACAGCCCTAGCCCTAACCATAAGTTAATAAATACACATATAAATAAATAAGGATGCTTGTACCAGTCGACCTAAGGTGACAAGCGGAGAGTGGAAGGAATAAGGTATAAGGATGGATTTTCTCACTGCCAGTCAAGCAGGCTCACAAGACTGATCAGATATCTGACGGCTAAAGGTGTCTTGGCCGCAGTGAGAGGATTCGTAGATGATGGGTCGATCTGTCTGCCGACAGAGTAACAACGTCTGAAGTCCAGTTGGTGAATGTCACATTTATTTTCTTTTGCTATGCTAATTTATACAAAATTATTTACATATGTGTATATTAATTTATTTACAAAGATGTGTGAGTAAGAAAATTCAGATGCTGTATTTGTTTTGACAATGCAGCAACATTATTCTAGGTCAATTCCGTGTTCCGTGTTGTGCTGTGAAATGCATGTTTACGGCACGTAAACAAGCGCTCAAGAAATGGTAGACGATATAATAGAAACACCCAGTCGGCACCTCAAAGTCAGACTCGGACGCCGCCGATCTACGCGCGGCCGTTTCCTCGCAAACCATCACCGGGGCCTGCACTGGAACTCTATCAACTGGACTCCGTTCCTGAGAGGCGCCAAAATGTTTACGTGCCGTAAACATGCATCTCACAGCACAACACGGAACACGGAATTGACCTAGAATAATGTTGCTGCATTGTCAAAACAAATACAGCATCTGAATTTTCTTACTCACACATCTTTGTAAATAAATTAATATACACATATGTAAATAATTTTGTATAAATTAGCATAGCAAAAGAAAATAAATGTGACATTCACCAACTGGACTTCAGACGTTGTTACTCTGTCGGCAGACAGATCAACCCATCATCTACGAATCCTCTCACTGCGGCCAAGACACCTTTAGCCGTCAGATATCTGATCAGTCTTGTGAGCCTGCTTGACTGGCAGTGAGAAAATCCATCCTTATACCTTATTCCTTCCACTCTCCGCTTGTCACCTTAGGTCGACTGGTACAAGCATCCTTATTTATTTATATGTGTATTCATTAACTTATGGTTAGGGCTAGGGCTGTTAGGGCGCTAGGGCCGTAGGGCACTAGGGTTGTCAAGTAGGATAGTTCTACCCTTTCCAATTCATGTAAAGGGAAACCTTGCTCCCTTACACTTGTCAAAATAGTTCCAAAAACCGAGTTTCATCGAAATCGGCCCAAAAACAAAAAAGTTGACCGCCATCTTGGATTTTTTATTTTCAACATTGCGTTGTTATTTTCTTGTCAAAATAGTACCGAAAACCGAGTTTCATCGAAATCGGCCCAAAAACAAAAAAGTTGGCCGCCATCTTGGATTTTTAAAATTTTCAACATTGCGTTGTTATTTTCATGTTGAAATAGTACCAGAAACCGAGTTTCATCGAAATAGGCGCACAAACATGAATTTGATTATTATTATTAATTTTACCGTCTCGCCTGCGACCTCTAGCCATTTCAATAGAACAATTTCGTTTTTCTGGAAATCTGAAATGGTGAAGTATTTATGGTCACACTAGTTTTGTAAAGTAACATTTCCTATAGATTGAAATTCTTAAATTGAAATTCAAGGTCAAAATCGGAGTTGCCAGGATTGACACTTCTATTTATTACCACCTCACCGATGATTGCTGATTAGCATTATTGTAGATATCTAATTAAATCAAAAAAGTTCTGTTTTATATTACAATTATTATGTGTCATTCTAAAATTAATATTTAAATAGTATATATTCGACTTCCCACTCCGAATCCTTAATTTTGATACACTACTTGATTGGTAACGTACATATTTTTAGTCCTACTATCGTGGTATTATTGTTTAGTAATGGCAATTGTGCGAACGAGACACCGACCTCCACCTGGTGTTGTCTCATTCACATAGTAGTGCCTTCAGTCAATGTCGTCGATAGAATTTCAACTCTATGAGCAATGCAATAAAGTTGAATTTCTTTTAAACGATAGGTGAACATTTTTGTAGAGTACTCACTCCCTATTATAAACCTTCTTGGAAAATATACACTAACGCAAATGGCGGTCAATGACGAAGGAATAATATGGACCCGACACACCTACGAAAAAAGCCTGCATACCTACTTCATTGTTCTCCATTCAAACGCAACTAAACATGGCGGCTTAGCTTAGTGTACATATTATGTCACCGGCAATGTATCTCATTGTTTTGAGTCATACATATGTCGAACGAAAATCAGTCGAAAAGAGCGCTCGACGCCTGCCGAGCGATTCAAAAATAGCCCTACTGGCCCTTTTAGGCAATGTATGAAATATAATGAATATTGATATCTATTTCACACATTACCTAGGCAGTGTATATGTTACCGGCAATGTGTATAATCCGGCATTGTATACAATGCCTGAAACGATCAGGCAATGTATGAAATATAATTCATTTTATACTTTGCCTAGGCATTGTATACAATGCCTGCTGGTCCACCGGCAATGTGTAAAATAAGTATATTTCGTATGTCTGTTATAAAAAAAAACCTCGAAATTTAAGGATCTCCCTCCACTGCGCTTCGCGCTCGCCTTAAATTTCTAACCCATACGCGGGACCTACAGGAGTGAAGCAGGTTCGATTACAAACTCAAATTTCTGTTGTCTGTTATAAAAAAATAACCTCGAAATTTAAGGCTCACGCTCCGCTGCGCTCCGCGCTCGCCTTAAATTTCTAACCTATACGCGGGACCTACAGGAGTGAAGCAGGTTCGATTACAAACTCAAATTTCTGTTGTCTGTTATAAAAAAATAACCTCGAAATTTAAGGCTCACGCTCCGCTGCGCTCCGCGCTCGCCTTAAATTTCTAACCTATACGCGGGACCTACAGGAGTAAAACAGGTTCGATTTCAAAGAGCCCCCCTCGAGCCCCCCTCGAGCCCCCTCGAGCCCCCCTCGAGCCCCCTCGAGCCCCCCTCGAGCCCCCTCGAGCCCCCTCGAGCCCCTCATCGAACCCTCCTCGAGCTTTCCCCGAGCCCCCCCCCCCTCGAGCTTTCCTCAAGCCCCCCCCCCCCCTCGAGCTTTCCCCAAGCCCCCCTCGATCCCCCCTCGAATCTATTCTCGAAAATCTTTTTATTATACACATTGCCGGTGGGCCAGCAGGCATTCTATACAATGCTTAGTCATTGTATACACTGCCTAGGTAATGTGTGAAATAGATATCAATATTCATTATATTTCATACATTGCCTAAAAGGGCCAGGCATTGTATACAATGCCTGCATTTCATACATTGCCGGTAACATATATAATGACGGCATTGTATAGAATGCCTGCTGGTCCACCGGCAATGAGTAAAATAAAAAGATTTTCGAGAATAGGTTTGAGGGGGGCTCGAGGTGGGTTCGGGTAAAGCTCGAGGGGGGGCTTGGGGGGCGGAGCTCGAGGTGGGCTCGGGTAAAGCTCGAAGGGGGGGTCGGGGTGCCTCGAGGGGGCTCATTGAGTTTAGTATCGAACCTGCTTTACTTCTGTAGGTCCCGCGTATAGGTTAGAATTAGAATTCCCGCGTATAGGTTAGAATTAGAATTATGGTATTAGATTATTTTTTTATAACAGACAACAGAAATATAGGTACTTATTTTACACATAGCCGGTGGACCAGCAGGCATTGTATACAATGCCTAGGCAAAGAATGAAACAATTTAATTTTAACTAAATTACTTAACAACTTGACCCGTGTAAACGGGTCTTTAAGTTTCAAACTATTGGATCGCTTACACGAGTGATTTTTTAACGCGCGATATTTTTAAGGTGCGGGCGCATTAGTCTGACGCCACGCGTTAA
The DNA here is from genome assembly GCA_943789525.1 of Agriphila geniculea. Taxonomy (NCBI): domain Eukaryota; kingdom Metazoa; phylum Arthropoda; class Insecta; order Lepidoptera; family Crambidae; genus Agriphila; species Agriphila geniculea. Next base: position 1,367,764 of record OX038874.1, read on the forward strand.
CACGTGTTAAATGTTAATACGCCGTCAGATGACATCGGTTTTCATAGTAAATATATGCACTAGGATCACACAAGGGATGTACTAAATTCATGGATCACATTTATCTTGTAACACGTCCATTTAAATACGGCGGCGTGTTAACACGTGGCGTCAGACAAATGTACCCGCACATTTACCGGTGACTTCTCAGATATGAGTTCGCACAGAGACGATGACAACGTTCCACGAGAAAAATTAGGGTAGCTAACTTAACTGACTTTCGTAGAGTATGTCTGAAAATTCTGTTTACATGGGTAATTTCAAAGGTTTTATTACCCACCTTAATCCCCAACCACCCCACCAATACCCATCTAAATAAATAAATTAATATGTTTACCTTTTTTCAATCTTCACTATGACACTGGCCGTGCAATCTCCATTAGGGGTATAAGCTTCTTGGTTTACAATTAGAATTTTGACAGCACCAACAGGGTTACCAGTATAAGTTTTTATAAATAATTTAATAATTTCTCATGTAAACAGACTTTTTAGACAGACTCTATCTGGGTCACTGACATGAATTTTTTTTTTCTTCTGGGAAATTAGCAACTGCGGCGTGAATAACAACAGCACAACAGTTCATTTTGAATTTTTGTTAACGAAAAATTAACACGTTCCGCTGTCACATTCCGCAAGCAAGAGCGCTTACGTTGTTTACAAAGTGAAGTGATTTTTTAATGTGAATTTACCAATGTTTTCTTATGACTGGAATGTTATGTAAAACAATATTATCGTCCGTAAACCGACTTTACAAACAACCAATTTATAACGTACCTATAATAGCGCCTGAAAAAATACCAACTAAGGCGCCGGCTCTACACGCGTGGTATTTACCGTGATCCATAGCCATAGAGTAAATTTTAACCATGGAAAGTAAAATATTGCATATTCTGTAAAAATACTTTCCATGGTTAAAATTTACTCTATGGCGATGGATCACGATATTTACCACGCGTCTAGCCCTCGCCTACAAGCAATTTGTTCGTAGCCTACAATAACGTAACGCCTTAGGCCGGCCTCACTCTAGCGGAAGATCCTGGGGACATCACCTTGCATTTTGGAGACAAAGCAAACCGCTTGCAACGGGTGTTCCTGGGGGTGATCTGAGCTGATTTAGCCCGGTTGCCACGCGGTTCCCCCCAGCAGGTGGGCAGGGGAGGGGGGAGAACGGTGCGTCCGGCGGGCCTCACTCTAAGCTTCATATCTGCATACATGTAGCAACTATATCAAATTTGGTGACTTTTTCTTATAATTCGAGGACAAGGAATTCATTTTTGGAACTAAATTTTCACTCACCCATACAAAAAAACCGCGAAATTCAAAAACGATTTTTTTTCTCTACAATTTTTTTTTTCGAAAATCCTCTGCAGAATTAAAACTATGAAAATTTTCCCTAGAAAAAAAATACTAGTGAATAGCCCAGTTATTCTACTTTATATAATAATAAACTTGTCAAACATTTTTGTGTAAGAACTGTGTTAAAAAAATGATTTTTGTCGCATGGCAGAATTTTCTCTGCCATTTTTTTTTCGAAAATTTTCTATAGAATTAACACTATGTAGATTTGCACCAAAAAAAAAATAATGAGAAAATAACTCAGTTAATCTACTAAATAAATTAATACATTTGTTAAACATTTTTGTCTAGTAACTGTGTTAAAAAAATGTTTTAAGTCGCGTGGCGGATTTTTTTTCTACCATTTTTTTTCGGACATCCTCTAGAGAATTGAAACTATGAAGAATTTCCCCAGAAAATGGTGAATAGCCCAACTATCTTACAATATAAAAAAAGTCAAACCATTTTTGTCTAGAAACTGCGTTAAAAAAATATTTTTTGTCGCGCGGCGCAATTTTCTCTACATTTTTTTTTATTTTCGAATATTTTCTACAAAATTAAAACTATGAAAATTTGCCCCAGAAAAGACAAAAATGTTTGACAAGTTTATTATTTTGCGGGAAGCATCTGAAGCGGGTTCAGAGTTTTAAGTACTTGGGCCACTGGGTCACAGAAGACTCTGATGATAATTTGGACATCGAGAGGGAGTGTAGGTCGCTGGCTGTTCGCTGCAATATGTTGGCCCGCAGATATGCACGGTGTACCAGGCCAGTCAAAGTAACGCTTTTTAAAGCATACTGCCAATCTTTTTATACGTGCAGTCTGTGGGTTACCAACACGCGGCGGACATTCAGCGATCTAAGAGTCCAATACAATAATGCCTTGAGGGTGCTGTTGGGGCTGCCGTGGCGATGCAGCGCCTCCAACATGTTTGCAGAAGCTCATGTTGACGGCTTCCATGCGATAGTGAGGAAACGGTGCGCCTCCGCGCTGTCTCGGTTGCGTGGCAGCAATAACAGCAACCTTAAGGTATTTGTTGACAGATGGGACATGCCTCTGATCCAAAGATGGGTTCATGCTCACACTGTGACAAACACGATGCTTTAATATTTATGTAATATTTAGATTTAATTTAATTTGATTGAATTTAATTTGATTCTTATTATACATGCTATTGATTTGTATTAATTAATGTAATTTACTAACACTAGTCTTAAGATATTGTTACTAACATTTTTATGGGCCTTGCCTGAAATAAATTATTATTATTTGAATTATTCTATATAGTAGGATAACTGGGCTATTCACTAGTATTTTTGTTTCTTTGGGAAAATCCTCATAGTTTTAATTCGGTAGAGGATTTTCGAAAAAAAATGGTAGAGAAATTTCCGCCACGCGACACAAAACATTTATTTAATACAGTTACTAAACAAAAATGTTTAACAAATGTCTTAGATATATTAAAATAACTGGGCTATTCACATATATTTTTTTTTCTGGGGTAAATTATCATAGTTTTAATTTTGTAGAAAACATTCGAAAATAAAAAAAAAATGTAGAAAAAACTCCGCCGTGCAACACAAAATATTTTTTAACGCAGTTTCTAGGAAAAAATGATTAACAAATTTATTTTTGTATATAGTAAGATAATCGGGCTATTCATCAATATTTTTTTTCTTGGGAAAATCTTCATAGTTTTAATTCTCTAGAGGATTTTCGCCTCGCGACTTAAAACATTTTTTAACACAGTTACTAGACAAAAATGTTTAACAAATGTATTATTTTATAAAGTAGATTAACTGAGCTATTTTCTCATTATTTTTTTCTGGTGCAAATCTACATAGTTTTAATTCTATAGAATATATTCGAAAAAAAATTGGCAGAGAAAATTCCGCCGCGCGACAAAAAACATTTTTTTATACACAGTTTTTACATAAAAATGTTTGACAAATTCATTATTAAATATAGTGGGATAATTGGGGTATTCACTAGTATTTTTTTTCTAGGGAAAATTTTCATAGTTTTAATTCTGCAGAGGATTTTCGAAAAAAAAATTGTAGAGAAAAAAAATCGTTTTTGAATTTCGCGGTTTTTTTGTATGGGTGTGTGAAAATTTAGTTCTTAAAATGAATTCCTTGTACTCGAATTCTAAGAAGAAGATACCAAACTTGATATACTTGCTACATGTATGCAGATATGAAGCTTAGAGTGAGGCCCACCGGACCCACCGTTCTCCCCCCTCCCCTGCCCACCTGCTGGGGGGAACCGCGTGGCAACCGGGCTAAATCAGCTCAGATCACCCCCAGGAACACCCGTTCCAAGCGGTTTGCTTTGTCTCAAAAATGCAAGATCCCCATACAAATCGATCCCCACGATCTCCTACTACTCATACGGAATCCCGTTACGGAATTCCGTACGTCCGTGATTCCGTACGCACCACACACAGACGTTTTTTTTCGTTCGGAATCACGGATCAGTCAGACGCTAGACTTTGATGAGGAAACATTGAGCGAAGATGAATGGGGAATGTCCGAAAAAAATAAAATTGGCTGAATATTTTTTTATAGATAGGAATAAGCTCCCTTAGTAATACAAAAAAGTTTCAGAATTCTCGGTTGCGTGAAAAATTTAAAAAAAATTAAAGTCTCTTCGACTTCACAAATGTAGTAAAGTAACAGCAGAATGGAGATTATACCTTTTCCAACACCTGCCACTATGACAACAAGAATTAAAAAAAAAGTTTTGACATTTTGGTGACACAAAAGTTTTTTTTAATACCAGGAATTCCACATGAGGGCCCGTGCCTCATGTGGAATTCCGTAACCGATAAAATTACGTACGGAACGTTAACGTATGTGTGTGGTAGGCTCACATTTTGTATGCATTTTCTCCGTTCGGAATTCCGAATCGGGATCCCGTTTCGAGATTCCGTTACGTGATTCCGTCTGTGTGTGACCGGCCTAAGATTCTTACTAATATTATAAATGCGAAAGTCCGTTTGTTTGTTTGTTTCTTACGCCTTCACGTCCTAATTACTGAACCGATCATCATGAAATTTTGCATACACGTTGTCAGGGTTACAGAGAATAACATAGGGTACCTTTCATCCCGAAAAAATGTATTGTTCCCGAGGGATAGCAAAAAACCTTTCCACCCAGACGAAGTTGCCGGCGGCCGCCAGTTATTTATATTAACGCTATCAGATTTTTTTCCCTTGCCTTCTAAGGCCGGCCACACACAGATGGAATCCCGATTCGGAATTCCGAACTGAATTTTGACAATGTATGAAGATTCCGTACGGAAAAATCCCGCATGTGTGTGGCAGGCCCATAGATTTTGTATGCAGTTGCTGCGTTCGGAATCACGTATGTACGGCGCGGGCTGATTATCTAATTAGAAACCACCTAGCAACCGGTTGCAGTTCATAGTTGATAGTGATCCATTGCTACTTCTTTTTGGATTAAAAAAAAACATACCAAAGAAAAGTAGCAATGTATGTGGAATGAAACCGGTCGCTAAATAGTTTCTTTTTAGATAATCAGGGTGCGGAACTCCGTAACGGGATTCCGTCTGTGTGTGGCCGGCCTAAATAGTGCTAAATACTCACGAGCCATTGCTAATAAATACTGACAAAAAAAGTCAAAATGCGATGCCGAGCCGAGATGACACACCGCGTCGCTAGAGGGCGTTTAAGTGCAACAACATTATGGCGAGGGCGACGTCAAACGTGTGAATAAATTTTTGTTTTCTATGTGAAAACGTTGTTTCGGTGTACTGGAACTCAGTAAAACTCTTCAGAAAGTTGTTGGAAGTGTTTTTATTTTATCAGGTTCAAATACTTTTTATTGAAAGTTGTTAATTTTGTGTGTGAAATTGTAACGAACTCTAGGATCACTCGAGGATTCAGGTGTCAACGAGGTAAGACAGCGAAGCTTATTTCAAGATTACGACTTCTAAAATTAACGCTTTTGATGTTTCAGACAGTTATGTATACTTTACCGCTACTTTTCATTTTGTAAAACATTATCTGAAAACGTAAAGGGAATCCAGGTAGTTAGTAAAGTTATAAATAATTCACGTTCACAACAAGGTTATGAATATGTTGTCCACAGTTATCTGGCGCTGTTTTCATTTTGTTGTTGGAGTTAAGCCTTTCGTAGGGATACCAATATAACCCGTAAACAAACCAGAATCCGTAGCAAAACGTCATCTTCAAACTTTTTGAAAGTTTGTACAAACTTATAATAATGCGAAATCTGTGTATTGAGTGTGTTTTCGTTACTTTCGAAGTTGCTATGATGGTAGTCTTACATTTCTGTTAAGAATTTATTGACTTACTTAACATTTCAATTGTTGGTAGTGTTAAAATGCAGTGAACCAGTGAAAAGGCAACACTGACTGACTGAAATAGGTAACTTCTTGCAATATCATCAACTTTCATCAGCTAAATATTTACTGATAAAAACAACTGTTTAATTCACCTTTGAGTACAACATTTTATTTATTATAGCAATTCGTCGCTTATATTACAACACCATATGCATTGCATATTTGCGGTGTTGTAATATAAGCGACGAATTGTCATTGATTATAGATGTGATTAAAATATTACCGGCCAGTTTAATAGGCTCCAGTTAGCATCTTATGATAAAAATTAATAATGGAACACATTTTTAAGGGATTTAATTTAATGGAAACCTTAACAAAACCTGTGGATAGGACATGAATGAAGTATTTTTATCAAGAAGTTATATTGTACTAAAAACCTTCAATTCATCAAATGCAAGGCTTTTATTGTGTCTCATTTTCCCATACTTGATGGGTTCATATTATAAATTCAATTAATTACCTACACTTTTTCAACATTTACAACAAGTCAAGTTGAAAATAACTCAGCAAGAGTTCTACTTTATTTGGAGAACTAAAGTAGAACTAATACCCGATTATCAAAAATGGTGTGCTTTGTTAATTATTCTTTAGTAATCTGTATTTTAACTCCAAAATTAATAAACACTGCTAGCTAAGTGATTAGCTCTAGATAGCCTATTAATGACCCACTTATTCTTATTTATTCTCTATCTTAGTTTGAAGGTATATAATCAAATATTAACAGATATTGAATATGCTTTATTTGATTTAACTAAAGCTTGGTTAAAATTTAACCTCCTTGGGGTCTGACCAACAGTTAGATAGGCAGCGGGCGGGCTTAACATTATGTTTTACGTTATTATCTAACTTTACTCATATTTCAAATTCACATAAACATTGTAATTTTTTTACAATCTATTTATGGATCAATCAAAACATAAAAGTATTTCTTCTTGAAAATAAATATTAACTACCTTAAAAATAATGGTTTGGCTTAAATTTAATACTTAAAGTATACTATATTGTGTTTTAAAAGTTGTCCAATTGAAGTTGATGTCCCTTTTTATTGTATGAAATGGATGAAATGTCGATTGGACAACCAGAAAAATAAATATACCTATTATGTTTTTTATGTTTGATTAAAAATTAATCATGTACAATTAAAAGTTGATTGACCCTTCATTATGATAAATCTCAAAACAAACAAAAAAAAACAAAGTTAATGACCTCGTTTTTATTTTGTATTTTTTTAAGTTTAACTTAAATAAAGAGCCGATAAAGTAATATCAATGAGAAAGAAAAGAGGAAATGGTATGTCATGCATGTGTGGTAGCAAAATCTAATTCTTAGGCCCATATTTATAAACCAGTCTCAACATTGAGAGCTATCTTGAGATAATACTTGAGATGCTTTTGTTATAGAAATAGCATCTTTGGTATGATCTCAAGATAGCTCTCAAAGTTGAGAGCAGTTTATAAACACGGACCTTAGACCGAGGTCTATCAGAAATATCAGAATGACCGCTGAAATACAATTCACGTGTTAAGCTAAACAAAATTATCATGATCTTCATGGTTACAGAATATTGTAAACATTTACTCACAACTACAACAATTTCTGCATTTCGCTTCTAATTTTTGCAATATTTATCAATCAAAAATTATTAAAAAACTATTCTAATAACAACCCCTTATTTAATTTGTGTAGTAAACAAAACACAAACACACAATCTAATAAAAAAACAGATATGTAATCAAACCCTCTTCCTTTTTAAAAAAAGAGGTTTGCAACAATCAATTCCCTTTGTGCGCGACATCAATGGGAGCGGTTACTGTGTACCTTTCCTTTGATCTCGCCGCCCGCCGCCCTCTGAAGACGCGACAGCGCGCTAATACCGACCGTGCGGGACGAAAAGTCGTATGTCACTTTTTGACAATATTCACAAAGTAATGAAAATAACTTTTTTCTTAGCAACAGTAAAATCAGATTGATTATTATCAGTTAAAAGGATTTGAGTTTTAAAAACTGTTCTATTTAGATTTATTTTTACTCTAGTACTTACCTATTAATTCTAAAAACCAATGCAAACTGCAACTGTTAATTTAATTTAACTTTACCATAAAAAGCGTATCATTCTTATAGCATAAAATGTATGAAATATTAGTTAGGATGTTGCAGAGTTCGGAAAAGTGCAGCGGTTTAATAATGTGTAGGTAGAGAGACAAGTATGTACAAACACAAATACTGACGTACACAACTCTTGTAAACAAATTACAATTTAAATAAACCTACTATATGTCTAGTGTCTATTCATAATTTCATAATTCATTTATTCCATAATATATGTAATTGTGTTAGAAAAAATACAAAATTAATCAATAAATTAAATAAGTTAATCAATCGGCTAAAATCAAAATGGCAAAAATAAACAGGCATGTCTTAAAAATGTTAGTATTATTATAAAAAAATAAATGTTCTATCAGTATTATTATAAAAATTAAAGAACATTTTATTTATTTATTGCCTATTGTTTGCTATGTTTACTTTTTATTATCGTCATAATAGCAAATTTATTGCATTTGGAGTCCAACCTACGGGTTAGAAATACACAGTGTGTGTTATGTATGATGTAGTTCAAAATGTAAGGTGTAGTTCCTCTCCTATGATACTGTTTAAAGAACAAGAATGGCAAAATGTTATAAATATAATATTTATAATTTATAATATAATATAATATTTATAACATTTTGCCATTCTTGTTCTTTAAACAGTATCATAGGAAAGGAACTACACCTTACATTTTGAACTACATCATACATAACACACACTGTGTATTTCTAGAGGTAGTTCTTAATTCTTATACCCGATTCAGCTACTAAATAGTGCAGTTGACAGTAGGCAGTGTGCTTCAAACGAACGCGTCAAAGGTTCGACTGAGCGCAGTCAAGTGGACTTACTGACCCCTTGATCGGCTTACTACCCGCAAAAGACCAAAGTATGCACACGGGATTCGTCTGCGTCGACTATCGAGACGCGACGATGCAAAAAGTATGTGACACAAAAAGCTTTATTTGAAGCTTAGAGGAAAAGATACTTTGTTACTGTGCAGCAATTTTCGTGGAATATTTTGGCTGAATTTTTAATATAATGATAGTTCGTTCTCGACCAACTTTACTTAATCTCGTTGGATAATATAAAAGTTGTCGCCGAATGCGGGCATCTCCCGAAAAGTTACTTCTTTTCGGCAGGTAAGCAAACATCGAATCGGAAACAGGGCTGCGCCGCGGCAGTCCCTTGCCATTGCTGAATCGTCCTCAAATATTTCTGCGAGAATAATAATAGTTTGCCAAAAACTTTAAATGTAGGTAGATACTTACACCAATTTTTCTTTAATTACAATTAAGCTTGATGCTTCACTGCAACAATCCTATTTATCATTAATTTATAAATGTCAAAAGTAGTCAAAGCAATGTATAATTTTTTTGTTACGATGTTTGTTAATCGAAAATAACGATCTAGTTAAAGATTTACATGTTTTCTTGTCCTATTTTCGCACGCTTTATGCTATGATGAATATGATGATAGCGGAGTCTATATGGCTAACGGTGAACTATTCCCACCAGACATTAAGCAAAAACAAATAGGATGATTCGAGACAACCCTGAATCGGAGTAATCATTTAGTGTGTCTTCTGCTAGAAACTTTCAACTCTTTAAGAGATGCGGGCCTCGTTTATGGAGACTCTCGTTGCATCTGTAAGAAATGGTCAGAGTAATTTACGTGCAGGTCGATTGATACAAATACAACAATTTGGTCTTCTAATAATCAACGACAGAACAGCAAAATTTAAAAGCTTATAAACCTAATTCAAATATACGCTGGTAAATCACAGAGTGACCCGACAGTGGCCAAACAGGGCTGGCAAATTGACGGCGCACAATTAATGGCCACCTCTCAGCTAATCGACCGATGGAATTAAATGAACGGACTGCACTAATTGCCCGGTAAGACAAAGGGGCAAACACTCGCCTTTGAGCTATGTCTAGTGTCACTCGAGGCGTGCTCGCCGCCGTGCGTCCCAGAGATCCTGCCGATGCTGGTGCCCGCTGCCGATATTGAAGCGAGACGCCCAATCGATTGCTCGTCCTGCCCAATTACAAATTCGCTTGATTATAATAGGAATCCGAAGGCGTATGGCAGCCAATCTTACCAGTGCCTATTCAATGGATCATTAATGCGAGTCATTTAACATGAAAACATATACAGTTGTGTTTTAGAAGCTGACCTACTTTAAAAATCATTAGGATAAATAACCAATAAAATTTACATTTATAAATGGGTACAGCATTTTCCGGCGACCTATGTCTAACCCTCCTGCCAAACTTGGATATTATAGCAATATACTCCCATGGAAGAGCCTTACGTATGTACGTCCTACTGAGGAATATAGTGAGATCTTGTCATGATCAGACAGATAAGAAATCCTAAGATTCCCAAGTTGTTTTCATTAGAGGTACTGAAACGAAATGTAAAAGATGCGGCGTTGCCGAGTCGTGCCTTTTTTCACCAACTACCGGGTTTATGCTGCACTTTATGACAAAATGTATTTTTATTAAACATCACTTTTATATAAGAGATTATTCGATTAGATTCCGTGGCAACAACTCATGCATTTCTTTTCCTTGCATTCATCTGCACATAACCTTGCATCCATTACCTTGCATCACTACATTTAAATTATTACATTTTGCATCAAACAGATCGTTTATGAATTAACTGTAGACGAATACTTCAATTAACCTGTAAACAATTCCAAGGAGGCTTCTGCGCTTCTGCGCTATAGCTGGGATGGCTTGACTAGCCATACCGATGCTATGTTCACGCATAAAAGAGCCTATCACCGATACCAATACCAATACCAAACAATTCCAAGAGCACCTTTGGCAGATATTGTCTGAAAAGTATTTTAACGATATTTCGCCATGAGGTAGCCAGTTTGTCCAGTGAGCTGGAATGAGGAGATTGCGCGGACAATGCGCGCCAATTACCAGCGCGGGTAGATTTAAAATGTTTCGCTGCAGTTGTACGTCCGCATTCCGGGCGCGGTAATAGCGAGCAATCTGCTCAATACCACGCCACCCAGTCTAATGACCAGAGATTCTCAATGCTTTCTCTACGTTTCATGAAATAGATTAAGATGTTAAACCCCAGTCGCATATACATGGATACACGTAAGAAGCATTTGCAATTCTTGAGTGAGTGTTTGGAATGACATACTTCCCAGGAATCATAAATATGATGTTAAGGGAGTGAATGAGGTGAGGACAGGTGAGAGGAAAGAATGGCAGAAAAAAGGACGTACTGCATGCACTGATCTATAGTACGTTTGGTAGTTGGTCAGGTTTTGCGGCCCTCTGATTCTACGGTCAACCACCAATGATTTTGATTTTGACATGTAGGGTTGCCAGATCGGAAGTCCAAAATATCTGGAAAAAAATTGAAAATGTCGGGATTTTGCAGTTGTTGTCGGGAGAAATTATTGTTTAAAATAAAAATGTAACTTAAATGCCTGTTAGTGAGAAAACGGCCGCGTAGCGCGATTTTTAGTCAGTTTCATCCACTAATTTTGGACTTTTGCCTGTCTATAGTGAATAAAATGGCCGCGCAGCGCAATTTTTATTTAGTTTTATCCAATAATCTTGTAATCTGTGGTTTCATCCGTGAAAATTATTGCTTTCTAGAGAACTTTCGGAACAGCTGATTTTCCGGCAGATTTTTAGATTTTTCGGGAGTCGGAAGATCATTTAAAATTCCGGGAGAATCCAGGCGAATTCCGACCATCTGGCAACCCTAATGACATTGGCTGCCATAGACTGAATTAAAAATTGCAATAAAAACGTCGGTGACACACAAGAAAGATCTATATTTTAATTATTTAAATATGCCCTGAAAATGCCAGGTTGAGAACCTGCAATACCTGCACCTTGTGAGCGTCCCACCAATTATATCGCTCTGAGGCTCCGGGCTCATAAGACACCGCGCGTTTGCAGTTTGGTTACACCAGTTATTTTCTCCGCAAACTTTTATTTATCATTTCCAGTACTGAATCAACCGAATGTCTGTCGTGCGTGGCTGAGATTTTGTATTATTCCTTGAATCATCAATATGTTCCATTTGGCTTTTATCTTAATATTTTATCTCATTGGTAGTTTGTTACAGATCCTATCCTACTAATACGTATTATAAATGAAAAAGTTTAGATATTTGTAATGCATGTTTATAATGTTGAGTAGCCTCAATCATGCAAAAACCGCTTAAACGGATTTGGACGAGCACACAGATAGTTTATACCCTGGATTAAAAATTAAGATAATTTTAATCCCGGTTAAAGATTCCTTAAGGATTACTCAAAAGTCCACGCAGACAAAATCGCGGGCGGAAGATAGCCGTAAATAAATGATCATTACCAAATCTCTTATTGAAAAATGATTTTGCAAACAGAACACTTTGTTAAAAATATAATTCTTTGGATCAAAATTATTAGTCTGTTTAGTCACTGTAATGATTTGTTCCGGATTCATCATATTTCTGACTCGACGAATTCCAGATTCGTCGTACGTAATACAGTCGATGCTATATTATTTATTTATAGTAAGGCTGTGGATTAGTATGGTTTGGTGTGACGTCTTCAAATTTTAATAGGCATCATGAGTGTGATGTGAACATAAATTGTATGGGTGTGTGAGTGAAGGGGCCTCGCGGCGACCGATGCGGCTCCACGGTGCAGGCTGCGCCGGTCGAGTGCTCGTTACTGCACTGCCACACTCGCAACACTAAACTTGCAACTGCAACCCACTGTGATACTGATACCCGTCACATGTATCTGTATCTATCACACATATGCCAAATTGGAGCCAATTATCCCTCTAACAGGTCTAAGAACACATAGTTAGATAGATGTATTTTTTTGTTTATCATTTCTCTTGCTTATAAGGTTTCGATTAAGATGTTTAGTTACAAGTGTCTAAAATACATTTTTCACGTGACACATTGCTTTATGTCATTAGATTGTAGGTTAATCCTGTAATCCAAATCGCAGCTAATCCCACCTATCATTACCAGGAGCGGTAATGTTACCGTAAACTGGCCGTTACGTTTCTTTCAGTAGGTACCTGTCGTCATTTTGCGTCGAGTAGTTTTTGTCGAACCTTAATAAAAAAAAGTTTTTCATGCGTAGTTAATTATAACTCCGCATAAGAGAGCATTATAGCTCTCTTGTTTTGCGGGTTTATGTACCATAGGCAACAGCGTCACTTAACCACTGCTAAGGTTAAAATCGCTTGCACGCCGCGCTGTCACAACCATACGTTTAGTTCGTGCAGGGGCGATACGCGCGCACGCGAATTTTGTTGAAAACTGGTTAAGCGACGTTGTTGCCCATAGTACTTAATGACCAACAATTAATAAATCCTACTATTTTCCTGAATATATCATAAAATAAAAAATACTTTAAATGGTTACAAACCTCAATAAAACATTTTAACAGTTTTTAAATTTAGTAAGTATATTAGTTCATCTACAAATCACTAATGTACTACTACAGAAAATAATTTTGAACCTAACATTATCTTGTTTGTACTGTACACAACAATATAAACGAAATAGAAGCGTGTAAAATATAATTGATAGAACCTTAAGTTGTCAAGAAAAAGTAAAAAGGATTCCGGAAGCAGATAGGTAGCTCTGTTGAAAACCAGAAGTCAACGAAAAAGAAGGTTTGATTAATTGATATTCACTAGTTCACACAGATCGCGGGGAGTCGCGAGCGGCCGGGCGGGTGTGGGAGTGTCGGCTCGGTCAAAGGGCTCTTTGATGTTTGCCGCCGGCTTAATGCACCGCCCGCGGCCCCCGCCCGCCACGCTCATCATTAGCAATTTCCCAGTAATAAATTATCTTTACCGCTATTTATTTGTGCAATTTCACGGGTGCATGGCGGTTCGCACTTCAATATGGTATCGCCGCCACTTATTAGGTCGTCTCGGTTTTTTTAATAGCTCTTTTATTACCATATCCAGTTTCAAAACGGCAGTATTAGGGACTTGAACCTTTAATAATAATTATTTAGTTATCTGTGCCCTTAAAATTACTGTAAATGGATTAAGTAGTTTTTCCAGATGACTCTGTTCTTACACTTCCTATTTCTTGCTATTTCAATGAATTATATTTGTCAAATTCTTGGTATCAGTACCTAATTTTAAAGCCCAATTTCTTGTATTTAGGTATTACACTCATTTTGTATTTGTTGTACGTAAAGGCCGTGTAAGGCCACGTTTGACACGTGCTCGTGAGATCAGAGGCGCTCATTAGCGCTGCCGTTTGTGTCGTGTCGTGTGTGTGGACACCTTGCTGTCCTTTACTTTTTAAACTTCATATTCTAACATTCTCTTTATGAAGTTTCTGTTTGTGTCAGTCCGTCTTTGCTTTGCGTCGCATGGTGAATTAATAAATTATTCCATCCATTCTTCAACTTACTAACAAACAACAATAAGTATCCATCCATAAATATAAAAACAGATATAGAGCACTTCGTATTACCTCATTAATTAAAATATTTAATAAGCAAAACCGGTGCAAAACTGCAAAGTTACATGCGCCCAGGGTTACCAGACGTCAGGAATTGAATTGAGTATTTGTCCTGACATGTAATTTTTGGTCACTGTCAGGATTCCGGCCGCAGTTGAAAAATGACAGGATTTTTTGGATTACTCACATTAAGTAAAATAAACCTTAGAAATTAAGCTTTATTTATTTTTCTCTTTGGCAACATAACAATCGGCTAGGTGCATTTGCAGTTATCAACACAACTAGACCTTAGCATAATGTCAGGCCCTTTTAGTAGAAATCAAGCATTTCGTCAGGATTTTATAGGTATACCATTTCAATCCCATGCAGCAGCGCAGTCAAACGAATAATGAATTGAATTAATTGTCAATAGAATAGAATAGATGGATGAAATTCTCTCACACACATGGCAACAGCTAGAGTTATAGAATTTTGTGTTGTCAGTAGAAAAAGTATTTTTATTAGTACCTGATTATAATTTTATATATAAAATAATACATATAAATATATAATTTGTATATTTCGATGACATACAAAAATAAATTAAATTAATGAACTTCTGATACTGATCTTCTTCTTTTTTAATAATAATATAATGTTTATATAATATTTATATTATTATTTTTTAATATATAATAAATAATGTAATATTAATAATTTGTTAATTTTAATTTATTAATTATATTGATTTTAATTTCTAATGATATAGTTCTTAGGTATTTGAGCTGTTTCATGTTTGCAATATGACCTTGTCTGAAATAAACTAATTTTATTTTTATTTATTTTATTTTATTTGTGCTGGCGATACCATATCAGGTCAGGAAGTATGGAAGAGTTGTGCGAGGAATAGAAGTTTTGCAGGTAGAGAAATATGGAACTTGTACTAAAGAGTCTTCTAAAGAGTCAATAAAATTATTCGTATATTATACTATAAATAACCTTGTATATTGGATTGAATAGAATTAATAAATAAATATTCATATTGTAAGCTCACTCTTAAATAAATTAATATGCTAATAGTGAACTTCAAATGTAAGTGTTACTTTAAGTTATTAATAAAAGTCTCAATTTACACCAACTATTTACTTCACCACTTAATATTATAACTCATTAATCACAAATAACACATCGAATAATACCAATAATACATTGAACAGGGCACCGGAGCGCGCACGCTACGACGGTTCTTATTCAACTGCTCAGTGCCCATCGAAACGACTATCGCAGTTCCTCAAAGTGAATTCAAGTTACAATTTGGCTAAATTCTAATAAATAATATCACAACCTACACGTGGGACGTAATTATGTTAATATAAACAAAATGTAGCTAGCTCATTGAAACTCTACGCGTTATGGTCGCTGTTATCAACAGTTCTAAACACATTACGGAGGCCCAGCACAAGACAATGCTTGCGGTTGTTTCTTGACTTGCTGGTACACGATCTCGTCGCCAGCACGGCCATCCTGCAGTGTGCCTGCCCCAGGCACTTCCGCGGACGCTTTACACCCTAATTGATGGTTTTCAATCTGTGGCATAAAAACACTTCTATTTATGAAATGGTATTTTTTTTATAACGTAGTCTAAGCGCCTCGACCCATCATGATGCTGAGAAATTCTAATAGACAGTTAAGACAGTTGTGACCTTCAGTGCATTATTGCAGTCCCTTTGGTCCTAGGCGACTTTTGCACATAAAGTCTGAAGTACTCAACTGTCACATATTCCTCTGGTGCTTTAGGCAATCCCTTTGGTCCTAGGTGATTCCTGCAACCAGAAGAATAGACTACCGTTAGAATCCTCCCATCATGATGCTCTAGATGTTTGAGAAATAGTAATAGGCAGTTAAGACAGTTGTGACCTTCAGTGCATTATAGCAGTCCCTTTAGTTGGCCGACTTTTGCACATAAAGTCTGAAGGACTCAACTGTCACATATTTCTCTGGTGCTTTAGGCAATCCCTTTGGTCCTAGGTGATTCCTGCAGCCAGAAGAATAGACTACCATTATAATCCTCCCATCATGATGTTCTAGATGTTTGACAAGTACAATAGAGAGTTGTGGCCTTCAGTGCATTATAGCAGTCCCTTTAGTTGGCCGACTTTTGCACATAAAGTCTGAAGGACTCAACTATCACATATTTCTCTGGTGCTTTAGGCAATCCCTTTGGTCCTAGGTGATTCCTGCAGCCAGAAGAATAGACTACCATTATAATCCTCCTATCATGATGTTCTAGATGTTTGACGAATACAATAGAGAGTTGTGGCCTTCAGTGCATTATAGCAGTCCCTTTAGTTGGCCGACTTTTGCACATAAAGTCTGAAGGACTCAACTGCCCCATATTCCTCTGGTGCTTTAGGCAATGCCTTTAGTCTTAGGCGATACCTAACACCATTAAACTTTATTGTCATCAGAGCAAAGCAAATTCATCCCTTTAGTCTTAGGATATATCTCTCAATATCTATAAACATACACAAGAATACGACTCCTTTATAGTTAGGAAATCGTATTTTAGTACACAAGACATCTAGAACATCAAGATATTATAAAACTTTATTGTTATCAAAGCAAAGCAAAGTCATCCCTTTAGTTTTAGGGTACTTCTCTCAACACCTGTAACTAAACACAAGGATACGACTCCATTAGACTTCGGAAATCGTATTATTTCTTGTTACTGTTATTTAATTTAACGTTATGATCACAATAGGTGACAATATTATTGGCTTCATCAATATAAATAAAGTGATTAAACATTGCACATTAACCTCTTAATATCGTAGTTTTACTTTGCCAACAGCTACTTTTCTTTATTTCAAATAAGTACTTCATTGTTCGTCATGTCGGTTACAATCATTGATACATTACAAGATTAAATTTTCGCAAACGGTCTACTCCGTATTAACATTACTAACTCTGATGGATGATTCGTGATCCAATACTTTCTTTTTATCGATTATTTGTTTTGGTAATTCAAACATGTTGCGTTTCACCAAAAAACGACAGTATTTTCTGTTTCCAATCTTACCATAATCACTATATCCTCAGTACTTATTAACATTAAGTTACAAGGAGTCGTAGGCACCGAGTTTTAGCTCACCTCTTTATTTGAGAGACAAACAAGATAATAAGTTGTAGGTAATTGAAAATCTAAGCAGCTGATTTTAAAATTAATTTTAACTAATATAATATTGTTTTCCTTTAGTAATATTGTTTTTAAAGTGTTTATTACAACTTAAATATTATAAGGAAGTGTTTTCTGACAAATCCATTGGGTAGTTTTCGAACTACCAAAACGACCGAGCTTCACCTATCCACCGCCCGCCAATGTTGTTTTGGTGAACATTTCATAGAAAAGGAGAAATCTGTGGAATACTACGCACTAAACCGGGGAAGTACTTTTGTTCCGTAATTTTATTTATATTATTTCAACTTAGACTACATCACTAAGCCAATCAGACTGATTCTAAACATTTATATTTTTCAAAGCAACAGCGTAGGTAGGTACCTACCTACATTTATATATAAACTCACGGCTTGTGTGGCATTTTGGTTCTCAATTATCCCAACTGTTCTTTACTACTTGTACAAAATTCACGTAAAGTGAGTAACGTCAATACTCAATGCGAATTGGCAGAGTCAATTTCTCTTTACTTGACGTGAAGTGGAAGTAAAGTTGAGATGGTGACTACTATTGTCACAGACATTCACTAAACTGTTTACACTTTACAAACATTACACTACTCATAAATACAATACAGCTATAAGTAAAACAATCAAAACATTGTGTAACCATTTTGCTACTTGAATACTATTGTAAAAGTACTATTGTTACTTATTGATTTATTTGGGTCAGTCAGTCTGTCTGTTTAGTGTTATTGATATTTTTTTTGTTTTGACTAAAACATCATCCATGTTTTATTACTATAATTATTTAAATTAAGCATCTCATCTACCTATAGTGTCTCTAACTATAACCAAATAGTATCTGGATTAATTCTTTTATTTTTATAACTATTATAACATTCTTGTGTACCTACATAATGATTAAACTTCACTAAAAGTATAAGACTAAACTAATGTTATAATTTAAATAGGTACTTACATACACTTACTCATAGTTAAAAAAAGGAGTAGGTATAAATAAGTAAATTATTCCCAATTACTTAACAATTGTGGCCTACTGTCTTATGTTTTTAATTTTTTTTTCTTCCAAGTATATTCTCTGATAATAAATAAATAATCAATATTTGTTTTAAATAGTTCCTGATACTGTTGTTTGTAAACTTTCAGGACTTATAAATTCATCATGCTGACCCGTAAGGCTGCAGCACAAAGCACCGAGATGAAGTTGAGGCAGGCACTGCAGGAACTGAAGGAGTCTAGGGATACTTGCAGCCAGCTACTACGTGAGCGAGACGACAGCGAAGAAGAAATCAGCAAAGTTATTGCTCGCAACTCTCAACTGAAGATTGAGATGGCTCAGATGCATTCTGAGTACATGGAAGTAATACGCCAAAGAGACCAGCTCGAGAACACCGTTAGCGGCTTTGATGAACAGTGCAGCACTTACGAGAGGGCCCTGAACCGCATCACTGATTTGGAACGGGAGCTGAACGATGCCAACATGCAAATATTAGACTTCAAGGAGCAACAGCAACTGCAAGAAGTGGACCATACACAGAGTCTTTTTGAGGAGCTCATGATGTCTTCACCTGCTGTACAGTCAGCAGAACAGTTAATAACCAAAGACAGTGACTTTTCACCTCGACCTCAAATTTTAGGTGCTAAGAAACTAAAGAAATATATTAGAATACGTAAATTAATTAAAAAAACAGGAAAACTAATTAGAAAAAATAATTGTTTTTCTAAAAATATTGCTTTAAGAAAAGAACGAATTAGCCTCTTAGATTCTTTGGAAATTTATAGTAGTAAATTAACTGAAAGCAGGCAAATGTATGACCGGGACACTAAAAAATTGCAATTGAAAATCATACAGTTGCATGAGTCACTTGAACTTGTGCAAAAAAAGTACTCTCTTGCGCAGAAACAAATTGATGAGCACATCAAATCTGCCACAGAGTTAGTGGAACTCTGCAATTACAATGCGGACCGGTATGACTCATTAGTAAATAGTCAACTTATTGTTGAATCTTCAGTTGTTCACAATAATGATTCTTATGTAAATAAAATTAGCAAATCTACACAGAGCCTCTGCCATTCATCATCCTGCATAGAAACATTGCAAAGTAGCTATAGTAAATGCACTTTCAAACCAGCATTATCATGTAACTCAAAGGAGGCAAAAACAATTATGTTTTCAGACAAACTAGGTCAGGGATTAGGTTTAGCTCTAAGAGATAAGCTCTCTAAAAAACTTATTAATATTTGTACTCCTGGTGTATCTTTTAACCAAATTGTACAAAATATTAATAAGTCACATATTGATGAAGCCACAACAGTAGTAATATTATGTGGGGACAGTTCCCATATTACAAAAAGGGACATTCTTAAAAATATTAATATTTTATTAACATTACAGTCTGTAACAAGATGTAAAATAATAATTAGCGCTTTCCCTTATGCAAGTAACTTTAACTGGGATCAAAATAAGCGCATTTTTGATTTAAATTTATATATATATAATTTGATAAGTCGTCACAGTGACGTTATTTTATACTTTGACGTTAATAAATTTATTAACACTTTTACATTGACTCCAGATAGTATGTATCTGCCGAAAAAATGTAGGATGCAAATAGCTAATTTGTTAGCTTACAATTTACAGGACTCTGTTACAGCTGTAACTAAGTCCATAAAACCGAGTATTAGTACTTCAACTTCTACTCGGCATATTGTTTCAAATAAAACAGTGACAAACTCAGATTTAAACTGAGGCACAAGACAACAGACAGGCCTAATTGTATCAATATAATTAGTCAAAATATTCAGGGCCTGTCTGGCAAAGATCTAGAATTAGAATTATTTGTTGAATGTAATAATATTCAAATCATTTGCATTACAGAACACTGGCTAAAGCCTGGTGATATGTCATTTAATCTAAATAATTTTCAACTAGCAAGTGCGATGGTTAGGCAAACAACTATTCGTGGCGGTTCTGTAATTTTTGTGAATAATAATATAAAGTATAAAGAAAGAAAGGATATTGTGAACCTTACATCAGAGCGCCATGTGGAGTTGTCTTGTATAGAATTAGATAGCATGATTATTGTGTCTGTATACCGCCCCCCTAAGGGTATCTATGAAATATTTGAATCTGTCATGGAAGATGTTCTAAAAAAGTTAAGGTTAAAAAATAAACCAGTAGTAATTTGTGGCGATTTTAATATTGATATTCTTGAGAGCAATTCTTCGACCACTCGTTTTCTGGCATTATTTAAAAGTTTTAATTTGCATAATAAATTTTTAGAACCCACTCGGGTAACTGAACACTCCGCCACTTGCATAGATAATGTTTTTTCAGAATGTGATCCGGAAAACAAATTCGTTTTTAGTAATATTTCATCCGACCATTACGGTTTGAAAGTTTCATACGCTGTGAACGTTATAGATACACCTAAGAATGTAGAATGCAGACCTATCACAAAAAAGGGATTGGACAATTTTAAAAACAACATTGATGAACAAATTTCTTTATTGCCATGGATTTCAGATAATCCTGATGTTTTGTACGGGAACCTCTTTCATTTAGTTAGTAATGAGTTTGATGAATCATTTAAAATCAAAACTATTAAATGTACTCAGAAATTACGGTTCTGCGATTGGGCTACGACAGGTATTTATAAAAGTAGAAACAGACTTTATGAACTTTACAAGCTTAGAGAAACTAACCAAAGCCCAGGTTTTTTAGAACATGTTAAAAAATACTCGAAGACTTTCAAAATGCTATGTGCAGTTGCAAAGTCTAACTGCATTAAAAAGCAAATTAAAAACTCGAGTAACAAAACTAAAACAACCTGGGATATCATTAATCGTGAAACTGGTAAAACTAAAGCACGGGAAAATAGCCTAACGCTTAATATTAATAATGAATTAATAAAATCAGATAAAGAAATTGCTAACATTTTTGATAAGTTCTTTGTAAACATACCAGTAGAAACTACATCAAATTTGGATTCCTCACCAGCGGCTGCTGTATCTATGCTAAAGAGACATGTGGCTGAAAGTGATTCATTGTTTAATTTTAAATGTATTAATGCTTTAGATATAATAAAAGCTTTCAAATCTCTAAAAATGAAAAGCTCCACTGATTTATGGGGCATATCAGTTAAGGTTATTAATAATATTGTGCATACTATTGCCCCTTATCTTGCTGACATTTTTAATCGGTGTATTGATCAAGGAATATTTCCTGATCTTATGAAGTTTAGCAAGGTAATACCATTGTTTAAATCAGGAGATAAAGAAGACCCTAGCAATTACAGACCAATATCGATATTACCTGCCCTAAGCAAGATTTTTGAAAAAATAATACTTGAGCAATTATTAGGTCATTTTAATGTAAATAAACTTCTGCACAATAAACAATTTGGCTTTACTAAAGGTCGTTCCACAACTGATGCTGGGGTTGCGCTTTTGAAGCATGTCTTTGAGGCTTGGGAGGGGTCTCAGAATGCCCTTGGCATTTTCTGCGACCTGTCCAAGGCTTTTGATTGCGTGGACCACTGGACGCTGCTGTTGAAGCTAAATCATTACGGTGTAAAAAATAATGCCCAAAAATTAATACTGTCGTATCTCAGTTCAAGGACTCAAACAGTTAATATCAATGGAGTAAGTTCATCAGGTTCTCATGTAAAAATGGGCGTTCCGCAAGGCTCCATTTTGGGCCCTTTTTTATTTTTAATATATATAAATGATCTACCCTTTTTTGCAGAGAGGTTCTGTGATATTGTTTTGTTCGCAGATGATACTTCTTTAATATTCAAAGTTGACAGGAATAAAACTGATTTTGACGATGTGAACAAGGCACTCTCGCAGGTTCTTACTTGGTTTAATGTAAATAATCTCCAGCTTAATGCTAAGAAAACCAAATGTGTTAAATTCACTTTACCTAATGTACAGGCGTATCCCACTGAAATTGTAATCAATAATGAGAAATTAGATTTGCTCGATTCAACAGTTTTCTTGGGTGTTACTCTTGACAGTAAACTTCAATGGAATATGCATATCGCAGCTCTGGCTGGCAAGCTCAGCTCTGCTGCCTATGCTATTAGAAAAGTTAGACAGTTAACAGATGTAGAAACTGCTAGATTAGTGTATTTCAGCTATTTTCATAGCATCATGTCATACTGTATTCTTTTGTGGGGGATAGCAGCCGATATAAATACTATTTTTGTTTTACAAAAACGAGCAATAAGAGCTATTTATCAACTAAGTTCTAGAACATCTCTTAGGGATAGATTCAAAGAAATTGGTATATTGACAGCAGCATCACAATTTATATTAAACTGCATACTTTTTGTGCGTCGCAATATTAACTTATATACAAAAAATAGTGATTGGCACAATCGGAACACCAGAAATAAAGACAAACTTGTAATGCCTCAGTATAGATTAGAAAAAATCCGTGGTTCTTTCATAGGTCTTGGTATAAAGTTTTATAATAAAATTCCAAGTAATATTTTGGATTTACCATTTGAAAACTTTAAGACTCATGTAAAGAATTGTCTTCTTAAAAAAGGATACTATACCGTTAAAGATTACTTAATTGATAAAACAGCTTGGTCGTAGATTTTTCTATTCTATGTGAAAATTGGGAGAATTGTCCTACCTACTTAAAATGTATTGTAAGCTTTTTGACTCGACGCCTTAATGCGGGTAGCTTTAGTATGTCATGCTCACTTTAAACATTTCTGCGGTGGTGTCGTGTGAGGCGGGTCGTTACGTTCCCTCAAATATGGTTGAGCGAAACGATGGCTGGTTCATGCGTCATGCTCGTGAACGGGTGCTGCCAGTGGGAATGGGTCTGCTTCTGTCTGCTTGTACTAAGGGCGTCGCATATTTTTTTTTCCTGTTTAATATTATCAATCAGTATGGCACTTCTTACTCAAAACATAGAATTAATAACTAATCCTTGTTTTGATTTCTCACTTTTTTATTGCTAATGACCAAAATGATTATTTGGCTTTCGTTATCACGATGTTTTCGTATTTTTTTGTCTATAGTTTTGTAAGTAAAGGCCTATGAAAAGCTTTTGGATATTAGTTTTCAATTCGGTGCCTTAGGATGGGTAGCCTAAGTATGTCATGCTCTCTTTAATCATTTCTGCGGTGGTGTCGTGTGGGGCGGGTCGTTACGTTCCCTCAAATATGGTTGAGCGAAGCGATGGCTGGTCCATGCGTCATGCTCGTGAACGGGTGCTGCCAGTGGGAATGGGTCTGCTTCTGAGTACCTATCTTAACGCATATTGAATTGTAAAAATTGCGTTTTATTTTTATGTCTTGTATCAAGTGTTTTTTTGTTAGAGTAGCAGACAGAGTGATTTCTAAACTAGTTGAAAGTTATTTACTCTCACGATTATCTAACTGAATGTAGTAGATATTTAATTTTAACCTAACTACCCATTGTGTGTAACCTTTTGATAACTATTGTGATGGAAAATGACCTCACTTTAAATGTGAAGCTCATTTTTCAATCTTGACGAATCTGTATGAAATATACAGGGAGAAAAAAGCAGCCCTTGACGAGTTTCTTGCCGGTTCTTCTCGTTACAAGGTCTCCCGCTTAGGGTTTGCGAACCGATGGCGTAGCTTCTATGACATTCACAAGTGCTTGTAACAGCCTAGACTGAATAAATTAATTTGAATTTTGAATTTTTTTTTTTGAAAAAAATTTAGTTTATTCAGCGCCTAGTAGCGCATGCTGTCGTTCCATGAAAAAGTAGATAAATAAAAGCCACAACATTATCAGTAATTAGGTCAAACTCTGATATTATTATGTAAATTAATCGTGCTTGTAGGTAGGTACTTACAATTTCTGTATCATTTTTACGAGATACCTTCTTGCGTTTCCCGGGAGGCGGGAGTGACGGTGTCAGAGCCCCGCTGCTGCCGCTCGTGCTCGTTTTTAGGATTCCGTACCAACAAATTTGTACGGAACCTTCGGTGCGCGAGTCCAACTTGCACTGGTCCGGCTTTTTTTTATATAATAGTCACCCACTTAATTTTTTTGTCGCCCGCTTTAATTTTTATTCGGACACTTGGAATTTTCATTGTTAACTTAGATATTATTTCTCACTTTAAGGAGCTCAATTTACGTGTATTTTTTTATAATTCACAATTAATCGATCGTAGGTAATATCCCATTTTCTTTTATGCTTTCCCAATGATAATTTGCGTGAGAAACGTGCCACTTCTGATGTAAGCTCACTCTTAAATAAATTAATATGCTAATAGTGAACTTCAAATGTAAGTGTTACTTTAAGTTATTAATAAAAGTCTCAATTTACACCAACTATTTACTTCACCACTTAATATTATAACTCATTAATCACAAATAACACATCGAATAATACCAATAATACATTGAACAGGGCACCGGAGCGCGCACGCTACGACGGTTCTTATTCAACTGCTCAGTGCCCATCGAAACGACTATCGCAGTTCCTCAAAGTGAATTCAAGTTACAATTTGGCTAAATTCTAATAAATAATATCACAACCTACACGTGGTGGACGTGGGAAAACAAAATGTAGCTAGCTCATTGAAACTCTACGCGTTATGGTCGCTGTTATCAACAGTTCTAAACACATTACGGAGGCCCAGCACAAGACAATGCTTGCGGTTGTTTCTTGACTTGCTGGTACACGATCTCGTCGCCAGCAATATAACAAATGCTCAAACGGAAAAATCAAGAGTAATTAATTTCTAAAATTTCGACATCAGCCATTTTGATATGTCCCTTCTGGAGCACTATAATAAGCAAGGACTTTGCTTATTATTGGATGAGGAGGATGGGCCATAACCATAATCCACCACGCAGGCCCAATGCGGTTTGGTGAGTGTTAACGACTGCAAATGTAGCCAGGATCAACGGCGTGCCTACCGAAGGACGGATGAACTCTAGACAGTAAATTTTTGGTCACCCATCCCATGATCGACCCTTTCGAAAGTTGCTTAACCTCCATAATCGCAAGGCCAGACGCTAAACCACTGCTCTACAGAGCTTCTAAAACTTGTTTACTATGAAATTGTGATATGAATTATTGACATGAGCAAGACCGCAGGGCGTCGTCGTAACATAATTAACAAAAGTTGAAATCAATCAGAGACGCATAAGGCAGGGGGAGGGGGTGTGAGAGTTCGCGCAACATCAAAGGCGAGATCAAAGGCGGCCGCAGGGCTGTCACCGTGCCGAATAATCATCACAAAGTAATCTTAAACAGTCAAAAGTTTATACATTTTTTTGTAAAATGTAATTTGTTTTGGGCCGTATATTAAAAGCATTGTTAAGTGCAGCCCCAATAAATATTTATTGAATCAGTTTTTGACGATGAAGTTGTAAGTTAATTAATAATCAATTAACTTGGTGAGAGTCTACGCCGCTGTCCATACATCAAAGGGAAGCGAAAGGTCACTTAGTAGGGCTGTCGCTAAAGTATTTTTATCCAATTATGTCGTAAGATTTTTTAGTTTGACTTTGAACATGTTTTGTAGTATTTGCTGGAGTATATAAACAATTAGTTTTTCCAACTTTTTTGTAATATTTTGACTAGCTTAGCTACGTAGTCCTACCTAGATGGGTTGCTCTGATCCTGTCAAATTTGATTTTTATGAAGCCTTTTTAGGGTTCCGTACCAAAATGGTAAAAAAGGAACCCTTATGGTGTGACTCAGTCTGTCTGGCTGTCACAGCTGGATATCTCGAGAACTACTAATGGTATCAACTAGAAATTTGGAATAGTTTAAGATGACATTAGCCCAACTATTTTGCAAATAAGAAAGAAATAAAAAAAAAATATTTTTTTACAACAGAGACTGAAAAGGGGTCTTAAAAATTTGAAGTTGTGCGACTAGGGCATGGGTATCATATAAAAGAACGCTGTTTGAACATTTTGAATTTTTTTTTCCTTTTTTGTTAGGCCGCATAGTTTTTGACTTATGATGGAAAATGTAAAAAATAGTTCTATGTGATAGCAGTTTATATAAAGATTACAGGAAAAATAAAACGATGTCTCAATATAGCACACTTTTTTAGAAATTATCAAATTTCTGAAAAAGTTAACATTAATTCCACTATCGGTCAAGAGATAGCGCTGACCTAAAACTGCAATAATAATTTTATTATTTTACTCTGCAGTGTATTTATTATGATGGTACGGAACCCTCGGTGCGCGAGTCCGACTCGTTCTTGACCGGTTTTTATTTATTTAAATACATAATTAATTGCAATAATTAAAAATAATGCATGAATG
This sequence comes from Agriphila geniculea, assembly GCA_943789525.1. NCBI lineage: Eukaryota > Metazoa > Arthropoda > Insecta > Lepidoptera > Crambidae > Agriphila > Agriphila geniculea. The sequence continues at coordinate 1,394,551 of OX038874.1, forward strand.
AATGAACCTACAATTTTTTTTTATTCCCAATATATCTATTTTCAATTCAAATTACTACTGATGTTTGTAAAAATGCGATGTCGATGTTTTCAGACAAACAAGTGGGAAACGGGGATACCAATACGCGAAATTAGTTCGCTGCAGGGAAACCAATATAGTTGTAGGTTGTTGGGGCCCTTCAGAGGTCGTTCGTTTGGCGGCGCGCGACAAAGCGACCGCGATTTGGCTGTTGTTTGACTCACCCGCAAGAAGTCGCGCTCAACTTACTTGAATTTCAATAATCTTGTATTACTTGAAGTCAAAGATTTTGCTTGAAGTGCTATATTAACATTGCTAACCCATATGTTTGTGTTATACGACAATGATCAGTAATCTGCTAATGTGGTTATCTGATTTGATGTCATTTACCTGAATTGTCCGCTGACTTTTTAGGTATTCTGCTTTTATGTCATCCTGACCAAATAGTATTCTCTAACTGGTCATATGCCCAACAATACAGAGCAAAGTTAGTTTTCTTTCTAATGTTTGAACTTTGATTAGATTATACAATTTACAGTTTACACTTTTTTGGCGAGTAAATTGCTGAAGTCGTACGTAGGCAAGGTGTTATGTTACCATATCAGCAACAAAGCGTGGCGTTGTTAAGGGAGTAGACGCGCATCACATTCCATTTTGTTCCACAAATGATCAAAACAACTCTGGGCGAGCCGTAATGAGGGCGAACTTTAAAAATTACTATTAAATTATTAAATAAATATAAGTATTTACAAAACACGCAATACATTAGACAAATACCTCATTATTCCTAAGAAAAATAAAAAAATACTTTAGAATCCGTAAATACCAGCAAAAAAACATGTCAAAGTGTACCGATTTGAGCAATTTTTTTAATATTTTAATTCTCTGTGATTAAAAATATTTTTTAAAATTTTCTCTCTATAGGGAACTCCTTGACAATACAAACAATAAGTGAAAAAATAAATATGAGTCGTATTCTTATTTGTTACAGCTAAAATGTTTGTGAAAAATACCTCTGATAAGCAAATTTGAAATTCCACTTGAACAGATTGTCTTCGTTTTAAAATACCTGATAATGTATGATGTTTTTCTCTCTACACGGCACAAATTTTAGAATTTTGCTTCCTAAAACTAAAGTTTACAAGAACAGTAATGCTTTCATTCTTTAAATAACTTCATTGGAAAAACGCCAATTTCTTTGAAATGCCGATATACAGCCTTAATGCTGTAGCTGTAATGAAGTACCTGTATAAAATAACACCCTTTGTGCGGCGCCTGCGCAGCCCGCGCTCGTACCCGCTGTTCTCTCATGACAAACCCCGGCCAACTGCTCTACAAAACTTTTAACTTTTTACCTTGGACGAATTCTTTTTACATAAGATAAAAGATCAATTGATATCATACGACAAATACATATTCAAGGTCATTATGTTATTACAAAACTTTTCTTTCTTATTTACACAAGGTTTGTTATTATTTAATTTAATTTGTTATTATATTCCACTTATATAGATCGCGGCATTATTAACTGATCTAGGTTTTTAAATTTGAGATTTTTGCATTCACTATGCTATATTTAATTTTTATACAATATTTACTAAAATAATAATCGGCTTCGATTCCCGTCCGAGAATTGATCTGGTGCGAGTCGTATTTTTAGGGTTCCGTACCAAAAGGGTACCCTATTACTAAGACTCCACTATCCGTCTGTCCGTCTGTCGCCAGGCTGTATCTCGTGAACTAGAGAAAATCTCAGAAAATAGCTAGACAGTTGAAATTTTCACAGATGATGTATTTCTGTTGCCGCTATAGCAACAAATACTAAAAACAGAATAAAATAAATATTTAAGTGGGGCTCCCATACAACGAACGTGATTTTTTTACCGCTTTTTGGTACGGAACCCTTCGTGCGCGAGTCCGACTCGCCCTTGGCTGCTTTTTTTCTAGTATATTAGTAATAATTTAATAACCTTGATCAAAGTAATTTGATCAAGGTTTATTTTAAAACTCTCATAAAATACTTATGAATCATGATCACAAAGAATTATTTCTGTACAGTTACGAAAACAAACGATACGAACATCTATGGTATTGCATCGGGCCGTGATTGTCGGCGGGCAGGTGTGTGCGCGGGTGTACCGCTCAAAGCTCGCCACAATATTTATCGGCGGCCTGTATCAGTGCGGCACAAAGCCACGCCGGAAGCCTTCCGCGCCGCGCGACTTGCCGCCGCCCTCAAGCTAGAGGAGATAGCGAGAATTGGCCCTAGTAGGACGGCCAGAGAAGACGGCGTCGGGCGAACCTGTTTATCGCAGGTCTTTTCGAAAGCAGGAGGTGCTACGCGCTGTGGTAAAGAAAGCCGAGTGCGACCCGCATTCGATCCTGGTCCAAGACGTTCAGATGAACCCGCAACGAAAAAGACACATGTTACTGCGATGTCCGATGGCGGTGACAAAGGCTTGCTAAGGGAGGGAACCGGAAGTTGACAGTCGGCTGGAACACCGCTAGGGTAAATGTGTTGGCCACATTACAGATGAGGTGCTTCCGTTTATGGGAGTGGGGAACAATAAACCACAGTGCCCCTCGCAAGTAGATCGTAACTCGTTGTGCTTCAGGTGCGGGAAGCCGGGACATGCTGTTGCTGGGTGCAGAGCTGAGCCCAAGTGTGCCCTCTGTGCCGATAGCTGTCGGCCTCATGGGCATGTAATGGGCAGCTTAAAGTGCGTCCCTCCAGTGATTAGGGGTAATCGCCCCGAACACGGAGAAGTCACGGCAGTAGAAGCGCAAGTGCCCACAACAGAAGATATGCCTGATGAGACCTCTCCAACCCCAGCAGCCAAGGCGTTGGCGTAGCTGATGCTTGGGGTACGCCCCCGGATTGCTTCCCACTCATCTCCTGAGAGAAGAGCATGGGAGCGCTTCTCAATTAAATGCGCCAGAAGTGTAAATGTGTATCAAAATGTTTATTGTCCGGAAAATTATGGAATCGCAATTTCATGCGCAAGTATTACATCGCTTCAGCGCTGTTCTCGGGCCAGATCTTTATCTGGCCCATTGTTGACTGCCTCTATCGCTGGATTCCTTTTTACACAGAGCCTTTGACGCCGGGCTTTGTTTGCCCGAAGATCGAGACACCGGATGGAATCGATGCGTTACCTCGTCTGCAGCCCGCGACGATTGCAATGACTTATTAAATGGTGGTCCTTCGCAGCCTGGAACAAAATTGTTTCTTTGAAGTAACGTCTGTACAATCATAGATAGCATTTGGATGAAGTGCATTCCAAAAAGAAAATTTTCCGTGAAGTTTTTCATACACTCGCTTACGCACAATTCAAGTGGACTGATTTATTTTAAGTTTTAAAGTTGGTTTGCTTTATCGCGTTTACTCGTCTAGTTAAAACGACATCCTTCTAAAACTGTGAACGTTCGCTAAGTAACAGAATAACTGCCGGTAAATGGCGCAGTTCAGCTAACAGTGAAGTTAGTTTGTCCATGTTACTCGTTGACAATGCAATTTCAGTTAATTCGATCGCGGCGAGTGCTCGGATATTAAACCGATTATGAACAAGCCGAGGTGCCCCGGCGCATTACCGCTGCGAATACGACAGCCTTCCATTGTCGCTCGTGTCCTGCCTGCGGCGGTGAAGACAACTACAATTTTATCCTACTGTAATGCAACTCGCAGTGGATAAAAAAAGTTACTTTTGCTCTTTGAGCTATCAAAAGAAATATCAATAGACTCCAATAATTTTCAATTTCCTACTGAGTATAGGCAGTAGGCACTTTAAAACGTTTCGATGCCGTGGGATTCCGAAACAAATTTTTAACATACGATCGTATTTTCCAAAAAAAACCGGCCAAGTGCGTGTCGGGCCACGCGCCATAGGGTTCCGTAGTTACCTTATACCATACCATATTTAATACCACCTATTTTTTTTCGTCTGTAAAAATAACTTTGTTTTTCACAGTGTTGGTATGAATGACAAAGTTATATTTGCGGTTTCGGAAAATGTGCTATATCTCGAAAACTAATTACTATATCTCGTTCAAACCAATTTTGGTTGAAAGTGTTTATTAAGATCTACAGCATATATTTTTTTTAGATTTTTCACTCTCTTATTTCAAAAGTTAAAGGGGGGGGGACACACATTTCACCACTTTGGCGGTGAATATCTTTCAAACGGTTGACTTTGAGAAAAAGTTGTCTTAGAAACCTCAATGTCATTTTTAAAGACCTATCTATAGACACCCAACACGTGTTGGTTTGAAAAAAAAAAATTTTTTCAGTTTCAGTTCCATGTATGGGGAGCCCCCCCTTAATCTTTTATTTTTCTTATTTTTGTATTAAATTCGTTAAGCGGTTAACAGAATACATCTACCTACCAAGTTTCAACTGTGTAGTCTTAATACTTTCGGAATAAAGTGGCTGTGACATACGGACAGACAGACAGACAGACAGACAGACAGACAGACATGACGAATCTATAAGGGTTCCGTTTTTTGCCATTTTGGCTACGGAACCCTAAAAAAGAAGCCTAATGAGGTGATTTAAGAATTGTCGCATTTAATTAACTGTGAAGAAAATTATGCTATCAAAGAAGAGAGTAAACAACTCGAGAAATACCATCTCATCTCAAACAGAACTACTTTACCCTCCTTATGTTTCTTTCAACTCCTTGGTGCATGCACGCTTTGAAGGGATTTCGTGAAACTTGCACGGGCTACATGCAATGCATAAGTTTTATTTAGACCCGTAAAATGTCCTAAAGCAAATGCTTCACTTTTATAAACCTTGGATGAGTGAAGGAGTTGCACAATGAATTAAGGCTTAAGACTTGTTTCATTGTGGAACTACTTTTCCGATCTAGTTAATTTGATGTAAAAGCTAAACTGTAAGACGGACTAGTATTGAGGCCATTTTGAGTTGAGTTGATTCGGTCGCGAGCTAACCGCACCTTGAGTGCTCTAGCTGTAGGATTTAATAAACCCATTGATGTTTTGTGAACCAAATTCACTTGCTAAAATAGGTCTTTTTAAAACAAACGGTAAAAATTTATCATATGACTACTAATTTTATTTAATCTACACAAAAATATTAATTCACATTAGGATCAACAATAAAAAGCCGGTCGCTTTCAGTGTCGAATGAACAAAACGGAATTGATATCGTATGTAATTGGACGTCAGCTTTAGCCCCTTCGCATCTGTTTTAATAAAAATAAAAAAACCGGTCAAGAGCGAGTCGGACTCGCGCACCGAGGGTTCCGTACAATCATAAATATATTTGGATATGTTACTTTAGTACAGTCTTTAAAAAAGTAGGATAAACGGCAGACAGGTGGAAGGGCGAACAGGCGGACAGTTAATTTACAAATCTTAACCACAGTTGCTTATGGTGACTGAAAAGCGTTTCAGCCGCTCCACATTGCAAACTGTTTATATTACTAAGTAGGAACTTATTCTTCGTTTATTCGTACGGCAAATAGTAGGTAATTTATATTAGAACCAGTCACCAATTATTACTGTAGTATTAGGTTGCGCCATCTCTTGACCGATAGTGGAACTATTTTAATTCGCAAGTCAGCATTCTTAGGTCACCGCCATCTGTTGACGGGTAGTGAAACTAAAGAATTATTGTTTGTTTTTTGAATTTCTAAAAAAGTGTGTTATATTGAGACCTCGTTTTATTTTTCCTGTAATCTTTACGTAAACTACTATCACATAGAATTATTTCAGATTTTTCTCTTTGCAAACTTCGGAGATAAGGGGGGGGGGGAACGGTATTTTTTTTTACATTTTTCATCATAAGTCGAAAACTATGCGGCCTAAGAAAAAAGAAAAAAATGTTTTAAAATGTGCAAACAGCGCTCTTTCATATGATAAACCCACACGCACTAGTCACCTCACTTCAAATTTTTAAGACCCCTTTTCAGTCCCTGTTGTAAAAAAAATATTATAATTTTTATTTCTTTCTTATTTGCAAAATAGTTGGGCAAATGTCATCTTAAACTATTCCAAATTTCAAGTTGATACCATTAGTAGTTCTCGAGATATCCAGCTGTGACAGACAGACAGACTGAGTCACACCATAAGGGTTCCTTTTTTACCATTTTGGTACGGAACCCTAAAAATGATAAAGAGGATGGTTGGAAAATGTCATCGCCGCCATTGAGGACACTCGACACCGCTCAATACAGGCGATTGCTGTCAAAGGCGGAGATTTAATCCGAAGGAATGATTTAATTACAAAGTCGCAACACGACCCGAGCTCACGCAGACGCAGAAAGAATGAAAAAGCCACCTCAAACTCAAAGAGATATCTAAATGAGAGCATTCACTCCTTTCTGTAAGGACCAGCTGAATATTTTATAGATGCGCCTTACGTTCGGTGTGTGAAGTGCCTAATGAGGCTTTGTAAGGATTAAACATGTTAAGAAGAAATTTCCCTTTGAAACCGACAGCGTTTGCAACGCTCGTGGCGCGCTAAGTTCTTTTTTGTCGAGAGGGTGACATAATTGCCTACATTTGATTTGCTTTGTGCTTATTATGAGGCTCGAGTTCAATTTTAATGTCGAAACAAACTCTTCAATCACTTATTAAATCCTTTGTAATTCTCGCTCAGGCACTGTCGTAGTCGAAGGTCTCAACTCAACAAAAAAGAATGTTTGATGTAAATAAAAATACCCTATACTATAGCAACATGCAACTATTAAAAGGTTTGACACGGTATTGAAAGTTCGAAAAATATTATTTCTAGTTCTCTCTTACCCCTTGCCAGGTACTGGGTACTGACACATCATTATTATCGTACTTTTACTTTATTCGAAGGTGGCGAAGTTCAGATTAAATAGGTAGTAGGTACTACCGGTAAACTTTATAGCAATCGGGCAAAGTCAATCTAAAGAGAAGCGAAGAAATTAATATCGGCCCGCGCCGCGCCGCTTTGTGCCTCCCAATCAATTCTTGTATTACAGACATTTTTGCACCAGGAGGGTCTCCAATTCTTCATCTCCATGGGATGATGCCAAGACTTTAGCCACAGGACGAAAAAAGTCGAAATATAATTCTCAGTTGCTGCCTTATGCTCGATTCGATTAATTCGGCCGTATTTATTCTACATAGACGACGCCGTCATCATGATAAAAAAAAATTGTACATAATGAAAATCCTGATGCGCTGGATTTTAATGCAATTTTTATTTTAGCCATATTTTGAAGTCGTTACCGTTAAAGCTTCCTGGGTTAATTGATATTTGATGACCAGTGTTTATTGCCGGGATCTTATGTGATTTACAATTAACTTGTAATTAATTAATTAAACGTAAAAAAAAGTATTTGACGGCTTTTAACAGTCAAATACTAATAATAATTGTCCCAAAACAGAGTAAACGATGGCACCCCCAAAGCAGACGGCCCGGGCCAGCATCAAAGGCGGATTTATTATTTAAAGTGAAAGTTATTGAGTTTCGCTAAGGTTAAGTGAGCCTTTGCCCCGCTCATCTGCGAGGCGCGAAGAGCCGGTGTCGGGTCGCTTTCTACTCTACGTATGTTCTAATGCGGACAAATTATTGAATCTTTTATTACCCATTCTCGGTATTTGTTCTTTTATCATCGAAGGAGTGTTTAATATGCTACTGGAAGTCGTAGCGTAGGTGGTAGGTAGATAGATGGATTTTTGTTAACGTAAGCATCTCTAGATTCCAATTTCTTATAAAGTCAGTGGTGCCAGCTTAGGGTAATTTACCCTAGATTTAGAGTAAAAATTATCCGACACCAAGAGAGACATAAGACACATTGCCCGTGCGAGTGAAATGAAATTACAGCATACCCATAGTATAATTAAATACAAGAAAAATATTTCTTTCCACTACCTATTTCTTTCTTCATGGGAATTAAATTGAGAGCCAGCCTAGGGTAGTGTGAAAATCTGATCTGGCAACACTGTATAAAGTTCCTGTTCTGATATTTTTGTGTTCGACGAGCCTGAAAAGCAGAAATAAAAAATTGTTTAAAAAAACAAAAAACCGACTTCAAAAAACCTACCTCTAAAAAGCAAGAAATAATATTTGTAATAATAATAACACGTCTATTGAAGTCGGGTGGGGCTGGAGTACAAATTCCTTTTTTTTTATTCTAAAAGCCCCACCCGACTTCAATAGACGTGTTTTTATTATTACAAATATTATTTCTTGCTTTTTAGAGGTAGGTTTTTGAAGTCGGTTTTTTGTTTTTTTAAACAATTTTTTTTTTTATTTATAGTGTAGGTACCTTTTGTATTAGGTAGTGTAGGTATATTATTTAGGTAGAAAAATCGGCTCAGCCAAACGTGAGTTAATCGCGGAGAAACATACATACATGCGGGTCAAACTACGAACCTCCTTTTTTAAGTCGGTTAAAGAACTACACTTAAGATATCCCTTTTCAAACAAAAAAAGAATTATCTTATTCAGTTCATAAACAAAGAAGTTATACGACTGATCATCGAGGTAGTTCACACAAAAATCATACTATTTTCGTGCTTTTTTCAAGATTACTTGAAAAGTACTGAACCGATTTCAAAATTTTAAAAAATGGGACCAACTTGGAAGTTTACCTAATGTAATAACGTTTGAATTATTTCAATAGGTTCAGCCGTCTTCGAGTAATCGGTGTACATACAAAAAACAAAAAAAAAACGGGTCGAATTGAGTACCTCCCTCCTTTTGAAGTCGGTAAAAACATTGAAGTTAGCACAAATTAAGTGCTCAAAGATTTTGCCGAAAATACATAATTGTATTCTAATCCAAGATGTCGCTTGTCCAGTTTCTGCTATCCGAAGACTTTCTGATTGATTGCGATGTCAATAAGTTAATCCTGCCTGTAACTAGTTAAGATAGTTGTGACTGTAGTCATCAACGTCTCGGCCCAAACGCCAGGTTTGGAGCCAGCCCGGTGGAACTGGAGCAAGTTGGATTAGTTTGTCTTCATGTGCTGCAACTTTGGTAATATCACCGCTAGATGTCGCTGTACAAACAACACTGGGGATGATATTAATTGAACCTGTGGAGATACAAATATTGATACAGTATAGATAACTGTAATTTCAAGATTGGGAAGGAAATTTTGGTAATTTAGTGCAATTAGAAAATTGTCAAGCGTTCAAGAAAAAAAGAATGTACATTACATAGTCCAAAAACTAATTCGTTTTCTCAAACCCAAAAGAGTTCAAGAGTCACCGCTCGTTTTGTAAGTTTACATTAGTGGCTTGCGTTCGTCATGTCTTCATCCAATTGAGCGACAACCTCTCCCAATTTTGCGGGATTGTATTTATTTTAAAATGTTGCATTTTGTTGACGTCGCTGCGACGGCCGCTGCATTATGCAGATTGTCGGCGGGTGTCGCAAACCGAATTTATCGCGATGCCTGCGCATTGCCGATTCAATCCGCGGGAAACAGCTGCCTGCCGAGACGAATAGAAAAATGTACCGACCGACGAGCCGTGACATACGGACGTAGCTGAAAATCATTGAAGATATATTTATTAGATTCGAATCCTATTTATTGTAATCTTGTTGCTAAGTACTAGGTTGGTAAAGTAGGCTCTGAAGAATGTGTTCGAAGTTGTTTCCCTTTCTCAAACTTTTTTAAGGCAATAGTTTTTAGAATGATGTTAAATCCAAATTACATTTATTTGTTGATGATCTAAAACGTAATTTGTCAGCGATACCATTTAAACATCTTGGGATTGCGGAGTCCTTATAAGAGCGATAGTTACGAAAATTATGCTCTTCCATTCCGACTTCAGAAGTTCAGATTGCTGCTTCTCAATGCTGAGTTTTACTATCATGAATAAAAATTTATTTTATTTTATTTTTTATTTCAAGGAAGACCAACGGCAACAAACAATAATAGGCAATAAGTATAGCAGTGGATAGCCACTTAAAGGTCCTCACAAATAGTAATTAAAAATGATAAATTAATACTTACGAACTAAGATTACACATCTCATTTGATAAACTACAGTTGCTCAATAAAATAACAAAGTTGATAGGTATCGTAAAATTAAGTGTTGAAAAAATGCCTACTGATCGCTTTCCTCGCACTGGTCACACTTGTGTTGAAAAGATCAAAATCAAATGTTCTGCACATTTCATTGAATTTGTTGCTGGCACGCCACATAAACTCGTTTTGCCTGTAATTAGTATGGACTGAGGGCAAAAACAAGAGGGAGTTATTTCTAAGGGACTTTGAGGGGACTCTAAGTGATATCTGAGACAGCAATTCGGGACAGTTGATAGAGCATGATGCAATTTTTAGCAAAAATACTAAGTCAGAAATAGTACGACGTAATTCAAGTGGCAGGAAATGGTGCTTTCTACACATGTCATGGTAATCAGTGGAAGAATAAGGAACCTTTGTTCGGTAGCATAAAAATCGTATAAACTTTTTCTGTATTGACCCAACTTATCCGATGAAAAACAATTAGCTCTATCAGTAATTTAATATTTAAATCAGTTTTTGTAGCTAGCGAAGATCTCTAGTTCTGACCTCGATTGTGGCTTTATCCACTGCTCGTTTTATCTCGTAAACATATTGGATATTTGTTGCAAACTTGAGAAGTTTTTACAGAAGCTATCAAAAAGTATGAGAGATGTTGCCTTGTCGTAGACGCGCTGTCTCCGTATCGTCTTGAAGTGAATTGACTTAGCCGCGCGGAGTGCACACCCAAATTACTATTTCAATCTGAGCGAGCGAAGCCAGCGCGCCAACAATTCCCTTTATTTGTGCTTATTTTAGTGGAGACTGATGGATGTCATTGGAAGAATTGCCTGGTAATGCTGCAGGCGGAGCGCCAGATGGATGTTAAAACGAATTGTTTTATAGTATCCAGCTATTCAGAGTAATGGGTTAGAGGCGGGTTGGAGGAAGTATTTCTTCTGTGGGGAGATTTTTTGGCAATGTTGGTTAAGTATTTTAAATTGATTTATAGTCCAATAAAACTAGCTTTATCTGGACATAAATAATAAACTCGTTGTTTTTATTACTTTATCAGATATTGATATTAAGTGTCAAATATTAATTAGATATGTAATGTAAGAAATCCGGGGTGGTAAACGTTTCATACAAAAATTATGAGATTTCATACATTACCTAGCTTTTTCCTAAAAGCAAAATAGTTAACCAAATACCTTGTTAGTATAATTTTATGGTACATTAAAATGCTATCACCTAATAGCAAAATTAAACTAAATCCAATTTCGCATGTTCGTCGTCACATTATATACCATTCAGTATGACTTATTAAATTACAGTTACCTATAATTTCTGGTAAGATAAGCCAAAATATCTGCCACTTACTGAACCTTCTTTATTAACAATAGTTCCGATTGATCAATTAGTTTAATTTTGATTTATTTACCTGAAATGCAAGCGTCATAGCATTTACTAAGTTATTCATTATGCTGTAATAATGAAATCAAAAGTTTTTATTTCTTTTTAGTTTTATGCGAAGTTTCGAAATGTTTAATTCCTTTTATTTTAACTATAACTAACACTAATTTATTACATAGAAAAAGAAAATTTCAGTTATCTAATTATGTCCAGATAAAGCTAGTTTTATTGGACTATTATTAATACAACGTCTAATGAAAGTCGTCTACAAAAGTAAAATTTTATATGGTCCTTCGAACTTATTTAGTACTAAAAGATAGTGCCTAATTGTGATTATGATAAAATGGATCTAATTTTAATCGTTATTTATTTAACAGACAACAATTTAAAACTGAACCTTTATTCTAAAATACACCCTAAAGTTTGACTTCGTACTTAATTTATAGAGGGATATTATTACTTTCGCTTATTATTGTTCCCGGTTTGTTTGTCTCGCTCTAGCCGCTCGCTCACCTTACGAACGATATTTATATTAAAATTCACGGGCAAGTTGATAATAAGAAAAGCGTCTCCTCTGAAGGATACTCTTTTACATCAAACGGAATGCACTAGCGGCAGGGTTGTCACCAACCGTTTTGCTTCCTCGCTTTGAGCGCTCTGATTACGTACTTTATAATTAGGTTCACTTTGACCCGCATGAATATTCTTTGATCTTATTTTAACTTAGGAGTGTAGTTTTTTACGTGTTTGATAAAAGTTCCCGCAGCAGTACTCCCTTTTGCTGTTTTTGCTTTTATTTTGTTGGTAATGTTGTTTTTTAATTACTAAAAATGCGCTCGTGTGTATAATGAGTTGCAAAGTTGCAATATGCGGAGTGTGAGTTTTTAAGTAGTTTTTTTAAAACTCGTGAGTTGAGCTAGTTTGTGTTGGACAAAAATCGTGCATATCAGTAATCCGTTTAACAATTTGACGTTTTAGATTAAATCCATTTGCAAAAAAATATTCGAAACGATATTAGAAACTCCAACTCCAATATTTTATCTATAACCCGCTCTCGCTTCGATTCCTTCCTTTTTTGCCAAATGGTAAATTTTACTCTGTGGTGATCGGTGAACGATTGGTCTGCTGGAATGCATGTGCGCGACTGTCACGCGGCATGACACTACCGCCATGTTGCGGAAATAAGTAGACTGAAATTTATTCCTTTTTAATTATTTTAAGAAGTAATTAACTATAACAATATTTTAAATAATCTTATTAATTAATAATAAGTAATAAATATTCTTATTTTAAAAATAATTGACTGACCATCAGTCATTTTTGATGTCCCCACTGCTGGGGCACAGGCCTTCCTTATGGGTGGATAAGGAGGACGGCCCATAACCCACCATGCGGGCCCAATGCGGATTGGTGGGTGTTAACGACTGCAAATGCAGCCGGGACCAACGGCTTAACGTGCCTTCCGAAGCACGGAGAAACTCGTTATAATAAATGTTTGATCACCCATCCCATGACCGACCCTTGCGAAAGTTGCTTTACCTCTGCAATCGCTGGGCCATGCGCTAAACCACTGCGCCATCGAGTTCCTTAAGACTTCGAAGCGATGTCTTCAGCAAATGGGACTTCCTCAAGTCGAAGTCCCATTTGCTGAAGTAGAATAAACACATTCGAAATGTATAGTATAGTGTATGTAATTTAAGAGGGTTATTAAAAACTAGCTTTCTCGCGACTTCGTCCGCGTGGACATCCGGAAAATCTCTAGAGAGAACCATTGATTGGAATAAATTATCTGTGTGCAATCCAAAGCCAATCAGCCGTTTTGTGTGAATGTGCGTATTGTATTTTAAGAGGTTTATTAAAAATTATCGATTTGATGACTGACAAATAATATTGAGGTGCGTGGTGTGAACCCTACGATGGGGCGGCGCGGGCCGCTGAAGGACGGTGGAAGATGAAAGGCTACAGGCCGCATTCGGCACAACAAAGCGCTTTGTCTCCTCACGCCCCGCGTGTTAAGTTTGACTCTCACTGCGCTGCGGAGGCCTGCCGATGCGTGGTTCAATCGACTCTACCGCAAATTCATTACCTGTCAAATTTAGAAGATTAGTAAATAATAATTTTAAATATTGAGTTAGTATAGCTATCTACAACATCCAGATTTCAGACCCAAGAAAATATAGAAAATTTCGCTGATCCGTCTGGGATTAAACACGGGGCCCAGAGATGTGACACTATCACCAAAGGAATAAGTACCTAAGTGCCCCAAGTCATTCCACTCACCGTCAGAACGGACCGGAGCTCGTCAGTCACGTCAGAACAACATTGTATACCACCAACCACGCACCTAAAATATAATACACATTTATGATTTACACGCATTTGGAATTGGTATCTCGCGTCATAGTGTAGTGTAGTTTAATTTAGAAATGTTATAACAAATCTTAACGATTGTGATGCTACATAAAGGTTTCTTCATTATAATTAAGTACGGTTTGTTGTTTCTTATATCATTTGAGATGTGAAGAGAAGTGTAGTAAGTGCGGCCCCGTGTCCGCCTCACCTAACATCCGTCTGCTCGGCGCGGTGTGCGCCGTCGCCGCATTTTATTTTACCTACTAATACAAACGGCGCAAATTCCCTTTTATCTTTGCGTCTCACAGAGCTTTATTTAAAACGTCTTCGCGTCGTTCTCTTATTATACAGCCCTGTGATAACTCGTCTAGATTGTCGGTACCTTTATAAATAACAAAGTGATTTTTGAAATATATTTTTGCATCCTTTTTATATTGCGTCCCGTTTTATTTAAATTCACGGTTTCGCGAGCCCCACGTTGGGCGCCAGTAGCACGGAGTAACAAATTGTCAACGTATAAAGTTTTAATTCGACTCGTACGTTTGATGATAGTGCGCGCTCAAAGCGCGCAAGTAATAAAGGGGTGTCGAGTGTTCACAACTCGAATAGTTCGGCCCGCCCTCGCGCCCCGGCAAACTGGAGCGATATTCCGCGCGAACAATACATTAACTGGCCTTTACGGATCACACAACAATGCACCACATCCATTTTTTTTTCATTACGTTTTATTTAGTAATAATATAAAAGTATAACAAGAGTAACGGTGGACACAAACAGTTGACACGTTATTGTTTCGACGGTCAAGAGTCGTAGAAAGTCGAGCAGTCTAATCGCAAAGAGACAACAAAAAGTAGGGCGTGCTAATTCGAGTCTGAACGGAACAATAAAAGTGCAGGTGGAGCTGGCCGCCCGCGCCCGCGCCTCGGCGCGCACATCAAAGGCTCGCCCGCGATACCATACAAAAGCCCTAATGAGACAAACCCGTGGCGTAATCGAGGCGACGGAAAAAGATGAGGCCCGAGAGGTACGAGGCAAATTTTAATAATTGTCAAAGCGGCGGCGCCGATCAAACGCGAGGGGGTGACGGCCGCGCCGCCCGCCGCACCTGCGACGTGTGCTCGCCGCGGGCCTCATTAGCGGCGCTGATCTAATGCCACTTCGAACTTCTAGCGACGTCTACTTTAACTTAAACTGAATTTCAATTTTACGACTGAAATTTTAATACTTAAAGCCGGAGCCGCTGAGACTGGAGAGGAGGCGCGTTCAAAGGCGACGCCGTGCACGTTTTCGCAGATATTAAATGTGTTGACAATTTAATTTTTCATTTCCTTTAGGCGGCGCGGGGCGGCGGGCGGCGCCACCCGCGCGGGACCACCGCTCCTTTGACGTCGCGATATTGTCTTTGTGCGGCGCGTGGGATGAGGGGGGCCGCGCCGACGGAGACTTTGTCGCAATACAATGTGTATCAATAAAACTTAGGATTGGCTTTTAGTGGTTGCACTTACGCTTTGTGAAGCGGCGCGCTCACCCTTTGACATTATATGTGGGGCGGGTGGCGCGTGGGTGTGTTTGTGTGTCGGGAGCGGAGTAATAATGCAGGCGGAGACGAGACGAGCCGGCGCCGGCGGGTGCACGCCGACGCACACAGACCGGTTTATTAATATCGGCGCGATCGCACCGCAACGGCCCGCGCGCCGCCGCCACCACATCTTTACGACTCCGAAGCCGCTCTAATGATACTCCTGTAAATACTATCTCTGCCTGAACGAAGCCTGCAGCATTTTATGAGATCCAGCACTTGATTGATATTAAACTCAAAGCACTATATTGATGTCAAATGATCGAATTCCATATTATGAGGCATTCAGCTCGGGATTCTAATATCACTTATGACTAGGTACTACAGATCTTTATGTTTCTTCAATTCAATAACGTGTATGTAAATTAAATCAAGTCTCGTAGGCAATATTAGACGTAAAGAATTTTCCCGTGTCTTTGTAAACGAGCCTTCTAAAAGGCTTCGATCTCATGATTAAATTACAGCATTATTAAGTTTAAGCACTCGTCATAATAGAAAGTAATTTAATAGGACGCTGCTTTTCAACTCTTTGATGTGCGCTTGTCAAAGGATGCGTAGAGTCTACAAAACGCTCCGGTGTGTCAAAAAGTCGTGTGTGTAGCTTTTATCCTTTGAGGCTTTGACCGTAACTGCGTAGCTGACCCGCTGGCGTATTATCGGGATTGCATTCGCCGCCGTAGCGCGGCATGCATGTGGAAAATATCATCAGGGGAGCTCCTTTGGCAGCCGTCGCAACGCTTGCTCGACTGACCATAAAAAGTATCCACATTTTTGTAACAAAATTACCTGTTTTAAAAGGACGTTACTACCGAGATTAAGGCGCAGAGCGATGTAGTTAGTCGTCGGCGACTGATCAAACGGTTCTTTGGACCAATCACAGCCCTCAATTTGGCCTGGAAGGCGGGACGTTTAAGGCCACGTGCTGCGCGCGCACGTTACGCTCTGAAAACTGACAGTTGCTTTTCAGCTTCAATCGGAGCTGGACGTTATTGCTACTCTTGAAAATTTCGCATCACACTCGCGAAGTTTGCAAAGATCGTGAAAAACTTTTCAAATCAGTATTTATCGTAGTAGTGTTTAAGAAAGCTTCCTAGATTTCGTTTTATGATCTCAGTGTTATAGTTCTAGTCTTATTCAGTGTTAGTGTTAAGGTTTCGTGTGTTTATTGGATTATACGATATAACTGGATTAAAGTTGTCGCCTTTTAACGGACAGGTATAAACTTTTGAACTGTTACTAACTTCGGGTGTCGGAGACTAACAAAAAGGTTTATTCGGGCGGAATCCCTCGACGGTACGGTTTCGAGTTATGGCAAGTTTTTGTTAGGGGCCGTAGTGTACTTTAAATATTTATTGGAATGCCTTTTGTTTTGAATGTCGCCATTGTCCCGCGTTGTGTCGGTTAGTGCTCGTACAGATTTATTGTTTCTCGTGCTTTACGCGTTCCATACACTTGGTTATATTGTTGTACGTTTATTAATTCGTTTATTGCTTTGAAGTTTACGGCATTTTTTACACGACTGCCCGAAAATTAAGAGTGTATTGTTTATAGAATCGCTTTTGAGTTGCAGTTTTGTAATGCGCAGTATAATTAAGTTATTGCTATTACTGCTTATTGTTTTGTTCGTGTAGTTGTAGTTAAGCGTAGTAAATGTTCGTCTATCTTCTAACTATATTCTTATGAAATTTTAATAATGTTTCATACTCATATTATTAAAGATCAGTAAATTAAAGTGTTGACAACATGTTTAATCCATACTTCTTTATATCTTGTGTCCAGAGCACGGACTGAAATAAAAAATATAAATGAAGCTTCAAAAAAATGAGCAGACCCAATTTATATAATATACAGGAAAAAATTGTAAATATTAGGTAAATAATTTGCTGGGTAACCTTCGATAGATTCTTAAATTTCCGTAGCCATAGTTTTCTTAAAGCTCACGTCTCACGAGAAAAGATTAATGTTTGAGCTTCCAGTGTGAAGAAATTATGTAGAATTCTGCTACACAAAAATTACTGTAGACTGAAAAAAAATACCGTCGACTTTGAGAACCTTCTCCTTTTTAGGGTTCCGTAGCTTAAATGGCAAAAAACGGAACCCTTATAGATTCGTCATGTCTGTCTGTCTGTCTGTCTGTCTGTCCGTATGTCACAGCCACTTTATTCCGAAAGTATTAAGACTACACAGTTGAAACTTGGTAGGTAGATGTATTCTGTTAACCGCTTAACGAATTTAATACAAAAATAAGAAAAATAAAAGATTAAGGGGGGCTCCCCATACATGGAACTGAAACTGAAAAAAAATGTTTTCTTCAAACCAACACGTGTTGTGTGTCTATAGATAGGTCTTTAAAAATGACATTGAGGTTCCTAAGACAACTTTTTCTCAAAGTCAATCGTTTGAAAGATATTCACCGCCAAAGTGGTAAAATGTGTCCCCCCCCCCCCCTTTAACTGTTGAAATAAGAGAGTGAAAAATCTAAAAAAAATATATGCTGTAGATCTTAATAAACACTTTCAACCAAAATTGGTTTGAACGAGATATAGTAATTTGTTTTTGAGATATAGCACATTTTCCAAAACCGCAAATATAACTTTGTCATTCATACCAACACTGTGAAAAACAAAGTTATTTTTGCAAACGAAAAATGATAGGTGGTATTAAATATGGTATGGTATAAGGTAACTACGGAACCCTATGGCGCGTGGCCCGACATGCACTTGGCCGGTTTTTTTTAGTTGGTTAAAAAAACAGTAACCGAGCAGAATATTGAGAAATGGATTAGCAACTCTGTAGAAAAGTCTTAAATACGAGTATCAAACTTGCAATCGTCAGATCTCGTATTTTTTCAAGCTTTTGCTTATTTATTGTTCTAACAATAACCGGGTAGATGTTTAAATGATCGATTACTTATTCCAAAAATCAATTAAAATGTACTAAATTTCGTTCTTCTGGCGAGGCGACAATTAAAGATATGCAATAATATATATTGCAAAAAGATATTGTAAGAATAGATAATTCTTAATTGGTTCCCTAAAATGCGGGACAAATATTTAGTAACAAACAATACATTTTTCCAGTTACATACTTTGTTTCTAAATGATGAGCAGCCTAGTGCGGCGGGCACCTTAATACTATTATTAAACTACCCGCCGCACTCTAGTCTGCTAAACCCTATGGGTCGAAAGTATGAAATTGCCGATTTTTTTCTCACACACAGAGGCTCTATTATGTTAAAGATGCTGCGGTTACTTGTTATTGTTTTGAATTATGATCATAACAGCCCACTATCAGCAATAAACATATTTGTTTTTTTCTGAACGTTGAAAAAAGTATCTTAAAAGTGACTCCTTTTTTCGTTAGCAGAAATGACCACTTAATTCGTTGTAACTTAGCCGATACTTATTTTTTTCACTAAACGTTTGTAGCATTAGTTAGCCGAGTGTTTAAACATTTGTGCATAAAAGTTTCTAAACATTAGCGTTCATGGTTGTTAAATCAATCAAGAAAATGTTAGTATTGAAATGCGAATCCTTTAAAATTCTCCATACAAAACGGCCATTTCATACTTTAACCCCTAATACAAACTCAAACATGTAACTAATAATCAGTTTGATTGTTAGATTACATAAATCAGTTGACTAATAAATACTCGTAGCGCCTACAATTGCATATCTTCCTATAGAATAAAAGATAAATTGCATATATTCCTATAGATAAGAAATAGAACGGAAATAAAAAATACCTGCAATATGTACCAACTCATTTGCCATAATAAATCCACAATTATTTGTAACATGTAACAATGTTACATTTACAATTTGTAGAGCCACACAAAGTACACTTGCATATTTAATGAATGTGCTACGAACAAAAGACATCAACGCACTCGCAACGCGATGAGCTGCGTGGGAGTTGGCAAGCTTGCACGTTGGAATCAAATGAGGCTGCGTTCAAACGATAACACACGACCCGACCTCAACCCGAACTCAACTCAAACTCACCTCAACCACAGCCCACCTAGAAATACATCGCTTACAATTTTGAGTCCTATGACACATTAATAAGCTCTTGTGTAATGTACAGGTGAGTTCGGGTTGAGTTTGGGTTGAGTTTGAGTTGAGTTTGAGTTGAGTTCGGGTTGTGTTCGGGTTGAGTTTGAGTTGAGTTCGAGTTGAGGGCGAGGCGTGTGCAGTTGCATCGACAAAATACAACGGAGCTTATTAATGTGTTATACTTTTGAAACTCAAAATTGTAAGCGCTGTATTTCAAGAAGTGGGCTTCGGTTGAGTTGAGTTCGAGTTGAGTTTGAGTTGAGTTCGGGTTGAGGGCGAGTCGTGCGTTATCGTTTGAACGCAGCCTGAGTGTAGTGTGATGTTGTTTATTTATTTTATTTTTTCTTATCAGCTACTCTACAGATAATAAATATATTTAAAAAAGATAACGCCACAGATAATATAACACTATCTACGCTCACTGCAGGCCACCCTCAATTAAACACTTTTATTCAACTTTAATTAGGAAAAAATAACAAGGCACTGAGTAGACGTTATTTAAGAATGATAATAGTATTCAGCTCTTAGATTTTTTACGCGCATTATCATTGAAATAAACTATTTCTAGCGCGGTTTTTTAATGCAATACTACATAATTTTTGCTCGTACTATTATTGAAATAAACCACTTTTTACGGATACTATTGCAGTTTTTACACGACTGCCCAAAAGGGAGTGTATATGTGTTTAGGGTTCATGTATGTCTGTGGGTATGTGAGTTTCTTTATTCCACCATAACTCCTAAATGCCTTAACGGATTTGGATGTACATGGTATTGGTATATCGTTAGAATCCTTTCATCATCCCGAGTAACACTGGCTAGGTTTTTTTTAAATCAATATTTTGATTGTATTTAATATGATTCTATGGTTGTATGATATGGATTGATTCCGAAATAAAATGAATTATTATTAACTAGCGGTCGCCCGCGGTTTCACCCGCGTGGTTCCCGTTTCCGTGGGAAATTCGGACTAAAAAGTATTCTATGTTTTAATCTAGGCTATCTTCTATCTGTGTGCCAAATTTCAACCAAATCCGTTCAGTAGTTTTTGAGGAATTGAGGAACAAACATCCAAACATCCATACCCACAAACTTTCACATTTATAATATTAGTAGGATATGGCGACTGCACGACGCTACTTTAAAATGTAAAAAAATAATTTTTTTTTTCTTCTAATATTATGATATGGGCATCAAATGAAAGGCCTTGACAAGAACATTCCAAAACTATATAATTTGTCATTAAAATGTGTCAAATAAAAATAAATAAATTAAAACAATATTAAAAACACGACTGCCCTGCCAAAAACGAACTAAAAAGTAAATAACAAGTGTCATTTAAGTCGAGGGACCTCTTTGAACACCGACTGCAATGACACTTGTTATTTACTTTTTAGTTCGTTTTTGGCAGGGCAGTCGTGTTTTTAATATTTTTTTAATTATTACTTTTTTCAAATGTTTTTTAATTTGTTTTTTTTTTCATAATAAAATATGATGAAAAGAACCACTTTGACTTGCTTACGTGTCTTCACGGCAGAACGTTTATGCAAGCGAATTAAACCTTTTATCATACATTTTAGTATATTTGTATCAAAACAATCAAAATATAAAAGTATGTTACCTAAATTTAATATAAAAAAGCTTAATCTGAATGAACTCACGCGTGTCGTAACGATTTATTGTTATTTATGGTAATAATTTAGTTCAAAGCTCCACATACTTTTGGGTCATTAAACTATTTACCTCGTTAAAATTATTGTTTCTTATCGATTCTAAAAAACAAGAAAAGACTAGCAGATTGTTTTAATCGTTTAAACATTTATTCTGTTTTTAGGGTTCCGTACCAAAATGGTAAAAAATGGTGTGACTCAGTCTGTCTGTCTGTCTGTCTGTCTGTCTGTCTGTCTGTCACAGCTGGATATCTCGAGAACTACTAATGGTATCAACTTGAAATTTGGAATAGTTTAAGATGACATTTGCCCAACTATTTTGAAAATAAGAAAGAAATAATAAAATTAATATTTTTTTTACAACAGGGACTGAAAAGGGGTCTTAAAAATTTAAGTGAGGTGACTAGGGCATGTGGGGTATCATATGAAAGAGCGCTGTTTGCACATTTTAAATCAATTTTTCCTTTTTTCTTAGGCCGCATAGTTTTCGACTTATGATGAAAAATGTAAAAAAATACCGTTCCCCCCCTTATCTCCGAAGTTTGCAAAGAGAAAAATCTGAAATAATTCTATGTGATAGTAGTTTATGTAAAGATTACAGGAAAAATAAAACGATGTCTCAATATAACACACTTTTAGAAATTCAAAAAACATACAAACATTTTTTAATTTCACTACTAGTCAACAGATGGCGCTGTCCTAAGCATGCTAACCTAAGGGCAAAAAATAGTTCCACTATCGGTCAAGAGATGGCGCAACCTAACACTACAATAATAAATTGGTGGCTGGTTCTAATATAATTACCTACTATTTGCCGTACGAATAAACGAAGAATAAGTTCATACTTTACTAAGTAATTATAAATATTACTCTATAGTAATATAATAATAACGAGGAGCTCGGTGGCGCAGTGGTTTAGCGCCTGGACCAGCGATTGCGGAGGTTAAGCAACGTTCGCAAGATTCGGTCATGGGATGGGTGACCATATAAAAATTTATTATCTCGAGCTCCTCCGTGCTTCGGAAGGCACGTTAAGCCGTTGGTCCCGGCTGCATTTGCAGTCGTTAACACCCACCAATCCGCATTGGGCCCGCGTGGTGGGTTATGGCCCGTCCTCCTTATCCACCCATAAGGAAGGCCTGTGCCCCAGCAGTGGGGACATTAAAATGGCTGATGGACTAGTAATATAAACATTTTGCAATGTGGAGTGGCTGAAACGTTTTTCAGTCACCATAAGCAGCATTTGTAAATTAACTGTCCGCCTGTTCGCCCTTCCACCTGTCTGTCGTTTTTCCTACTTTTTTAAAGACTGTCCTAAAATAACATATCCAAATATATTTATGATTGTACGGAACCCTCGGTGCGCGAGTCCGACTCGCTCTTGACCGGTTTTTTTATAAGTTGCCCAGCCCCCGTAGCATGACCATCAAAACTCGATATATATCGCGTGATATAGCGTTTTATCACGTCTAACTGTCAAAAAGACAATGGATTTTGACAGTTGAGTGTCGATAAAATGCTATATCACGCGATATGTATCGTGTTTCGTCGGTCATGCTAGGGGCGAAGCAGTGGTGGGTGACGTGCGGTTCTTTTGGTGATAATGCTGGGTAATCATTGTTCTTTAAATCACATGACGGACAGGTGTCGTTCCTGTGTCGTCGATTAAATGATAATTATTTTACTTTTACGAATTTTAGCAAGTTCTTTGATTTTAACTTAAGGCGCTGTAGGTAGTGAAACTAGCGCCGCCACTACATTTATTTTTATTACTCGTAAACCACGTCAATATTTAAAAAAAGCTCATGTAATAATCTCTTAAATTGTCTCTAATATTTTTTGAATGACTCTTCACAAGTAATCATTCATTCTTTAAGTTTTAAAATCCATTATTGCCAAAAGTGGCCACTTTTAGCTAAAATGGATTTTAAAACTTACAGAATGAATGAAAACTGTTGAAGAGTCATTCAAAAAATATTAGAGACAATTTTAGAGATTATTACATGAGCTTTTTTTAAATATTGACTTGGTTTACGAGTAATAAAAATAAATGTAGTGGCGGCGCTAGTTTCACTACCACCGCGCATTAACGTCGCACTTAAAAGATTTTTTATTTAAATGAATAAGTAGGTACGCGCTAAGTAAACCCGCTAAAAATGTCCGTGTACCAATCTTATTGAATTATTTAATTAAAAAGCAAAGTAGAGTTGATCCATACTTATAAAACGCTGCTAGATATCATATATCTACCTCTATTAATTGTATAAGTAATATCTGGGTTGCTCCAATCTATAAGCCATGATAAAACCGTTACTGCACAGCAATGCTCTTTTTATTACGATTCCCTCATGAGCGGCGCACTCACTGGCCTAAGCTTTAAAGGTAAAATATTCAAATCACGCAGCCACCGGGAATTAAACGTCGCACCCGCATATGATTATTGCGATTTGCGATGCGACCGCATTACCACTGGCAGCTGAATAAAATAACTAATTAGCTACATTACCGCGCCACCTCCGACGGGTTAGGCCTTGTCCACATTGGACGCACGAGCACCTTGTATTTCAATCCAGTCCTCTCCGCTACTTTTTAAAAACTAGAAACGATTAAGAGAACAATACGAGTGTGATTAAACATTTAGACGGTCGAGAAACTCTAAATTTTAGAGTTTCTCAACCGCAGCAGAGAAATAATATGAATCGAAGAAACAATAAAGTGACAAATTGATTTCGAAGCATGGACTATCTACCATACACAAGGTGGGATAGGTGGAATAGGGGAAAAGGTGCAAACTTAAACTTACTCTTTAATTTACCCTCTTAATTAATCGAGTTCGTCCAGTTTTAAACCTCCTTTGATTATATAACAGGTATATAATCAAAGCCTCTGTCCTGCTATCTTTATAACGCTAACAAGGTATCCCTTTTTTCATATGCATGACTTATTTAAGTAAATGTTTGTGTAGTATTCTACAACTTATCTAGTCAGATGCTATAATAACGAAACGATTGAAAATTATATAATCATCCACATAAAACTTGCATAGTCATCATGGCTAGCATGGACTGGCAACAGTGACGTTCAGGTGTGAATGTGAGCTTATGGCGGGCGTCCATCATGAAACTGTAATGCTAAAAGCGCTGAAAGGGTGCGCAAGCGACGTCTTTGAGCCACAGTCGTCTCAGAAAAAGGATCGCTCTGTGCTAATTTCCAAACTCGGTTTCGCACAGATAAGGATAGAGTCGGGAGGTGTCTTTGATGTAGCCGCCCGGCCCTGACTCCGGGGATGAGAGCTTTCAATGAAAGGATTTTTTTCATCTTCTTTCCCTTTGTACTTAATTTAAATTTCGTTTATATCAATGCTCCGAGTTTCCTTTTGGTGTGTTTTCTCTTTTACTTTGTCGCGTTTATCCCCTCCAATTTGTTATATTCGAGTTCGCTTTGTAATTAAATTTAGTGTTGGTAATCTGTTCGCTCTAAAATTTTTTTCCGTCCACTCCGGAGTGCCGACTACCGGTATAATTGCAATTTATAAATTAGGTGTCCCTTTGATTTCGAGTGTTTCTTAGAAACTCTCATATTTTTAAAAATTTGATTGTGTCCTCCTTTGTAGTCGGCTCTCTTTGACTGTTCCACAGACGGGCGCTTCAGTTCTCTAATAATTGTTGGTGGAATTTATGCTGTGATTATTCGGCCTTTGAAAGCGTTGTAATGAAAAGGACTCGTAGATATAAATATTATTTTTAGCCGCTCTCGGTTAACGTGGTGGGTTGTTTCTTATAATTCTCACAGAACTTCCTGCCTGCAAAGTGGACTATCTAACAAGAATGTTTCATCATTTATCTTAATGTACCTAAGGTTTTTAAATATTGATCTATAATAAATTACTTCGAAACTAAAAATAATAAAATAGTCTTACAGTTCAGTTCTGTAATCAAAAATTACCAATCAGATATGTTGTTACTTATTAGAAGAGCATGAGATGGAGATCTTTCATCTAATTATATTTAAATTCCGTTCAGGTAACTTTATGTACTAGATAACTTAATTTAAATAGACAGAAATGGAAGAAGTTTCATCCCTTTAGGTATTTTCTTAAACTACAAACTTCCCTTGTAAGGAGATTAGTCAAAATTCTCGATTCATTCGTATAAATTGTTCGGATTGTAAACTTCTGACAATTTAATTAAGCGTCAAACGTCGTGATTTTAATTAGTGTCACCCAGTTCTTGTTTCACAATTAAGAAGTTGATTATGCAAGTGTTTGCTGTCCGTCGTTAGTTTTTCATCAGTTTCGGCTCCGGGCTGCACGTCCTTTGTCCAAGTTTCCAAGAGGCCGACACAAAGTGCCGCAACTAAAGCACCGGCCCCATACCTCGCATTTACATTACAAGGACACCAGTTTAAGTCTTTCAGATTTAAACATCAAAGTGTATCAAGCTCCTTTGATCTTGGCAAATCATCGATATAAGGAAATACACGGTCGTGGAAGTTTCCTTTTGATGATGAAACATTGTTTGCGAGTGGCTTATTTGTAAATCCATATTATTGAATAAAACTCGGTCGCCGTGCGTCCTCACGCTTAATACAAAGGTGGGCTTTGATTTGACAAAATTAGTTTGTAGTATTTGGTGGAAATCAGACGGCTAATCCATGCGAAGTTTTGTCACGATTGAAACTATTCTCATAATTTTGTTTGCGAGTCGGTCGTGTCGGGTGTTATATGAGCGGTGTATTATAAAGGCTTCGCTAGACAAAGAGTTTGTCGCGAGGAGTTGGAACACACGAGCGTTTCCCGCGGCGGCGGCGCGCTCAAAGGCGCCACTTTGCGGAGTCGTCTTTGACTCACAAGAGTGTGTGACCCAACATTAATAACCTACTAATAGGTCCCCGAGCTCACGGGACTTATGTCTCAACGTTTGTATTACTTATAACGTTATAAAGTCAGCGTGCTACTGAAAGAGTTCGTTAAGGTATTGACCATGTTTATCTTCAAATCAAAAACAAAAAGAAAAAAAGCTCATATCACACTACTTCTTACTATTTATTTAATTTATACCAGAATTAGTCTTTCTTCTTTATTTCCATTACCAGAATTAGTCCCAGTTGATTTGTTTTTACTAATTTCCCAAAATATAGAGGCACTTAACATCGTTTTGATTAATTACCCATAAAATTTATTCTTGTGATGTATCTAATTTAACGAACCTTTAATCATGAATAAAACACTTGTAGATTCAATTTTTCATATAATTTTATTAGCGACAGTTTAATTAGAGAACCTTTCATCGGAGCCGCTTTGAGATTGTGAACGTTTCAAATAGATTTCACAAGAAGCACTTTCAAAGAGAGCACCCCTAATAAGTACTGAAGAGTCCTCGCACGTGTTTATCAAAGACAGCCTTTCGTTACTCACCGTCTGAATGGCCTCAAAAGAAACTCGTGTAAAATGCTCCACAAAGTGCCGTATCAAAGGAGAGGCGGGCGCAAATATCTGTTTCGTAAACTAGTAAAAACGGAGCTCTCAAAGGTACTGCGTACCGAAGCAAATTAGGCAGAGTTAAATACAAGCGCCGCTTTCGCGAATGTAAAACTTGGCGAGCGAGTGTTCGCTCATCATTTATGCACGCGGAGTAAGCGCGCACCTGTCCGCGCGTCCGCTCGTGCCCTGCACCCCTCACATGTGTATCCATTTAATGCTCAATTCCCATATAATTTAACTTTGCGATCAAAGCGAAATTTTCCAAAGAGCTTCCCGGCGGCACGCCGGCGGTCCGGAGGCGGGTGCGAGCGGGACGCACTCATCGGAGTTCTCGAGATCAAATGCTGGGCCAAATTAGTCACTCTCCGTCTCTCTATCTCAAAGCCGATCCGTAGCAAAGTTTGCGCGAAGATGACATCAAAAGGAAACCACACACTGGGGTGGCGCCGCCCCCCGCCCCATACTTAAATCCGCCGTGTCTCTGGGCTTATTGACACGCCACTGACAACTCGCCAGCACCGCCGCTGTCTCCGCCGCCCGCTTTACTAGTCTTATTTAGTTAATTAATACGGAATGTCCTATCAACTTCCAACTCCCACAAGGCAGCTACACTTACGCGGATCAACTGGAAACTTTAATCGCATGGATATGTTTCTACTTGCTTGCGTGTGTTACAGAAACAAACTTCTAATGTACCCTGCCTTTAATTAAGGATACAGCGTTCTCGATTGACTGTGAAAATAGCACTTACTTGATTTATATTGAGGCAATTTTCAAGAACATTATTGGATTGGAACACATTGAATTAATTCCATAAAACTATACAACATGTTACAAAACAACCCCTAATGCTGAATATGGTAGATAGGGACCATTAAACTGATCAACTTTACTATGAGACTGATTGAAATCTGAAATCGCGAAAAAAAAAAAATAACATTTTGATATTTTCATTTTTTTTATGAAACACTTAATTTTTTTCACGATTTTAGAGTTGGTCCCATTTGATGGTCTCTATCTACCATATTCGGCATTAGGGGTTTTTTGTAACGCTCATGATCCACCGATGAGGCTCCACCGGTGGATCGAAAGATATTTTTTTTCCTCTTCGATCCACCGGTGGATCGCCATCGCCAGTACGGTACGCTGTAACACGTTGTATAACATCGGAACTTATATAAAAATAAAAAAAGGAACAATTCCCTAAAATGGGCATTATTTATGACGATTATTAACTTACACAAAGAAAAGAGAAATGTTGTGAAAACGAGATACCAAAAAAAGAGTTTTGCAAACATTGTGAAATTGAAAACACAGTGTTTTAAATTACAAGAAGAGATGAAAGAGCACCGGCCAGGCTTCTTCCAGTTCTGAAGCCTTAGAAACGAGTTCCAACTTCGCCTAAACTAAAGTTTCGCAACACAAAGCTGCCAGTTATATTCTTATTTGTTTGAGCGTTGCCTTTCTGGATGTTTCGCAATGCTTGCCGAGTACGAAATAAAGAGATAGGTATACGTAGGTGCTGAATTACTTCTCTACAACGCCATATTTGTCGTTACTGTTTGGGCGCCATTATTTGTGATAAACTTTTGGTAATTAAAATCAAATTCTTATAATTATTTTATTTCTTAATTCATATTCAAAACTTTTGAAGACTTTCGACAGCAAAAAAGGAAACTAATAGATAAAAACAACTCAATTCACAGTTAAGCTTTTGCCCGCGACTTCGTCTGTGAGGGCTTCAGAAAAATATTAAGAAGTATTTGATTTAAGTATATTGATTGTTCCCGAGGAACTGTTTATCAGTATAAAATAGTATATATTTCATTCAGCCTTTCTTGCGTGATTGATCAATAAACATTCAAAGATCCAAACATACATTTTTCCCATTTATAAATAAGTAGGATTGAGTGTTATTTCTGGTAAATGATTTTTGCTGAAATCCAAATATTCCCGCTACATTACTTCGCTTGCAACTCATTGGCATTTATCACCTACATGGAATTTAAACAGAGAAAAAGGTCCAGGAATTTCGAATCCCACGCGTGGTGGCTAAGCGCTGCGTTCGGGGCTCGGGCATTGAGCGCCTGTTGCCGACGAAACGGTCGATCGGTCTCAGTTCCTGGAAGCCTGCGCCCGCGCCGCCTCCTATCTACTCGCCGCGCCCGCCGTCCCTTTGTGACGTCACTTATACGAATATTTGACTTTCGGCTCTCCCTAATTGAAGTTTAGTGTCGGTTGAGATCTTGTTTGAGCTTAGCTTTTCTATTACGTCGCTTTAATTTTAGAATGGAGCAGAGTCACACAGAGACTATTAGGTACTACTTAACATTTAAGTTTTTTATTTCACCTTCATCTCCTTTGATTTCAATGGCTTCTACAACGAACACGTTGTAGAACAAAAAAAAAATCAGCTGCTTCGTACATTTTTATATTTTCGTTATTAATTTTTGTATGAAACATAATATTTTTTTTCGCGATTTCAGAGTTGGTCCTTTAGTAAAAGTTGTTCAGTTTGATGGTCCGAAGAAACTGTTTTCTCATTTTGCGTTAATTCATTAACACGTATGGAGTCCTCAATCATTGAGAAAAGTTTACTGTTATATGTGAAAGCCGTACTAAGTAATACTTCTTGTGATGTAGTATGTATGTAAAATTTTAAATCTACTTGAATTTATCCTTAATTCAAGGATATCCCATCCATCACCACGGCGTCATTCGATACTTTGAAGATTATAATTCGTCGGTTACTGCACCGCATCGCCATCACTCAACTTTTTGTGCTATATTACTCTTGCATTATGAATTTATGATTGTGATTTCCTTGCATCTGCCGCTTTGTGTCCGCATGGTGATATTGGGCATTATGTCTTCGTTGGGTGGGTTTGATTTCGTATGGGGGTTGTCTGTGGGTCGGGTTCCATTGAGCGGGACCGGTCGGGGCAGGAATGCCGCGGCGCGAGCGGCTTTTTGCTCGACATGCGTGTGCGCTGCCCACGCGGCGGCGACTCGCCCGCCGGCGCCACACGAATGACGCCTCGTGGCCTAAGACAGATTAAAGATATCGTGGTTAGTACGTGTTATAGCTCTTATTCTAGCCTTACTGACAAAGGGAAAGTTTCTGAACTTATTTAAAACAATAATAATTAAACTCCGATTAACTAATCTCCCAGCAAAAATGTAAACAAAGAACTGTCACTGTCAAACTGACCTTGATAGCTACATTTTCAGATATAATAAACCTTTGGTCACTTTTATATCTTTTTAATTTGTTTCATACATTTTTGAGTTATAATAAGTATTATGTCTTTCAGGGTAATTTTAAAGTAGGATAATAATTAGTTGTTGTTTTGTTGTTATTTTGTAAACCTATCATAACCATTTTCGATATTTAAAGTTGACTCAATAACTTAAAACTCATAACAATGATTAACAAACTCACAAACTTAGTGTGTAGTTAATACTACTACAGCTACTCTACTACTCGTATTAAATACTAATATAAATAAAATTTTATAAAATTAACCATAGGTTGAGTTGAGGTCTAACGGTTTGCAGTTGATGTGTGCACATCATCATAAAAAAAATTCTACTATAAAACTGTTATGATGAAATATTTAAGTATATTACTGTTTTTGCCGTAAAACTAATGATTCGAAATATTTATCTATATTTTTTCTATATTTAGGTTGGTGGTGAAAAAACACGTAAATGTGTTCATTTCTTGAGTTAGCAATTTACTATTTCCTTTTGTGTTGTTTTGCTCTGGCAACACCTTTGTTTACATTTTTGCTGGGAAATTAGTGGACTTCAGAGAATGATATTTGCGTTTTGCGTATTATTACCAAAACCCAACACAAACATTTTGTGTTATTTCTTATAACAGAATCAGAAGTGGTACCTCGAAAACTGACTGATACCCTACTCGCAATCTAGCCACTTAGCCAATTGAAGTATATCGTATTGTGATTGTAAATAGTAAAGGTTTGTAGCGGGCAACACTTAAGGATATACAACATTTATTCAGCGGCCGACACGGCGAGGGTCGAGTGCTCGAGGGCGCGCCTCGATGGCACTGCAAATAGCGCGGGATTATCCGCCATTATCAGATTGTCTAGGATAACTATCGCTTACGTAAATATTGCTAGTTGAAAAAATATGCAGACAGACGAACTGGTGGTAGTTATAGAAACAGCTGAAATTTTAGCCTCCAGTCACAGTTGTGTGTTGTGTAAGTAATTATAATGCATGCTTTGATTAGCAGTTAAGAATAAAGAAGTGTTTTTACAATTTGCATGTTTTTACACCAACGCGATTACGCAAACGTTGCAATTTCAAAAAAATAACGAACCTATTTAGGGTAATTATTTAGATTATCGATTTATATCTAAAGGGGTAGTAGGTAATGTGCCAAGCTTGTTGTAAAGAAATCACGCATGGTTGCAGCATATCAATAATGCTACTTAATAACGATTTTATACCAACATCCGTGTGATTATGTGTGATGCGTCTTGATGACTACATATTGGTCCTTCGAGCCGGATTTGAACCATATGATTAGAGCTAGGATACGATAAGTTACCCACCAACAAAATGAACATTTTGAACTATAATAATAACCCCATTTCTTTTTGTTACAGGATGATACTATCCTCATACACGGCACCTTTCAGCTAAGATTCAAATAAAGGTAAGCAAGCATTGAATCTGATGACTAAATAGGGTTGTAATATATCGGTATGTATTTGTATCGTTATCCTATTATTATTTAAAGTACGTTTACTATGATTATATTTATCTTTCTAAAATTAACTTCATCAAAGAATAACGTAAGCTCAATAATTTTAATCAGAATGTTAATCCGATCAAGTGCCCCAGATACAGAATCGCCCGATCCTTTAAAATAGATCAATAGTTCATTCGCTCAATATCTGGATTTATAGGAAGATCTAAAATATGGTTTATGATACTTTTCTTTCTTACCATATTATAAAATATATACACTGAAAGAAATGTTTTGTATACAGTTACAAAAACTTTGGTTACTACTTACACAAAAAAAGTGACTTGCAAACTATGTTTTACTAGCTACAAAACAGAGTTTTGCTGTTTGAGTTGAGGTACTAGTTGCTAAAGTTATTTTGTTACAATTAAATCAACGGGCTACAAAACACTTTGTCAACGAATTACTTTTTTTATTGTTACTGATATGTGAACAGTGTGGTTGTTATTAAGATATCATGGTGTGTTAGTAGTTACCAAACTGTTTAGTAGTAAGTAACAAAATTAGTTGAGTAATCGTAGAGAAACCGTTCAGTAATAAATAAGAAACCCTGTTGAGTAATGGTATGGATCATGAAATCTAGCTTATAGCATTGAAATACTTATTTTTAAGTAGTAGATATAATTTGCAAGCTAAAATGTAAATATATATACCAGTATTGTTTCTGTTTGTGCAAAAACCAACTAACACATCAGTAGTATATTTACATTTTAGCAACAAACTACATCTGTTACAAAAAATAAGCACCTATAAATGCTACAAGCTAGATTTCATGAACCATGCCATTTCTCAACTAGGTTTGTTACTTATTACTTGGTTAATAATTTTGGCTAATAATACTGATTTAAAATAAAATAATACATTACTTTTGCACTTATTTATTTTTTCTCTCACATTGGTCATAGGAATCGAAATAGCAAAATTAAAAATACAAATATTTGAAACTTACAAAGACGAAACTATGATAAACATAGCTTTTACTATGAGACCATTTTTTGATTTTGTCTAACATTCGCAGTGGTCACCAGAAGGGGAATGGCCATATAAGCAGCTACGTCCATTACCTCGTCGCTAGCTGTAAGCAAACATAAGTACTTATTAGTTATACAGGATCTTCAGCACATAGTAATGATAAGGATGTCCAAGTAAGGATGTTATTGACGAAGTATTTGATAATATTTACCATGATCGGTGTCTTTCATAATGTCTTTCAACGTTGTAAGTATCATTATAGCATTACATTTTTGGCTAGCTCTATTTTGGTCGTAATCCGGTTTTGATGTAGTCTTTTAATAGCTGTAAGAAAAATCAACAGATTAATATTTACAAACAACTTGACAACAAAGTCATCGAAGAGAGTTCCTCATCAATGGACCAGTCTACTCCTTTTCAAGCAGAAAAAATCATCGCGTGCATGATGCAACCACCATAAAACTACCTATTGCCTACTTACATAAAAATGAAATTACTGACTATCAGCGTACATACCTTTTAATTTCGGAGTGTACCTCTCTAGGCCCCAAGACTTTAAATAATTTTCCATGATATCAGGCTCTGCCGGCTTTGTGCCTGAGCCTGACCCTGCCGCCTCCGCGAAGTCGCCCATGTTCTAAAATATTCGGCCAGGCACTGTACGAATATATTTTTTACGAAAACCATAAGGCACCTGTTCCGTAGAAACACTATTGGGTAAAACTAAACTATCACGAGGTACTTCTTGTTCCTGGCACCAAATAAACACACTGATCACGATGATACACGCGCCGGTGACCGTTGACGCCACTCGCTCGACGAACAGAAATCAACTTGAGCAAAGTTTGATTGATATTTTTGAAATTGTTAGTATGTTTGTAATTAAAGTTTGACTATATTAATGCAACATTTAGTACGGTTGTTATTAGTCTAATAAATAAGGTATCATCTGTAAAACTTTTGTAGATAATAAATAAAGTATATGTTACTAACAAATTTATTAAGCTTTCTAATGCCTACAAAGGTTTGGTAATTTATTGAATGTGCACGTTTTGTAAAATATGATCAAAGGCTTTTATTAATAGTAAACAATTAGTTATGTTATGTATTAGAAAATGGTTTTGTTGCTATGGAAAAACTAATTGGTTTACGATGTTTCAGTAACTAGTAACCAAACGTTTTGTAACTTATTAACATAATAAATTAAACCAACTGCCTTTGGGAACACACACACAAACTAGTTTTGTTTATTTAGTCAAAGTTTATTTATTAACAACCAAAGTTTGCTTAAAATTAAAGCAACAAAACTATTTTGGTTGATTCTTTTTTTCAGTGTACTTATGTCTATATGTGTGTGTATGTATTGAATTCAATTATAGTGCACAGCGCATCCAACGTCAAAACTCCACATGTCCGATTTATTGTAACAGGTTACAGGACCCTACAATTAGAAGGGCTATATTGCTGGCGGCGGCTATTTGCGCTCCGTTTTCAACTTGATTGATTCTATTTTCATCACGGACGTCAGGAACGACTTAACATTAAGACACTGTGTCAATTTCTTTTTCGTTTACAATAGTTTTACGTACCTTATCAGTTTGCATTCTAAATATTCTTTTTCGTGTTGTGTCTGTGGATCTGTGAAAGTGTTAGCAATAATTTTGGTCTCTGTTTTACGGAGATATCTGCAAATTAAAATCAATTGTGATTTGGTTTTTGTTTATTGGCGGGTGATCAGTGAAGTCCTTTTCATACCCAACCCACTAAACGTTCCACATCGATCGCTATTTTACCGCCATCTGTCGACGAGTAGCGGAATTTCTATAGTTAGATTTGGTACAGTGCCATCTGTCGAAGTGCTGTTAAGATGGTTAGCTGTGGAGCCTGCGGCAAGTTCCTCTCTACGGCAGGGTGCGCTGCCTGTTCAGCGTGCTCTTTAAAATATCATAAAATCTGCCTGAATATCTCCGAAAAGACGAATATAAGCAGAGACTGGGTCTGTCCTAATTGTAAAAAGAGCAATCGTAAGGGGGATAATAGCCAGACTCCAGTTAAGAGTATCTATGATTCACCGCCGCCGCCGCCGTCTCAGGTGTCGCCTCCGAACGTCGCAAAATACGACGAAGTAAACACAAAAGAGGAGCGTCGTTATCGAGAGCTAGTCGAGTTTATGACGGAGATGCGGCAATTTCGGGACGATATGAATAAGCTGCGAGAGTCCCTATCGGCTCGTATGGACACTATAGAGAGCCGGTTGGATGCTTTGGAACAGCGCAAGCCGGATTCCGAGTCGGGTGTGACCGCTGAGCTTGAGAATACGATTCGGGAGTTGAAGCAGGAGCTGAACGAGCGCGATCAGGAGGCCCTCCTTTCCGACTTGGAGATCGGGGAGCTTCCGGAGGACAAAGGGGTGAGCGTGGTGCAGACCGTGATGGTGCTGGCCGGGCGCATGGGGGTCGCGCTGGAGGAGCGCGACGTGGTGTTCGCGGAGCGCGTGGGCCCGCCGCCGGCCGAGGCCGGGGGGCGCCCGCGCCGTGTCGTAGTGCGCCTGGCGCGCCGCCACCTGCGCGACGAGCTGCTGCGGGCGGCGCGCGTGCGCCGCACTCTCACTACGGCCGCGGGCGGTCGCGTTTTCATAAATGAACGCTTGACCCGCCTCAACCGCCAGCTCTTCCACCGGGCCCGCGAGGAGTGTCGCAGGCTGCAGTGGCGATTCACGTGGACGAGGCGGGGTCGTGTTTACGCTCGCCAGGCGGAGGGCTCGCAGATGTACCAGCTGCGGTCCTTCGCGGATGTTGATCGAGTGTTCGGCGTCCAGAAGGATTGACTCGTAATCGCAACCTGTATTATAGGAACTTTTTTTATTAATATTCCTATTTCTTTTTTAATTAGTATCCATGTTTTTAGTTATTTATTCCTTGTAAGTTTTGTAAATGTGATATTTTCGGCTATAAATAATTTTGTCTTTAATCAAGCTGCTTTTGAAAAGATTTTTGGGACAGTCAAAGTTTTTATTAGTAATCAAACACTAAAGTTAATATTTAAACATTATATTTCAAATGACTTGATATTAAAAATTATAAAACATAATTTTGATAATTTGAATGTTTCTTTTCTTAAACTAATTAATATACTGGAAAAATATTTTTTAAGTTTTTTTCACAATATATAGTAATATATTTTAAAACTTTAGTGCAAACTCATGTAAGAAATATCTACTCATTTGGCACACAATTTCTATGGCCTTGTTTTTATTTTACATTGTTTGATTTTTTAAATATTGGTAACAATTTACCTCTTGTCATAAATAAACATAGGTTTAACAGGGTTTACAATATTTCAAATTCAGAATTCACAATTAAATGGTTTAATTTCATGCCCAGTTTCACTCATTTACATAATCATGACATTTTAAACTCAATTAATATTTTTTTAAATTCTAATAATAATCTTGCATCACTGGAATTAGTAATTTTAATTATTTTTAATACACATGTATAGCAAATTTTTAAAGATTGGTCTGTTCAATGCTGGTTCTCTCGGTACTAAGCATGACGAGTTTATGCATATGATGGATAGATTAGCAGTGGACATTATGGCCGTAAATGAGACTTGGCTAAGGGATGGTGAGGAGGGTCGTGCCCCCACGGTGCCCGGTTATAGGTTGAGGCACATTCCCCGACCAGCTGGGGTTCGTCATGGTAGAGGTGGAGGGGTGGGTTTCTACATCAGAAAAGGAATTTATGTGCGTACCTGCCTTCTTCCTGATTCTCCTACTGTTGAGCAGATGTGGCTGAGCCTTAAATTAAACTCCCTTCGTGTAGTTATCGGCACTGCCTATAGGCCTCCATGGATGGATATGAACATCTTCATTGATGCTCTGTCCCAGTCCGTCTGTGCGCTTGGTCACTATGATTATATTATCCTGTTAGGAGATTTCAATGCCGATATGTTAAAGGTGAGTGACAACAAAACTAAATTAATACAAAATTTTCTGAATACCATTAATATTCAACAAAAAGTTAATGCTCCTACTCATTTTACTGACCATAGCGAAACTTTAATTGATCTATTATGTACAGATGCTGTTGTTAGAAATATCAATGTTTTACATATTCCTGAATTGGGAAGGCATGCTGCTATTTCGGCAGAGGTGTGCATCAGAAAAGAGAAACCTACTCCTCACTACATCACATATAGGCCTTACAAAGATATTATTCCAGATTTATTTGAAAGAGATTTAGGTCGGATTGACTGGGCTTATATAGAAAAATTACCTGATCTTAACTCTATGGTTGCTGCCTTCAATTCAATAATTTTACAACTTTTTGAACTTCATGCTCCTCTTAAAACTGTTGTGATTAAAGATCAATCATACCCTTGGATCACTGACACTGTCAAGCAAATGATGCTCACTAGGGACGAGGCACATGCTAGATCAAAGAAAAACAAGTGTGAATCACACAAAATATTTTACAAAGAAATGAAATCAGTTGTCTCCTTAGCCTTATATCAAGAGAAGAAGTGTTATTTTGAACAGCATATAAATAAAAACATCAATAAGCCAAAATCACTATGGAAAAATCTAAAAAAGCATATAAAAATAAAAGACAATAAAGACTTACCTATACACGGTCTAGATCCGGATACTATTAATAATTATTTTCTTAATGTTCCCTGTGCTTCTTCAACAAGTATTTCAGACTTGACTTTTTACGAACACCACAGGCATGGCTCGTCAACTTTTTCTCTTTCCCCAATCTCAGAGAAAACCGTATCTGATATTATTCGTGGCTTGCACTCTGATGCTGTTGGAGCTGATGGTATATCTTTACACATGATAGTTATGACCCTGCCACAGTCTCTCGGTGCCATAACAGCCATTGTGAATAAGTCTCTCACTGATTCACATTTCTCAGAGTTTTGGAAGACAGCTCTTATTAAGCCTATCCCTAAGAAATCTAACCCTTGCAGTGTCAGTGATCTTAGGCCAATAAGCATTCTCCCTTGTCTTTCTAAGATAGTTGAAAGGGCAGTTAGCATGCAAGTGATTAAGTACTTAGAAACTAACTCTCTGCTTCCCGAGGCTCAGTCCGGTTTCCGTAGGAAACGTAGCACATCCACAGCGCTCCTTCATGTAGTGGATGATATTCTTTCTGCACAGGATGGGGGTATGGGTACTCTTCTTGTTCTCCTCGATTACTCACGAGCTTTTGATTGTTTGGATATACCACTACTCCTCTCAAAACTCACTTATTATGGTTTCGATGTAGCAACGGTTCGCTGGTTCCATAATTATTTGTTAAACCGATCGCAAATTGTTGAGTTGAAAGGGGATGATGGCACAGTCACCTACTCTCAGTGCAGGGCTTTGACTAGAGGTGTTCCGCAGGGATCCATACTCGGTCCGATTCTCTTCATCTTGTACACCGCGGACATAACTGAAAGTATCGAAAATTGTCAGTACCATTTATATGCAGATGACGTCCAATTGTACTTCAGTTTTGATCCTAAAGACACATCAAGTGCAGTTGAGAAAATCAATGACGATCTTCACCATATATCAGAATGGTCCAGCCGAAATAGCCTGATGCTAAATCCAAATAAGACCAAATATATGATCCTTGGGTCAAAGAAACAGGTTTCCCGTATTTATGAGCAACAGCCTCAGATCATGATTGTTGGACAACCAGTAGAGATGGTTTTGGAAGCTAGAAACTTGGGAGTCATTTTTGAATCAAACATGCGCTTCGAAAAGTACACTCTCGAAGTTGTACGCAACTGTTTTTATCGTCTTAAGGTCCTTTACAGGTTTCGCCCTTTTTTATCAGAGGATCTTAGAGTAAGATTGTGTGAGACCTTGGTTCTATCCAAATTAAATTATGCCGATACTGTTTTTGGAAATTGTTTACTCTCTAGGACCAAGAAACAGCTTCAACGTGTACAGAATGCATGTGCACGCTACTGTTTTACTATTCCACCCAGAGCACACGTCACTCCCTTCCTGAATAGTTCCAACCTACTTAAGATGAGCTCCCGTAGAAATCTTCACTTTGCCACCTTGCTCTTTGAAATTATTCATTCGAAATTGCCAGAGTATTTATATAAAAAAATCAAATGGGCCAAGGATACAAACCCTTACCGCACTAGAGCTTCCTCTTATTTGATCCTGACAACCGCACACAGGACTGCTGCATTTCGTGGGTCTTTTAAATACTCAGCCTCAAAATGTTGGAATAATCTGCCGCCTCCGATTAGATCATTGGAAACGCGAAACTCGTTTAGAAATAGTTTTAAGGCGTTTTTATTGGAGTCACAGTTGCAATAAACTTAGTTTTATGCTGATAAGCTATGATATAAATACTCACCTGTTTTGTTTTACACGCTGTGCTTTGAGGCGGTTTTTGTTTGGTTTTGTTTTTTGTTTTTGTACACAAAAAATCAGCACCAAACAAAGACTTCTATGTTGTATACTACATTAGTTGTAAGTTTCTGTAAATGACTTCACTGTGAAAGTACATAGCCAATGTGTGTCCCGTTATTTGTGTGATATTCTGTATTATTCTTTATCATTGTCTCGTTTTGTTAACACTTGTTTATTACTTAATTATTAGAGTAGATTTAAAATAACTAAAAGAAAAGAATATGTAGAAAAAGTTGTTGTTTGTATTTTCTGACAGCTGTCAAAGTCAAACCTGTCCGTGCCTTCCTCAGACTAGTTTGTAAACAGTGGCACAGATAGTCATGTTATTTTTGTGTTTTTGTTTGTTTTGTCGTTTTTTGATGTCATAAATGTGTCAAGCAGAATACCAGTGCAGCAGGCCCCCCGCTTGCTGCTTATACTGAGCTTGGCACATTTTGGCATCACTCGACGATACGCAATTGTGTATTTACGTTTTTATTAATTTTATTTTTGATTTTTCCGTTTTTTGTTATAATTTGTGTATCGTTGTGTGGTTCCAAAAATAAATGTATTTTCTTTCTTTCTTTCTTTCTATTTTAGCGCCGATTGGCGCACAGCACATAAGCCGCTGACGCGCACTCCGCCGATTATTTCGTTAACGACATAGTAACGACTTGTTACGATTTTGCGCTACATTCTCAATTTCTGCGAAAGCCGTCAATGCTGAGGTTGTCATAAAAATTTTGACGTAATCGCTTTTCCTGTGTTTCTAGCGAGTAAACTAGGTACATTTTTAATGAAGGTACTATAACAAACTAACCATTTCTCACAACTTCCACGTTGGATACAATTTAACTGCGTTTTGGTGTAAGTACTGCCTTAACAGAACATCAAAGAAAAACACAGTATTCGAATTTTAATAACAGTCTTCAAAATATATATTTCAAAACATTATAACTTACAAGTTTTCAATTAATTTCCCTTTGCGACTTGAGCCGACACGAACCAAAACTACCGATCTCATAATCCCATTACTTCTACGCGTTTACTCTCAAAAGAGGCAACAGTTTAAATCCCGTGCAAGGGAAAACGAGCAAATTTTTATATTAAACCGGCTCTCGTGGGCCGCATTCACGTGAGGAGGTCCTAGACGGGAAATTAAGTGACGTTATGTTAGATGCATAATGCCGCGGAGGCAACGTGAATGCGGAGAGCGATGTCGGCTGGGCGCGTGAGCACCGCGCTGGAAATACGCGCCCTAGTGCTGCACACCACACACGTGCTGACAAAAATTAGTTATGTCTGAAAAAGTGATGGGCAATAGGAAGTGATCGAGGATTGAGAAGTGATCATACTAGATCTTTTTTTAATTTCTTAGCTTAGAGTATGGAAATGAGTGTAAACAAATAAATATATAAGTACTTTAGAAGGCATTATTATGTTTAATAATTTATTTTATTATTTGTTATGTAATATGATATTGTACTCTCTATAATCGATTCTGATAGTGAATTTAATCTGTGGTTCGATTTGTCAGGATAACTGTCAAGTGAAAAAGTCGTGCTTGCTTTTGGCGCCTTTTTGGTTCTCTGTTCGGTTTTGCGTAAAATTATAATATCAAAAAGTGTATTGTTGTAATTAATATAGTTCAAAAGTCATATTGTGTTTGTTTTACTTCCTGAGCAACAATTTTAGCTCACAATCAGAAGTGGTACGTGTTCACACGCTGCAATTTCGACAAAGGATTTTAAAGGTCAGTGATACGTTTTTCCCAGAGGTTTTGCGTTTTCCTACACATATTTGTACGAATTTCGGAGTGAATAAAACGCATGGATGGTACAATGTCCTAACAATTAAGAACTTCGAGTGACTGCAATTCACAATCACTATTTTTCATCAAAGAGTGAATACATACAATAAACAACACCTGTGAAAGTGATGTGATAATATCGTCGTCTATGTTGCGTTGATTATGTCTGTTTTACATGAAGAACGCTGATATTTTAGACAATTTAAAAGCGTACCTGTAGTCTTGAACGTTAAGTGTATTTCTTATATTCTTTTAATAAGTATGATTTTGTGTATAGATATTGCAATGAACTAATGCTGTAACTGCCGTATTGATTGTTAATTGATTGTTTTTGTGCAAATAGGTACATAAATAAGCTATTTTCCTTACCTTTCTTATATCTTAGATGATTTAAAAGTAATCTTGAGCGTTAAGTTTATTTCCTTTAAATTATTTTAATAAGTATGATTGTGTAGTGTATGTAGATATTACAATGCAATGAACTAATACTGCAACTGCCGTATTAATATTTAGATATTGATTTTTTTTTGTGATCAACTTATAGAATTTACTTTACTTACCTTTCTTTTCTATATTTTTTTATACCTATTTCTAAATCGGTATCGTTAATCATGGGGTCTGATAGACGTTCTCGATCTCGTAATAGACGTTCTTCTAGAAAACGAAGACGACGTCGTTATTCGTCATCCATATCTTCTAGTACATCTGATATTTCATCTATCTCCAATTGCAACCGCAAACATCATCGAAATAAAAAGTATAAGAGTAAATCAAAGTCTAAAGGTCAAGATAAAAAATCGCGTCGTACAGTCACACCACCCATAAGAAAACAAACAGTGCTTCCGACTATATGTTCTACTTCTCAACCATCTACTGTGGCTCCTCAAGTATTACCTAATGATCAAATAAATAGTTCTGTTGATTTTAGTTGTCAGACACCTGTTTTTAATAGTAATCAGCTGTGTGTTAATAATTCGCTAGGCAATGGAAATCCAAGCGTCTCTGCTGTACATCCCAACTTACCCATAAATTCATTTATGTCACAAATAAATGTTATACCTGAATTCGATCCGAATGATGGCTCACAGAATATCGAATTGTGGATACACAAGGTCAATGAATGTGCAAAAATTTATTCTTGGAATGACACACAGGTGTGTCATTATGCTTTAGCAAAATTATCTGGTTTGGCAAAACGGTGGTATCAGGGACTTCCTTCGGTCTTATTTACATGGGAGCAGTGGATGGAAAAATTAAAAGCTGCGTTCCCTTCTACAGAGAATTACGGGGATCTTTTACAAAAAATGTTACAATTACGTTGTAAAATTGGACAAGCATTAGATGTGTACTATTACGATAAGATGAATCTCATAAACAGATGTGACATAACCGGACGAAAGGCTGTAGGGTGCCTAGTGCACGGCATAGACGATAAATTTATAAGAATGAGCGCAAACTCGTGTCGTTTCGAGGAACCGGAACAATTATTTTCTTATTTAAAAACGATTTCACAAAGTGATAATCATTTCAATAATCAAAAACGGAAGGTCCCCTATCATAGGGAGATTAAAAATATACCGACACATACTAGTTCCGATTCCCCGAAAACCGAGAAAGTTTGTTTCAACTGTGGAGAGGTAGGGCATATTCGGCCGCTTTGTACTAAACCGATGAAAAGATGCAACAACTGTCGACGAGTTGGGCACACAAGTAGTGAATGTCGTATTCCTCCATCTCAAAATGCGACGATTGTTCACGACAACAATAAAAATTATCAATTAGCTATATCCAATACAAGTAGCGATAAGTCGGTTATGCACATCCAAGCGAGTGATGATGATGTTGTTCAGATCCAGTCTAAGGAGAGTGAAGTTGAAAAATATTACAAGGACGTATATGTTGACGGTGTATTAAAACATGCATTTATCGATTTAGGCAGTAATTGCTGTATTATTAAGGAAACTGTAGCTAAAGATATTTATGGTCAGTGGGAAAATAAAACCCAATTACCAAATCTTAAGGGTTTTGGTAATTCTAGTGTCAGACCACTTGGTACAGTACATAGTTTAATAAAAGTCGATGAAGTAGAAGCAAAAATTGATTTGGTAATAGTAGCCGATCATTATATGTCAGTTGACATTCTCATAGGACAAACATTTACCGAAATTCCCAATCTGCTTATGATAAAGACATCGAAGAATCTATTGTTTTATTCTGCTCCAAGTGAAGAGTGCGTTCCTATTGATAATAAAATTAGACTTCTTACACGGACTGAGTGTACTATTGAACCTCATTCAATGTCACCCATTGAGGTTTGCGCGCAAAGCCATTTTACTGGATCGTTGTTCGTTCCCCCTGGATTTTGCTCTTTTAAAAGCTACATTGTTCTACCTGGATTATACAGTTTTAATGATGGTATCGGTTTTATAATGATAGCGAACACTGCTGCATCTGGGATTAGTTTCTCTGAAAGTCATCCTTTAGCTCGAGGTTCTGGATATGACGAAGTAAAGGAACCTAGTATTAATTTAACCACAATTTCTAATGAACAGAATATTCGTTCACTGCCTATCGAAGACATAGTAGTTGGAGCTCAACTTTCAGATACTGAAACAAACAAAATACGTGATCTTTTACATAGATATCGGGATTGTTTTGCATTGAATCTTTCAGAACTTGGTAAGACGGACTTATCAGAGATGACTATTAAATTGAATGATGAAAGACCTATAGCCTATAACCCATACCGTATGTCACATAAAGAAAAAGAGCAGTTATCGGTTATAATTGATGATTTGCTTAAAAACGGTATAATTCGTGAAAGTAAATCATCATATTCTAGTCCAGTGTTGTTAGTTAGTAAAAAAAATGGCCAAAAACGTCTATGTATAGATTACCGAGCCCTAAATAGGAAGACACTAAAGGACAAGTACCCTCTCCCACGTATAGAGGACAAACTCGATTGCTTGGGGGGCAATCGGTATTTCACAAGTTTAGACCTCGCTTCTGGATACTACCAGGTTCCAGTAGCAGAGGAGAGTAAGCACCTAACGGCATTCGTCACTCCGAACGGATTGTATGAATTCAATCGTATGCCGTTTGGATTGGCGAATGCCCCAAGTGTTTTTCAAAGAACCATCAACACGATGCTTAATGGAGTAGGGGAAAAGTTGGTTCTTGCCTATATGGATGATTTGTTGGTGGCTTCAAAGACCATTCAGGAAGGTTTAGATAAACTTGCGAGAGTATTTGATCTCTTGAGACGAGCTAAACTAACGTTAAATTTGAAAAAATGTGTGTTTTTTCAGGAACAAATAGAATACCTTGGTTATGAAATAACCAAAGATGGTATAAGACCAGGTACTCATAAAATCAATGCCGTGAGACTTTTCCCAAC
This sequence comes from Agriphila geniculea, assembly GCA_943789525.1. Taxonomy (NCBI): domain Eukaryota; kingdom Metazoa; phylum Arthropoda; class Insecta; order Lepidoptera; family Crambidae; genus Agriphila; species Agriphila geniculea. Next base: position 1,438,441 of record OX038874.1, read on the forward strand.
ACCAAAGAACGTACATGAAGTTCGCCAGTTTGTTGGTCTCGCGAGTTACTTTAGGAAATTTGTCCCAAAGTTTTCTGTTATTGCGAGACCACTCACTATGCTGACAAAAAAAAATGAGCCATGGCGTTTTGAGTCGGAACAAATGGCTGCATTCCAATCTTTGAAAGACATCTTATCTAGTCGGCCTGTTCTTGCTTTGTATGACCCTACTGCTCGATTGGAGGTTCATACGGACGCAAGCAAACTAGGTCTAGCCGCAATACTCATGCAAGACGCTGGGAAGGGTCTCCAAGCATATTATAGTCGACAGACCTCTCCCGAAGAGCAAAAATTTCATGCTTATGAGCTGGAGACCCTTGCCGTCGTTACCGCTCTAAGTAGATTTCGTGTGTATCTGATTGGCGCAACTTTCACAATCGTGACTGATTGTATTGCAATAAGATACACAATGACTAAAAAGGATTTAGTTCCTCGGATCGCCAGGTGGTGGATCGCTATGCAAGAGTACGATTTCAATATAGAATATCGTCCCGGCTCTAAAATGCTCCACGTTGACGCATTAAGTAGAAATCCGATTAATGCGGAAGGTGCCACGTTTAGTGATGATGATGTCAACGTATTCCGAATTGACGTTGATGAAGTAAATGCTGGAACAGATGAACGCTGGCTGCAGACAGTCCAACAATCTGATCCAGAACTAAAAAGAATTGTCGAAATTCTAAAGGATCCTACCAATGATAATATAGTTGAAATAAAAAACAATTTCACCATAAAAAATAATAAACTTTATCGATTGGTAAAGGATGGTGATACAGTCAATTTACTTTGGGTGGTACCGAAATCTGTTAGGTGGCAGATACTGAGAAGTAACCACGACAGTGTTGGCCATTTTGGGTATGACAAGACTTACGATAGGATACGTAAAGTATACTGGTTCAAAAAAATGCGTAGATTCGTTCAAAAGTACTGCAAGTCATGTTTGCATTGCGCTCTCAACAAAGTTCCTGGCGGCCCTAAGGAAGGTATGTTACACCCTATTCCCAAACCTGACAAACCGTTTGATACTTTGCATGCGGATCACTGTGGACCATTCCCTGTGAGTAAAAGGCAAAATGTATACATATTGGCGATAATTGATTCATATACAAAATTTATCTTTATTAAACCCGTCAAGAATTGTAAAACAAAAACCACCATTGCAGTGTTTGAGGAATACTTTTCGCTATTTGGTACACCTAGGCGCCTCATTACGGACAGAGGTACAAGTTTTACCAGTCACGCTTTTGCTGAATTTGTTAAAGAGAAGGGAATGTCTCACGTGCTAAATGCCGTTGCAACTCCGAGAGCCAACGGCCAAATAGAGCGCTATAATCGCACTATTTTAGATGCTCTAACTGCTACTAATCATGGAAGGCCAGACAATGAATGGGATATCGCTATACCTAAAGTACAATGGGGCCTCAATAATACCATAAACAAGGCCACTGGTAAGACTCCGGCGGAGCTACTTTTTGGTGTAGCTCCAACGGGTGCTTCAGATGGTGCCATGAATGCCATAGTATCAGAGGCCCACAATAATCTTGATCGTGATGAAATAAGAGAGGAAGCGATAAGTAAAATGAGAAGCGAACAATCTAAACAAAAATCCCGTTTTGATGACAGCAGGAAAGAGGCAACAAAGTACAGTATTGGTGATTTAGTGCGCGTTGAAAGAGAGTTAGGTAATCCTGTACCAGGACAGAGTAAAAAATTAGTGCCTAAATGTAGTGGACCTTATAGAATCGTTAAAGTCCTCGGCAACGATAGGTATGAAGTCGAAGATACGCCAATCACACGTCGTGATGGTAGACAATCATACAAGTCGGTATTTGCGGTGGATAAAATTCATCCCTGGCTTGTTTTTTCCAATGACCCCATGGAAAGCGATACTGATGTTGAGGAAAGTTAGATTGAATATTTTTGATTAATTTACGTACCTACTTATTTTTTTTATGAATTAATAATGCCTTGTGTCTATTTTCTGAAACTTTATTAAGAATAACTAATATTAGCTTAGATTGGCGATGTTTAACACTAGCCTTAATGAGTTTAGCCCAAAGTGGCGCTGTAATTAGCCTTAATGGCGTTTAGCCCAGCGTGGCGTTGTATATAACATCAATAGTGTTTAGCCCAGAGTGGCGTTGTAAGTTACTAGCCTAAATGGCGTTTAGCCCAGAGTGGCGTCGAGTATAACTAGCCTTAATGGCGTTTAGCCCAGAGTGGCGTTGTATATAGCATCAATGGTGTTTAGCCCAGAGTGGCGTTGTAACTAGCCTAAATGTCGTTTAGCCCAGAGTGGCGTTGTAAGTAGCCTAAATGGCGTTTAGCCCAGAGTGGCGTTGTGTGTAACTAGCCTAAATGGCGTTTAGCCCAGAGTGGCGTTGTATGTAACTAGGTAACTAGCCTTAATGAGATTTAGCCCAAAGCGGCGTTATATATAACTAACTTCTATGGCGTTTTGTTTAGCCCAGAGTGGCGTTGTTTGTGATAAGCCCTTAGTGGTATTGTATTTTAATGAATTTAACCTTATTAGCAATGCAGTGAGCCCATGTGGCGTTATATTACTTTAAGGATTAATAAATATAATTTGATTAACAGAAGTGTTTAAACTAAAATAATAAAAATAAAAAATAAAGAATTAATGAACTTAATTATATTAAAGTAAAATAATTATAATAAGATGAGAATTACCTATTAGTTATTTACACAGTTATGTTATAAATTATCATATATACTTAGGCATATTTTTATTTTTTTTTTATTTTTTTTTCTTTAATATTTACAAGATCTCGTAGGTACGCAGGGACGCGTACCTTGTCAGAATTGGCCGAATGTAAACAAATAAATATATAAGTACTTTAGAAGGCATTATTATGTTTAATAATTTATTTTATTATTTGTTATGTAATATGATATTGTACTCTCTATAATCGATTCTGATAGTGAATTTAATCTGTGGTTCGATTTGTCAGGATAACTGTCAAGTGAAAAAGTCGTGCTTGCTTTTGGCGCCTTTTTGGTTCTCTGTTCGGTTTTGCGTAAAATTATAATATCAAAAAGTGTATTGTTGTAATTAATATAGTTCAAAAGTCATATTGTGTTTGTTTTACTTCCTGAGCAACAATTTTAGCTCACATGAGGATGCGTTTTAAAACAGTAGCTGCGGTTATTGCAGTTACTTCCAAATGCCTCAGGATTTATTTATTTCAATCAGTAAATGGAGAGCTCTCGGGAATAACATTTCATTCATTTCATTTATTCATATGGCATACACAACAGATGACAGTCAACAATAGCACACAATCACAGCTAGATATGTTTTGAACCAAACACATCCAAACACGTGCACACACAGAAATTCATGCGATGCGAAAATATTTAAATTATTACAAATTGGTACTGTAAATGTTACGTTAATTAATATTGATTAATTTACATAATTATTAAAGGGAAAATATTGAATTAATTATTGAAGTTATTACAGTGATCAGAGATATTAATTTGATATGACAACAGCACTACTGGTAGTGCGAGACGTTCATTACCACAGGATACGAATTTTGATTTTAAATTGAGAATAATATGGAAATTTAAAAAAAAGATCGAATGATACATGTCACTCTTTCCTTGTCAATACTGACGCAGACTGACGCAAATTTCTAAAGCAGCGTTATGAATGGCGCTAAGTTTAGCGCTTTGTTAGCCTACTTTGAATTAAGGCGCGGGTTTCTGCTGAGATTACGGCTGAGCAGCAGAACGTTGGCAGGAGAACGGACGCCGCCGTTTGCTCGGCTTCCCCTGAATGGCACTACGCGTTACCAATGTTACCATTCCCGCATTCAAAGGATACGTATACCCGTTTATATTTGTAACTACAATCTCGACAACCAATCCGAGTGTCAAAGACATTGTGGAATTCTGAGCGATCCTGTGAGGAGTCCTGAGTGTTAGTCTATTTGTAAGACAAACTGTTGGATAAGATTATGATAAAGCATTGTTGTAAGTCTTGTCAAATCAAAACGAGTAAATAAAATTGATACAATATTTTTTACCATCGCCACTCGAAAAAGTGCGTTTAATTCAACATATGAGAGAATAAAACGTGGTTTTATTCACCGAGTGAATAAAAATATTTTGAATTTGGAACATCATAATTATTATGTACAAAAAAAACTAAGACTCCGTTGTCCGTCTGTCTGTCTGTCTGTCTGTCTGTCACCAGGCTGTATCTCATGAACCGTGATAGCTAGAAAGTTGAAATTTTCACAGTTGATGTATTTCTATTGCCGCTAGAACAACAAATACTAAAAACAGAATAAAATTAATATTTGAGGGGGGCTCCCATACAACAAACGTGATTTTTTTTGCTGTATTTTGCTATATATTAATAACAACAGGTAGACCGTTGAAATTTTCACAAATGATGTATTTTTGTTGCCGCTATAACAACAAATACTAAAATCAGAATAAAATTAATATTTTAAGGGGGGCTCCCATACAACAAACGTAATTTTTTTTGCCGTTTTTTGGTACGGAACCCTACGTGCGCGAGTCCGACTCGCACTTGGCCGGGTTTTTTTATGATTATTTTTAATCATGCTGGCATGACCACCGAAACGCGATGTGATTTATCTATCAAAAGACAATTGATTTTGGCAGTTGATTGTCGGTAAAAGACTATATAACGCGAAATAAATATCGTGTTTCGGTGGCCATGCTACGGAGGCTGGTCTCATAGAATATGATCTTACTTTTTTCCACGTTAAATAACAGATCGATCTGTTTGAGACGTTCCAATAAAACTGTTTTCCCTAATGAAATTCGTTCGCTGAAATTGATGGTTTAACAGGCGAATTATTTTTCCCTTGTTTGGTAACCCATTACTGGCGTCAGCAGCTGCAGATGTCTTCCTCTAATTTTCCCATTTCTTTCGAATTAGCCGAGTAATGTCGCAATGTTCTCTTGAAGAGAGTTCTCATTTATTTTTGCCTATTTGCCTATTTATTGGAAAATTATAGCGGATAATTTGAATATCTTAGTATTCTTTCTTCAGAATTGTTGTACCTATATTACAAAATCAGAAAACCGGCCAAGTGCAAGTCGGACTCGCGCACGAAGGGTTCCGTACTAAAAAACGGCAAAAAAAACTACGTTTGTTGTATGAGAGCCCCCCTTTAATATTAATTTTATTCTGTTTTAGTATTTGTTGTTATAGCGGCAACAAAAATACATCATCTGTGAAACTTTCAACTGTCTACCTGTTGTCGTTATTAAGTTCGAGCAAGAAACGGCAAAAAAATCACGTTTGTTGTATGGGAGCCCCCCTTAAATATTAATTTTATTCTGTTTTTAGTATTTGTTGTTATAGCGGCAATAGAAATACATCATATGTGAAAATTTCAACTTTCTAGCTATCACGGTTCATGAGATACAGCCTGGTGACAAACAGACAGACTGACAGCGGAGTTTTAGTAATAGGGTTCCGTTTTTACCCTTTGCGTACGGAATCCTAATAAAGCTACAGTAGAGGGACCTGATGATAAAACACCAGACTTATTTCTTATATTGATATACCTGCTCGTATTTAATTTTTATTATTTTTTTGTAATAATACTCCACTTTTGTACTAATCAATTTTAAAACGATCGTTATTACTTAAATGACTATATTGATTTTGTTTAATATAGCTACTACTTATTTACTGAATAGAATATGATGAATTTCTTGCCTATTAAGCATGTCTTTTCAGACCCGTTGAATGGGCAGTTTAGTTCAATTTTCTCATTGTACTCTTCCCATGTTATTACCGGTACTTTGCCTCAATACCGGGGGGCCGATATTAAGCCATTGTCCTCGGTTCTGTACCCTGATGAGGTCTATCGGACAATATGAGTAACATCGATTTCAATTTCATATTTTCCAGATGAAGACATAGTTTTCCTTTTTTGTTGTGATAATTATGTGTTATCATCTTTTATTATTAGGATTCCGTACCAAAATGGTAAAAAAGGAACCCTTATGGTGTGACTCAGTCTGTCTGTCTGTCTGTCACAGCTGGATATCTCGAGAACTACTAATGGTATCAACTTCAAATTTGGAATAGTTTAAGATGACATGATAGCAGTTTATATAAAGATTACAGGAAAAATAAAACGATGTCTCAATATAGCACACTTTTTTAGAAATTATCAAATTTCTAAAAAAAGTTAACATTAGTTCCAGTATCGGTCAAGAGATGGCGCTGACCTAAAACTGCAATACTAATTTTATTATTCTACTCTGCAGTGTGGTTTAATGGTGCAATTATGATGGTACGGAACCCTCGGTGCGCGAGTCCGACTCGCTCTTGACCGGTTTTTTTTACTTAGCTCTGCAGTTTCTTACGCGGGCACCTAATTTTGTTAGATGACAATAAATAAGGACAGATAAAAAGGACAATATAATCCGCCTATGTAATCATCTCTATTCCCAATTTAACATGAATTGAGCTTTTTAGGGTTCCGTAGCCAAAATGGCAAAAAACGGAACCCTTATAGATTCGTCATGTCTGTCTGTCTGTCTGTCCGTCTGTCTGTCTGTCTGTCTGTCTGTCCGTATGTCACAGCCACTTTATTCCGAAAGTATTAGGACTACATAGTTGAAACTTGGTAGGTAGATGTATTCTGTGAACCGCTTTACGATTTCTTCACAAAAATAAAAAAAATAAAAGATTAAGGGGGGTCCATACATGGAACTGAAACAGAAAAGATTTTTTTTCATCAAACCAATACTTGCGGGGTGTCTATAGATAGGTCTTTAAAAATGACATTGAGGTTTCTAAGACAATTTTTTCACAAAGTTAACCGTTTGAAAGATATATATATACTGCCAAAGTGGTAAAATGTGTGTCCCCCCCCCTTTAACTTTTAAAGTAAGAGAGTGAAAAATCTAAAAAAAATATATGCTATAGATCTTAGTGAACACTTTCAACGAAAATTGGTTTGAACGAGATACAGTAAAATGTTTTCGAAATATAGTACATTTTCTAAAACCGCAAATATAACTTTGTCTTCATACAAACACTGTGGAAAAACAAAGTTATTTTTTCAGGTGAAAAATGATAGCGGTATTAAAATATGGTATGGTATAATGTAACTACGGAACCCTACTGCGCGTGGCCCGACACGCACTTGGCCGGTTTTTTCATAATTGGGTCAGTACAGAAAATATTGCAGTCGTTGAAGTTAAAGAAGATTTATTACAAATCTTACAATTTTTAATTCCTGATTGTAGGTTTGTGTACTGTCACAGAATAGATATTCGTAGTGTGTCAGTCTTAAATAATAACTGTGACGACGAACTAAACGAGAATCTTCAATATTTTTGCATGTCGAATGTCATTACCGCTTGTGATTGGTTGCAGGTGTGACGTCATCGCCGATCGCAATATTTACACACGGTGGATTTAATTGACTTTCATCTATTTTCTTATGGGATTTCTTACACATCCTGACGTAAGGTGGCTGGCATTCGGTATAATGAAAATCTGTGGGCACGGGAGAGTCCCCGCTAAGATTATATTTACTGGCGTCTTCTTGTAAAAACCTCAAAAATTAGTAGTCAAGGAAAGAGAATGGATCGGGAAATCATAGTCTTTTTGACCGAGCGAGCACGAAGTGCGAGCGAAGCGTCTCTGCTTCAGCTTGGGCAAAAATTCTTTCGTATGTCCGGCTGTCTGTTCCAGCCTACAGGCAGGGCCTGATTTACCCACAGGCTTACAAGGCTTAAGCCTAGGGCGCAAGGACCAAGGGGGCGCTTAGCTTCAAACCATCCTTGCAAGCACCACTTACTTAAAAAATTAAAATTTGAAATTTTAAAATGCACGCGTAAAATCTTGCTTGTTCGGAATAATTCAGATGGACTTTCACCCATTCATCCCCCGACCTGACACACAGATGTGCCCCATGGTGCGACCAGGCAGAGGCACAAACGCACACCCAGCTCGTAAACCTCTAAAACAAAAAAACTGCACGTGCGGCACTAAAAAGTCGAAACATGAAAAAAACAGAATGGTTATTCTTTGTTTACACAATGAATAGGTAGGTAAAAAGGTTAGAAACAAAAACTTTTACCAAATTTCGCTTTGACCGGGCCCGAGTAGTAGAGTTAAGTTTTTGTCATTACATATTGGTGATAGCATGGTGATAGTGATAGACGTGCTCGCAACTCACGTATTGATTGTGATATTAAAATTTGTGATTGATAGACATGTTGTTTTTTAAATAAGTATTACTTACACAGTTTTGTTAGTTTTATTGAAAAAGTAAAATGAATGGTATTAAGAGTACTTCGATTGTGAAAAAGCCAAGTGGAGCCAACCAAGTGAAAAATGAAAATATTTTTGTGCTTTCCTTGAGATAATTGTTTAGCCTTTTAATTTTTGCACGCCAATACATTAGTAATAGTATATTTATGAAAATTTAGTTTATATAAGAAAACACGGGGAGCTCGGTGGCGCAGTGGTTTAGCGCCTGGCCCAGCGATTGCGTAAGTTAAGCAACGTTCGCAAGGGTCGGTCATGGGATGGGTGACCAAAAATTTACTATCCCGAACTCCTCCGTGCTTCGGAAGGCACGTTAAGCCGTTGGTCCCGGCTGCATTTGCAGTCGTTAATACCCACCATTCCGCATTGGGCCCGCGTGGTGGGTTATGGCCCGTCCTCCTTATCCACCCATAAGGAAGGCCTGTGCCCCAGCAGTGGGGACATCAGAAATGGCTGATGGACAAGAAAACACAAATGATTAATTTGCTAATAGCGATACTCACTATATAGTTCCATAAAGTATAATCCTGTTACCTAAATTTGGTAACGATATACACTGTTTGTAAATATTAATACTCTAATTTAAAACTCTATAAATATCTAGTAAATATTAATACTCTATTAATAATCTGTTAATGCTGATAAATTTCCTGCGCCTGTTCTTCTTGTCAGTTAAAAAAATATATACGAGTCAAAAGCACTTAATTAAATGGGAATTAATTAATTGGGTGACTGGAAATAATTGAAGGAGACTGTTAATGGGATACTTAAATACTAAACCTAGCAGCGGTTTATTTTTTGGGCGACAAAATAACTAAACGGCGACTAACTGTAATAATAATAATACTCTGTTTTTTGTGTGTGTTTGTAACTGTGGATTACAAAAATACGTAAAACGGGCGACTACATGTGGGAGACAATATAAGTGAGCAGTGAAAATTCTAAATGATTGACAAAAATACTGAGTGGGCAACTATTATGCCAAGTAGGTAACTAACTATATAACTGTTTTAAGCTGCCCAACATGGTATTTTGTCATCTCGAGTAAGATAATGGTCACCGTTTTTAAATAATTTTATTTATACAAAATTTAAATGCAAACATACCTATGCAAAATTTAAATGTTTTGTGTTTTTAGGGTTGTCACCCAAATAGTAATTTGGTCGCCCGTTCTGAATAACTAGTTACTCAATTTGTATTTTAAAGTCACCCATTTTCAACATTTGTAGTCGCCCTCAGTCCGTCTGTCGCCCACTTAGTATTTCAGTACGCTACATTCAGTATTTTTGATACCCAAAATGGGAATTTATTGTTACCCTATTAAATACTACCCATTTTATTTTTATTTGAACAAATAAATTTTTACTTTGACCATAACTTTGCATACACATTGTCAGAGGTACCTACGGAAAAGGGCATACATAGGGTAGCTTTTATCTCAAAAAACTTACATACTTTTTCCCGAGGGATGGAAAAATTAGTAATTTTCCACGCAGGCGAAGTTGCGGCCGGTAGCTTAACATATAAAAAAATCAGACTGTCGTATTGATAACATCCTAAATTTTTACATTGCCCATGACTTTGCATACACATTGTCAGAGATACAGAAAAGGGCATACATAGGGTGCCTTTTATCTCAAAAATACTTACCTACTTGTTCCCGAGGGATAGAAAAATAGGTAACTTTCCACGCAGGCGAAGTCGCGACCGGTAGCTTAACATACAAAAAATCAGTATGTCGAATTGATCACATCCTACATTTTTACTTAGACCATGACTTTGCATACACATTGTCAGAAGAGGTACAGAAAAGGGCATATATAGGGTACATTTTATCTCAAAAAAAACTTACCTACTTGTTTCCGAGGGATAGAAAAATAGGTAACTTTCCACATAAGCTACCGCTTAACATACAAAAAATCAGTCTATCAAATTGATAACATCCTCTTTTTTTGAGTCGGTTAAAAAATCAGGGCAGGCTCGGGAAGGAATATGAGACAGGGGGGCCTGTTCATAATTAGCCTAGGGCTGTCAAAACTCTAAATCAGGCACTGCCTACAGGTCGCATTTCTCAACCGATTCTTGTGAAATTTTGTGAGCAGGTTTGAAAATTATACATATAGAATGTTTTTGTCGAGCCAGTTTTTTGAAATTCTTCAAAATGGCGGAGATATGTTAAGAAAAACAGATTTCAGTCCGTTTTCCAGCTCTTCCTGTTTTCCTCTACAGGTCGCAATTTTCAACCGATTCTAGTAAAATTTTGTAAGCATGTTTGAAAATTGTATGGATTTTTTTTGTCTAGCCAGTTTTTATTATTTTTTAATGGCGGAGATAATGTAAAAAAATCGTATTTCAGTCCGGATTTCCGGCGCTGTCTGTTCTCCTCTACAGGTCGCATTTCTCAACCGATTCTCGTGAAATTTTGTGAGCAGGTTCGGAAATAATATAGATTTTTTTTGTCACGCCAGTTTTTTGTTTTTTTTTTTAATGACGGAGAAAAGTTAAAAATACATATTTCAGTCCGGCTTTCCAGTTCTGTCTGTTTTCTTCTACAGGTCGCATTTCTCAAACGATTCTCATGAAATTTTGTAAGCAGGTTTGAAAATTGTATAGATTTTTTTGTCATGCCAGTTTTTATTTTGTTTTTTAAATGGCGGAGATAATGTAAAAAAATCGTATTTCAGTCCGGATTTCCGGCGCTGTCTGTTCTCCTCTACAGGTCGCATTTCTCAACCGATCCCGCTGAAATTTTGTGAGCAGATTTGATAAATATATAGATTTTTTTGTCGAGGCAATTTTTCTAAATTTAATAAAATGAAAGAGATAAGTAAAAAAACATATTTCAGTCCAGTTTTCCGGCTGTTTGATCTCCTTTACAGGTCGCATTTCTCAACCGATTCTAGTGAAATTTTGCGAGTAGGTTCGATAATTATATATAACTGTTTAGTCAAGCCAATTTTCCAAATTTATAAAAAAAATATTCACCAATTTTGAAAAATTTTCAAAATCAGAAGCAGCATCTAGCTGCGAATACTCACGTACCTACTGTGTGTTTTGAAAACTTCATGGCGACATTTTATTTTATTTTATCGCGAGGTCTACAGCTCACGGAGCCACTAGTCTATATTATCTGTAACTATACTTCATAATAGATCTCATTTATATTAATCTGTCGAGATAGTAATTATTTAAGAGCAATTCAGTAGAGAAGAAAGCAAAATGTCGACGTATATGTAGACTTCGCCTAATTTAATTTGCATTCCTTGTTTTGCAAAAAGATAAAAAGACTGCAGAACTGAATTGAAATGTTTCTATGATTAATTAGCGGGCACTTTCGAAGTACCCTGATTACCACCCATTGGTAATAGACGTCAGTCGCAGGTGTCGGCCGACACGCAGCGGGAGTCGGAGCGAGCCTCCATTATTGTCTCAATATGGACTTAAGTATCATTACCATTTAGTAGAGACAATACAGTGATGTTATATTTTGAGACATTTTATACAGGGTTTTTGGAAAATACCAACAACCTCGCAGGAGTAGATTACTTGGTTTTGACGTAGATCGTCACTTTCGCAAATGGTCATCGCGAAAAATTTGGTCACTTTCGCAAATGGTCACTTTCGCAAATCGTCACTTTCGCTAATGGTCACTTTCGCAAATCGTTACTTTCGCAGAATGTCTTTTACATTTTTTTCCTTTTTTTTCTCCTAAATATTCTTTGTACAGACGAGTGTGATTTTGGCATAAAAATATAGTCTGATGTGCTGTCTAGCCTGTCTACTGTACATTAAACGAAAGTCTAACAACCAAATAGGGTAATAATAAGAAACAAATATTTATCATCAATAAAATCTAAAAAATTACAAATAACTCTTAAATCGCCAATCATTGACATTAACAAAATTAATGCGTAAAATAATTTTTTTTTGCAACTTTATTAATTTTTTTAAAATAAATAAAATGTTTGTTTATTTTCCCATCACAAATAATAGAACTTAAGTCTATAGACAATTTGGCAACTAAGCTACGACATGGAAGGTTTCTATATTTGTGAGGGACTGGTGCCCGAAATAGGTTTCAGAGAAAGAAACCTATTTAATAAACGATTCATTCTGAATCTACGTTTAATATATATTGAGATGATTATTGATCTTAATAAATACTGAATATTTGTGTTAAGTTGATGATTAATTTTGTTAAAATTGAAAAAAAGAATTGTTTTTTCCTAATATATAAGGTCCTTCTTAAATAGTGCACATAATTTTAAAGCGTCAATGTACACATGCATACAAACAACTTTTAATATGGTACCAACATTGAAATCGCGAAAAAAAATCAGCTGTTCCATAGAAAATTTAAAATCGAATAGATCAAAATGTATGGAACAGCTGATTTTGAATCGCGATTTCAAGACATTCTGCGAAAGTGACCATTTGCGAAAGTGACCATTTGCGAAAAAGACCATTTGCGAAAGTGACCAAATTTTTCGCGATGACCATTTGCGAAAGTGACGATCTGCGTCAAAACCGATTACTTATATCATAAACAACATAATTGCTACGACTTTACCGACAAAAGACAAAATAAAAACGATTTTCCACAAACGTCCGAATAGCTGATTGTTTTCTTTTGTCAAGTTTTTCGGAAAATCGTAGAATAATCGTTGTTGTTTATGATGTTAGTAATCCACTCCTGCAAAATTATTGCTGTTTTACAAATAACCCTGTATACTTACATAAAGCTGTAATAATTTATAGAGGTCTAGTCTAAAAAAACTAATTACGGACACAGACTTATGACCTAATATAGGTATGTCTTATCACGCAGTCACCCTGATATTATGCGTCCATTCTGTCCTGACTGTATTCACATTTATATAGCATTTAGAATTAATGTCTTATTTGTGTAGATCTTGTACAGTCAGCAAAGTAATGAGCTTAAAACCTTAAGATTCATTTCTAAATTCAGCAAAGTAATGAGCTGAACACCTTAAGATTCATTTCTAAATTCAGCAAAGTAATGAGCTTAACACCTTAAGATTCATTTCTAAATTCAGCAAAGTAATGAGCTGAACACCTTAAGATTCATTTCTAAATTCAGCAAAGTAATGAGCTGAACACCTTAAGATTCATTTCTAAATTCAGCAAAGTAATGAGCTTAACACCTTAAGATTCATTTCTCAATTCAGCAAAGTAATGAGCTGAACACCTTAAGATTCATTTCTAAATTCAGCAAAGTAATGAGCTGAACACCTTAAGATTCATTTCTAAATTCAGCAAAGTAATGAGCTGAACACCTTTAGATTCATTTCTAAATTCAGCAAAGTAATGAGCTGAACAGCTTAAGATTCATTTCTAAATTCAGCAAAGTAATGAGCTGAACACCTTAAGGCCCATTTCTAAATTGAGAGGTCTGTATTGTCTTGCATTTACCCAAAATCCACAAAATTGATATAATAAAAGCATCTTTAGTATAAAAAAACTGGAGGCAGGTAAAAGACGAACTTTTAGTGCCATCCTTGCAAGCGTTTGCTGACTGTACTGTACATACGTTGTACAAGTCAAGAATCGTTAATCGAGATTTTCAGACCAACAAAATTTTCCAATTACCTATAACTAATAATATTATGGTTTTAACCGATTCTGTGCACGTCAAAATTGTTTACGCAAGCCTCATTGACGTCAAGAAAGTTTAGAACAACACAATGTAGCTAGGTACTGTTTACGCATTTATGAGGGGTGCGTCAATCTGGAAACAATGGTAACCCTCGCGATCGGTTTGAATGCCGCGCGGAGTTGGTGTCACCTGCACGCAGGGCTGCCAGTCCCAGCTCGAGGGAATTAATTATTTATGGAAAAGAAGTGCTATTGTTTTTGCAGTGTGTTAGCTTTAGTTTTTTTAATATGGTACTATGTTTTATAATAATAAGAGTAGTACTGTATAAGTAGTTACGTGAAAGTCAGACCCATAATTTGGTCCACTATGTACGACAGCAAACTCACTCTGATGATGATAGGGAAAAGAGCATTGATGTAGATTGATAAAATTATTTCATAAAGATTAAAGGAATAGTTCGTGTTGTTTAATATCATTTTAATCTTCTAATATTTGTATTGATAAGTTGTCTCACAGTAAAGTTGACAACCGCCTCCCGGGGCGCCTCAGCGCTCGCGCCGAACGGTCGCTGGAGTGTAGTAGACAGGTATTGCAATAAAATGACAACTCTTTTTCCATTCAAAACTACCGGATACTGTATATTGTTCCTGTCTTGGAAATCTTGGAATTGTTTTGTTTGGTGTCACCTATTGTTTTAACTAAGATTTTATGACACAAAATTCAATCACACTTTTTCCATTTCAAAATCGATCTACTGACATAAATTCTCATTAAAAATAGATGGATAGGTTCAGTGTTATTAAAAAAAACATAATTCAGAAGTGTACAAATGTTGCGGATTATTGCGTCAATTATTTTTGTTGTCGTCGTTCATAGAGCTTATAAAGATAATCAGTGTACGATCCTTCAGTAACAGTACAATTCTAAAGTCAGCATTAAACGTTTTTTTCACAGCTTAATTGAATAAATTACTGTAATGACCAAAAACCTCCAGCACTCTGATTGAAACCGCATAATTGTCCACGCGTTTGATTTGACACAAATGGTCGGATCTTTTATTCATGCCTCCAATCATCCGTGGAGGGCCGTCGAAAGGCGTCGAAGACTATCAAAATATCTACATTGACTTCCCTCTCCCTCCCACTACCTTCCAATTTGCAATATTAGAGTAAGAAGGGAGATTACAGACCGCCGGCTATTAGCTTAGTTAACCACTGTTTTCATTGACGATACCACCGCTCGTCGAGTACTCCTTAAGATAAATATTCTCATATAACGATTTGTTATTCTTCAATTTCATCACATTATAATGTAATTTATTGGAATGTCCAAGAGCTTTTCAGCAAATTTTATTCGCATTGTTACTGCAACTCTTCAAATTGATCGACCAATGAACTGCTAAATGTGGCTGGAATACAGTTCGTTTTGTTGGAACGTTTCGATAGACAGTATTGACAGGCGTGTTCGTCGCGTAACGAGTTTTTATCCAAAATTGAAAAATTTGAAATGGAGTTGGCCACTTTTCCGTCGGATGACGTCGGTGGCGGCGGAGTGCGGCCGCCCATCGAACATGACGGACTGACTGACCTGACCGCACTGGAAATCTGGAAATATTCGCCCGTAGCTGCTGTGCCAGCTACTGTTTTATGACTACGCTATATGGAAAAGGTTTATCGAAAATTTATATTGTCAAATTGCTCTCGTCCATTGCGTCACTAAAAACATGTTGTCTGTTTTTGATTGTTCGAGTGAAATGTAAAAAAATATCAACACACTACAAAACGTTTTTTTTTTTGTAATAAAACCAAGTATTTCTGATTGTCTAGTAGCTTAGTATTGAGATTGGCATTGCTGTGGAGTAGGTAAGGAATCGTTTAGCCTACCTGTGGTATACTCAATTTTGGAAATAAAATTGCTTCCATTCTTACCGTTTCAATAAGCACAGTGAAAAGTTCAATATTGGTTGGCACTGAGCCCCATCCTGAAAACTCTAAGATAAATTTCGTATTTACCCGGTTCATTCGCGACGGGTCATTGTATGCAAAACGTCGCGTGCAGACGACGCATTGTCCCCAAGATTAAGGCGGGCTGCTCCATTATTCAGGCGCCCGAGCAGCCAGCAGCCGACGGCTACGGAACCCATTCCACGGCTGATTGCGGAGCTGGGCCGCACCTGTGACGTCACGTCACCGCCAGTTAGCAGCCTAATCAGCCGTGCAATCAAGAAAAACAATGAGATGTGAGATTGAACCAGGTCCCAAGTGCCCCCGGCGGGAGCGCGTGTTTTGTCCCGCTGATTGTTTAGTGACACGCCATTATGTCAACGATGGGACTCGTAACGTAAACACTGTCGTGGGGATCGCTTTTAATTCTCCAGGAGCAGGCAATGACTACAGTACTGACAGGTAATCTTTTCTGCTCGCTATTTACTACACAAATTGTTTCGGCAAAGACTATTCTTCGCCGCGTATTGAAGTTTATTTTCACATCAAGAGATTAAGATTTTTTTCAAAGCTCTAGCTTTTCAGTATGTAAATAAAATCCGGATTACTTATAGTTCACGTTATTGGTTTATTCAGATGTTGGAAGGGCTCCCCAATTACTTAACCGACATTCGTAAAGAGCTTCGACCTCAAAAGAGCACGTCCACATTCATGAGGGTCCTATTCCCATGTGACAATTTATCCTTCATCTACTCCGACGTTTCGCACGAATAGTTTTCTATCGAATTTAGCAACTGTACCTTCAAGAAACACGTGACAGACACTCCTGTTGTAGAGCTCTATTGAGGTGGTAATAGGTTGCAAAGTGTATTGTTAGAAGGTGTGGGAGCGAGGTCCCGTTTTCCCGATTTCCCTCGTTGTAGGGAGATGGGCAAATTGTGTTGGGTCCGGGTGAAGACGCGGCTGCCCGGATGCACCTGATTGGGCGCGTCCGCCTGGAACATGCCATTTCTCTAATTAAAATTTTCTGTAAGATTTAATTGATTGCATCTTTCATATCAGTGATCTTTCATGCAATTTTTTTTAAGTTTAGGCTTCTGTAAATGGAGGTAACAATTTTTTACATATTATCAGCCATTTGACATTTGAAATACAATACAATTTAATACAGGAACTTGAAAATTAATATAAGCACTGTTCTTTTATTAAAAAAAAATAGCTGAAGAATTCATTACCGTAAGACGTCAAACTCAATCAACAATTTTTAAGAACTAGATCTCATAAATGAGATAGTAAGTACTTTCATGGAAAATCTACTAAGTTTGCTATTTTAAGTATAATCGCTGAAGCTTGCAATCCTACAAACCTTATCGCCAGATAGCCAAATTTCTAGCCAAAAATATTTCACCTCAAATTCCAGAAGTGCAAAACGAAATAATGCATCGCTATAGAAAATTCCAGCAACGAATTGAATGTCCAGTCAGCAATATTTGTCGCGCGCCCGTCGTCCGCTCTGAGTGCGGTCAAGATGCGTGCAGATAGGAGGCTGCACGGTCGAGTGCCGCCGCGGCGCAAGACGTGCCTCACGCTTCGATGGACGAATTCCATATTTTAGATATTGTCGCGACTTTTCATATTTCAATTTATCTATATTGGGCTGAATATTAAAAAAGACATTTCATTTCAAAAATGTTTCTTCCCAACCCAACAACACAACGTGTATGTTTGTCGTAGTAATTGATGTCTTCGTTAATTTGTTGAGAAGTCTTTGATTTAACTGGACTGATTTATCATATTTATCTAATTACATTAATTTCGAGGTGTTTCTTTTTATTAAGGAAAGGAAAAACTATAGTGGTGGTAGTAGGAATGTTAAGAATTTTGGTTGCTATTGACATGAATAATGCATGAAGTCTATTTTTCGGCATATGTAATTGGTTCAACGTGCGTCAGGTATGTGAGGAGTCTGATTGACAGTCGGGCGCCCCAGTAACACGGTTACAATATAACTAATTAGTCATGGAAAGGCTGCCGTGCACAAGGCGTAAGCAAAATGTAGTGTATACGCCGCTTTATAGTGTATAATCGTGTTACCGCACCTTCATTCGATTTGCATACCATTGTGGTGCTACAATAATTATTGTCTAATAGTTATTAGAATAATAACTAACTGTGACATTGTTTGGTATAATATAGATAAGTAGTTTCGTTACATGGGAAATTCTAAAGAATATTCGAATTAAACGTGTGATTAAATTAAATAAATAAATAAATAAATAAATAAATAAATTGTTTATTGCCAATAAAGTTTACACAGCTTATATAATTAAACTAACCCCCACACTAGGTTAGGCCTGTCCTATAATTCTGATGGAAGTGCAGTTATAACGCTAGTGCAATTTCCAAACAACACGGAGAATGAAGATACAAAATATTTTTTCATATAACCCTTGGAATATAAATCAAAAAAGAGAAAAATAGGGAACAATCCAACCATTCATTTATTAAAACGAAATATGTCTCCCGAAAATCATTTCGGCATATCAATGATACGCATGAAAATATAACGAAACCAGTACGTATAAGAATAAGAATAAGAATAAGAATGTTTATTTGCATAATACCATGTACAGACAGAGTTAGAGGGTATTGTCAATGTGGATCAATAGTATTATACCTTATGAATGTAGGCATGCAAATATTTTTAGTGCTAGTATTTATTACAAATTATCAAGAGCGCAAAATAACAATAAAAAATTAATTGATGTCAAATAAGTGATAAATAGTACGTACAAAATTAATAAAAACAATAATATGAATGTCATAGTTCTTTGGATTCTAGATACTCCTTGATTGAATAAAAGTTCTTATCAAGGAGCCAACGCAGTAAGTTATTCTTAAATTTATTTTTGTCTATCGGTAAATCTCTTATGTGTGATGGTAGCTTATTATACAATTTTATTGCCATACAGTATGCATTTTCCCTGAAAAATGCCAGATTACTTTTTGGTATAACGATTTTGTTTTTTCTAGAATCCCGAGCATTTGTCTTAACTTGGCTGACCTTAGTGAAGTAGTCAGGGTGATTTTTCACAAATAAGCACATCTCCGCTATATATATACATGGTAGATTTGGGATTTTATGTTTTTGATATAGTGGTTTACATGACTCCCTGCTACTAATTCCACATAACGCCCTTATGCAGCTTTTTTGTGCTTTAAATGCTCTTTCAAAGTCCACACTATTACCCCATATTATTATACCATAGCGTAACAGAGAAGCAACATATCCGTAATATGCTTGCAAAGCTACTTGGAAAGAGGCTACTTTTTTGATTCTGTTCAAAGCAAACACAAATCTATTCACTTTTTTACAAAGATTATCTATGTGCTTTTTCCAGCTACAGTGCTCGTCTAACGTGATACCTAAAAACACGGTCGAATCTATTAAATCTATTTTATTATTATTGTAATTTATGTCCATATTAACTTTACTTGATTTATAAGTGTGAAAGTCTATCGCATTTGTTTTGTCAAGGTTAATTATCAGATTGTTCTTAGTCATCCAGTTAATTACGTCAGTAAGAGTATTATTTATGTCCGATTCTAATTGGTCAATATTTTTATTTTGAAAAAGTAATGTACAATCGTCAGCAAAAAGGAAGCATTCATTTTTAGTTATATCAGGTAAGTCATTAATATATAACAAGAACAGTAATGGCCCTAAAATACTGCCTTGTGGTACGCCACGTTCAATTTCTCTGTATTTTGATCGCGCAGAGATTTTTATTTTGTTTTCAACTCTACTGACTTCAGTACATTGCTGTCTATTGGTTAGATAGCTTTCCAACCATTTATTTGCTGTGCCTCTTAAACCATAGTCAGAAAGTTTGCTTAGAAGAATATTATGGTTAACGCAATCGAATGCTTTCGACATATCTAAAAAGACAGCTATAGCACGTACCTTATCATTAATAGCTTCTGTCACTTTTTTCATCAAGGCGAAACAAGCAAGTGATGTGGATTTGCCTTCTTGAAATCCGAATTGATTGTGTTTTATTATATTATGCTTTTTTATAAAATCGTTTAATCTTTTTGCCATAATCTTCTCTAAGATTTTTGCTAGTACGGATATAAGTGTTATAGGTCTGTAATTGCATAGGTCATTATCATCGCCTTTTTTATATAATGGTTTTACTATTGATTGTTTAAGTCTCTCTGGAAAAATACCTTGTTCCATCGAAAGGTTTGCAATATGAGTCAATGGAATGGCTATCTTATTGGCACATTTTTTTAAGACATTTGTAGTTACTCCGTCGAAACCTACAGAGTTCGTATTTTTTAATTGCATAATGACGTTTTTTATTTCAGTTTCTGAGGTTGGCCATAGGAAAATACTGTTATTAATTTTATAAGTATTTGTATTTTTTACATTAGAGTCAGTATTTTTAGATATTTCAACAAAATAATCATTAAATGCTTCCGCTATATCATTTAAATTGCTTAAAGATTTATTTTTTATTTTAATATTATTTATGTCATTGTTAGTTGATTTTCTATTTATACTATTGTTAACTATATTCCATGAAGCTTTACATTTATTGTCGGCGTTTAAAATATATTTAGAGTTATTTATTTTTTGTGCGGAAATAATACATTTTTGTAATAATTTATTGTAGCATTGATACTGTTTCTTATTCTTTGTTTTACTGTTTTTATCAGATAATATATATTTTTTGTAAAGTCTGCGTTTTATTATACAGCTATTTTTCAGGCCTTTTGTAAACCAAGGTAATTTTTTTCCTGTATTTCTACATCGTCGTTTCACAGTTGGAAAACATTGTTCAAAAAGTATACAAAGTATGTCATGGAATGTGTCAAATCCCTTATTAGTATCTTTTTGCTCAAGCACATCATTAAATGTCAATGAATTAATATGTCTTAGAAATAATTCTATATTGTCATTATTGTAGTCTCTTTTGAATTCATACCAATATTCATTATTTTCCTTTTTGTTTATTTTAAGATTTAGTATTTGGCATGTGTCATGGTCGGAAAGAGTCAACTGATCAGTGTAACCTTTTGCATTATCAATATTGCTTGCTATTAAGTCAATACAGGCTTTTTTCCTAGTTGGTGTCTGAATATGTATGGTCAAATTATTATTTTGTAGGAGATCTATGAGTTTTTGCGTGGTTTTATTTGAGTTAAGAATATTTATATTCCAGTCACCACATAAAACTATTTTTCTACCTCTTGTATTTAATTTTTTTAATAAAATCTCAAGTTTCTCAAAAAATATGCTTATATTTGATGATGGTGTTCGATAGATACAAATTATTGTAATACTAGGATCTTTTAAGGTAAGACCACTACATTCAAAATTATAACATTCCGATAAAGTATCAGCCAGTTTTAGTTTTGTAAAATTTAAGTTTTTTTTTAATAGTATACATGTGCCTCCCCTTTTTTCATGATCACGTGACCATGATGAGCCCATTTTATAGTTATTTAAATTTAAATTGTTTTCGTGTCCCTTTTTAATGAAAGTTTCAGAAAGACATATGACATCCATGCTTTTATTTTGTTTTGAGTATTCATTTAGTACAAGTTCAAATTCATCTTTTTTTTTGAGGATACTGCATATATTTTGGTGTAATAAGTGAAAGTTTGGTAGGTCGTTATTCTTGAAAAAAGCTCCTAATTTGAGGTTTCTTTTGAAAATAGTATGGTATGGTTCCTATTTTAGGTTTATCTTGTTTAGAGGTTTGTTGTGTCTGGTCAACGTTCAAGTTACAGTTCTTTAAAATAGTTGCAGTTTCCTGTTTTTTAAAATAGTAAGGAATGGTGCCCTTTTTTTTGCAAAGTGTTTCAAGTTTTGTTTTATGAATGGCATTTTGAGTTAATTGATGTCTAATTTTATTCATGGAGTCAGTTTTATAATTTATAGTATTTATTTCTAATGTCAATTTAAAACATAATTCGTCATATAATTCATATTTATTTGCATGTCGGTGTCGAGTCAAAGTTATAAATGTACAGTTATCATAATTGTTGCTTATTAATTTTAGTTGGTTATTCAACATTTTGGTGTTAAGGTATGGATTTTCTATAGTTTGGACTAATAAAATATGTGTATTTTGACATTGTGCTAAAAATACAGACAAGTCACAAAGTATTTTAGTTGGTATTCTGTCGTTAGCACCCATGAACAAAACCAAAAAGTCATCGCTTTTTAAATATTTGTGGACATTTGTTTTCAGAATATTATTGCAGTTAGCATCTGGCTTAATAAATGAGGTAATAGATATCTTTTTCGTGTCAAAATGGTTAATTAATAATTGGGTCAGATTACTTGCCTGTTGGTCACCTAAAATCAACACATTTTGCT
Organism: Agriphila geniculea; assembly: GCA_943789525.1. Lineage (NCBI taxonomy): Eukaryota > Metazoa > Arthropoda > Insecta > Lepidoptera > Crambidae > Agriphila > Agriphila geniculea. The sequence continues at coordinate 1,460,733 of OX038874.1, forward strand.
TAACACAATTAATTTCGTCATTATTACAGGTGCTATTCATAGTCATATTAGTATTTTTATGGATATTTTTTACATTAATTCCTACGTTAGTATTAAAAGTTAGTTCATTAGATGACATATTACATTGATTGTTGCATTTAATTATTGATCGAGTCGTCATGGACTTGACAGGTGAGTTACGCTGCTCGCAGGTAGTTTCCTTTTTTTCGGTCGCGGTCGGTAGTACTAGTTCTGATGCGGATTCGCAATCTTGATTTGTTCGGAGCTCGTGAACTAAACAAAGTTTTTGACTGGAATTCGTGTTTGGTGATGATAATGTGTTCGGTTTTTTTTTTCTTAACGGTGAACGGTAGCTTTCTGGTGTTATACTTTTGTAGGAACTAATTAGTGTGTGACATTTTTGCAGTTGTAACTTGAGAGTTTTAGACGTAATGAAGAGACGTAATGAAATCTTATGGACGATGCAATAATGAGACGACTCAAAAGCGGTTCCACCTGTGTCGGTCGGCACAAAAGGTACAATCGTTGTTTAATAATAATAACGAATTATTTTTTTCCTTTCACGTGGAGCGGCCGCGTCCACGCAGAAATATAGCCGGCCACGCTCCGCGGTCAAATAAATTACCTTCCTTCCCTTTGCGAATTTGATTCTTTTGATCACTGGGAAATCAATTCCGTGGACGGGACGGGGCGACCTGGCGTGGCGACCACTACGCTTGCACCGCGCTATTAAAATATCGCCTTTGTGCGATGTGTTCACAAGTTAATCTCGCATTAATTAGTTTTTGGGAGACTCTTAATTGCTCATGTATTTCGTTATTACGCTGCGTGCGTTCATTATTGGTTAGTGGACGCTACACCATTTTGAAAGGAAGTTTAAAGTATTCTAACTAATATAAAAATGAGAAATCTTAATAACTTTATTTTTTTGCCCATGCCCATTTCTGACCTGTCAAAATGTAGATTTTATCAGCTATAGTATACTTATAGAGAAGAACCTAATATAGCTCATAAAATTATATTTTTATTGTTATTTATAAATTGCTAACTAAAATAAAAATCGGTAATATAGAAAATTAATATGAGATTAGCAATTATTGCAATGAATAGAAAAAAAGAACATATTGATTTTATCATTACATACATATTTTTCTGATTGCCGAATTAAAATTCAAAAAATACTGTTCTACGTCTACGGTCAGAGCAACTATAATTCTATTATCTCAATATATCTATCTATATAATCTATATATTCAAATATAATTTTATTATCATTCCCTATACATCAACTTCATAAAAATCTTTTTGAGAGGTCAATGCTCACTCGTTATAGGAAGTGGTCATTGATATTTCTTTAGTCACCAATCACCATTAAAAGATTTTAAATTTTGAAAAACCCCTAATATCGTAAGGTTCATTCCAAAGCTGTCTTTAGAGTAGGGTTACCAGATCCAATAATGAGATTTCCTGAGAAATAAAACACTTTTTACGGATTACAGCGCGTATATTGGTTAATTCAGATGTTATTTTAGAATTATTTAGTTTTGATTTGTTGGTTTTTTGGGTTTCCCGACTCGATACCTTTCTAGGGGCCGTGGTCACGGGAGTGACTGAAGTAAGAAGCTGCTCATATTTTTATGAAATTACCCGTTCGGAACTTTATAAAAATGCATTCAAATTTATTAAATTATTTTATAGCTGCGTTCTGATTTTAATAATTATTATTGAATTAAATTGATTAAAATTAATTAGAAAACACGATCTAGCTACTGAATCTACCACCAGTTCACAGATTGGGAGGCCTCTCAGAGAAAGATGAGACAGTTTTTCCCCTCTGTCTGACAGATTGCTAAAATTCCTAACATGTCAGGAAAATTCCTGTCATGTCAGGAAAATTCCTGTCATCTGGTAACCTTACTCTGGAGTCACTTATTTTAATTGGAAGGAAACGGTAAACTTGAGTCTTACAAATGCTCCTTTGAAATTTGCAATCCACGTTAAACAAAAACTGATTGAAATGATGTTCAATACAGTTGACAAGTATGAGTATTTTATTTAGTGAAGTTAGTAGAAGTAGTACCTACAGATTAATTGACAGATCTGACTCAAAGAAACCCTATGAGTGTGTCATCTCGATACCAAGATATTGACACAGTAGTGTTCGAATAACGGGGCGCCCGCCGTATGCTCAGCGGCTGCGGGGCGGCGTTTTATCTACATTAGAGAGTGAGCATAGGTACGGCGCTTCAGCGGGGCTAATTCGTCAAAGGCCACTCGGGCCCTTTGTGCCAGCTTATGGTAATGAATGTAAGCGCTCTGCGGATTTCACTCGTACACGTTTTGCATTTAATAGGCAGATTTATTAACTGATTCGATTCGATCCCTATTTATGTTGCGTTTAGATTATCTCGTTTTATCTCTCTTTGATGGCGCTGGCTGACTTGAGCTCCGTAACGCTTGAGAATTTGTATCGGTCGCGATTTATCAATGCGAGATGAGACGGTTGTGTATGAAAATTGCTTATATCGCAAATGTGTTATTGGTACTCACAGTAGAATTTAAAGCGTCAATGAGCGAATTATATATTTGAAATTATTAGATTGATTATTAACTTTCAACTACTGACAAGTCTTATCTTAACATTAGAAAAGCGGTCGTTGTTTTTAGGTCTTCAATTGGAACTTAGGAAAATAATTATTACCTTTTACCAACTTTGCGTAGGTTCGGTACCTACACCTTGCACAAGTTTCTGTGTGTAAAACATTCAAACATTACAATTATAACCAAACCGCACGACACCCACTGCTGGGCATAGGCCTCCCCCAAGAATCTCCACAACGATCGGTCCTGCGCTGCTCGCATCCAGCGGCTTCCCGCGACCTTCACCAGATGGTCGGTCCACCTTGTCGGGGGCCTACCCACGGAACGTCGTCCGGTGCACGCACGGTCGCCATTCCAGAACTTTTTCGCCCCAACGGCCATTCTTCTCGCTATGTGTCCCGCCCACTGCCACTCCAACTGAGCAATCCTTCGAACGATGTCGGTTACTTTAGTCTCTAACTACCACCCACCACTAATTAGGGACGGCTACTTTACAAGTATCAAAGCAAATTTAACAACAGAACACTAAGCAAATTGCATTGTAGCCTGGACCCAGCTAGGCACGCGCATTGATCGCAATTGATCGTCCGCGGCGCTAGGTGGCGCGGTATCATCCGCGACTCAAAGGACGCCGACAAAGAGACGCCGCGCGGGCGGCATTAGCGGCCCGTTTGATGCCCCCTCCACTCACCGTAGGGTTGCCTAATTTCAGCGAATTCTAGCTAAATTGGAAAATGTAATATCTATTGCGAATATCAATTGAGTATTTTGATTTTTGTGGATTTCGCCATATTATTAGCTCAGACCAAATAAAAAAGTAAAGACGGAGTCTTCCGACAAAGCGGTGAAGCCAGTAAAACTACGCCTTGGCTGTGTACATACACAGTTTACGCACACATATGTAACGAAACTACGCCTTGGCTTTCGTTCGTCATTGGGCGAACCCTGCCGCCCGCGGCCCCCGCCCGCCCTCTAGTACGCACACATGTACCATCAAAAACCGGCTTCACTTAGTTGTTCGCAACCACTGCGCAACGCTCCATCTTCCTTTTTTATTTGATCCGAGATTATTAGAATCTTTTATTTTACTCCTGTATTCTATACATTTTGTAAGTTCACATATTATATTCGTTTTAAGTATTCTATTATACTTAAATGTTGTACATCAGTGTAACTTAAGTTACTTATATACTTCTAAGGCTTCCGGGCGTGCAGTTCATTAGAAATAAAACACTTTTTACGGATTACAGCGCGTATATTGGTTAATTCAGATGTTATTTTAGAAATATTTAGTTTCGATTTGTTGGTTTTTTTGGGTTTCCCGACGTTTCAACACCTTTCCAAGGCCCGTGGTCACGGGAAGACTAACGCAAAAAGGCTGCTCATATTTTTATTAAATCAGTTCCGAGCGGGTAATTTCATAAAAATATTCATATTCATATAAACATACTATAAACATATTTTGTTGCTGTAATTACCAACCCTAGCTTACGCGTGCACCAGCCAGCGTGTATTGCATTGCAGTTGCAGTACAGCGAGAGACTCATTGGGCATACAAAATAAGTAGTTATGGTATATTTTTGTACTGATAACGTAAGCATAATTTATGGAAATAATTTATAATATTATTATACCTAATGAATTTTTGGTAAACTAACTCAAACGGTTGTTTCATATACTTATTTAAGTTGAATGAAGGTTGGATTATTTTTTAAATTAAAAATATCAAATCCATGTTTAACGTTTTTTGATAGCTATGTTTATAAACTGTAACTGTGTCAGGGATTCAGGGTGATCTATTTTTTTGAAGTGAAAACTTCTTTAGCGGCGTTGTACGCTTTTTTGTAAGGGGGAAAAAATGTTAAACTCGCGTCAGTCAGGGTCACGTGACCCTGATCAAAAATTCGTAAGAGGGATGGAGAGTAGACAGCCGGCGGCGGAAGTACCCCCCTCTCTTTCTAAGGCGCGCGGCGAAAATGGCGGCGCGTCATTTCAAGACGTAAACACTTTTGTCACCATAGCAACGCGCTAATTTTTTAATTCAATTTCAAAACTCTAGATTTTCTGTCAAGCTATGGATAAGACCTTCGTACAATACTGTTCTGTCTGTATTCGTAAATTCAAATGCAGAGTAAATTCGTTAGACGGCAATTCGTGCAAAATTATTCCCTAACCATTCCAAAATATCAAAAATGCACAACGTTAATATTCAAGTTTTCACTTCTGCTGGCACTCCCGGAGTGCAACCCGATTTTTTTCTATACTGATACCTCTAACATTATTAGATCCTGTTTTCACAATGTACTCCTACATACTATTTAGTTTTTACTAGTTTAAGGGTGATCTATTCCAAAACATCTCTGTGCAAAAGTTGTGATGAAATTAATCATGGGGATATGAATTATGTTAATTAGGCCATAGTTTTACAGGAAATGTTTCCTATTGTATTGTATTATATTATATCCTATGGTATATTGGTATTGTGTCTGCTGAAATCCTATAATATAAGCTGGCTACCGAACTAAATTCAAAATTCAAAATAATTTATTCAGTCTAGGCTGTTACAAGCACTTGTGAATGTCATAGAAGCTACGCCATCGGTTTGCAAACCCTAAGCGGGAGACCTTGTAACGAGAAGAACCGGCAAGAAACTCGTCAAGGGCTGTTTTTTTCTCCCTGTATATTTCATACAGAGTCGTCAACATTGAAAAATGAGCTCCACGTTTAAAGTGAGGTCATTTTCCATCACAATAATTAACAAAAGTTTGCACACAATGGGTAGGTAGGTTAAAATTAAATATATCTACTACATTCAGATAGGTAAATATGAGAGTAAATAACTTTCAACTAGTTGAGAAATCACTCTGACTGCTACTCGAACCAAAAAACACTTGATGCAAGACATAAGAACTAGGTAGGTGATGCCAGGCCCCTATTTCACAGACATGACATTTGTAAATGACAATGACAATTCGGTGTCCATGGCGTCAGCCAATTTGAATTAAGAAAATATACTGATAAAACTACTCACAGACACCGCAACGTACATCAAATTGTCATTGTAATTTACAATTGTCACGTCTGTGAAATAGGGGCCAGGTGTCAGCCCTGCACCCCTAGCCCCAGCTCAAAGTGAGTGTGTTACTCTCTAACCTGCGATTCGCGACCGGCTAAACTTACCACTCGCTAAATAAAGTTAAAAGGCTCTCCCGGCTTTGTCTCGACCCGCCTTTGATGTACGCCGAGATCCTCCCCGCCCCGCGCCCCCCACCCCTCGCAAACAGTTTACCACAAGCTGGAACTATTGCCTTTAATGCCTTTTCCGATCGGATGTACCCCCAATTGATTAGTATGTTATGTAGTGCCAAAGGAATCGGCCAGGAAACGACCGATCAAAGTGCTCCTTTTGATGATGATCTACCTACGTAGGGTAGGTCCCTTATCATTCTAATCTCTCGTTAGCGCCGCCGGCTATCTGCTTGTCGTTAATTCTATATTGCTTATTAATAATTGTATTGGAGTACAGATTGATTCATTTGGGAATAAGTTAGGACACACAAATTGAAACTTTCGAATATGTTGTTCAGAACAGAGAGAATTCGATAGAAAAATAAAAAATAAACCGGACAAGAGCGAGTCGGACTCGGGCACTGAGGGTTTCCGTACCATCATAATAAATACACTGCAGAGTAGATCAATATAGTACATTATTATACAAGTTAGCTTAGGTTGCTTATTGCACACAAGGCTGTGGGTTGCAGCCCGAGCCGCAGGCGAGGGCGTAACTCAGCCGAGTGTGCAATAAGTAAGAGCTCACGAGTTTCATACGAGTACGACGTTTTTCAACACATTTGCGAGGAAAAGGCGCGCAGGTTTTTTTTTGTTTTTTCACACGCCCAATGCAAGAATATTTTGCTAACAAAGAGGTTAGTGAGCATATAGCCTACTTCAAAATTATACATTTAGGTGATAAAATGCTAATATTTTAATATTTTATTACAAAATATTGTAAATTAGGAATAATTTGATAAAAATAAATATTTGTTTGACTTAATTAAGGACCTGTACACATTTATTTATTCCAAAAATGCAAATGAATTTTCAGCGGCATACAACCTCTTTGTTGTTACTAAAAAAATAACTGTATTGCCCGGTTAAATTGAAAATGCTCTGTTTACTCGCATAGAATTTGCAGTAAGGTACCTATTTAACTTTGTAGGGATAATTCTATAACCAACTAGTGTTTTATATATTATTGCACGCGTTTGTTATAGTTCGGTTTATGGCCCTAAAAGCGATGTTTTAGGGCTCACTTTACGAGCAAGTGTATTGAAAAAATTATTATTGCTGATTTAGGTCAGCGCCATCTATTGACCGATAGTGGAACTAATGTATTTTTTGTTCATATTTTTTCTAAAAAAGTGTGCTAATATTGAGACATCGTTTTAATTTTCCTGTAATCTTTACATAAACTACTAACACATAAAATTATTTTAGTTTTTCTCTTTGCAAACTTCGCATATAACTTCTTCTTTTCGAGTCGACGGTGACCTCAAACACGGGCAGCCCAAAAAGCCGCAACCGTGACAGCTCGCTCGGAAGCCTTGTGCAGCTCTTCGTCCGTGCAGGTAGTCGGGCACGCAGGGCACCCAGTCATGTGCGCAATGGTCTGTCTCGGATGACCACAGATGCACTCCGTATCGTGTTCGGAGATATATCCCCACTTCGCAAGGTTTGCTTTAGACCTTCCAACCCCAGCCCTGAGACGGTTTAGCGACCTCCAGATGGGCCAGCTGAGATTGTGTCCTTCAGCCAGTTTCTCTTTCACGCCGATGTTCGGGTTTGCGATGTTTGGGCGCGACCGCCACATAGAGAGGCGCGCAGCTTCGGCGGGTTGGTTGAGAGGCTGCACAGAAGCTAGGAAACTTTTCCTAGAGCGCAACCTAGGCCTGGCCGGTTTGTGGTTGAAAAGTGGGTGACGTCTGTCCTGTGACTGCTTTGTCCTCTCAACCGAGCTAGAGATGGATCTTCGCACCTCCGGAGGTGCTATTCCTGCCAGCTGGTATAGTTTCTCGATCGGTGTTGGTTTTAAACAGCCCGTGATTAAGCGACAAGACTCATTCAGAGCCACGTCGACCACCTTTGCGTGAGCTGACCGTTCCCATACAGGGCAGGCATATTCTGCCGCAGAGTAACATAGTGCAAGGGCTGTGGTACGCAGGACGGTTGGTTTAGCTCCCCAGGATGTCGCGGTCAGCTTTTTCAGCAGATTATTGCGTGTGCTGACCTTTTGCTGGGTGTTTGCGCAGTGCTCCTTCATTGTCAGGCTTCGGTCAAGAGTGACGCCCAGGTACTTAGGAAATCTGTTATGGGACAGTTTTATATTTCGCCATATGATGTTAAGTTCCCTATTAGCGTCTTTATTGCGGAGATGATATGCGCAAACTTCTGTTTTATTTGGGTTTGGTTTCAGTCCGTTTGCAGTGTAATAGTCGCCTAGTTGGTTCAGGGAAGCGGTTAGCGTTTCCTCTACACTTGTAAAAGCATCCGATTGAGCCGCCAGTGCCAGATCATCTGCGTATATGAAACGTCTAGTATCCTGTGTCCTGGGCTGGTCGTTTGTGTAGATGTTGAACAGACTTGGCGCCAAGACACTACCCTGTGGCAATCCGTTACGCTGATTCCTCCAACGACTCTTTTGGTTCAGTAAGCCAACCTGAAATCGGCGGTTGCTCAGTAATTCCCTCACAATTTGGCAGAAAGCATAGTCACCTGTAATGTCATATAGCTTTTTCAATAACGCGCTGGTGTTTACAGTGTCGTAGGCTGCTGATAGATCTACATAAGCGATACCCGTAATTTTACCCTTCTCAAAGCCATCTTCTATATGCTGAGTCAGGTTGAGAATTTGCGATGTGCAGGACTTACCGGGGCGAAAACCCGATTGTTCTGGGATGAGTTTTTCATCGATGTATGGGGTCAGTCGGCCCAGCAGGATCCTTTCAAACAGTTTGTATAAGTGGCAAAGTAGGGAAATTGGTCGAAAGTTTTTCGGATCATCAGCAGATTTACCAGGTTTAAGCAACGCGATCACACGGGCCTTACGCCAGACCTTTGGAATGTTTTTTGTCTCTATGCAGTTGTTAAAAAGCCTCAAAATCCAATCCAACGTCACAGGCCCGAGATGCCGTATTTGTTCGACTGTGAGATCGTCAAGTCCACATGCCTTCCCACTCTTCAGTTTCTTGAGTGCAGCTGTCATCTCGTCGGGGCTGATATTATTACTCAGGACATCAGTTTCTGTGGCCGGATTTCTGAGAATTTTTGTGGCGCCAGGAGGGGCTTTGGTTTTCCCATTTAGCAGCAGTTGGTGGGCGACCTGATTAGCGGTTACGTTGGTGTACTTTCCAGGTGAGTTTTGGGTGCCAGTTAGTTTTTTGATGGTTGACCAAGCTTTTTTACTGTTGTGGGTCATATCAACTGACTCAACCAGATCCTGCCACTTCTTTCTTCGGCCTTCTCCAATACATTGCATTAGATGTTCTCCGAGGGAAATAGTAGTTTCGGAGAAAGGGTCTTTTTCAAATGCTGATTGGTATTCCCATAGGAGATCGGAAGCGTCGCCAGGCAGTCCCGGCACATAGGATGTAGCGCAACCCCTCGGAATAGTCTTGCGGGAGACTTCTTTCACTATGTCGATCAATGTGCTATAGTTCTTTGGGGTGGCTTCAATGGTTCGCATATAACAGGGTAAACGCTGTTTTTTTTTCAGATGACGTTGTTCAAGGCTTTGCTAATCAAAATCAACAGTCTGTTTGTTTTCAAGTCTGTTTATCCTTGGACTTGTCCTATTATTTAGTACTTAAACAGTTTTTAAATTAATACTTATCTATTTAAAAAATAAGTTGCCTTATTAAATCAAATTGCCTTAAGGCTCCGTTATGCGAAATCATTTGTCTCTGTCTTTTTCTTTACGTGTAAAGAGTATGGAAAATAACCTCTCTTCTGCACTTTTTCGATGTTTTTCGTTGTTTTTTCATCATTATCTTTAGCACAATTATTTTTCTTGAAAAAATGGCCCGCGACAAGCGCTTTTGATGATATTCTGATTTTTTTTTTACAATCATCTGTGAGGTTTATAAGCAATTTAATGTTTGTAGCAACTAGGTAAACTCTTTAGCTTGTCGTATGATTTTTTTGGTGGCTACAAGTTTACTTTTTCTATATAAAGATATGGCCCGCGCAAACCATGTTTTCCTATTACCGCCCCTTAATAATTAACAATATCTTTGGTATTCTACGTGTTATAAATCATTTGTTGTATTTTATAAATTAGAAAGGATTTTTTCAATTAAGAGTTGGGTGGAGATTGTTTATCAAATAGGACAAGTAAAGGATAAATTGTCAGTAATTAACATGATGAGATATAATAAATTTAAGGACAACTGGCAACCCTGGCTCACGGTGACCTACTTTACAGTAGTAATATACTGTGTGCTTTATCGATGTCCAATTAATAAAGCAAATGAAAACATTAACGTATTCTGAACGTAAAGATGCACAAAGCCTTTTTAAGTCACAAAGCAAATTAAATTGCTGTTCGCTTTGCCGACATAAAGGACAAAAACCGCACAACAGGGGCCCAAGTCTGCGTTATAATCGCGTTTCAATTGTGTTTCGATTTTGGGTTTAAACAAGAACAACTGTGTCAAAAAGCATTACAACTCTCACACGATTGAAACACGATTATGACGTCAGCAATAGCAGACTTGGGCCCCAGGTAGGGTTACCAGACCCCGAATTACGTAAGTCTGTTGCTAACAATTCTCGATTGAAATCGATTGAAAGCGCAGTTACATTGCTGCTTTAAGTAAGATGTCACATTGGTTCTTACTAAAGCAGCAATGTCACTGCGATTTCTGACAGAGTTGATTACAACAAAATTACAAAATCAGCCGACAGATCTAATAATGAGATTTCCTGACTTTTCAGTAAATTCGTGACATTTTATAGACCTACATATAGGTACAGTTACATTCTTGTTTTAGTTGACGTTTGTTACTTTTTCTCACTAAAATAATTAACAAATTTCACTAGGTTTAGGCTAGGTTACACTTTTTGGGATTTCGAAAATCCCTGAAAACTACAGGTTTTATTTATTTTTTATTTAATTTTTTTATTTTAATAATTCGGATGATCAACAGCTAAATTTAATACAGTAGAAAGCTAATATAACACTTAAAAGCCAACAGTAGGAAGCTAAAACACTTAAAAGCCAATTACAGGTGTTTTTTCACTGTTTTCCTGACGGATGCCTAAAATTCCTGACATGTCAGGAAAATTCCTGTCACCTGGTAACCCTAGCCGCAGGTAGTGCAGACGCGTGCGGCGTGCGGCTGGACTTGCGAAAATTCAATTAGAGTAATAACGCCGCACTTCCATTATACCAATCAAAGGAAAGCGGAAAGTTTGTGCCCGACAAAGAGGCGGTTAGTGCATGATGCTGATACGGCTAATGGCGATTTAGGGACGGGGACAGCGTGTAGGGCTGTCTCTGGTGCATAAAATACAAAATCATTTAGATTAGTCTGTTAAGAAAATACTATGCCCTAGGCATAGTATTTTCCGAATTCTGTCGGCGATTTCATACTTTAAATGGTCCCATAGAGTTTTCTGAACCCCACATGAAATAGGATCGATTGGCATAAAAATTTTTTTTTTGCTATTTTAGCATTTTTTTTGCTAACGGCAACTTTTTTCCAAAATCTGTGAATGCAGTTCAGAATATCTTAAAAAGTTATGGAAGGTCTCCCAGCAACGTTTTCCTGTAACTATAACGGTTGAGGTACCTGCCCTTAATGTACCGTCTCAAAAATCCACCCTGTATATAAAAGTTCGTTTCCAAAATTTACCCAGCCCGGGATCGAACCCGAGACTTCAGAAATGGTGACACTGAGAACTGACGTACCTACCTACAAACCACTCAACCACATGTTACAGTAGTAATGCCAGAATTAAGGTCTACGTAGGCACAGATATATGACGTAGGCTTTTTATTTCAAAATAAACAACAATAAAAAAGATCCCAGTTTCTGAGACGTTTATATGTCGTAATTTTTTTTATTTAATTATTGCCTTTATTGTTTCAGATATTCCTATAACCGGCACCATACGACTTACAATGATGCAGCGGCAATAAGCTGCTAGACGGTAAGAAATAATCACAAAATAATAATTACGTCTACCCAGGCGCAGCCTGAAATTTGGGGGGGGGGGGTCAATCAAATCAAATCAAATTGTTTTATTTGCAGAATAAAGGTAGTTTTACAATAATTGGTGTTGTATCACAGAATACATAATAAGTGTTGTATTACAAAATTTGAGCGCTCTATTCTTACCTAATGGGTGTGCAAAATTAACTTTTTCATTTTCTATTTTTTAGAACAATTTGACATATACGATACGATTGGGGGGGTCAAGACCCCTGTGACCCCCCCTTCGCACCACGCCTGACCCTACCCTACCACCACAGTTTTACAACTGCAAGAGTAAAAGCGGCACATAATAGATACAATATCAATGCGGCTTATTTTATTTAACTAAAATAAGGGAATTAATTAATTGGGTGACTGGAAATAACTAAAGGCGACTGTTAATGGGAACGGGCGACAAACATTGGATTACAAAAATACTTAAAACGGGCGACTACCTACATGTGGGTGATAAATAATTTAAGTTAGCAGTGAAAACTTTAAATGGGTGACAAAAATACTGAGTGGGCAACTATTATATCAAGTAATTAACTATATACTTAACTGATTTAAGCAGCCCAATATGGTATTTTTAACACGTTTTAGTAGGTTGCTTTCTCGTTGGTTTGTTTTTTGTCATCTCGATTAGGATAATAGTCACCTTTTTAGGGTTCCGTAGCCAAAATGGCAAAAAACGGAACCCTTATAGATTCGTCATGTCTGTCTGTCTGTCTGTCTGTCTGTCTGTCTGTCCGTCCGTATGTCACAGCCACTTTATTCCAAAAGTATTAGGACTACATAGTTGAAACTTGGTAGGTAGGTGTATTCTATGAACCGCTTTACGATTTTTACACAAAAATAAAAAAAATAAAAGATTAAGGGGGGCTCCCCATACATGGAACTGAAACTGAAAATATTTTTTTTCATCAAACCAATACTTGTGGGGTGTCTATAGATAGGTCTTTAAAAATGACATTGAGGTTTTTAAGACAATTTTTTCACAAAGTCAACCGTTTGAAAGATATATGCCGCCAAAGTGGTAAAATGTGTGCCCCCCCCCCCTTTAACTTTTAAAGTAAGAGGGTGAAAAATCTAAAAAAAATATAAACTATAGATCTTACCAAACACTTTCAACGAAAATTGGTTTGAACGAGATATAGTAATTAGTTTTCAAGATATAGTACATTTTCCAAAACCGCAAATATAACTTTGTCATTCATACAAACACTGTGAAAAACAAAGTTATTTTTTCAGACGAAAAATGATAGCGGTATTAAAATATGATATGGTATAATGTACCTACGGAACCCTACTGCGCGTGGCCCGACACGCACTTGGCCGGTTTTTTTTAAATAAAATATATGCCAAATAGGTATTAAATGTTTTGTGTGCCCTAAGGGTAAGGTTGCCGCCCAAATAGTAATTTGGTCACCCGTTCTGAATAACTAGTTACTCAATTTGTATTTTAAAGTCACCCATTTTCAATATCTGTAGTCGCCCTCGATCAATCGCCCACTTAGTATTTTAGTACACTATATTCAGTATTATTGATACCCAAAATGGAAATTTATTGTTACCCGATTAAATACTGCCCTAAAATAATGAGTGCAATTCTTAAATCCCTAATGGCAGTATTTTTGGTAAGGTACAATACATATAGCACCAAAATGTAAATACCTTCTTTATACATTTATATGCTGCATATCCAATCCATTCCATTATGCAGCAAAATTTCTAAAAAAATAAAACATCGGCATTCGGCTTTCCCGCCCGCCGCCATGTAGATTGTAGGTGTTAAATACTACTAGCGTCACCTAGTGACACGACTTTTGATTTATGCAAATGCTTTCATCTGGTTTGTGTATCGCGCGGAGATTGATAGATGGCGTTAACTGACTGACAGCTGGTTCGCTGGCTCCCTCGTTTGTCGTTACAGTGATACCAGACCTACAATTTCTCCGTAGATCTACGGATTTTAGGTCTTGTCTATGGACATCCAGATTTAATGTCAAATGTACGGATTTTTGTTCCATTCCATCCACCCAAGCAATAGAATAAAAATCAAATTAAATACAATTTTGCCTAAAACGAAACACAACTTCAAAAAAAGATAGTCTGTGACCTGCCCCTAATTACGTATTAACGTTGTAATCAACTCTGACAGAAATCGCAGTTACATTGCTGCTTTAGTGAAAACCATTGTCACTACTATCATACTTAAAGTAGCAATGTAACTGCGTTTTAAATCGACTTCAATCGAGAATTGTTAGCAACAGAGTTACGTAATCAGCCCCCTGCTTTTCGTTCTTTAGTTTTTTCCTTTGCTGTTTTGTCTGTAAGTAGGTAATACCTGTCATATAGTTGTTCTATCTCACGAAGACCATTGGTGTAGGAAGGGGAGGAGGGGTGGGTAGGCCGTGCCCGTTAGGGCTATATTATAGCTCTTAAAAAAGCCTAATGAATTATTAAAGCTTAGCCTTTAACGTAATAATGGTAAACAGCCTTTACGATTACGATAATTTTTAGTTGCCATACACCTGTCCTGGTATAATGTTGCATATACCTATGTGATAAACCTGTCAGGTATCCCGAACAAAAACGCTGTTACTAAACTGTTGGCCTCTATTCGTTTTAAGATATTATTATTTATTTTTTTGTATTGGTTGGGTTGACCACAAGTATTGTGTTGTGCTGTTTTTTTACTTGTTTATAGGTTTGTGTTTAAAGCTAGTCTATCTCGAAATGATCAGGTTTTGCTTCAAAAATATCTGTAGATCTACGGAATTTTGTGGAGCTAATCCACGGATTTTTGAGCGTACGCTTTACTGATTTAAAGAAATTGGAACTGGCAACACTGCGTCCGTCGTTCATTTGTCAATTTTGTCATCATTCCATTCATTTCATGTCAAGTGTCAAAACTGTCAAACTCGCTGTTGTATACAAAACCGTACCAAGCTATTTTATTATTTATTTCTAAGAAACTTTTCATCTTCCGTCTTCAGACTTTGGTGGTGCTAACGTGCAAAATTGCTAAGATAAGTAAGATCAAATTGTTTCACCTTGTGTTTCTTTCAGTAATGTTCTATAAATACGGCCCTTCCGGGTATCCGCGTAGGTTTTCGGTGTGTAAGGTGCTAATTTGTCGTCTTGACCGCCTCTTGATGATGCTGTTGTCACACGCTTAGCCCTCGCAGTGCTCAAGTCGCCAAGCCAAGTTGTGAGCGCGGCGAGTGTGTTGTCAGCGGTAATTTTACGAGCTTCTCTTTTGTTTACAACTTGTTTCCTGTACGCCTCGACGTCCTCAATGAAAATTTGATGAAGCTGAGTTATAATAACACCAAATCTCTTTTTTATTTCTGAGCCAAAGTCCCAAGTCTGGTGTAGTAAGTAATTTGTAACACTTTTTTTCATTAATAGTATTTGTAAATAAAATAGTTATGTTTCACAAACTTATTGTTAGTGCATTCATTTTCTATTACTATCAGTCAAGAGATTCATGAATTAGTCAGAATATCACAGAAATCAGAATCACCTGTTAGTTTTTATTCAAATCAGCCAAAAAACCATGCATGCGGAGTACGGGAAACACTTATTGATTTCATATTCATAACCAAACGCATCATCAATGGTAGTTTTATATAATATATGAGGGCTGAGCTTGTCTTCGATCGAACCCCATTGTGTTGAGTATTCAACAGAGGTCGGATCTTTCACTCGGACTACTGGCATTGCTTTGCGCAGTCGTGCTGTTGATTCATATTTGAAAAGATTTTTAATAAACTACCTCTAATAAAGTATTAGAGATCTATTACAAATTATAAAAAATATATTAACTGGTGTAATTCTTCCAAGTGCATTGTTTGTTCACACACAATGAACATGGTAAGACCCTTTATAATTTTTTTTGTGCTCTGTTATAATTTTTTCCATAACTGGCTTACTGAACCATGAAGTTATGATTTAATTTGTTTTGACATGCTCATAATATCCATTATTTGCAGCTCGATTGTGTATATTTTTTCTTAAATTTTATTGTAATTCACAAAAGCTGTTAAGCCTAGCATTTATGAAATTCGATATGTTCTCTTAACCTATAGTGTGTTATAATTTAATATAATGAGGCTAACCATTTAAGTTTTTATCATACTTTTCTCAGGCTTGGCGGTTTAAACCCAAGCCGATCGATGACGGAGACTCTTGACTTTGGCACTCTCTCATATTTTTTGGTTCCTGTCTCTTTCCAACGTATAGAAAGGAATGTAATAGAGTATGACTTTTGTTGTGTGGTGTATTGATTTTTTACCCGAGCCGTTGCACGCTACCGATAGTGTACGAGTAAGAGATGATTCGACTTTTTTTTATGTGAAAAGATTTTTGAAATGATAATAGGTTACAGCTTTTTCTAACATTTAAGATGAGTTGATGATGGTTGGATGCATATTTTTATTGCCAATTTTAATTGAGTGTAATAATTGTAAAAAGTTTTTTTTTAAATTATTACTGTTTTGCCCATGTATTCTTTTGTATCTAATGATAATGAATGCACTACCAATCAAGTTGTTTAGTAAACTTTACTTAAGATTTTTAGTTTTTTACCTCATGTTTTTATCAAATTCAACAAAACCTTGTTTTTTGTCCTTTTTTAATTTCAATGATTTATTTCTTTGAATTTTTAGATTTGTTGTTTTATACCTGTCTTAGTAGAATACAGTTGGCTAAGGCACGTATTATAATACGAAACTTAAATCCTTGATTGAGTACAGTTAGAAAGGGATGGTGATATTCATTGCATATAGCGCCATCCCTTTCAACTGTACTTAAGCAGAGATTTGAGTTTGAGTTAAATTCTACAATACAAGCCTTAAACAACTAAGTTGACTTCAGACTAGATGGCTACATCTTTGGTTGGTTGATTTTCATCTACTTGGACATCCAATAGGAAGCAGTAAGGGTACTAATTAATCCCATAAGTTAATACAAACTTTCTCCCTCACTGATCGACGTCACGTCACGTCGAATCGAAACAATTTATGCCAAAGTTGCGTTTTGTTGCCTCTAGATCTCTTTTTAACCTACTTCAACAAAAGGAGGAGGTTCTCAATTCGATTGTATGTTTTTTTTTTATCGTTGTTCGCGCATATCTTCGACATTTATGAACCGATGTTGATGATTCTTTTTTTGTTCGATTGAGTTTGCTTGCAAGATGGTCCCATTTATTTTTTTTTCAAATCGGTCAAGTAGTTTTCACGTAACCCTGAAAATACTATGATTTTGCATCAACTACCTTGACGACTTTGTTATTTATGAACCGAATAGATGAAGTTTTTTGTGTTGGAAAGGGGATACCTTTAGTGTAGTCATTTTAACCGACTACAAAAAAAAATAAGGTTCTCAGTTTGACCTGTATATAGTATGTTTCTCAGCGATTAACTCACGTTTGGCTGAGCCGATTTTTCTACCTAAATAATATACTTACCTACACTATCTAATACAGAAGCTACTGACACTAAAAATAAACAAATAAAAAATTGTTTAAAAACAAAAAACCGACTTCAAAAAAAACCTGCCTCTAAAAAGCAAGAAATAATATTCAAATCATTAGATACGCATTATAACGTCTATTGAAGTCGGGTGGGGATTTTAGAATAGAAAAAAAGGAAGTTGTACTTCCCGTACGTAGGTACGGTACGTTCGTACCCCACCTGACCCCCCCCCTTCTAAATAATAATAAATAATAACCCCACCTGACTTCAATAGACGTTATAATGCGTATCTAATGATTTGAATATTATTTCTTGCTTTTTAGAGGCAGGTTTTTTTTGAAGTTGGTTTTTTTGTTTTTTTGCAAGTCAATTTTTTGGTTTTAAAAGATTGTTTATCTCAGTGCAAAATTCACTAGTTTTTCTTGTGGAAAACGGCACTAAAGTTGTGTAGGTAAAAGAGCTCGCTGGCTGGCGTGGCGAACTTACCGCGTTATTTTTCCGATTACAGAGATAGCCACTCATCGCTAACGCCAGTCGTATGGGCGGCCTTTGACATGCGTGCATCAAACTGTACAAGTCCTTATTTCTAGATACGCCAATCGGCACCATTCTCGGTAGATTTTTTGTCAGTTAGAAAACTGTACTTCAGCAGTGAAGATGATGATGATGTGGACTGAGAGCAGTTCTAAATTTACAATTACAACGACATAAGGAAAATTATTATATAAGAACCAATTCGAATCGCGTCCTGTGAGCCTCTACTTTCGTTGCTTATTCTTATTCTTTCCATTAAGTTGAATTGGTGGTATGTTACTAAAAACTAGACGATTGAAAAGTCTTTGTACTTAAGTCGATTTGTATAAAATAATTATATTTCAGTCGTAATGTTTGTTGTGCAGGTGGTTTCTCGCCATGCAGCGCGCGGGTGGGAGAAGGGCCTGTGCGCCATGAGCCACACTCCTATAGGCGGCCACCCGCAAGGTAACCTACAATACACACACACACACACACACACACACACACACACACACACACACACACACACACCACCATCATCGATTTTGAAAATAGACACCAATTTTTTTATGAGTTACTGATCCTTTCCGCCCTAAATATTCCACATAAGAAAATGTCTGCTCCACAACGAAAGTACAACATGACTGAAGGAAACTGGACATTGAAAAATAGCAATTAACGAAGCGATTTAAAAGAACTCCTTATATATGTTTAGTGGTTATTTACTAACGACTTAAATTAATAGCTGGTTATTTTACCTAAATAGTTTATTACTTATTTAAGGTACTCCAACAATGTACATACATTAACATTCATATAAACATTTGCAACTAGAATTGTGGGTGAAAAACGATTAATCGCTTTAATAAATGTGTTATAAGAACGCTTACACATATGTGTGTTTTAGTCGCGCGACAGCAGTACCGAGATGCTCCTCGGGCCCCTTCACATTACAGGCGGCCGCAGCGTGTCATATGTACGGATGTAACACGCGCGACTAAAACGCCTGGGTATAGTATCAAAATCCGCTAAAACAACTTTGTCAAAAATATTTAAGACCATAAAAAACTTTTAAAACTTGATTTAATTTAAGTGGTGATTGAGTTAATTTTTAAGTATATCTAAAAATGAAATGGGAAATGAAATGAAATAAACCACGAAATCGCGAAAAAAAATCAGCTGTTCCATACATTATAATAGTCGATTCGATGTTGTACTTTTCTATGGAACAGCTGATTTTTTTTTCGCGATTTCGTTGTTGGCCCCATAGTAAAATTTGTTCATTTACGTGGTCTGAAATACCAATTTCATTTTTAGATATAGTTAAAAAATAACCGTGTATAA
Organism: Agriphila geniculea; assembly: GCA_943789525.1. Classification (NCBI taxonomy): domain Eukaryota; kingdom Metazoa; phylum Arthropoda; class Insecta; order Lepidoptera; family Crambidae; genus Agriphila; species Agriphila geniculea. The sequence goes on from OX038874.1 coordinate 1,479,928, forward strand.
CTTACCAGGAATTTTTCAGTCTAACCAATTAGTTCATTACATGACACCACTAATTTTAGTTGGACCAACACATATTTGGTTATAGGGGCTTTTGGGCCTGAATCTGTTTTTTGTTGGCGGATTTCAATGTTTTAGTTGATTTTGTTACAAAACTATTTTCAAGAGCTTTATAACGATGCTACTAACTCGAACTTGGTCAGTAAGCATTAAAGTGGATTTGGATACTATACACCTTATATGTGAAAGCGCTCTAAGAATGTACTGTCAATAGCAGCGTCGGTATTCGGTTCACAGGCTGGGATCACAAGCTTGCTGACAGGTCGTCGCTGCCGCCCGCGCCGGGGGAGGAGAAGAGCAAATCTCAGCCCAAATATGTGTTCACGCAACCACACCCCGCCAAGTAAGCTCCGTTTGTTGTTACGAGTTAACTGATCCTTGCGGCGGATTTCTTTAGTATTATATTTTTGTAAAATACGATAGGTAGTATGAAATTAAACCAGGCCTCCTTCACCCGCTCAAGGTCGCGCGATAAGCACCTACCGCTAGCCGTGCCTACGGAGGCACAAGTGAGCAGCGGGCCGCCACACGCCCCCCGCTGTAGTCGCGCGGCATCTTACTGCCTGCGTAGATATTGCCTCTTTATAATAGTAACAATGTCGAATCGACATTACCGTACCGTGTACGGATGTCTAAATCAAAAAACCAATAAACAATTGTCGTTTTTCGCATTCTGATACATGCTACGCAGTTCATTTAAAAGAAGACAACCCTAACGTTGCGTCGTCAGAAAAGGTAAGAGCACGCGATAGAAAGAGAGGCAACTACTAGGTGAACTGCGCGACCTGAATTGCACTTTATTGTGTAGGAGTAAAAGTCGCTATTTATTTAAATGACTTTGCCGAGTGCTGCTTCTGTACTTGTACTATTAGCTAATCTGTGATTAAACTGTTATCATAAAATTAGAAGTTGGCACTCTTTATGCAGTCATTTGGCTGTAAGATACGACATTAAAACAAATTACTGGGTTTGCCGTCGTAGATTCAGGAACCATTCTTTTCTTTTCTTATCGAATGAGGATCAGTTGCCACCTCAGGTGTTAGAGTTCATAAAGCTGCCTGTAAGGCCTCTAACTTGGCTTAACGACTGTTATCAGATGACAACAGCCGGGACCGACGGTTTAACGTGCCCTCCGAAGCACCGAAGCGCTCAGTTGTAATGCCACTTCGATCACCCATCCGAGACCTGACCGGACCGAGCGTTGCTTAACAAACGTGATCGAGTACGATCATCTGTCAAGTTCCGCCATGAGCGCTTCCATCCAACAGAAACCATGAAGCTAGTCTTTCAGAAGGGCTTGTATCTATAGAAACTACTTAATAATTTGTATAATGTGTGTGCAGGGCGGGAATGGCATGGCGCGAGCAGACGGAGGGCTCGTCGGGCAGCTCGGCGCGCTCGCCCGCCTCGCCGCCCTACATGCGCTGGGCGCGCAGCCTGCCCGAGCTGCTCGAGGTAACGCACACTACACTACAACACTATACACACACAGGGCGCGCTCGCCCGCCTCGCCGCCCTACATGCGCTGGGCGCGCAGCCTGCCCGAGCTGCTCGAGGTAACGCACACTACACTACAACACTATACACACACAGGGCGCGCTCGCCCGCCTCGCCGCCCTACATGCGCTGGGCGCGCAGCCTGCCCGAGCTGCTCGAGGTAACGCACACTACACTACAACACTATACACACACAGGGCGCGCTCGCCCGCCTCGCCGCCCTACATGCGCTGGGCGCGCAGCCTGCCCGAGCTGCTCGAGGTAACGCACACTACACTACAACACTATACACACACAGGGCGCGCTCGCCCGCCTCGCCGCCCTACATGCGCTGGGCGCGCAGCCTGCCCGAGCTGCTCGAGGTAACGCACACTACACTACAACACTATACACACACAGGGCGCGCTCGCCCGCCTCGCCGCCCTACATGCGCTGGGCGCGCAGCCTGCCCGAGCTGCTCGAGGTAACGCACACTACACTACAACACTATACACACACAGGGCGCGCTCGCCCGCCTCGCCGCCCTACATGCGCTGGGCGCGCAGCCTGCCCGAGCTGCTCGAGGTAACGCACACTACACTACAACACTATACACTACCCCGCACTACACTAAATTTTTACTTCGTTTGGCTGATTGACGCTCAATCGGTGTCACCATTGAAGCTCTTCCATTCATTATCACTTGTAGTAGGTATGAACATCTTTATAAAAGAAGTTGGGGAGTTACAAGTCGTGATAAAGTTTGGCCGCATGATGAAAACTGATCTGTAGGCTGTTCCTAACTAATATTAAGCTGGGCCAAACTGTCCTTACAAACCATTCCATGGCGGCGGGTTAAATAGCGCTCTTTTTCCGGCTTCATTTTAAAAATTATTATTAAATATTATATTATCCTACTAATATTATAAATGTGAAAGTTTGTGGGTTTGGATGTTTGTTCCTCAATCACGCAAAAACTACTGAACGGATTTGGTTGAAATTTGGCACACAGATATTAGATAGTCTAGATTAAAACATAGAATACTTTTTATCCCGATATTCTTACGGGAACGTGAACCACGCGGGTGAAACCGCGGGCCGCCGCTAGTTATAATATATAAGTATTATATAGGTTTAGGTAATAGGTCGAATGTGGTACCATTTTCGGATAAATCAATAATGTAGAATTCATTTCTGGTATAAAGAATGCTTCTGAAAAATTACACAATAACCAACATTTTCAAAGTTCATTTTCTTATTTTAAATCTTGGCACTTGTTTCAGTTAAACTCTTATCACCTTCTGAGACGCGGTAACATAACCTTTCGGTTAAATCGACCCCCTTGGGGGTCAGCCCGCTCGAGGGTAACCAGTCTTCTCCAAGCTGGTCTAATTTGGAGATATCACAGGCGTATGACGTCAGTCATCGCTGTGAGAAAAACGGCGCAAGCCAAACTCACTCCACACCCACAACAAGATTCAAACCACTCAGTATTTAAAAAAAAATACCCTAAAGAAGCGTTTTTCAGGTTAATTTGTTAGGTATACTTTTGTAATGCTAACCATATTTTATACTAAGCCTAACCCAAGTAGTTTTGGTCCATTGTTTGCGGAGACACAACTAGTCAAAAATAGGCATTTTTTCGCGACATAAAAGGGTTTTTCCTTTCGTTCGGAAGCGTTTTTCAGGTTTTTTTGTTCATATTTCTGTAAAGTTAATTAAATTTTCTACAATTTGAGCCTAACCTGGGGCCGTACCGGCTAACGAATCGAACTTCGAAAGTTCTGCCGGGTTTCGAATTAAAACAGATAAATTGAGCCCCAATTGGGCTAAAATGGCGAACCCTAATTCATGAGGTCACACAAACATCCATATCTTCCAAATAGCTTCAACAAATAGTACAATACGAAATTCCTTACTTCAATTTACCTTTTTTAATTAGAAACTCGGCAAATTTTCCGAAATTCGATTCGTTAGCTGGTACGGCCCCTGAGTAGGTCTATTGGTTGGTGGTAGGTAAAAATACAAAAATATGGTCTTCGAGGCACAGTTAATGATTGGCTTGATTCCTACCTGCGAGATAGAGAGCAATATGTAGAAGTTCCAGCTATAGTTAATAACAAAAAAATAACTGTTAGATCTGCGCCAAAAGTTAATAAAACCGGTGTTCCACAAGGGAGTGTATTGGGGCCTTTACTTTTTTTACTTTATATAAATAACTTGCCCGAAGCACTTGACCATAACTGTATCTTGTTTGCTGACGATACTACACTAGTAATAAAATGTAAAAACAAAGACACTCTAGAAGATGAATGTAATAAGGAGTTGAAGACAGTTGTTGAGTGGTTAGGAGACAATTACTTACAAGTAAATATAGATAAAAGTAGTGTCGTACATTTTCACACCTATAACAATGCAACAAAAATACTCAACATTAACTATAATAATGCACAAGTGACTCAAAAAGACTTTACTAATTTCTTAGGAATTACGATAGACAAGAACCTCAACTGGAAAGAGCACGTTAACAAAGTCTGTACGAAGCTGGAGAAATTCGTATTTGCACTTAGGCGTCTTAGACTAGTAGCAAACCGAGAAACAACTTTGGCAGCGTATCACGGATACGTCTCGTCTGTTTTGCGGTACGATCTTATTATTTGGGGAAACTCGGTAGATGCTCATAGAGCATTTAAAACGCAAAAAAATGTGTAAGAGCGATTTGCGGAGCTGACTATTGCACGCCACTGTTTAAAGAACTTAGGATTCTACCTCTACCTTGTCTCTATATATTTGAAATTTGCATGTTTGTCAAGAATAATTCACATCTCTTTCCCTTACATGACACGGTATATAATAAAACTAACACTAGACGTAAGCATAAGCATAAATTACAGATGCCATATCAGAAATTAAAAATATACAGAAATAGTACATTTTGCAATGCTATACGAATCTAAATAATCTAACATGTTGCCAGTTGAAATAAAAGAATTGCCTACCAACAAATTTAAATATAAACTATTTGACATCCTCTTAGATGAATGTTATTACTCAGTTAACGAATTCCTAGAACATAAATAGCTGTAATTTATATTTACTAATCTCAAATTAAATTGACATTGTACTGGCAGGTAATTACTATGACATTATTATGATTTGACATTTTATTACATTTGACATACTAAAGTTTGACATTTTTTAGCATTTTAAATTATTTAATTGAGTTTTTGAATGAATTTATGACATAATTATTGAAATATTAAATGACATTAGATATATAATGATGGGTAATGAAAAAGGAGGAGGAGAAGTGAGGAGCTCGGTGGCGCAGTGGTTTACCGCCTGGCCTAGCGATTGCGTAAGTTAAGCAACGTTCGCAAGGGTCGGTCATGGGATGGGTGACCAAAAATTTACTATCGCGAACTCCTCCGTGCTTCGGAAGGCACGTTAAGCCGTTGGTCCCGGCTGCATTTGCAGTCGTTAATACCCACCAATCCGCATTGGGCCCGCGTGGTGGGTTATGGCCCGTCCTCCTTATCCACCCATAAGGAAGGCCTGTGCCCCAGCAGTGGGGACATCAAAAATGGCTGATGGACAATGAAAAATAATTGTAATATTTAAAGATTATTGTTTTAAGTATTGTTTTCCAAGTTTAATTTTAATATTTACTAATAACAGATTTCCACGCCCAACGGAGGCAGAATATGCAGATTTTATATTATATTTTCACCAATGTATACTACCATATTCTGGGAAATAAATGATTATGATTATGATTATGGTTGCGGAGACACAGATAGTCTTTTCATTTATTTCGAAAAAAGGCCCAGTTTTGATTAGCTATATCTCTGCAACATTGGTTGCAGAGATATAGCTAGTCAAAACTGGGTCAAAAAGTCAAACAGGTTCATTGGAACCTACACTCGGGTTAGGCTCAAATTGTAGAAAATTTAATAAATTTTACAGAAATATGAACAAAAAACCTGAAAACGAAGGAACGAGGGAAATGAAAAATCTTTTTATTTCGCGAAAAAAAGCCTATTTTTGACTAACTGTGTCTCCGCAAACAATGAACCTAAACTACTTGGGTAAGGCTCAAATTGTATAAAATATAGTTAGCAGTACAAAAGTATATCACAAATTTACCTGAAAACGCTTCTTTAAGGTAGTTTTTTTAATACTGAAACTAATGCCATGACCTAAAATAAGGAAATGAACTTTGAAAATTTTGGTCATTGTATAATTTTTCAGAAACTGCTTAATAAATTGTATTTTTTATACCAGAAATGAATTCTACATTAATGTTTTATCCGAAAATGATACCACATTTGACCTAAACCTAGACAGTTATAATTTTCAGAAGGGAGTCGGGAAAAGGGCGCTATTTAACCCGCCGCTCCGTATGGTTTGTAAAGACAGTTTGGCCCAGCTCAATATTAGTTAGGATCAGCCTACAGTACAGATCAGTTTCCATCATGTGGCCAAACTTTATCACGACTTGTAACTTTCAACTTTTTTTTTGTATAGACAATACTTACTATTATTATACTAGTCTTAAAAAAGTCTTGAACTGGTGGTAGGAAAATATAGACGATTCAAAAGTACTTAATAATTAAGTTTATTTGAATAAAGCTATTTTGACTTTGACTTTATTGCATATGATATGAACTACTTTCAAGCACAGAGTAAATAACATACTAGTGTATTTCAATTCAACGTTTGTGTCAATTTATTCTGATTTACCAAATTGAGAACATTTGGTGCAGAAGTTTATGTGAAAAAGAAAACTTTGTGTATAATGAAAAGTTTGGTTGTGTCGTGCATTTGTCATTTTAGTAGTGAATAAATAATATAACCAATGAGAAAAAAACGGTATTAGTGAAAGTAAAATCAATTGTTGTTATAGCTCCCATTGCTACATTTCCCGTGTATTTATTCGTAATTTTACATTGTTTAGTTTGTTGTGACTTAATATAGCACACCCACCTGTGTGGGAGAGCCCTAGTGCTCCGCCGTCATTATCCAATTGGTGATGCAGCCGGGTTAATGGAGACGTCGACCGATCTCGGCGTTATTTGTAAACATCACAAATTATACTCTGTTCTATTCTACTATTATTGATCTTGTATAGTTGCGCTTAAAAGTCCATCAAATGGGTGCTATATTAATCCCTGTTGTAGCATGTATAGTGTTCTTATAAATAAGACAATCAATATTATAATGGTATTGTAATAAAGTAGAAAACGACAGTATTTTCAGGATTTCTTGAAAACTACTAAACCAATTTCTAAATTTTAAAAAATGGGACCAACTTGGAAACAAACCTGAGGTCAAGCCTGTATGTTAAAGTCGAAATCGTGGTTGAATGGTGTTTGAACGGCAATGCTTTTTGACCTAGTTCTTGTTTCTTAAACCCAAAATCCAGACACAATGTGTTTCCGCTTTGGGTTTAAGAAACACAATGTGTTTCGGTTTTGGGTTTAAGAAACAAGAACTGTGTCAAAAAGCATTACCATTAGAACACCATTGAACTACGATTTTGACGAAAACATTAACAGACTTGACACCCTGATGTAACAACGTTGGAATCATTTCAATCTTTCTAGCCGTCATCTTCCGAGTAATCGGTGTCTGTACATACATATAAAAAATCGCGATGAATCGATAACCTCCTTTTTTGATGTCGGTAAAAATGGAGATAAGTTTGAAAGCAGTTTATTTCAAGGCAAATATAATACTGTCTCCCTATAAAACACATTATGTAAAAGCGATAAAAGTCAAAATCCGCGTATTTAACAGGACTTTGTGTCCGTAATAAAGGATTTTGATTTTGACACTCGCACTTTGATAAGGATTGAGGATAGTTAGTAACCGTCCACGCGATTGTTTGCTCTGATTAGCGAAAAAAGGATGCCCATTTCTGATCTATCAAAATGTTGATTTTATCGTGTATAGAGAAGTTAGTAATATGTACTATTATTTATTCTGTGGTAATATAGGTCATAAAATTGCGTTTTTATTATTTATAAGTTGCTTACTAAAATAAAAATAGGAATAATTACAATAATATGCGTACCTCACCGCTACGCATACCCAAAAAATTTACCTCGAATTGTAACTCTTCGTAGATATTATCTCTTTTTAGGGTTCCGTACCCAAAGGGTAAAAACGGGACCCTATTACTAAGACTTCGCTGTCCGTCTGTCTGTCTGTCTGTCTGTCTGTCACCAGGCTGTATCTCATGAACCATGATAGCTAGAAAGTTGAAATTTTCACAGATGATGTATTTCTGTTGCCGCTATAACAACAAATACTAAAAACAGAATAAAATTTATATTTAAGGGGGGCTCCCATACAACAAACGTGATTATTTTGCCGTTTTTTGCTCAATATTAATAACGACAACAGGTAGATAGTTGAAATTCTCACAGATGATGTATTTTTGTTGCCGCTCTAATAACAAATACTAAAAACAGCATAAAATTAATATTTAAGGGGGGCTCCCATACAACAAATGAATTTTTTATCATTTTTGGTACGGAACCCTTCGTGCGCGAGTCCGACTCGCACTTGGCCGGTTTTTTTTTATCATTAGTCTAGTCTAGGGAGTTGATTCTACGTGTATATGAGTTTCGATATTGAGTGTATCGTTGTGTTTGTCAGGACGCGGAGGGCGTCCGCTTGTTCCGCAAGTTCGTGGGCGACGCGGGCGGGCTGCACCTGGAGCGACTCAACTTCTACTTCGCGGTGCAGGGCCTGCGCCAGGAGGCCGAGCCCGCCAAGATACGCCAGGTGGTCTCCGCCATATACAAGTGAGTTAACACCCACATTGAACAAACATCAAAGCGCATAACCCGATCTGTGACACATTAGGCGAAAAAAAGGGTCAGAGGCCCTCTTTCAACCCCAAAAAATGCTATTAGAATAAACTATGTCGGGATTGTACCTGGGGCCGTACCGGCTAACGAATCGAACTTCGACAAGTCTGCCGGGTTTCAAATTAAAACAGATAAATCGAGCCCCAATTGGGCCAAAATGGCGAAGGTCACACAAACATCCATATCTTCCAAATAACTTCAACAAATAGTAAAATACGAAATTCCTTACTTCAATTCTTCTTCTTTCAATTCAATCAATTCATTCAATTCAATTCATTCAATTCTTAATCTTTTTTAATTTGAAACTCGGCAAATTTTCCGAAGTTCGATTCGTTAGCCAGTACGGCCCCTGTTTTTTTAAGGCCGGAGCCTAAATATCGGAATATTTCAGCGCAGTTGCATGCGCCATGGTCACGAAAGAACTGTCGAATTTAATTTAATTTAATTTATTTATTCAATTATACATTACATATTTTCACATTTTTTATCTCGCCAAACTGCAGTGCAGTTTGTTGGCAAGTAAGTTTACACCCATTTTAACATAATGTATAGTTACACATAGAATTTTTTTTTTTTAAGTCTATATTAAACAAGATGCATGCATACACATTATTGCTTTTCGAGATTTTCAAGCAAAATAGATTTAAGTTTCTTTTTTAAAGTAAATTTACAGATATTATTAGTATAATTTTTTCTTAAAAAGTCTATCCTATTATAAATACTTGGCAGTACATATTTATTTGTTCTTTTACCGTAATAATTTATGACCTTAGAACACACATATTTATTTTCCCTTACCCTTCTTGTATTATATTTATTCATTACTCGGTTCATAAAAGTATTATTGTTATAATTTTCCATTATTACTAAATATTCAAATTTGGCATTAACTGGTAGTATTTTACAGTAGGTAAACAATTTATCATAGTCTCCATGAAATTGAAATTGAAATTGAAATTGAAATTTGAAATTGAAATCGTTTATTTACTTGGAACATAGTTTGTTAAGGATGGTAATACAAAGTATAGATCAATATGTCCCGCCCTTGGAAGAGCATGTAAATGTCAAAAGAAGTACAATTAACACATTAATATTAAAATAAATGAAATAGCAGTCAGATCATGAAATGTCAGTTAGAATATTTGAAAAAAAAAATGTCATAATAATATTAGCTAATTTAGTTAATTAATGTATAAACCACTACTTAACACTACAATAAAAAAATATATTTAATTTTTGCACTGAAAGAATTCATTAAGTGAATAAAAACTTTTTTCAAGAAGCCAAGCCTTCAGTTTCTTTTTAAAAAATCTTAAGGGTAGCTCTCGTAAAGGTTGAGGAATGTGGTTGAATACTATAATAACCATAAAGTAGCAGTTTTTGTGGTGGAGTGCGCTTCTACACAGGGGGACTGTAAGTTTAGTAGGGTCACGACTTGTATATTTGCTGTGATCACTGTTTTTTACAAAAAATCCGGGATTCTTTTTTACAAATAATCCTATTTCTAATATGTAAAGAGATGTCAGTGTCAGAACTTTTAATTTTCTAAACAGTGGTCTGCATGAAGTCCACGGTTCAACCCCACAGACCGCGCGAAGACATTTCTTTTGTACAATAAAGGCTTTTTGAATGTCTGCCGAGTTACCCCATAGCAGTAATCCGTATCTTAATAAAGATGCGACGTGGCCATGGTAGGCTGTTAGGGCTGCATATTCATTTGCAGTTTTCTTCGTTTGTCTCAGGGCATAAATAAATCGATTTAATCTACTGCAAACAGAATCTATATGTTTTTTCCAGTTACAGTTTTCGTCTAAAATTAGCCCCAAGAATTTAGTTTCTTTAGTTTGTATTATACTATCACTACAATGTTTAATGTCAAGTTGTTCATTAGCTGTTTTATAATTACGAAATTGTATATAGTTAGTCTTAGAAATATTAATTTTTAGATTGTTAAATGTCAACCACTTTATGATATTATCAAGTGTTTCATTTAATATTGATTCATAGGTCTTGACGTTTTGATTTTTTCTTGTATCCGTTATGATAATAGAAATATCGTCTGCAAAAAGCACACATTTTTGTTTAATCATGTTTGGCAAATCGTTAATATATAGCAAGAAAAGTAGTGGGCCCAAGATACTGCCTTGCGGTACACCAGTTCGATTGATTAAGTAATCAGACCTGTATTGAGTAGATACCTTTTTATTATCAAGACGGGTTATTTCAACAGATTGAGTCCGGTTACTTAAGTATGACTTTATCCATTCGTACGCTGGCCCTCTTATGCCATATTTTTCACATTTATCTAATAGTAATTTGTGATCAACTAGATCAAAAGCTTTCGTCATGTCTAAGAATATTGCAGTAACTCTATTTTTAATGTCAATATTTTCAGTCACAGTTTTTATCAATGAAAAGGCTGCCAGGGTAGTAGACTTGTCTTTTTGGAATCCGTTTTGTTCCTGCTTAATTATTTTAAATTTGTTAATAAATTGTAACAATCTAATGAGCATTGCTTGTTCAAAAATCTTTGAGAAGACAGATATTAAAGCAATAGGCCTATAGTTGTTTATATCTTTCTTACTATCTTTTTTGTGTAAAGGTTTAACTATAGACTTTTTTAGGATTTCAGGAAAAAAACCGTTTTCAAAAGATGTGTTTATTAAGTGAACGAGAATTGGGCCTATGATTTCTGCACATGCTTTTATAACCTTTGTCGAGACTTCATCAAAACCGACAGATTTTTTATTATTTAAAGATTTGATTATTTTTACCACTTCTGAATTAGTACAAGGTTTTAAAAAGATAGATGAATTCACTCTATCAATTTGAGGTACTTCTTGTAATAAAACACAGTTCTTCAACACCAAACAGTTATTTATTCCTTACACACAGCACTATTCCTAATTACACGTCAGCTCCGCACCAGCGCTCGACCAAGAATGCCCGTGTCACAGAATACCACGATTAAACCAGAATGCCCCCACTCGCCACGCGTTCCCCCGCCATCTTGTTTTCAACCGTCAAACTAAGCTAGTCAATTGACGTACTTTTAATGTTAAAATCACAAAACCGATACTTTTAAATCATAAACCTTACACTCGTCCATCCTGACCTCGTGTATGTCCCCATACACGGTGCCAGAAAAATCGATTCCCATGTCCAAACCTTACACTCGGCGAGTAGGAGCATCAACGTGAACAAATAAACAAATTAACAAGGCATCCCGTTCAACCAATTATAATTCTTATAGGATTCAACAAGATGTAGTAATTTACTAAATTTTAGGGCTTTTTGATATAAAAATGTTGCTATGATTCAAAATAATATTTAAAATAAACAATGTAACGATATGAAGCAATAACCATCATGACTTAATTATTATTAGGTACTACTTACAAAAATTTACCAACCATTAAGGGGTCTCAAATAGGTGTTACAAACAAACTGCCAAGAGGTCCCATCCCAGGGAACCCTGTTACATTAACTAAACAACGATTAAAGAAAGAGCCCTGTAATCCCATACAGGCATTACCCGTTACTCATAACTAACCAACCCTCAACGGGCCCTGTAATCCCATACAGAGGTTACCCGTTCCTCATAATAATCAACCATCAATGGACCCTGTAATCCCATACAAGGGTTACCCATTACTAATAATTAACCAACCGTCAAGGGGCCCTGTAATCCCATACAAGGGTTACCCATTACTAATAATTAACCAATCATCAACGGGCCCTGTAATCCCATACAGGGGTTACCCGCTCCTCATAATAATCAACCATCAAGGGACCCTGTAATCCCATACAAGGGTTACCCATTACTCATAAACTAACCAACAATCAAGGGGCCCTGTAATCCCATACAAGGGTTACCCATTACTAATAATTAACCAACCATCAAGTGGCCCTGTAATCCCATACCGAGACTAACCGTTACAAAACTGATTTCTCAGATAAATCATCCTTAGGTACAAACATATTCAATCAAATAGAATAGGTATGGATCGATTGATAATTATACAAAGCATATAATATGAGAGTGAACTTAACCTCTCATATCCCGAAAGTACCTAATACATTGCATTACTGTCATATTGCCAACCAATCCATTATGAAAAGTATTAAAATTCTACAATAAGCGCCTGACATACATATATATAGACGGGTCTATTCCAAAGGTATTAACTGAAAATATGCAAACAGTAGGTATCTTTATATTATTTTGGTTCTAATTTACTTTAACAATAACATTCATATCGATTCAATCATGTCATTAATCCATATTATTATGTGTTAGTTAACAATAATAAGTTATCATTATCCAATAAATCATCATATTGTTTCTATTATTACATCTATAAACTAACTTATGCTAGTTTAACCTTGTATAGTCTGCCTTTTTCACCTAACTCTAAGAATCTATTCAAATATTCATTTTTAAAATATAACAAATGGTTTTCTAGACAACATACGACAGAAGATGATAATTATCAATGACAATTTAATTTAATTTATAGGCCCCCCTTTTTATGACGATTTAGGTTTTAAACACTTATGACAACTGTCAAAAACTGTTTACCAATTAAGACAAGTAAGAACGAACAAACTATAAATCATTGTGTATTTAAATTGAATTCAAAATCATTTCTTTGTGTGTAATCAAACTCACAATAGTTCAACTATAATCTGTACGTACAAATGCAACAGTATACTTAATCACTGATACTGCATGAGCTACATTACAATTTTAGTGATAAATCGAATTAAATATAATTGCATTTACTCGTCCATCTCGGAAGCTGAATAGCCAAGGTTTTCATCGTTAGAATCATCATGCAACTCAAGAGCCGCTATGTGAACCCAGGGTAACATTCGGTCGGCAGCTACTACTGTTTTGCGTTTATTTTTAGTGCCTGTCAGCCCTGGTACAGAAGCTAATTTATAACGGTCATTTCCGAGAACCTTTATTACCCGATATGGCCCTATATACGAAGGAAGGAGTTTTTTGCTCTTGCCTTCGTTGTTAAACGATACCTTCGTAATTTTCACCAATTCGCCAACTTTGTACACGCGGGCCGATTTCCTATTCCTATCATATCTTTCCTTCTGTATACTTTGCTCCTCTTCTATTCTGTCTTTGACTTCCTCCCTTATTGTTACAACATCGTTATCTTCGCAGGTGTTACGTCTAATCCCATTTAACTTTGGATCTAATTCTGCATTCATAGATGTACCGAACATCACTTCCGTCGGGGTCCTACCAGTAGTCTTTTGCTTGGTGTTATTTAGTCCCCACTGAACTACACCGATCCTATCGTCCCATGTTTTTTCGTCATTTCCGATACTTTGAGCGGTTAGCGAGTCTAATATGGAGCGATTATAGCGCTCAACTTGGCCGTTTGAACGTGGGCTAGCAACTGCATTTAAAACATGCTTAACACCTTTATCTAAACAGAATTTTCTGAATGCATGCGATGTGAAACACGAACCCCGATCGCTAATAATACGATCCGGAAATCTAAATGTGTAAAATATATCCTGTAACGCGCGTACAGCGTTCTGAGTGTTCGTGTTTCGCACCGCCTTTATTAAAACGAATTTTGTAAACGCCTCTACGACTACCAAGAGGTGGGTATTACCACGTTTGGATTTGACAAAGGGGCCGAGGTGGTCAACATGGACGGTGTGAAAAGGAACCTCGACCTTTTCTATAATATGCAAGTGTCCTTCTTGACCGTGAGCACTTTTCTTAGCATAAGCGCACTGGACACACGCTTGAACATATTTTTTTACAAACTTGGCCATCTTTGGAAACCAGTATGACTTCCAAATTCGTTCGAGGGTCTTTTCCACACCAAAATGACCAATATCGTCGTGGTTTAACCGACAGAGTTGCCACCTCGCCCCCTTCGGAACAACCCAGCGCACATTGGTATGATCACCATCAATCACTTTGTACAGTCCATTGTCCCGAACCAGGTAATTGTCTTTTAGATATTTCAGACTATCGGCATCAATGTCGGACAGAACAATATTTCTGATCCGTTGCAGTTCAGAATCCCCCAGTTGCAAAGTCTGTAACCAGTCTTCGCTACTGATGGACATCACCGAAGGATACTGACCAGACGCCTCGACAGTCTCGATATCATGGACAGGATTGCGCGAAAGTGCATCCACGTGGCACATTTTCGAACCGGCTCTATACTCAATAACACATTGGAACTCTTGTAATAGTAGCCACCAACGTGCCACTCGTGGTATGATGTCCCGTTTTACAAATGTGCTGCGTAACGCACTGCAATCCGTGACTATTTTAAAATTTTGTCCGAGCAAATAGACACGAAACTTTTTTAGTGAGCAGATCACAGCCAGAGTCTCTAACTCATAAGCGTGGAAATGCTTCTCCTCTGGCGTGGTTTGACGGCTGTAGAATGCGACAGGGCGAAACGTACTTCCACCAGCAGGCTTTTGCATTAGGATGCCACCTATGCCTATTTTGCTGGCATCTGTGTGGAGTTCCGTTTCTGCCGAAGGGTCGTATATAGCCAGAATAGGGCGATGTGTCAGCCGCGCCTTAAGATCATTAAATGAGTTTTCCTGTTCATCCGTCCAGCACCACGGTGTATCTTTTTTTAACAATTTATTCAAGGGGTGGGCCAATTGTGCAAAGTTCTGTATAAATTTTCGAAAATATCCGACTAGGCCTAAAAACTGGCGAACCGCGTGCTGGTTGGATGGACGGGGAAAATCGGTAACACAAGTGATCTTCTTATCTCCTGGCCTTACGCCACCGGCGCTAATTTCATAACCTAAGTAGTCAACCCTCTCTGTCAGGAACTCACACTTGGACAAGTTAAGTGTCAAGTTGGCCTCATCCAACATCTGGAGGACTCTTTCCAACCGATCCAAGCATTGTTCTTTATCTCGACCATATACCAGCACGTCATCGATATACGAAGTAGCTTCAGAATATCGTGCAGATCCCAGAACTTTATGCATCATCCGCTGAAATACAGCAGGGGCATTCGCGAGACCGAACGGCATACGATTAAATTCGTATTGGCCGTCCGGTGTCACGAATGCCGTTAGCGGTTTTGATGCTTCGGAGATCGGCACCTGGTAGTAGCCAGATGCCAGATCGAGAGTTATAAAATACGCTTGGCCAGATAATCGAGCTATTTCATCTTCGATTATCGGCATCGGGTATCGCTCTTTTGTTGTCATAGAATTCAGGAGCCTGTAGTCAATGCACATTCGCAGTTTTCCATCCTTCTTGCGTACGAGTATTATGGGGCTTGCGTACTCTGACACTGACTCCCTAATTATGCCAGCATCCAGCATCTCGCTCACCATCGCGCGGACCTGCTCTCGTTCCTTATGCGATAAACGGTACGGGCGATACACGACAGGTTGTTTACTATTTACCTCAATCGTCATTTCAGTCACGCTTGTGCACCCTAGCTCTTTTAATGTAGAAGCAAAACAGTGTCTATATTTATCTAAAATTTTGAATAGTTTCTGTCTATCAAATTCATCCGCACAATCACCTATGCGGACCATCCCTCTATCGATTACCCCTGCATCTGACACTAAATCTTGGGAATTAGAGGAAATTATGCGATTAACTATCTGAACTCTTGTAGCGCGACTTAATGTAGTACCTCTAAGTAATTGAAGCCGTTGGGTATCAGGAGCAATACTTATTTTAACTCTGCCGTTAATTACCCGGTAAACGCCACCATAAGTGGTGTACTGATTATTCGGTTTCCCTGCTATTTTACTACTTATAATAATATTTCCGTCAAGACATGGTTCTGTTAAGGCAGTTATTGTTGCCGGACCATGGATGTCAATACTAACGTTTGCAAAAACTTTACAATTTTGGACTTCGTCTGGGCTAGTCTCGGAAAAGGGCATTTCATCTTTGAAATCGTAAAAATTCAAATGATCAAAATTCTTATAAACAACCACATGTTTCTGCTCTGTAAACGATTGTCCGACAAGTACCGGTACTTCTAAAAACTTATCTTCTACTACAAAGAACATAACATTAGCTTTTACCCCGTCTATTTCCAAATTAGCTCTAACACTACCCAGTGATTGCACGGTTTCGTTGCCAAAACCCCTTATTGAAAGCAAGTCACCGTCAAATTTAAGGCCTAAGGTATGCATTATTGATTTCGATAACAAAGACACTTCACTACCAAAGTCTACGAAAGCCTGGAATTGTGAGCCATTTATTAATACCGTTTTCATTTACTTAGAATTTGATTTAGAAGCGGAAATGCACATAGTCTTATGAGCGGACTCATTTTTAATATTATTACGTTCACTATTTATTTTAACGGTACAATTTTCCGTCTTGTGGCCATAAGTATAACAAGTTAGGCACTTTACTAAAGGCTTAGGACATCTTTTGAACGGGTGACCACGCTCTCTACAATTAAAGCAAGATATATTAAGATTAGCTCCGGGTGGTTGTTTTCTTTCATAAGGTCTAGAGTCTTGTGTAAGTCTGTTCCTTAAAGTCGACCGATCTAATGATGGCACCGATTGAACCTTATCTTTATTGCTCATGAGGAACCTCAAAAGCTGGTCTGGTTCAGAACATTGCAAAGCTAATGCGCTAGTCTTTAGCGTCTTGTCACTAAGGCCATGTATAACGCAATCAACAGCACGCTTACCGACGATGTCACACTGGTTCAACAGGGCTATCTTTTCATAAAAATACACTTCAATGGGCTCATTAAATCTACTTCTCCGTTTTAGCATCTCTTCCAGGGATTGGCCATAATTCTGTTCACAGGGAAATGCAGCCAACAGCTTTTCCTGCCACTCTGGCCAAGTAAATAAAATTGAATTCAAACCCTCATACCAGGTTTTGGCCAATCCCGGGAGTTTCTGCATTGCGAAATGGATAACAGTTTTATCATCCCACCCATACACGGTGGCGCATTCGTTGACTTTTCGTAACCAGATGTCAATACGTTGGTTCTTTGAGGATGGATCGAATTCGGGTAAAATATTTCTATTATTTAGATTATTTGAGCTTGGTGCCACCGCGGATGGTTGAGACGATTTTATTGAACTTAGAATATGTGCAATATCCTTTGCAGAAAAGGAGGGACTCCGTGATCTTCTTGGGGAAGGAGGGGCTATTGCCTGACGGTCAACCTTGCATCTAGAGCGAACCTGCGACCTTGACTTAGATCGCATCCGCTCTCGCTCAGCTGCAACTTCCTCCTCAAGACGCTTAACTCTGTCTCTTTCTCGTTCTAACTCACGTTCCTTGTCTCGGATACTCCGACCGTGTTCGCGATGCCTCGTTGAGCTGCGGCTCTGACGGCGACTGCGGCTCCGAGGGTGACTGCGGCTCCGACGGTGACTGCGGCTTTTGCGGCTCTGCATCACGCTCCGACGACTCCGACTGGGACTGCGTCGGCTCCCAACAGCCACACTGCCGATGGCATCGCGCTCTGGTGTCCGCAGACGGCGGCCCTCACCAGTCTCGCTTTGCTCCATTACCTTTCTGCGGCTTTGGCGGCTCTGCGTCACGCTCCGACGACTACGACTGCGACTGCGTCGGCTCCCGCCAGCCACACTGCTGATGGCGTCGCGCTCTGGTGTCCGCAGACGGCGGCTCTCACCAGTACCGTTTTTCTCCATTATCTGAAGCTCAGAAACAAAAAATTGATTGAGTTACTAATGTCATCACTATACTGCAATCCAAGTAAAGTCAGAAAAAGTACGATATCTCAGAAATTATACACTCTAGTACAAAAATAACAAAAATTTTATGTGACCTTCGTTTTTCAAAACTAAAATTAATTAATCGAGTAATATTAGCGACAATTTTTACTTTTACATAATGAGAATAAAATAATGTGTATTTTTATTTACCTTTCGGACTAAACTGCGCAGTTCAGTCTTTCGTTACGGAAATCGGGGGAAACAGTGGTATCACATCTTCTCAAATAGGAGACATTGTACAGAAGGGCCCGTTTTCTAAATTGCCAGGGATCGAACCCAGCACTTCACAAGCCACTCGACCACGGAGATCATCTTTTTTTTTTCATTATTTAACACTTACTTTTAAAGGAACAACACCAACAGTAGTCTATTCAGACATTGTTTATTTAATCGCTATTTATGGCATATAATCTATAAAATTTACTGACTACTAGTTGAAACAACAAGTTTAAAGTTCAATCTGAACATGCTTAGGCATTTTGTAATAAACAACATGCAAAATATTGTGATTGTGAGCCACATCCCACTTCTGATATGTAATAAAACACAGTTCTTCAACACCAAACAGTTATTTATTCCTTACACACAGCACTATTCCTAATTACACGTCAGCTCCGCACCAGCGCTCGACCAAGAATGCCCGTGTCACAGAATACCACGATTAAACCAGAATGCCCCCACTCGCCACGCGTTCCCCCGCCATCTTGTTTTCAACCGTCAAACTAAGCTAGTCAATTGACGTACTTTTAATGTTAAAATCACAAAACCGATACTTTTAAATCATAAACCTTACATTCTTTAGAAATATTGGTGTCACGTATGTTATGTGTAGATGTAGTGAAAAATTCATTAAAAGCTGTCGCAATCGCAGAGGGTTGAGAGATATCATCACCCCGTCCGGTCAATGCTTCAATCCCTACGTATGATTTTGTGCTGTCAACTTTTTCTTTAATTACATCCCACGTGGCTCGACATTTGTTTTCGGAGTTTAAAATATGTTTCATGTTTATGTTTTTCTTTGAGTTTGTTACGCATCTCTTTAAAATATTAGTATACTTTAGAAATGTGTTTCTAAATTTACTTGATTTATTTTTGTATGTGAGGTACCTAAGTCTACGTTTTTCTACACAGGATTTTTTTATTCCTGTTGTTATCCATTTTGGAGAACTTGCATTACTGTTTACTTTTATTTTTATTTCAGGAAAACAAAGTTTATAAAAAAGCAAAAATGTGCCATGAAACAAATTGAATCCCACATTTGGGTTATTTTCTTCGTACACTTCATTCCAAGATATACTCTGTAGGCACTCTTTAAATTTGTCTAAATTTTCTTTACAATAATCTCTTCTGAATGTATACCAAGATTGTACATTTTTAATCAAGTTACATGAAAAACTCAGACATTGTGCTGTTTCGTGATCAGACATATACAAATCATGCACCTCACAACTTGCTATTTTTAAATTACTGAAAATATGGTCAATACATGAATTTTGTCTGGTTGGTTGATTAACGTGAATTTTAAGTCCATAACTATAAATAATGTTCTCTAAGTTTCTAGATATTTGATTAGTTTGCAAGGTGTCAATGTTAATATCTCCCGTTATGATAACTCGTTACATTTCGTTTTTGTATTATTACATACTAAATATTTAAGAAATCTTATTTGTAAGTTTTTAACATCTTTGAGGTATGTATCAAAGGTTCGTCCATAACAGCTCAATCCGTAGCTAAGCAACGAATCAATTAATGCATGATAAATCATTCGCAAACTACGTCTATTTAACACTGATTTCAGATGATAGAATTTTCCCAACAATACCCTTAGCTTCGTACATACCTCTCCGACGTGTACCTTCCAGTTAAACTTACGGTCTACATGTAAGCCTAGATATTTAAACGAGTCAACAAACCCCAGGCGGGCGCAGCGGCAGGCGCTCGCGCCACCATGCAGGCACTCGTAATTGTGACACACTAAGTTAATATCGTCGAGATTCAGTGACGTCGCAGACCGGTTGTAAGGCGAGTGTATATGTATACATTTTGTTTTAGTCTGGTTGATTATGATACCATTATCATGCGCCCATTTGGTTATGTTATCCAAGTCAGCTTGCAAACAGCTTATTATTTCCGAAACGTTCTTAGATGAATAAAGTAAACACATATCATCCGCATACATATACACCCGGCAATACTGAACTACTCCAGGCACGCTATTGACGTGCATAATATAGCCGATCGGCCCGTAAACTGAGCCAGTGGGAACACCTAGCACGACATTGCGCTCGGCACCCTCCACGCCGCTGACCACCGTACGAATAGTTCTATTGCTAAGATAATTTCGAAACCATTTATTAGTCGGACCGCGTATGCCACATTCGTCCATGGATTGCAATAATATTTCGTGGTCTAACGTATCGAACGCCTTTTTATAGTCGATAAAAACACATATAACTTGCTTACCGCTGTCCAGGCAGGTGTTAACGTCATCCGTAAAGGCCGCCAGCGCCGTGGAGGTGCCGCGCCCCTGTCTAAAGCCGTGCTGCGCATTCGTTATTGTGTCATTTTTTTCTAGGAAAGAGCTCACCTGGTCAACTATGACTTTTTCCACCAACTTGTTTATCACTGAAAGAATTGCTATGGGCCTATAATTAGTATACTCATAATGACTTCCCTGTTTAAATATAGGACGTATGATCGACTTCTTTAAGTCGTCTGGATACATACCCTGAGTAAGGCATAAATTTATAAATAATGCAAGTACTGGACTAATATTCTTTTTTATATATTGGAGGTCTTGCACACGAATTCCGTCCAAACCTGGTGACTTTCTCATTCTAAGGTTATTTATATATTTTTCTACTTCCCTACTAGTAACTTTTTTATATCTAAATGATACATTACACGGTTTTACATATTTATCTCTGTCTAAGAATTTAGTACAACAGTTGTGCTTAATTTTTGTTATTTCGTCAGTAAATGTATTCGAAAAATTTGTACAAACATCATATAAATTACTTTGTTTACCTAAATATTTTAATATTATTTTATCTAAACTAATTTTATTCCGTCCTATCCATTTGTTAATATTCATCCAAATCTTTCTTATGTCACCATTACATTTCCTGATTTCCTCCTGTCTATATTTATTTTTAGCCTTACTTATTAGTTTATTAACCTTATTTCTATAGCGAGTATACATTAAGCGATTACACATATTACTAGGACTCGACTTCCATATTCTAAACAATGCGTGCGGGTAGATAAATCCCGACATAGTTTATTCTAATAACGTCAGTAACCCAGAAAATTCATTACGGATACCTTATTTATTATCCGCTGTTTCGGATATACTAGGATTGAACGCAGAGTTACAGGGTTATTAATGGTCTCAATCAACATACTATCAGTGTTCCCAGCATTATTACGGAACAGTCCACAACCAACCCTCGATCCCTACTGTGCGTATGTCGAATTTAACACAAAATGTGTTGACTATACAAATATTCGCCAGATTTCTCCGCAAGTCTCAGCTAGCGATGCCCGAGGAGCTGAAGCTGCACGTGAAGCAGAGCCTCAAGGATGGCTCCAACATCGAGAGGACCATATTCGACAACATGGAAAAGGAGGTCAGTTGAGTCTCATTTAAAATTTTGGTTAAAACTTTACACAGTTCATTAAAACAATGTGTTCGGGACGGCCGCCAAAGTAAAGATTTGTGTAAATAATATGAATGTGATTAGTGTCGTAGTTTTTAATATTTCGCTATGTTTTTAATGATCTATTAGTAAGTTCTCGATTTTGTATTCTGTAAGTTAGCGATGTTCGATTGTTTTATTACTGGGCTTTGTATTATAGTAAGTTCTCGAAATTTCATTGTAAATAGGTTAATTATCTATAGAAAATAAGTCTTTATTTTGTAAAGACCGGCGCTTACTTCAACAATAGAAACGGGATCATTTTTTGTGTGAACAATACAAAGGGATAATTGCACTAGTATGAGATAGATACATTGTATGAAAGAAAGGTCCGAGTTCTAACAAAGACTGAAATATTCTGGATAAACAATCGAAAGGAATTCGGCATTTGTAAATTGGCTGAGATTATTCTCAACTATTCCAGTAGTTTTTACTGACTATATAAAGCGCGAACGTTGAAGCGAGCATCAGTCTACTTTGTTACAGTCAGAGTTCAAGTTTACTTAGTTCAGTCAGTCAGTAGCTTACATGTAAAAGGAAAAGGAGGCGAATAAAGGAAGACTACAGTGAACAGGCATTTATTTCTTCACCAACCCAGCAACTAACTACGTATATGTACCCGTCGCATCACCGCTTTGCATCACTTATACAGTCCACTACGGAAGGCGGGTACATTTTGGTCCTTGCAGAGCCGGATATTGTGAAGAAAGAAGATGCCGGTGGTTACGAGATCGACCTCCGGTGGAAGTAAGCAGCAAACTCAAGAAAGTGAAGAATCGTCATCAGCAACTATGGGGACCACTATGGAGTCCGTCACCGAGACAAGCGCAGCGACAACTACCGTCCCTACCGCCGACGCTACCGTGTCGCCGATGCCGGTCGCTGCTGCTATCGCCGCGGTTGGGCCGCCGCCGCACGCCGCCGCCACCGCCGCGCCGTCTCGCCGTAGCAACAGAAGCAAGAAACAAACCAGGTTGGAGCGCATCGCAATCCAGGAAGAGAACTTGAAGCTCCAACACCAAATGATGCTGAACAAGCTGCGCGAAGAGAGGTTACGCCTCGAAGAGGAAGAAGATGATGAGGAGGAGAAATCCCGCATCAGTGAAACAGATGTCAACGACCGAGTGAGGTCGTGGCTCGACGAGTCGGCGCCGCTGTTAGCCATCAAGGACACGCCCGCTGCCGCGCCCGCTGCCGACGCCTTGTCCGCCGCCGTGTCTGCCGTACCAGCCGTCGTGCCCAGCGTGTCCGTCGCCGTGCCTGCCGTACCTGCCGCAGCGCCCGCCGTGTCTGCCGCCGTCCTTGCTGCACCTGCCGCAGTACACGCTGCCTCTGCTGCCGTCGCAAGAGAAGCTGCGCTACAAGGGCACTCGCCGCCGCCGTTTGAACAAAAAAGAGAAGCGCAACATACGCCGCCGTACGCTACGCCTACGTCACCGCCGCAAGCACAGCCGAAGTCGGATCTCGCCGTACTCGCTGAAGCCATCACAGCCATGGCAAGATCTACGCTACGCCCACATGCTGCAGAGCTACCGAGCTACAACGGTTCTCATCAAGATTGGCTCACGTTCTACACCGCCTACAAGGAAACAGCACATCTACTCAGCGCTCTCGAGAACAAGGGAAGATTAAGAAGATGTCTACACGGCCGCGCCAGAGAAGCTGTTGCGAACCTACTGATTAATGAAGAGAGTACGCCGGAAGATATCGTGAAGACACTGGAAACAAACTTTGGAAGATCAGAAAACCTAGCCGTCGCCGAGTTGAACCGCCTGCGAAACCTACCCAAGTGCACCGGCGATCCGAGAGATATTTGTTTTATGGCGAACCAAGTGAAGAATGCCGTAACCGCCCTACATGCGTTGAAGAAATCGCACTTCCTCTACAACTATGAAGTTATGGATTCAGTACGCAAGAAGATGCCCGAGTCACTTCAAGTATCGTGGTTCTTGTTCAAGATGGACGCGCCGGAAGATGAAGCACCGCTGACTACGCTCGCAAACTTCTTCGCACGCTTCAAAGAATACGCCGCGGTCATCAATAACGAAGATATAAAGAAACAAGAAAATTATTTTAGAAACGCACCGCCGCCGCCGCAACGTCGAAACCAACGATCATACGCCACGCAAGAAAGAAACAGCGATAGAAGCGAAACAACAACACCGCGCGACGGGGATAGAAGAGGGCCGCGAATGAACGAGCGAGAGAGAAGATGTCCCATTTGTGAAGAGAAACACGTGATTCAAGATTGTAACAAGTTTTTGGAAGCTGATATAGATAAGAAATGGGACTTCGCGAAAAAACATCGTCTGTGTTTTCGGTGCCTACGTTATAGAACACAGACGCACCACTGCCGCCCGCTACGCTGCAACATCGACGGGTGCTTTGGGAAGCACCACAAGCTGCTACACTATAAAAAGAGAGAAAATGAAGCCGCAGTTAGTGAAAATGGAAGCGAACCGGAAGCAGTCACCACAACATGGACAAACCGGAAAACAAAGGCTTATTTGAAGATTGTACCGGTACGAGTGTCTGCACCGGCGGGAGAGATCGACACTTGGGCGCTACTGGACGACGGGTCGACCGTTACATTAATCGACAGCAGCCTCGCCGACAAGATTGGAGCGAGGGGCCCCATCGACCCACTACACATAGAAGCGATTACGGAGAAGAATTTGAATGCGTCCCGCTCTCGTCGTGTCTCACTCACGCTACACCGCAATGAAGCGAAAGAGAAGATCTATGCAAGAACGATCGACTGCCTACGCTTGTCACCACAAGAGGTTAGCGACCGAGATATTCAAGATTGCAAGCACCTACGCGACATCAAGGGAGAAGTGATGTACCCACATGCCGTGCCACGTATTCTCATCGGTCAAGACAACTGGCACTTGCTTATAGCGAAACAAGTACGAAAAGGACGTCGCGACCAGCCGGTAGCATCGCTCACACCGCTCGGCTGGGTTCTACATGGCGCGCACACACGCACACTTGGACAGCGTGTCAACTTCATCCACCATCTGAAGAGCGCCGACGATGACATGAACGAACAGCTACGACAACACTTCGCTATCGACAACTTGGTCATTGAACCGAAGAGGCCGTCAACCGATCCCGAGCAGCGCGCTATGAAGATACTTGAAAACAATACCATGCAGCGCGCCGACGGTCACTACGAAGCCGCGATATGGAAGAGCGACGCCACCACTATGCCAAACAATTACGAGAACGCCGTGCGCCGCCTTCACTCCGTCGAACGCAAGATTGAAAAGGACCCAGCTTTGAAGAAGAAGTACTACGAACAGATGGACGCGCTGGTCAACAAAGGGTACGCCGAGCCAGCACCTGAGAAGAAAGAAAATGGAAAAACGTGGTACCTGCCGCATTTTGGGGTTATTAACCCGATGAAACCCGACAAACTACGCATCGTGCACGACGCTGCCGCCAAAACCGGAGGGACATCACTGAACGACCGCCTGCTGTCCGGCCCCGACCTACTGCAATCTTTGCCGGGCGTGCTCATGCGGTTCCGTCAACATCGAGTCGCTGTAAAAATACGTGAAGAAGATCGCGACTTTCTACGTTATCTGTGGCAAGGAAGAGAATACCGAATGACGTCATTGATTTTCGGCGCTACGTGTTCGCCGACAACCATAGCGGTTGTGAAAAACGTCAACGCTAAGAAGTACGAAAAAACTCATCCTGAAGTCGCCATAGCAATAGTTCGTAACCACTACGTCGACGATTATCTCGACAGTTACGAAAACGAAGAGGACGCCGCGCGCATAGCAACTGAAGTACGCAACATTCACCGAAGCGCGCGACTACAATTGCGAAAATGGGTGTTGAACTCACAACAAGTACTTAAACAGCTGATCAACGAAGAAGGGTCAACGCTCGAAAATAAGAAACTCGCAGATGGCGCTAGTAGCGAACGAGTTTTGGGCTTCCTTTGGAAACATAACACCGACGAGCTCACATTCAACTTGGACCTCGCTCGCATACCGAAGGAGACGCTAGAACGAAAAACGCCTACGAAGAGAGAAGCATTGAAGATCGTCATGTCACTTTACGATCCAATGGGCCTCGCCGCGCCGGTCGTCATAAAGGCGAAACAGCTGTTACCAGAAGTATGGCGCCGTGGGACCAACTGGGATAATGAACTCGACGATGACCTTGCCGCTCAGTGGCGTGACTGGATGGTGCACCTAGAAAACTTACGTAACGTCTCCGTGCCCCACTGCTATCTACACTACAGTGACGCCGTGGTACTACAGCTACATACGTTCGTAGACGCAAGCGAAACAGCCTACGCCGCCGCAGTGTATTGGCGTGCCATCGCACCCGACGGCCGCGTTACGCTCACCTTAGTCTTGGCAAAACCTAAGGGGGTGCCGCTGAAGCTCACATCAATACCGCGCCTTGAACTGCGCCTTGCCATGGATAAAACCAAACACGACGAAGCCGAAAAGAGGATGATCAGCTGGCAGTACATACCTCCGGGCGCGCCGTTTATGGGCGGTGCCTGGGAGCGACTTGTACGATCTGTGAAGACCGCCCTGGCTGCGACGCAACAGAGCCGCCATCCGACCGAAGAGGTGCTGGTCACGCTGCTCGCCGAGGCCGAGTATATAGTAAACAGCCGGCCACTCACACATGTCTCCGTGCAGCATGAAGATGAAGAAGCCCTTACACCGAACCATTTCCTGCTAGGCGGGTCCGCTCTAACACCCGCACCCGGCACGTTCACCGACGGCGACCTGATCGGGCGTGCCACCTGGCGCGCGTCTCAACAACTCGCTGACATGTTCTGGGCGAGATGGCTCCGTGAATATCTGCCGGAGCTCCAAAACCAGCGGGAGCCACACAGTAAGGGCCCGGCGCTAAAGACTGGTGACGTGGTGCTTATTGTGGACAACACGTTACCGCGCAACACATGGCCCCGCGGAGTGGTAACTGCGACCTTCCCGGGACCAGACGGCGTGGTGCGAGCAGCGGACATCAAGACACAAGGAGGGACGCTGCGACGACCTACAAAGAAACTGGTCATCATCCTACCGAAGGCGACCGACCCATCACCGAATATTGACTGCAACGCCGCCGGAGACGACGATGCACGGCGGGAGGAATGTTCGGGACGGCCGCCAAAGTAAAGATTTGTGTAAATAATATGAATGTGATTAGTGTCGTAGTTTTTAATATTTCGCTATGTTTTTAATGATCTATTAGTAAGTTCTCGATTTTGTATTCTGTAAGTTAGCGATGTTCGATTGTTTTATTACTGGGCTTTGTATTATAGTAAGTTCTCGAAATTTCATTGTAAATAGGTTAATTATCTATAGAAAATAAGTCTTTATTTTGTAAAGACCGGCGCTTACTTCAACAATAGAAACGGGATCATTTTTTGTGTGAACAATACAAAGGGATAATTGCACTAGTATGAGATAGATACATTGTATGAAAGAAAGGTCCGAGTTCTAACAAAGACTGAAATATTCTGGATAAACAATCGAAAGGAATTCGGCATTTGTAAATTGGCTGAGATTATTCTCAACTATTCCAGTAGTTTTTATTGACTATATAAAGCGCGAACGTTGAAGCGAGCATCAGTCTACTTTGTTACAGTCAGAGTTCAAGTTTACTTAGTTCAGTCAGTCAGTAGCTTACATGTAAAAGGAAAAGGAGGCGAATAAAGGAAGACTACAGTGAACAGGCATTTATTTCTTCACCAACCCAGCAACTAACTACGTATATGTACCCGTCGCATCACCGCTTTGCATCACTTATACAGTCCACTACGGAAGGCGGGTACACAATGGATTTTTCAAATTTGAACATTTCACCTATAACATATTTTATTTATGTACAAGATAAGGATAGCTCATTGAAAACAGATGGAACGCTTTCCTAAAATGTATCTCAGCTCTTTGACGTTGACGCTTCATATGTGCTTGGAACATTTTTATAAATATTTTATTTTCTCAAAAACAATTGTTTTCACAATAATTTAATAGGCTTTCTAACGTCTGTCTCGGAAATGACCAGAGAACTTGTCACTAGGTGACGCGCGCCATCAACGAGACGACGTACCAGGCGTTCCTGAGCTCGGAGGCGTACGTGTCGTACGTGGGCGCCGCCACGCAGCCGCTGTCCTCGCCCGACTACTCGCCGCCCGCGCCCAGAGAGGTAACTACCTTACTAACGATATGAAACAACAGGGGCCCTAATGTACATCCCTGTAGGACCCCAAGCGACGCGCGCCATCAGACGACGTACCAGGCGTTCCTGAGCTCGGAGGCGTACGTGTCGTACGTGGGCGCCGCCACGCAGCCGCTGTCCTCGCCCGACTACTCGCCGCCCGCGCCCAGAGAGGTAACTACCTTACTAACGATATGAAACAACAGGGGCCCTAATGTACATCCCTGTGGGACACCAACTTCATACATGGTTGTTGGTACCTCGTCAAACGTATTAGAAAAAATCTCAAAAATCTGTGAACTTCACACGTGATTCTTTGGCAATGTGCAAACTGTCACTGGCTGACTCGGATCCGCCTCTACTTGCTTGTGACCTGGACTGAAATGAGTATTTTTGACACACTGCTGTAGTCTATAACCTATTGGGTTGTATGGCTGCAGCCCTTTTAGCACGACAAGCTGAAGGGCGGATTTTGGTTGATGTACGTTCCTGTCGAGTCGACACGTGACAGCAAATAAGAAGTTCTCTACTGTACCATAAATTTTAAATACTGCCACTCGCACGTGGCTCTCGACGACCAATCCAAATGTGGACATGTGTGGCCGGCGTGGCTTATGACCGTTTAGGCGCAGAACGTCAAGAGCGCAAAATGTCAAGCGATCGCAAAACATCAAAAGAGCAGAATGTCAAAAGAGCAAATCGTCCAAAGCGCATAATTTCTGAGGCGCAAAACGTCAAAAGATCAAAATGTCAAACAAAAGAGCAAAACGTCTAAAGCGCATAATGTCCAAGGAGCAAAACTTCAAAGGCGCTTAAAAAATAAAACGTTCTAATTATGAAATTTACCAAACCATCATTATTTAAAACTTATTTTGGTGAATCGGAATTCATTAATAAATAAATAAAAATGAAAATAAAAGGACTTTTTATAATTGCATTGCAAAGGTGCCGAAACGTCGGGAAAATAAAAAATTAAACCAAATACCAACTAATTACCAGAGCACTTTCCATAAAACCGCGCTAGTTAAAAAATGTTTTATTTCTACTGGTGGGGAAAATGCATGCATTTTTGGCAGATTGGGAATATTCCCCATAAACGCCCATAGATTCCCTCCCACTGGGCATTTATCTGGGCATTTATTTTTTGTTACAAAATTGATCCACAAAAATCTTCGAAAGTGGAAAAAAATATATTAAAGGAAAATAATCATATGAAAATACAAGTAGAGAACGACACTCGCGACTTAAACTCGCTTGGCCACCCCGCACCACTCGGTGAGGTTAATGCTAGTAGGTTGCCATTCATCGTTTATGCCGAGAAACAAAATTTTTATCAAACAACGGCATTAGCGAGAGCACACGAGAGTGGCTCCCTACATTCCCGGTGTTCGCCGATGGGCAAAACTTTTGGCGAATAGCGAGATCGACGAGTTTGTGCGAAATGACGGAATAAACTTTGTTTATAAATCTGTATTATCTTATCATAAGTCTACCAGTAAACGAGTCGGTATAAATGGTTTATTAATCGAAGAAGTAAATTAATCATTTACTCTCATTGTGGGAACTATCCCCCTTAATGGAAATACGAAGAACATTGTTAACATTAATATCCACGTTCACGTCATCCACTTAATTATTTAATTATTATTTCCAATAAGGTAGGGTCTAGGAAATAAAAAATATAAGAAATACAATTGTTTTTCATTTTTGGATTTAAAAAAATGGCCGCCAGGTCTTTATGTAATTTACGGGGATACTAGGTATACCTATAGAAGTATAGATTATTTATCTGACATTTTGCTGACATCCGTAATGCAAGATACCTACCCTACTACTATTCTTATTAGGTAGGTAAAAAAAAGGTAGGGTATAATCGCAATAAAATTCTTTATGCCGAGTAGGTACCTAGGCATAAAATTTTACATTGCATTAATTCTTTTTAACGTTAATTGAACCCAGCTATACACATCAACTTTGTCTAGGGATACAGGTGTTATTTTCATACAAACGAGGTAACTTTGAAGCCTTGGTTTTCTGCCAAGGATGTACCGTGCTGTAATCTGATGATGGCCATCCAGGGAGTGAATGGAGTAGATTCAGATCGCTATACACACCCAACTGATCTGATCAGCATTCTAAAAGAGTGTGCGGGCTTGGGACCCCCCCCCCCCCCCCGCACTATACTATGTGCGCCAAATAAGAATAGTATCGACAACTTCACGGCACTGGACAATTTTGTTATTGCTTGGTAGAATTGATAACTTTATAATGTATAGGATGTGCAAAAAAAGAAACAAAATATATAAAAATATGATTTTTATTATTGCTGGCATCGATCAGCATGGCAAACAATAATTGGATTTTTTGCTGGCAGTACAAAATTGACCAGTGACGTGAAGTTGTCGATACTATTCTTATTTGGCACGCATAGTACTTGCGTTTGTTGTGTTG
Organism: Agriphila geniculea; assembly: GCA_943789525.1. Taxonomy (NCBI): domain Eukaryota; kingdom Metazoa; phylum Arthropoda; class Insecta; order Lepidoptera; family Crambidae; genus Agriphila; species Agriphila geniculea. The sequence goes on from OX038874.1 coordinate 1,510,439, forward strand.
TGTAGGATCAGGCGCTCACTATGAGGAATGCCCTTGCAGCTATGGGATCACAATTCAAACTCAGCTTGCATTGTAAATACATGTTTACTTCATATGAAGAGCACAGTCAGGTCACAATATAAATAACTTAATTAATTTCCAAGTAGCTAGTGAAAAATTACACGACAAGAGAAAAACCGTGACAGAACAAGAATGTCAGAACGAACTTTTCGTCTAATGCTACTTACCATAGAGGAGTGGTGGCCTGTTTGCAGAGTCGCCACAAGAGTAATGGGTCAGAGTTCTCAGTTTGAGGAATTCCATACATTTTCATGCTATTTTCGCGGATTTTTTTAAACATGTCCATTACGTTTTTAGAATGCTGGTCGGATCAGTTGGGTGTGTGTAGCGATCTGAATCTCCTCCATTCACTCCCTGGATAGCCGTCATCAGATCACAGCACAGTATATCCCTGGCAGGAAACCAACGCTTCAAAGTTACCTCGTTTGTATTAAAATAGCACCTGTATCCCTAGACAAAGTTGATGTGTGTATATAGATAAGCTAATGAATATAATAATGGTTCAAAATAATAATAATTAATAATAATATTATAATAATGATTCGAAATAAAATAATAATAGTTCCTAATAAATACAATAATAATAATAATAATAATAATAAGTTTATTGGCAACAAAACAATACAATTTTATATAACAAGTTGTTATTAAACTATACATCTTAATTACTATCAAATGACATCTGCACCCAAACTAGTGTAAACTGTATCTCAGGTGCAGCGCTCTTGATTGGAATCATGTTTAAATGCAATAGTTCAACGCAAGACTATAATTAACTTTTGCCAAAATCACAAGTGTGTGTAAGTGAAACCTCTCACGGTGTGTGAAGTGAAAGTGAGTGAGTGTGTGTAGAGAGGGTGTGTATGTATAAACATTAACATAAATGGAATTAAAATTACAAAGATTTCAAAAGTAATTCAGTTTCGTCGTAACATAAAGATTTTAACCATTCAACCACTGCGTTTTTTAGTTCATGTACATTTAAATGATATATATTTTGAATTTTATTTACTTTATTATAGAGATAAGGTCCTAGGAAATTGAAAAATTTATGAGCAAAGGAGTGCCTGGTAACATAGGTTGAGCACACTTGATAGTTTCGACGTCGAACTTTACCATCCTTATTATATAGTAAAAGTGAATGCTGTTTTAAAATCACCTGTAATATAAATAATTGTCTTACCGATAACACATTGCAATCCCTGTACAAGAGAGTAGTGGGATAGTAGATTGGGCGGAATGTAAGTACCTTAAGAATAAATCTTTGAGCGATTTCTAAGTTAATAAGAGTAGTTTTGGCAGTACCTCCCCATGCGATGATGCCATAGGTTAAGACAGACTGACATAATGATAGATAAACTTTCCTAAGGAGATCGAAGTCCGCAACATGTCTTAAGGTTTTGAAAACGTATATCAGTTTGTGAACTCTGCCAACGAGAAGTCTGATGTGTTCTTTGAAAGATAGGGAATAGTCAATTAATAAACCAAGGTATTTAATGCTAACAGTTTTTTCCAAAATGATACATGAACATGTCTGCGAACCAAAATTACCACAGCGATGTGCCTTTAGTGCAAATTCTTCAGATGGAAGACCAGTAGCTCTCATTGCGAAAGTTATGTATTTGGTTTTTTCCGGATTTAAAGTCAAAATGTTTTGGCGAAGCCACAAAGACACCTCATTAAATCCTTTTTGAGCAACGTCAAAGGCTTCCGACCAAGTATCTGCAGAAAAAAGGAGCGCGGTATCATCGGCGTAACAAATTAGTCTGCCTTGGGCAAGATGTAGTTCGAGAAGGTCATTTATATAAACTAAAAATAAAATGGGCCCAAGGACACTGCCCTGAGGAACACCATATTCCACACTGACAAAATTACTGACTTCTGCACCGATACCGACACATTGCATTCTGTTCGTCAAATAATCACGAAAAAGTTGCAACTGCAGACCTCGGATACCCATATTTTCAAGCTTACCCAGAAGGAGGGGGATAGACACTGTATCGAAGGCCTTCGCTAGATCGAGAAAAATGCCTATGCATTTACTGCCCTGATCCATATTAGAAGAAATAAAGTTGGTAACCTCCAATATTGCATCATTAGTTGACTTACCAGATCTAAAACCAAACTGAGAGTTTGATAACAAGTCATTTTTATTAAGGTAATTTACCAAACGATTGTAAATGAGGCGTTCCAATATTTTAGATAATGCTGGTAAAATAGAGATTGGCCTATAGTTATTGATACAGTGTCTATCCCCAGCCTTGTGAACTGGGTGGATGCGCGACTTCTTTAAAGCAGAGGGAAATATCCCCTCCTCAAAACAGCAATTGAAAATGTGAACCAGAACAGGGGACAAAGTATACTTGCAAAGCTTAATGATACTATTGGGGATACCATCACAACCAGTAGCACAATTATTTTTAAGGTTCTTTATAATATTATCGACCTCAAATACATCACATGGTAAAAGAACAAATGAATTTTGATTTATAGATCTAGAGGCTTGGTTTAATGGAGGTGAAGGTTGAGCTGTTGATCCACTCACCAACTCGTCAGCCAGACTCTTTCCCACATTAGCAAAGAACTCATTGTACATGTTAATATCGGTAACACTTTTTTCATTGCAGTCTGTTAATAGTTCACAAGGTGATGACTTCTTTTTACAAGTGCTCGAGATTTTCTTAATAACGTCCCACAACTTTTTACTATCCTTATAAGCTTTTAAAATTTCATTACGTTCATACTGTCTTTTAAGATTTTTTAACACCTTATTACAATATTTACGGTATCTTAGATAAGTGACCTTAATTACAACATTGTCAGGTGCATTCCGAAATTTTTTATGCAGACGGTCTCTGTTACGTATGCAACGAATCATACCAGAAGTAATCCAGGGTTTTAGAGGCCTTTTTCTTCTAGATATCTTCACTACCTTAGAATTATTTTTTATAATGTATTGTATGTGGCTAAGGAGATATTCAATCATAAAATTACAATCTTTACTTTTTAAAATTACATCAAAGTCAATATTATGTTGAATAGCATCAATAATCTGATCATAGTTAAGTTTGACGTAGGATGACTCAGCCTTTTTTACTGTTTTTTGATTACTAATGCAGGAAATAACGGCTGAGTGATCGGTTATGGAAGTATTAGTTATAAAAGTTGAAACTAGACTTTTAGTTTTTAAGAGGACATGATCAAGGCAAGAGCCACTTTGGTGTGTAGATTCTCGATGAGCCGGCATCAGGCCGTGACTGGCACATATATTTAAATATTCACGGCCACCATTGTTCAGGTATTCATCACGAATATCAATATTAATATCACCAATTAAGATAATAATAGTTCGAGTGTCCAATTTACCGACACTTTTAAAAGTTTTTATTAGGCTCATTATTTACGGTGAATGTCGGCTAACTGGCACGAGGGACAGTGGGAATCTGGAGAGATAGTTCGCCTACTATACATAAAACTTGGCAAAACTACCCGACTACCCGAGAACCCTTTAATGTACCGACAGCGACACGGAATGGATAGAAGGCGAATATAAGCGAGTTTTTAAAAATGTTGATTCTATTTACCTTTGTTTGCTTAGACTTATCATTAAAATATATACCTTAAAGTCAAATTATAATAAATATTTGTTAATTAACTAATATTTCGTTTTATTTCCTTAAAACTTTTTCATTTATTCGTTGTTGAACAATCGTTTTTTTCTGCCCACAGATTGGGCATTTATTTGGGCATAAAAGATTTATGCCCAATGTGCCTGGGTTCTTTCCCAATTTTCCCGCCCGGGCAGAAACACTTTCCCATCTCTATTTATTTCATGTCAAGTGAGCGCGTAAGCTTGAGATGAATTTTATTTTCGTTATTAATTTATTTATTAATGAATTCCAATTCACCAAAATAAGTTTTAAATCATGGTGGTTTGGTAAATCTCATTATTGGAATGTTTTGACATTTTGTGTTAATTTATATATATTCGCGCTATTATATTATTATGCGCTTTGAACGTTTTGCTCTTTTGTAGTTCTTGCTCTCAGTGTAGATGCTAAAAAAAGGTATTCTTGGCTCAGAAACGGTGCATTCGTTCTCTATGTGGTATAACACCGGATACATCATGCCGACCATGTTTCGTCTCATTGATCATATTGACGCTGCCTTCAATCTATATACTTGAGGTAGCAAAGTTCGTTAAACTTAACTACAGATATTTCACTGAAGCAAAGGACTACTATATAAGGAATACTAGAAACCCTCATAGACTAGTATTAGATATTACGCCGCGAACAGTGTGTTTTCATAGAAATTGTTACTCAATGTGCATAAAAATCTACAACAAGATACCAGAGTCTATAAAAGTCCTCCCATTCAATAAGTTCAAGATGACTCTAAGGAAATGGTTGATACAAAATACTTTTTACTCGATTGACGAATATTTAAAATGTTAAACAAGCACCTAAATGTATTGGAATCTTAATTTGACGTAAATTGTAACTTAGCTGCTGTAGACCTAAACTTAATTTATGTAAATAATGTTATTTGTATGCCAAATTTTGGCTAAATGTGAGATCTTCCTAACTTATAAGTACCATCTTTGTAAAACCATGTTTAACACAAATAATTGATTGATTTGATATTCTGCTCTTGTGACGTTTTGCGATGGCTTGACATTTTGCGCTTTTGACGTTGCGTTCTGCGCCTAAACGCCGGAGGGGTCCCCCTGCCGCGCCTCACGCTCGATAGGATTGTATACTGTGGTTATGACATAGTCGGTTGTGCAGGTGGTGGGTGCGGGTGGGCTGGCGCCGCTGCCGGAGGGGCAGGAGGTGGGCGCGGCCGCCTACAACGCGGTGCCGCCGCGCCTCACGCTCGACGCGCTGCTCGCCACGCAGTCGCGGCGACTGCACGCCGATGTCGCGCCGTGAGTACACTACACAATGACCCACATACACACATCATATCACGTCAATCACCCACATACATACATCATATCACGTCAATGACCCACATACACACATCATATCGCGTCAATGACCCACATACACACATGATATCACGTCAATGACCCAAATACACACACATATCACGTCAATGACCCATATACACACATCATATCACGTCAATGACCCAAATACACACATCATATCACGTCAATGACCCACATACATACATCATAACACGTCAATAACCCACATACACACATCATATCACGTCAATAACCCACATACACACATGATATCACGTCAATGACCCACATACACAACATATCACGTCAATGACCCACAAACATAATATCACGCCAATGAACCACATACACACATATCACATCAATGACCATGTCATGTTCTATCGACAACACTTCCGCTTTACCACTCCTAAGGTTAAAACCGTTTGCACGCCGCGCCGTCACTAACATACGTTTAGTTCGTGCAGGGGCGATACGCGCGCACACTAATTTTTATGCAAAGTGGTAAAGCACGTAAGTTGCCGGTCGTACAGTCGACTGCAAATATGGATTATGCTTTCTAGATTTCAAAATTATATTCCGGGAAAGTCAAAGCCATGTAACTGCAGTCAAGATCCGTATGTTTTTGAACCCGCTGATTTATCTGGAAATATCATATTTTCATTCAATTTATGTACATATTTTGAAACTTGAATAATCAGTTTACTTTGCTGTTGACTAAAAACGCATTTTTTTTATTAAACTTTGTTCTAATCTACATACACTACAAAATACTTAATATTAATAAATAATAATAATACCTAAAACGAATTTATTAATTTATTTTTCTAGCAACTAAGTTTAATTTTATGAGCTCATTGCCAAGCTAAATAGTTAAATGCACAGCAGTGGCGATGGGTCTATACAAGTTGATACCCATCGGCTTACCTTTTAGAAATCCCGCCCCAGCGATCCACTATCATAACATAGCATTTATTGTAAAACGGCTTACCTTTGCCAAAATTTTACCCCTAGCCACTGATGCAAAGGCATTTAAAGCTCGGAACTAAACCATCTTGCGGAGATAATTTCACTATTTATTTATTACATTATTTATATTTTAGTTCATTTTTAAATTATATAATTCAGTTATGAATTTTTGTTTATGAATGATGCTTTGATCACAAAACTAGTGCCTTTCTCGTACAATCCTGTATTTAGATTTAAGAAATCTTGTTTTTTTGAGAAGAAATACTTTTTATCTCGGAAATGCTCTGTTTTTGTGATCACACTATAATCACTTAGTAAAATATTCTAGATGTAGATAGAATGTGATTAAAAGTTTTCGTACTTCATTTAGCGTAGTGAACTGACCTCTATTACATTTATTTTCTACTATTGGTTGAATCGCTAACTGTAGAATAACCGGCTACTATTGAAACACTATTTTTCCATACAAGGCAACTGTCAAAATGGCGCTGCGTACGCTTGTTCCACGAGAGCTATGAAAACAAAGGACTTTTACTTAAAAAAAAAAACGTTTTTTTAGCTTTAAAATGATTAAATTTTCTGTAATAGGCTTTAAAAATGTTGGAACTTACATATTTACGAAAAAGCTGGATATAGAAAAAAATTATAAATTCTGTAAGAATAAAAACCGTCTTAAATAAAAACCGTCTTAATTTGGCTTTAAATTCCGGCATTTGCATTGTAGAAGAGTCTTTTATATCCATTTTGGGTCAATGGGTCTTTTTCGGTAAAAAAATACCACAAAAGAAATACCTATTTTCCCAAACATTTTGTTCTGAACGTCTACTGTCTTAGGAACAAGCGTACGCAGCGACATCTACAATTAGCTTTGCGTTGCCAACCCCATTAAAACTCTTAATATAATAAAAAAAACAAAATCAAACAACAAAGTTTATTAATACAGGTCAGTCAGTATAAATAAATAAATTATACCTTGCCATGTTAATTAAGGCGACATTATTATGCAACACTAGCGCCAATCCCGCAAATAAAAATCCAAGCTGATGCTTTATCTCCTCGCAAATTATCAATTGTTATTTATAAACACACAGACGCTGAGTTTGTCAGTGACAAATATTTTGCAGTTTTGTTGGTGAAAAAAGCTGAAAAGTTTTGTTTTTCGTCGAGAAAAACCACAGTTAATTATCTGTCATTAAGTTTGTGTGTTTATAAATAACAATTGATATTTTGCGAAGGGACAATCAGCTTGGATTTCTTAAATTTAGTTTTTACACGGTATTTTTTTGCGGGAGTATCGCATTCGCATAAAATGTTGCCTTAAACCAACAGTATGATGGCAAATATTTTTCATTATTTTATTTTTTATTTAAATTGTAATTAGTAGTACATTTTAACGTTTGACCCCGCAGCTGCATGCCCCCTTTTTAGTATTTGACAACGATGCGCCCCTTTAGCCGTTTGTCCCCGCAGCTTGACTGATATACCCGTGTCTCGTTTGCCCCCATGTTTGTTCCGCCTGCATGCTCGATGCCCGCCGCATTGTATACACGCTAAACGCTGTCCCGCCACTGTACCACGACATCACACTTATCCTATGATCGTATCGATACCTTGATTTCAATTACCACCTCTTGTGCAATTTGATATGCATATTTCCTTAAATTTTTCCTCGTAATTAAATTTTTCCTAACATATCGGAATCTTTCTGATTACCAAAATTTTTTGAACTGCATTATTCATTTGAACTATTACGACGAAATCGTATTTTTATTATTCATTTTGACAACTGAACCTTTCAATCAATTTCCACTAATCCCTAATCTGTCCGTAATTCCGCCCCTTCGTTCGTGTACGTGGTACGGTCAGGCACCGCAAGCGTTCAGTGTACAGCGCGCACGTGACGTACGCGGGGTACTGCCCCGCCTCCCGCCACGACTCCGACCGCGCCTCGCTGTCCAGTGGCCGCGCCGACAGCGACGCCGTCTCACTGTCCGGCAGCAGCGTGTGAGTACTAGTGTCCCCACTGGGGCCGCCTCGCTGTCCAGTGGCCGCGCCGACAGCGACGCCGTCTCACTGTCCGGCAGCAGCGTGTGAGTACTAGTGTCCCCCACTGGGGCCGCCTCGCTGTCCAGTGGCCGCGCCGACAGCGACGCCGTCTCACTGTCCGGCAGCAGCGTGTGAGTACTAGTGTCCCCCACTGGGGCCGCCTCGCTGTCCAGCGGCCGCGCCGACAGCGACGCCGTCTCACTGTCCGGCAGCAGCGTGTGAGTACTAGTGTCCCCCACTGGGGCCGCCTCGCTGTCCAGTGGCCGCGCCGACAGCGACGCTGTAGTGTGTGTGCTTACATGTATATTGCACACACGCATCTCTCCTCATATATAAGCCAAAACTCCGTATAATAAATGAGTTAATAATCGCAGTCAGATCTATTATTTATACGCCCGAACCGCCAACACTGCATGGCGACCCTGCCAGTGCTGCCTGTCGGCGGCGCTGAGCAGATGGTTTTCGGTAAATAAATAATTTGTACAAAAGAAAAACTATTACAAGTGAAAAGTGAACGAACTTGATGTGATTCAAAATGTAAAAAAGTGACTTTTTCATACTTATAAAAGACAGAAAAATGACTGTAAAGTGAAAATAATTTAATCTGAATTATAAATCAAAATGAAATCCTCAAACGTTAATAACTAAACGTAGGTATTACAAATTTTAAACTTTGGATGTAAATCTTAAAATTGCGTTGCGACTGGTGTGGCCAAAGATGGTATGAGCTGGGTGCCGGGAGATGTTGGTGTCCGATGTGGTCGCAGCAGGGAGCTGTTCCGGTCCATGATGATGGAAGCGGTGGGCACACCGCGCGCAAAGAGCGTCTTCAAAATTTTTACAAGTGTTTTTAAAGGTGTTTATGTGCTAGTAAGTTCCAGAGGACAAATTTTTTTTGAAGAGTTTGTTTAGATTTTTAAATATGTAATGTGTGTAGTTTTTAATTTTTTGAAATGTATATTCAAATAGCTATATGAAAAATTATTTTGTAATAGGTACTTAAATAGGATTACTTACAGTTTATAATAATTCGATATACTTAAAGAAACTTTTAGGGAAACGGTTGTTGACGATTTTTTCGAGAGTTATTGTGAAAGTAAAAGTAAATATTAGTAAAAAGTATAGAATAAAAAATATTGAATCTTATTTTGAAAACGTATGTGGAGAAATTGTGGTAATAGGTTCATACATATTACTAAGTTTGAAGGAAAGTTTTTAATTTTTGGTGTTTCGGTTAATCGTAATTATTATTAGAAGGTCTTTTACCTAAAACGAAAGTCAAAATGTTGTGTATGTATTAAAAAAAAACCCAACAGAGTTTGTTTTTGTAATCAGTTGTGTAATGTCATTTAAATGCAAAATAAAGAAGTTTGTAGTTAAGTTGAAATGAAATGATTATTTAGTCTTGCATTAAAATAAAATGTATCATTTATTACTTAGGTACGATTAGTAGAATCCGTAAGTTCGTTTTGTATTTCAGCGCGTCAGCGTAAACTTGTATGGCGGACATGAGGCATGATTGTTTAAAGTAGAATCAAATTCAATGAATTGGAATTTAATCATGTTGCCTGCCACATAGGTATCATGTTTGAACTAGATATACTTATGATGAAATTGTTTTGTTTTAAGTACTTACGTATTATGAGAATATAATTCCTGGAGTTGACTAATTATAAATGGATATGACGAAGTATTAATAAGATAATAAAGACTATGAATGTTAAGGCTTAGGATTGTGTAAAAAAAATAGTTAGATGGATTTTTTTAAAGGATTGGTAAATTATTGCAAGGGTTGGATATAGGATAAGATAGGTTATGGTAATATTGTAAAGTCAGGAAATAGTTCGATAGTAAAAGATTTTAGATGGGAATTTAATTAGTCAGATTCTTACACAATTTGGACTGATCACCCAATAATTGAGGTTCTGTATAATTAATGAATTTAATGGAATGTTGAAAAGTTTTAGTTTGTCTAGGACCGTTAAGAAGGAAAAATAAAGGGGAGATTATAAAGAAGTAATGAGTTAGATGGTACTATTATAAAGGGTACTGATCCTTCTTTCAATCATGGTGTAAACGAGATTTCTCCGTGAGAATAGTTGGAGGCAGCTCATGACGAAGGAGCGCGAGATACGCAGCGTCAGAGTGGACCTTAAAATAATGTCCCTTGAAATAAATGTAAATGAAAAATAATGTATGAATATATTAAAAGTGCGCACATGAAAATAAATGTACCATAATAAATTAATAAATAAAATGAAGTTATATAAAATATTGTATGAAATAAATATGTGAGTCGACTATAAATAAATAAACATGTTATTGTGATGATGATATTAAGAGAATAATGTTGAAGTAATGACCATGGCGATAATTTTGTGACAAATGTGGACTGGCCCTCCACAAAACTAGGTATTTACTCTGAATAATTATGATTTCAAGGATGTGACTACAAGATGCATAAATTTGTTTTGTCAAAATTAAGTGAAAGGATCAATTTTTTTTAAGATTGAAATTACATTTTACTTAGAAATTTTTTTTTTTTTACAACAAAAATTGTTAAAATTAAGAAGATCGTCAACAAGTCGTTATAGTTAACTATTGTATTGTGTTTATTATTGCGTGTCTTTGATTGATTTCCGAAAAAAAAATAGTTTTAAATATTTTATTTTTTTTTTTATTAGAGCTTAGTTATATTGTTTATGAAAAATGTTCTTTTCTTTCTTTCATAATTCATTAGATGATTATAATTATGAGATTCAAAATTCATACTTTAAAAAGGAATTGTAATTAATTTCTTTTTTAGTTCAAAAGACTTGGAATAAGAGCAAAGTTTTAGATTTTGTTTCGTTTAGATTGAATTAGTAAGTCATAAGTTTTTAAAAAAATGTAATCCTTCGTTAATTTTTTTTTCTTTTAGGGGGGAGGTGTAGTGTGTGTGCTTACATGTATATTGCACACACGCATCTCTCCTCATATATAAGCCAAAACTCCGTATAATAAATGAGTTAATAATCGCAGTCAGATCTATTATTTATACGCCCGAACCGCCAACACTGCAACGCCGTCTCACTGTCCGGCAGCAGCGTGTGAGTATTAGTGTCCCCCACTGGGGCCGCCTCGCTGTCCAGTGGCCGCGCCGACAGCGACGCCGTCTCACTGTCCGGCAGCAGCGTGTGAGTACTAGTGTCCCCCACTGGGGCCGCCTCGCTGTCCAGCGGCCGCGCCGACAGCGACGCCGTCTCACTGTCCGGCAGCAGCGTGTGAGTACTAGTGTCCCCCACTGGGGCCGCCTCGCTGTCCAGTGGCCGCGCCGACAGCGACGCTGTAGTGTGTGTGCTTACATGTATATTGCACACACGCATCTCTCCTCATATATAAGCCAAAACTCCGTATAATAAATGAGTTAATAATCGCAGTCAGATCTATTATTTATACGCCCGAACCGCCAACACTGCAACGCCGTCTCACTGTCCGGCAGCAGCGTGTGAGTATTAGTGTCCCCCACTGGGGCCGCCTCGCTGTCCAGTGGCCGCGCCGACAGCGACGCCGTCTCACTGTCCGGCAGCAGCGTGTGAGTACTAGTGTCCCCCACTGGGGCCGCCTCGCTGTCCAGCGGCCGCGCCGACAGCGACGCCGTCTCACTGTCCGGCAGCAGCGTGTGAGTACTAGTGTCCCCCACTGGGGCCGCCTCGCTGTCCAGCGGCCGCGCCGACAGCGACGCCGTCTCACTGTCCGGCAGCAGCGTGTGAGTACTAGTGTCCCCCACTGGGGCCGCCTCGCGCTGTCCAGCGGCCGGCAGTGATACCATTTCTCAGACAGCAGTATGTGATACTTGTCCACATCATGATCAAAAGCCAACGGAAATATACCCTTACTCGCTTGGTAACTGTAAGTATATCCCCTGATTTTTAATATTTCCTAGTCAGTAGTAAACGTAAGTAAATTTGTTTTGTAGTAGCCCCCTTTTTGTCCTCGAATGCAGCTTAATTTTAATATCGACCTACTAATTTGTCATATTCATTCATTTTACTTTTGTTGCAATTCCTTACTATGATTTTAATATTACCAAAAGACTATGCTACAGCTTAAGCACAGCAACTTTTTTGAATCAGTTCCTCCATACATAATAAAGTGTCAGTTCTGATAATACAAAGTCAAAAAGTATCCGGGAACTTTTTTTCGATCTTCGAGTCCCTAATAATAATTTGTGACTATTGATGGTTTAAAATAAAGATGTTATATTTGTGTCAGGGACGGTATGGCGATACGCACGCGCGAGCCGCGGGAGGCTCGTCACCGGCCGCGCTTGCCCGGCCTCGACCGGCACGCGGTCATCAACAAGGAGCAGGACACCGCTATGGTACGTGCTGTGTGTGTGACAGGGACGGCATGATTGTTGCGGGAGGCCCGTCACCGGCCGCGCTTGCCCGGCCTCGACCGGCACGCGGTCATCAACAAGGAGCAGGACACCGCTATGGTACGTGCTGTGTGTGTGACAGGGACGGCATGATTGTTGCGGGAGGCCCGTCACCGGCCGCGCTTGCCCGGCCTCGACCGGCACGCGGTCATCAACAAGGAGCAGGACACCGCTATGGTACGTGCTGTGTGTGTGACAGGGACGGCATGATTGTTGCGGGAGGCCCGTCACCGGCCGCGCTTGCCCGGCCTCGACCGGCACGCGGTCATCAACAAGGAGCAGGACACCGCTATGGTACGTGCTGTGTGTGTGACAGGGACAACTTCGGCTTCGTCAAGATGATGCTATCTGGAACCTTACCACAGAAATTACAATAGTACTAAACAAAGTACAGAAGTCGATCCGCGCGAGGACAATCGAATAATAAGCTACTCTCGCTGCACAGTAATAAAGTACAATTTCAAATTGCACAGCGCTGTGTGCCTATTATTATAAGCGTATCCGAAGCGCTTCTCTTTCTGTCGCGTAGCTCTGTCTCAACCGACACATGACATCCCTCGTGTACGCTGGAGTTAGCCGTGAGCAGTAGGCTAATATAAAAGTTTAAGCGCGGCGTGAGATCCCCCTTGACCTTACTCAATTCCGTTTTTTGTCTCATATAGCTAATAAACTAGCTAAGCATAAGTTCCTATTAATCCTAACCACAATTTGTCTACGGATTGTCTCGTAATGTTATCCGTTTGTCCCCCAGATGATCCCGCGCACGCAGCGCGTGCAGACGGAGCAGCTGCGCGTGCTGCCGCCGGAGGAGTTCGCGCCGCTGCTCATCGAGAAGCTGGAGCGCGTGCGCCGCGACCAGGAGTCCAAGGAGCGCCTGGAGCGTCGCCTAGCAGAGGTCACTACATTATCATGTATAGTATAGTTGTAAGAATGTCGGAACCACGGCATCAAGTCATAATTTTGCATAATTATTCTACATTCTGGATCTTTACCTAAACGTGTTTAAACTTATTCCTATTTTAACGTGGGCCGCCTGACGTCAGAACCACATGAGTAAATAAAGGGAACAGAGTACAAGCTATCAAAACTTATACCCATTCTTCAAGGCAAGACACCTGTTGCAGTTTGAAAAGTAGGGAAAATAAAATAGTGAATACTAAAATGTGTATTTGAAATAATATCTTACTGCACATGATTTCTTAGGTAGGTACCTACGAAAAAAAGACCTTATTTTTTCGGAAGTTGTTCATACATACGGTGCAAGAGTTTGGCATATTTAATTATTAAACAATGATGGTACCTTGATCGATTTTATATTCTTTTATTTTACACACTGAAATGGTAGAATGGAATCCTTAATTCGTCAACAAAATCATTCGAAAAACTCCCAGTATCTCGTCGAATGCACGTGTTATACTCCGTCGCAGTACCACGACGCCAATTAAGTGCAAATCCTACATAAAATAAATGTACATTAATTGTTCGTAATTTGTACGCCATTAAAAAAATTGTACGTTACGTATTTTAGTCTACGTCGGTGAGAGGTCACGCACACATCGCCGTGCTATGTATGAGTGAACCTACAGCAGGCCGCTTGTAGGCAGCTTGGACTCTGTTCAGTTTACGTTTTTTTACTCATGTGGTCAGAACCGCGGCGACATTCCCGATTGAACAAAATCCAAAAGCTTTTACCACAGAACACATAATAGTATCAGAACAAAAAACGCACTCCGCAAAGTTATTTAAATAAATAGAGACTTTTGCTCAATAAAGTGCAATTCAGGTCGCACAGCACTAATGCCTTCCAGTTATACACATCAACTTTATCTAGGGATACAGGGGGGGAGGAGGAGGATCCCTAGACAAAGTTGATGTGTGTATATTCACCTCATAAGAAAGATACAATTCGACACTTCGACTAACGTAGCGTTCGAAATATTCAATTTCTATCGCTGCCGACCCCACGTTGCATGTCGAGGGCTAGCCATCGACATATCTCTATGGTGACATTTCGAGAATACCAAAAACATGTTTCAATAGACAATATGGCGGATCCGCCATTTTATTTCGACATTTTGTCTATCGCATGAGAATCGGCCTCCGGGCATAACGGAGCGTTTTTTTTTGTCGAGAAACAAAAATCTTATGACAATATTTTAGTAGGTTTGTCAACCTACGTTTTGTGAATACATAATTATATTGCCTTGGTTTCTACGTGTCTGAACGCGGGGTGTTGCGTTGTTATTGTAGGGCGAGGAGGAGAGCTGCCAGGCGCTGCCGCCGCAGCTGGTGGCGGCCGCCATCCGCGAGAAGCTGCAGCTCGACGACGACAACGACCAGGACATACTCGGTCAGTCACACACGCACACACACATGCGAGCTTACACATTTACATACAAGCCGACAAGTAACATTACTAATGACACACTCGCACTTCACACGAATCAACGTTGTCAACTTCGTGAAATATCTTGTTATGAGTAAAGGAATTCACGTGTTTTAAACATTATGTTTGTCTGTGTTTAATGCTCTATCTACATAATTTAAAATTAATAAGTACTTTTTTTTTCATTCTGCTTCAGTCGTTGATATTTGAAACAAGAATACTGTATTTTTTAAACTGCAAAAAACACCATTTCTTTGATTTTGTTTTTCTGTACCAAAACAGATTAGAGATTTACTATTTGGTCGGTACAGATCAGCATGTGTCCCGCGTATGGTCGGAGCGAACTCCCGGCGCGTCTCCCCCGGGCGGGCGGCGGACTCGCCCCCGCCACGCGCCCCACGGGGCGCACGGGGGGCACGGGGCGCACGCGGGGCACGGGGCGCACGCGGCGCACGGCCGGCGCGCGCCCTCCGCGCTGTCGGCCGACTCGGGCCACTACGACGCGCAGTCAGACGCCGCGCACTATTCACACTCCGCTAAGAGGTCAGTCTCCCTAATACGGGCTTGTTCCTTTCTTGTAAAGTTTATTAACCGACATGAGCCTATTTCATAAACATTACAATTTGTAATTTACTACGTAAGTCGCATACATTTGGGTATTTGTGAGTAGTTTATTTTCTAGTTTCAAATTGGCGATGCCATGATCACCAAACGAACGTTGTAATGTAATTTACTACGGTAATGTTTATGAAATAGGGCCCAGGCTGTTCTATAATGAAATGAAATTAATGATTTCCGACAGTAGATCACATCTACTGTCCGAAATTGAAACTCTACTTATAAATTAAGCGATTATTTACCTGCTAGTTTCCTTTATGCTTGTGTATAATTTACATTATGGAATCTTATTCGAGTTATTATTTTTTGACATTTTTTTATATTTATCTCTTTTATATAATATTTTTAATTCACTGAAACTATACCTCCGTACTATTTTGGTGTTTAGTTGGTTTTCTGGAGCCGTACCGGCTAACGCATCGAACTTCGGCAAGTCTGCCCGCCTTCAAATTAAAACAGATAAATCGAGCCCCAATCAGACCAAAATGGGCGAACCCTAATTCATGATATCATGCTTTTAGTAGGTATGAACGTCTATACAAAAAAAATTTGGGAGTTACAAGGCGTGATAAAGTTTGGCCGCATGTTGGAAACTCATCTGTAGGCTGTTCTTAACTAATATTGAGCTGGGCCAAACTATCCTTACATTTGAATCCAAACGGCGGCGGGTTGAAGTAGCGTTCCGCCCGGCTTTATTCTAAAAATTATAACTGTCTCGGTTTAGCTTATAGGTCAAGTGTGGTATCGATTTCGGATAAATCAATAACGTAGAATTCATTTCTAGTATAAAAAAATGCAATTATTTTAGCAGTTTCTGAAAAATTGCTCAATAACCAAAATATTCAACTAAAGTCTGTTCATCCTTACTTGTCTTATTTAGTAAACAGTTTTTGACAGTTGTCATACGTCTTTTGAACTTAAATCGTTATTTAAAAATATGTTAGTAAGTTTATGAAATTATTGTTAATTTATTAACAATTTATTTAGTAATCTATGTGTGGAAAATCATTTGTTTTATTTTATAAATGATTATTTCAATAAAGAGTTGGGTGAAGATTGTTTACCATATAAGACAAGTAAGGATGGACAGACTTTACATATTTTTAATTTTAGTCACCGTAAACATTAAACTGGTGCATTTATTTCCAAACAAAAAATACTTCATTAATGCCTATTTAATGCAGATTTGAAATAATACAACTTTGAAGTACCTTTACAAACCATAAATAGTGGAAAAAATGTTTAAACGTCACGCGCCGAGAGCCTAGAGTTCACTTTCGAAATAAATTACCATCTTTGACTAGTTATGTCTCTGCAATCAATAGACCTAGACTACTCGGGTTAGGCTCAAATTGTAGCAAATGCTGTTAGCTTTACAGAAGTATAGAACAAATTAACCCGAAAAGTTATGAATCTCCATATAAATTAATCATGGGTGTTACAAGTCCTGATAAAATTTGTCCACATGATGAAAACAGTTCTGTAGACTATTCATAATTAGTGTTGAGCAGGGCCAAACTGTCCTTACAAAAGAATCCAAATGGCGGCTACTTCTGAAATTTTTTTTGTCGAACAAATTATTATTTTTAAGATACCTCAAAAATAATAAGTGCTCCACAAAAACTTTATATGGCAATTATGTTACAAATAAATTTATCTATTACTTTGCTTCTCATAAAATTTTGAATAAATCTAATAGTTCATGAGATAAAATGATTTACAGTATGGCGTTTCTTTTTTATCGTTTCAAAAAGAAACGCCATATTGTAAATCATTTTATCTCATAAACTATTAGATTTATCAAAAAATTTACAAGAAGCAAAGTAATAGATAAATTTATTTGTAACATAATTGCAACATAAAGTTTTTGTAGAGCACTTATTATTTTTGAGTTATCTTAAAAATAATAATTTGTTCGACAAAAAAATTTCAGAAGTAGCCGCCATTTGGATTGTTTTGTAAGGACAGTTTGGCCCTGCTCAACACTAGTTATGAATAGTATACAGAAGTCAGAACTGTTTTCATCATGTGGTCAAATTTTATCAGGACTTGTAACGCCCATGATTTATTTATATGGAGATTCATAACTCTTCAGGTTAATTGGTCCTATACTTCTGTAAAGCTAACAGCATTTGCTACAATTTGAGCCTAATTCGAGTAGTCTATGTCCATTGATTGCAGAGACATAGCTAGTCAAAGTTGGTAATTTATTTCGAATGTTAACTCTAGGCTCTTGTCGCGTGACGTAAATTTTTTTTTCCTCTATTTACTGTGGGTAAAGGTACTTAAAAGTTATAGTATTTCAAATCTGCAATAAATAGGCTTTGATAACATATTTTTGTTTGGAAATAAATGCACCAGTTTAATGTTTACAGTGATTAAAAGTAAAAATATGTAGTTGAATATTTTGGTTATTGAGCAATTTTTCAGAAACTACTACATACATTGCATTTTTTTATACTAGAAATGAATTCTACGTTATTGATTTATCTGAAATTGACACCACACTTGACCTGTTAGCTAAACCGGGACAGTTATAATTTTTAGAATGAAGCCGGGTGGAACGCTACTTCAACCCGCCGCCGTTTGGATTCATATGTAAGGATAGTTTGGCCCGGCTCAATATTAGTTAAAAACAGCCTACAGATCAGTTTCCAACATGCGGCCAAACTTTATCACGCCTTGTAACTCCCAAATTTTTTTTGTATATACGTTCATACCTACTATTTGGGGTATCTGCTATAGTTTAGTTTACATTGTTTTGATCACGTTTCATACCTGTAATTATAATTTACTTTTGTTTACCGTCTTGTACTAGGTGTAAGTATCAAGTTACATAATGCATACGGTAAAACTATTGTCTGTGGGTGGGCCTGACGACCTGTGTCACAGGTTTCTTCTCTGAAACCTACTTCGGGCAGCAGTCCATCACAAATTTAGTAACCTTCATGTGTAGCTGCTAATTACCACTTAAGTCCTTTATTTGTGATGAGAAAATAAACAAACATTTTTTTTTATGATGTCGCACGAACATCGATATCTTCTAACTAATTTCGACAAATAGTACAATACCCAGCAGTGGGTGTCGTGCGGCTGATATGATGATGATGATGATGAGTACAATACGAAATTCCTTACTTCGATTTATCTGTTTCAAGTTGAAGCTCGGCAGACCCGCCGAAGTTCGAAAAGTTAGCCAGTAGGGCGTTTGGTATTAACTAGCATATATTTTCCAGATCGTTCGGCAAGAAAACGGTGACGGATCTGACAGACAGTGGCGTGTCGGTGGTGAGCGAGGGCGCGAGCGTGGAGCCGCGGATCCTGCTGTGGATGGCCGACGGCGGCGAGCGAGCAGAGCGAGCGGAGCGGAGGCACAGGGACCACTCCTCTAGGGCGTCCTCCGCCGACCGGGATAGGGAGGACCATAGGCGGTCTAAACAGCAGCAACGATCAAGGTAATTAATTACTGGCGTATACTGTGTGGCGTGGGATCTACTTGTCTGAAGATCTCATCTACTCATACTTTCCGTGCATCTCTCGTGATTCGGCCATTATAACCAAAGATTTGAATCGTTAGATCTGCCTTCGTACTGAAAATCTGTAGCATTATTGCAAATCTGTCAGAATGGTGCACGCGTGCGTGATGCGTTGTTTACGTCCATCGGAATTGACAACGGAAGGAAAGTAAATTTCGATAATAATTGAAATCTAAATACTTACGCGTGAAATATTACACCATTTTGCTTTATTTGTATTTCTACAATTGTTATTGCACAGATAAAAGGCACAAGACGGCATTTTGAAAAAGTTCTCACGTGGTTTCTCGGGCTTAGTAGCAAAAGGACCTATTCGCAAAATGCCACACGGCCAAAAAAAGGCCACGTTCTCGGAATGACTTGTTCTCGGAATGACTTGTTCTCGAAATGACCTATTCGCATAATACCTCATTCTCAAAAAGACACATTCGCATAATGCCTTATTCGCGTAATGACCTATTCTCAAAAGGACACATTTTTTTAAATACCTGCCAGGGCTGCCAGCTTTAACGTTAATAGCAAATGATTGGTAATTATCATGTGTTAATAAGTAAAATACATTTTTATTTCATTTTAATTCGTCAGCTCCGCTATAGATATAATATTTAATAAGAAATATAAAAAAATATTGACTAAATTAGAGATGTTACCGGCAATGTATGAAATGCAGGCATTGTAGACAATGCCTAGGCATTGTATACAATGCCTGGCCCTTTTAGGCAATGTATGAAATATAATGAATATTGATATCTATTTCACACATTACCTAGGCAGTGTATACAATGACTAGGCATTGTATAGAATGCCTGCTGGTCCACCGGCAATGTGTATAATAAAAAGATTTTCGAGAATAGATTCGAGGGGGGATCGAGGGGGGCTTGGGGAAAGCTCGAGGGGGGGGGCTTGAGGAAAGCTCGAGGGGGGGGCTCGGGGAAAGCTCGAGGAGGGTTCGATGGGGGGCTCGAGGGGGGCTTGGGGAAAGCTCGAGGGGGGTTCGATGGGGGGCTCGAGGGGGGCTCTTTGGAATCGAACCTGTTTTACTCCTGTAGGTCCCGCGTATAGGTTAGAAATTTAAGGCGAGCGCGGAGCGCAGCGGAGCGTGAGCCTTAAATTTCGAGGTTATTTTTTTATAACAGACAACAGAAATTTGAGTTTGGAATCGAACCTGCTTCACTCCTGTAGGTCCCGCGTATAGGTTAGAAATTTAAGGCGAGCGCGAAGCGCAGCGGAGCGTGAGCCTTAAATTTCGAGGTTATTTTTTTATAACAGACAACAGAAATATACTTATTTTACACATTGCCGGTGGACCAGCAGGCATTGTATACAATGCCTAGGCAAAGTATAAAATGAATTATATTTCATACATTGCCTGATCGTTTTAGGCATTGTATACAATGCCTAGGCATTGTATACAATGCCGGATTATACACATTGCCGGTAACAGAGACACAGGAATTTACTGTGGAACAATTATTCAAACAAATTATTTATTTGCAACTTTTAATGTAAAATTGCAATACATTTTTTTTAATACCTCTACTTCTTACCTAATAATTATTGATATTACAAATAATAATGATTATAAAAAGAAAAATTCATACCTTTCCTTTAAGTTTAGTAATCTGGCATACTCTTGTTGATTTTTAATAAAATGATAAGAAATGACGATTTATAAGTTAGTATTTTTTCATATTTATATGTATATGAATTATTTTACCTTTCTGAAATACTCAATTTCTGGTTTTATAAACAATACAGTGTGTCCAATCTACTTTAACCCCCTTTCAGGATTGCACTTTATCGAGGGACACATTGTATACAGGCATAGTTTCACTAACAAACACTTAGAGAAAAAGATATGAGGTAATAAAGAATATTACATCAATACATACATACAAATTTACAAGATACGCGCGAAAAACATAACCCTCTTGCAGTCGGGTAAAAATGAGGCATTTTGAGAATAGGCCATTCTGAGAATAAGTCTTTCTGCGAATGAGTCCAAAGGAGAATAGGGCATTCCACGAATAGGGCATTTTGAGAATGAGGCATATCGCGAATAAGGCAATATGCGACTGCAGGGCATTTTGCGAATAGGTCCTTTTGCTACTAAGCCGTTTCTCGAAATAACTGACACTGTGTTCAAATGAGTACTGATAGCCAATTAATAGCAAAGAAGTGAGGCTCACTCATTTGAATGTTTACATATTTCGGTAAGCTCATATTATGGTAAGGGCGTATCTAACGATTTAAATCTTTGATTATAACCGCACGATTGGTATGGCCATGGGAGGTGGCGAGATATGTCTGTGAGAGAAATGTACTGGCATATTTTTACTGTAGGCAATGAAACGCAACCGTAATTTTGTTGGTTTGTACTTGTAGATTGTGGAGTCACTGTGACGCAAACGTCAATTTTCTTTCACAAAAACTTATTGAATTCGGTGCTTCCTTTTGTAGCATGGAAGAAATAAAAATTATTCGTCGTGTGGTTTAGTGGTTCGCCAACACGCGTAAGGCCGAGCGCACTTTGGATGCGTTTTCGTACGAATTTTATTCGTACGACTTTTTTTATTATGAGAGCGCGCTAGCACCCAGTGTAATTGAAAGGTTGGGATGTCCGTGCGAGTGAAATTCGTACGAAAACGCATCCAAAGTGCGCACGTTGTGTTCCGGCAGTTAAGGTAAGATAGCCAGTTCCTCAGTGGTGAGGATTCCGGATGTAGTGCGCTTACACTTGCCTTATCGTCATTTTACATTAGGTACAGTACGAGGCATATATCTTGAAATCGGGTGGGGATTTTGGGCATGCGTAGCGGTGAGGGGCGCACGCTATTGGTCGCTTACAAGAGCACTTGTGCGAACTTGTCCCCACTCCGTCGAAAAAATTTCAAGATATATTCCACGTACTGAAAGGTGAAGGCCAAGCACATGTTGTGGATAAAAAAAAAAACTCTTACAGCCTTTGATAAGTAACGTTTATATTCTGTGGTGTAGGGGCAGCGGGCAGCGCACGGCGTCGTCGACGGCGCCGGCGGCGGCGCCGGGCGGCGAGCACACCGTGGTGGTGGTGTCGTTCCTGGACGAGGCTGTGCCGTACCGGTTCAAGGTGCCCACCGCGCCCCTCACGCTCCGGGCCTTCAAGGACTACCTGCCCAGGAAGGGCAACTATCGGTGAGCGGTACACACTATACTTCACTTTTATGCGAGTGACACGCTTTACTTCACTATTATGCAAGTGATACAATTTACTTCACTATTATGCAATAGGGTGGGCCGATTTCAATTATTTTAGATTTTTGTCTCACAAAACCCCTCAAAAGTTGCGTAATGCGACTGAGATTATAGGAAAAATAATCAAAAAAAACTTGCTGATCATTTTGAGCCCTCTACCATCAATCAAAGTTTGGTTAAATATCAATATTTTCATACATTTCAAACCCATGTTTTTTTCTGGTTAATAAGTATTCTTTGACCATTTTATTAGTTTACCAATGTATTTTAACCCTTTATTTAATATTTTCAACAAAAATTGATATGCAAGTATTTTAAAATAATTCACGTTTTGACAAGTTTCGCGCGGCAAAAATAGCTGTAGTTTGCTATAAGAACACGTCATAGTCTTGTTTGAACCACTCATTTGAATGCAACAAAAATATAGTTTTCTATAAAATAACAGTTTTTCTTGGTTTTTGCAACTTGATATTAATTATTGTAGACCAAAATGAGCGCTGGTTCACGGCGAAATGACACAGTCTTTCCTTTATTTGGACCTTATTCCGATCACAAGAGACTTCCTACAGTAAGTGACGTTATTAAGTTTATATTATTGAAATGACACGAACTAAAAGAAAAATATAATGGAAAACAACCGTCTAACAGCGAAATTTTCATGTTAGTAACCCAAGAACTCGAATGTTTATGGAAAAATTCATCAATTCCTACCGTTTCTCAAGAACGCATGAAGCAAATGTTAAAGTCTCATATTGATAAATATCTTCTATTCATAAGTTTTAATTTTAACCAGAAATTAAATGATTTTATAACCTTTTGTTCGACGATGTTGTAACGATGTGGTGTATCTGGAAATATACCTCAAATTGATGCTACTAAAGATCTAAGTACCGATCAAAAATACCTTTTTGAGATTTGTCAGTCAGTTGCTTCTGGCTTTTGCTCACCAGAATTGGCGAATCGTCAACCAGGGAAAATGGCACATTCGAGGTGGCTTACCTTTGCTAACCGCATTCTCAGACTTTACATAAGTACAAGTGATCCTTCTGAAAATCTGAAAAATATTGTGAACTACATCATGAAAGTTTATGCTCCAGTTTGGTTTTTTGAAAGATGGACCACATCATAATTTTAAATTGATTAATTTTTCTAGAGATTTACCTGAAAATGTAAGAGCTATCATTGATCCTGTGATACAAAGAAATGTTTTTTCTGCCACCCAGAAAACTTGCTGCTAGCAATGTTGTATGACTTAAAAGATCATGTGCGACAACTCGCTGTTGCGCGAATTTTAAAAGCTAGGCTTTCGGGTACTACCGCTCCGATACGGAATTTCAAACCCCCAGAGTTAAACTTTATGGCTGAAAACTATATTGACTTGTTATTATGGCAAGATCTAGTAATTACTCCACCGCCAATCCTTACAAAATATAGTAATGAAGAATTACAAGACATGGCAAAAAAACTCAAGGGCCTCTGTACGATTATCCTTGCCACACTCAAGCCGTAGAAAGGTCGGTGAAACTGGTAACTGAAGCATCTCTACGTATCATCGGAGAACCTGCTAGGGATGGTTTCATCAAGAATACCCTTAAATCGCGTTCAGAAATGCCCGAATTCGACAGCAAAAATCAATTTAAATGTAGTGAAAAGTGAAGATTTTTTCGTAAATTTAAAACTTTGATTTTATTACTCCTATGTGAAAAATTTATAGAAATGGTTATAATTACTTTAAGTATAGTTTTATTTATTATCTATCGTTAGAAAAACATAAAAAAATTTATTAGAACATGCATAAATAATTATTTAAAAAATTAGTGAAATTTGAAAAATATACATTTTTTGACTGCTGGTAGACGGCTAAAGATTTTACATTTTTCTTTTTTAATAGTGTATTACACACATTTTTACACATTTTTAATAGTGTATTTAGGATCTACGCAATCAGCCGCAACTTTTGACACCTCTTGCGTTATGAAATTCGAAAAAAAATAATTCTCCATACAAAATCGGCCCACCCTATTATGCAAGTGATACAATTTACTTCACTATTATGCAAGTGACACACTTTACTTCACTATTATGCGAGAGCCACACTAACGGCTTAACGCGTATACGGACCTAACATTGATGAACATAACAAAATGCACGAAAATACCCCGATTGATTCAACGTGCGATTCATTTTTGGTTCGTATCTAGCAATTCACATAATAGATATAAAACTATAATTACTTATTCAGTTGAGGAGGATGGCACTCGGCTAAAATTGCTTGCGCTAACGACGTACTAAACGACATGCACACTCGACTAACCGGCGAAAACCGTTCTAAACATTTTGTTTACAAAGTGATGCGTCAACCAAAGACTCGCACTAACTTTTTGCTTCAAATTTCATCATCCGGTGTGGATGATAAAATTTGAAGCAAAAAGTTAAAGTCGAACTTCTTGCCTGAGTCTGTTTCCCGATAGGTACAATTTGGGGGCCTTTAAGTCGCGAGTGAATAAGTATCTTCTAGGCGAGCGCGTTTATTGTAGATCGCATCGTCGCTTACCATCAGGCGAGATAGCGGGCAAACGCTCGAATATCTATCATAAAAAACCGCGATTGGACCATCAAATTGGCTTCCATTCCGTTCCACTGTGATGTAAATTGAACCTTAATGTATACTATCTGAAATGCAAAATAAAATTGCAACAATATAAATAGGGTAAAAAAAACTAGTATTCGGAAATTCCGTGTCATTTTTCTCAATTCTATCCGGGACATATGCTCTTATTTCGGGACAATCCCGAGGAGTCCCGGCCACCTGCCAATCTTACTCGACACTATGTAGAAATTACACGAGAGTATTTTTTTCTTCCATTAGTTCTTCAATATTATGCACGTTTTAACTCTAATACTGGTCTTAATCGAACGTTTTTGTAATAGATACTTCTTCAAGACGAACTGCGCGGATCTGGACACGGTGATCCAGGAGGAGGTGTGCGCCGACGCCGACACACTGCCCATGTTCGAGGGCAAGGTCATGGCGCGCGTCAAGCCCGTAGACTGAGCCATAAACGACATACCTTACTCGCAGAACAACACACCCCTTGCAGGAGTCTGCGCTTTACTCGAATAAACTCGCGGTACACGCGGAACTCCCTCGTGAGGTCTTAGCACGCGTCGAGCCTTTCGACGCGCGACATCTAACCTTACCGATAGACAACTAAGACGAAACTTCCTTGCAAGAAACTGTTATGCAGATAGGCTACATACATATCTATACTTATAATGTACTTTCTAGTTTCGATGCGAAAATTCGCAGGGAAGATCTTGGGCGTCAACCTAAAATATCATGGTATTTTCACGGGCATTTTTAAACGTAGCGAAGCTACGCTTTCGTTTCAGTGTAGTATTGTATTTAGAGATTCCGACTGGCATCGATTACTTATTAATTATTCAAATATCCACATGTTTGTCCTTAACTCTCTTCTTCTACATTAATCGTTTTATTCGCCGGGAAAAAACATCGAACTAAATCTACTATTCTTTAGCCAAAAACTTACTTTAATGAGGTGTTGATGCCAGATAGAAAAAAAACTTAGTGCAAATATCAAATGATCGCCGTCTTTGCCCCTGTTGCTTATGTTGAGTGGCCACAGAAAATATCACCTATTTAAGTTATGATTAAAATTCCCCATTACTTACTTGTATACACTTTACTACTAAACTCAAATACACATTTTGCTTACAACTCCAGTGTATATAAAGTTTAGGAATGCAATGCGAACTTAAACTATTATCAATCATTAATAGTACTAAAGTGTGTACTCGAAAGTGTTGTAGATCGTGAATGACTGATGTTATCAGTGATAAGCGTGTCGGTCGCCCTGTCTAAAGCTCAGCGGCCGTCGGCTAGGTGGCTCTATGTAAAACTTGATACTTTATTATGGCAACTGCAAGTTTCGAGTCATTTATTGAATAGCATTTAAGTATGG
The DNA here is from genome assembly GCA_943789525.1 of Agriphila geniculea. NCBI lineage: Eukaryota > Metazoa > Arthropoda > Insecta > Lepidoptera > Crambidae > Agriphila > Agriphila geniculea. The sequence continues at coordinate 1,536,666 of OX038874.1, forward strand.
TGGTAAGCTGATTTGGATGTGAGAGAAAGATAAAACTGATAAGTGTTGAATAAGAGCGTAATAAGTATGTGACAAAAAGTTATTAATTAGTCGCAATTTTATGAACTTTGAAATCACGTTGTAAAGTAATGAAACCGTTGGTGTAGAGACACATCGAAGATGAAATAACAAAATTTGTACACGCTGGTGTTGTATAGTGATTATGTGGCTAACCTGTAGAGTAGAATAATGTGACGCGAAACAATAAGTTTAAAATTTATTATAAGTAATACCAGCGTCAAATTAATAAATAATTGAGAACGATGCTTGCGCAGCTGCTGTTAAAACAATTTTTTATTTGACTACTAAAATAGCTGGAACAATAATTCATGTGTAAATTTCACAAACACCACAAGTGGTTTTTAGGTTTAGTTTAATCAAAAAAACGTTAAATACTTCACTATGATTAAAGCTTTGTTAAAAACGTAGAGCTATACATCATTCGCAGCAAGGTGGCTGTCATTTATTATTACGATTTGAATATTTTACTGATTTTTCAGTAAGCATTTTCATGACAACGTACCTATATTGTATTGTTTTTTTATGAATGTGTTGAGTCATTTTGAATGAATATATTTATCGAATATTGTTAAAACTTGACGCGCCGAGCATTTTGTGTCACTGGACAGGGCGACAGCTGTGGTAAAGTAATTTATTATGAGTACATATTAATTTGTAGTACTATCCCCGCCAATTGGTAATACGCTTGGCGGCCATGTTTTTAACCTCAAAAACGAAAAACAGTTGTAAAATTTTTAAATAGACCCTATCTTTTTGAAAATAATAATGGAATAATTAATATATTAGACTACCTATTACAATTTTCTTGTTCCATTACATTTTTAATTACGGATCACGTCAACGTGTATGTTAATGTGACAAGGTTCCAGCACATTACCAATTGACGGGGATAGCAGTATGGGAGCGCGCTGCGGCGCTCACGCCGTGTGTATACAATTTTCTGTTCCTTTTGTGTCTTAGCTTTGATTTTAGTTATTTTTACTTGGAGCTAGCTGAGTACGCTTACTTACTGTACGATATATTTTTAAATCCAGAATTACGGTTACTACGTTTTTTTAAAATAATATGCCTAGAGTTACTTGAATGACTGCTTAGTTCGTATATTTTTTAAATTAATATTTTAGATGTACAAGATGTGTTCTGTTACAAATATTTACTTCGTTATTATTGGGGATTCGGAAATCGTGACATATACTATGAATTTTACATTCGGAGATAAAATAATCTTTTACTGTGTTTCATTGCGTTTTCTACCTTTCGTGTATTTTTCGAATCAAATCATTTATAGCTCGTCCGAGCAGTACGAGTTTGTTTTGTCTCTGGTTGTCGTCAATAAAAATTTCAAAATTAATATATCAATGCGGGATCTCAATATCAAATATGCTCTAATGAATTAAGTGGACAGTTAATATACATTATTTCCGTTCTGCAGCTGTGAATAGGACTAATTGTTAGCGAAATATAAATAAGAATAACATTTGTTTATTCTATCTTACGGAGAGCCGACGAGCTTATATTGTCTGTAGTTATTTACGTTCCGAATGTGCAAAAAACCCTTGAATTTTATTTTATTGTGTTAGAATATTACAAGATATAAACGTCTTAGCGTGCCCGCAAACTAGGCTTTCTATATCGGCCGATAGTTGGTTTTGTATGAAGAATCGGCCAATACCAAATCGTTGTAGTGTGCGCACTTGCATACTTCTTCATATTGATTCTATCTGTCGGCCGACAGTTCGGTCTGTAGTTTACGGGGACGCTTACAGGCTACGAAATTCATTTTAATAGTACCAGTTTCCTAAGTATCTGTAATCAATATAATTGTCGGCGACGCTTTATATACGTTGCTACTACGAAATGTTGTCAGACTGAGTTTCCCTAAGTCAACCTAGTTATGATAGCTAGTCCCCGCGCCGGCCGGCGGCGGCGCCCCGCCCCGGCTGTTCCGTACAGTACTTATTACATGCATATTGTAAATTATAAGTAAGTTAGAATGTCATGTCCGGTCCATTACTGCGGCTGGCGATGGAAATGCCTATTTTTGTTGCCAATATTTTGTAATTAGCTAATTTTTTTATTGCTCCAGTGCGATTTTGACGGAGATCATCATTTTCGCACGTGCCGGACTACAGCTGCGCCACAAAAAAAAAGTTTAAAATCTGACTTTTTGTCGCCAAAAACCAGAGTTTGTCGGTCTTCCGTTTAAGAGATACGTGTGGCTCAGCTGTAGAGACGTCTCTACAGCTGCGCCACACAGATCTCGAAAACGGAAGGTCGTAGCGAAAATCTGATTACTCGTATGTATAGCCGTTAGTTTGTCGGAGTTTGTCGCACAAAAACCAGAGTTTGTCGGTCTTGCGTTTAGGAGATCTGTGTGGCGCAGCTGTAGAGACGTCTCTACAGCTGCGCCACACAGATCTGAAAACGAAAGGTCACAGCGAAAATCTTACGCTTACGTATCTCCTAAACGGAAGACCGACAAACTTTGGTTTTTGGCGACAAACTCTGACAAACTATAGACTTCATCATGGCATAGTCAAAAAGTCAGATTTCACACTTTTTTTTGTGGCGCAGCTGTAGTCCGGCACGTCATTTTCGCAAATGGACATCGCGAAATATTTGGTCACTTTTGCAGAATGCCATTTTCGTCAATGGTCACTTTCGCAGAATGTCATTTTTGCAACTGGTCACTTTCGCAGAATGTCATTCACAATTTTTTCTCAAACTCGCAATTTTGGGAAAAAAGGAAAAAAACTGAATGACATTCTGAAGTGACCAAATTTTTCGCGATGACCTTTTGCGAAAATGACGATCTGCGTCAAAACCTCCAGTGCATTATACATATTTCATTAGGTTTTTCCTTACGTTTTCATTGCCGACCGCATAATTTAAAGAATATAGGAGTGTTGCCAGCGAGAGGAGTGCACCTAACGAATGCACATTTATGAGAATCGGGTGCGGAAACATGTGCCTTCAATGTTGATAAATATTTCATAGTTGATGCTTCTAATTAGATCGTAAGTTAACACTTGTAAATATAGTCTTAACGCTATGATTCGAACTCTATTTTTTATTAATTTAATTTAATTCTTTTTTATTTATTGTCTAAGATCATACCAAGCCTTCCAGGACGTCTCGGATGCAGATTTTAATGAATTTTATATTACTTTTTATCAAGCATTTATAAATTTGTTTGTTAGATATCTCCAATTTTATTCTTCTGCAACTGCCAATTTTCATATAAGGACGTGATTTTTTCCAGTTAATTTCTACATACTTAGATATATTGTAGCGGATCAAAATGTTACATGTTAAATCATGGTGTTTAAGAATGTTATTATATTACTATTATGTACTTGTGTCTGAGACGTGAGAAACATCATCTGTGGTAGGTTTAACAGAATTAAATACGGCCGCGCGGCGACTGTACGACAATATGTATAAATAGATGAACTTTATAATTTTTAATTAAATTATATAATTCGGTAAGGCACTTTCAGTACATTAGCGTCTCGAAAAGTACCTTATAAATGCCAAATTGTCCTCGAGGGCTCAAACTATGTTGAGTTGAAATTGCTTGTTAAAATTGTAAAAATTATAATGTTTTCCAAGTAAGATTGTATACTGCCCGGCATATATATTGGCAAGAGAATGAAAGAGACAAAGGATGCGCAGTAGCAATAAACTTAGTGTTTATGGCTACTGCGCATCTTTTGTCCCTTTCTTTCTCTTGCCAATATATATGCCGGCATCTATACACGATTGTGAAGATTAAGTACATATACATTTGTATTAACAGCTATTAATGTAAGTACTAAAGTATTACTTTCATTATTAAATTCATATAAAGGTTGACATAAAATCGTGAGTACCTAATAGTTAAATAATTTCACTAATCGGACTGTATTATTTTTTTATCTAGCACATGTAACATTAAAAAATAAACTGTAACTGTGCCATATGCGTCTGCTTTTTATTCTTTGTTACACTATATCATCCCTGGTGGTCGGAGTAGGTAGATTTATTTTACGTACTTGCATCATGAATAGTCATGGAAATCATAACATGGATAAGTCCTTTTTCCGGAATTTCGTTTCGGTAGGTACGTAACCAAAGTACCAGGATCGCATAAATATGGAGAATGTTAACTTAAATATTTTCACTTTAATATTTTTTTAATTGTCTCCGTACCTAATATTTTGGTAACATATTACGAAGAAAACACAAAAACCGAAGGTGATTGAATATATGGAAGTAAACCTTCTACATATTTATGTGATCCTGGTACTAAGAAAACAAAAAATATATCAAAAAGTGAAAATATACAACATTCACAACATTCTTATGTAAAAAGAATACCTTTTCTTCTGGCGTCAGAATGGACGGTCAACCTTAAATGTTTTAGTTCTTTTAAATTATGGCATAAGCAATTCTTCATTATGATAAGCAAATATAAGCAATTCATAAGTAATTTTTAGACACAATTTCAAAGTTAAATACGACGGTTGACCGCCTTAACCGGCTGTTGGGGCAGGATCTCTTCACCATATATTCAGCGAAAAGGGAAGTACTTCCACCGAGCTAGGTGTCTGTGCTCGGGGACCGTGGTCCAACTACTTGATGTTGGAATTTGTATTTATGCGAAGTGCTTAGAAAACTTCGATATCGTGAGTCAGGTCTCCATACATTTCTATCTTGATATTAGCTTGACGTAGTGCGACGTCACGTCTGCGTAATGTTTACATATTGTAACTTTTCGCTGATCCTGCATTTCTTCGTCCATTCGTCGATTGCTTATGTAGCGGTATGATCGCACCGCTACATCACTCCCCCCCTTTCTTGAAAGACTCGTTCATAGGCCAGTGAAGCTCCAGTCTCCCATCATGACGGGCGTGTGCTGCTGGCTGCTTCATGGGCGGTAAGGCTTCGTGTGCAGAACTGCCACGCCGGTATAGATTAGTTATCTTTCTTTTTTTTTTTTTTTTAACCAATTTCCACCAGTGGAAAAATGTCGCAACAAGCAGTTCCAGCACGCGTAGCATGACCAACATCGAGATAAAATTCGACTCACAGAACAATGGCTTGTCTACACCGAAATGTCACTTTTGTCGGGTTGAGATCGAGATACTCATGCTCGCATTTACAACTAGTAGACTCGTATTGTTCTTTGTCGTGGCCTAATGTCAAAAGTCGACAAAGACGAGCTTTTCTCTTCAACTGACATTAATTTGACAGTTGAATCAGAGAAACTTGTCTACCACCCTTTGAGTAGTCGAGAAGGTCGAGAGAGAGTTCACAGACTAATAAGAAGATTCGAAATAGTTTTCTACGTATTTTATTTTATATTAATCTAAATTTCGCAATAAAAATAAATCTAAATTGTCCGTGCTTATATTTTATTCCTTAAAAACTTAAAATTAAAATTATTTTCATACGTTGATTTCAATATTTCGTAATTTTCTCGTCATTTTACACAGATTACTAAATTAACAATTTCGTTAGTAGTCTGTGTTATCTTTTCAAAATACTTTCAATAAAAGAAAGGCAAACGAATTTATATCCATACAGCTATATTTAATTAGTTTTAAGAGTTTAGCGTTGTGAAATCTATAGAAAGGAACGGTGCTTTATGAGAAATAAAGTAATTATTTTCTATTGGCAATATTATTCTTCTCGAGCTCGAGAGAGCTTGTCTACGGAAGAGAACGCTTTCTTGAGTGCCTCTTTATCTTAGAAATTATAAAAATAATGAGAATCATGTTTAAACTTAATTATTTCGGATCATTTTAGATAATTTTGACGTTTATTGGTGTTGAAATAAAAAGATTACCTTTAAAATTCACTTTTTTTATTAAAAGACATTAAAAGGTTTCGAAATTCTGAGAACGAGTCCCACCTATCTGTCAAACTGTGCTCAGCAATCGAGAAGGTCGAGACGACAAGTCTTCGTAGACAAGAGTCCCGTTTGCTCATGCTACGCGTGCAGGTACGTCATCAGAGATGTATAGTGCAGATTTGGCCGCGATTAGTGTGCAATCCCGCTTACCAGATTTTTGGACAGAAATGCCGCGTTTATGGTTCGCGCAGATAGAAAGCATTTTAGGACCTCAGAAACAGGGAGATCAGACGAAATTTAATTTGGTTGTGGCAAAATTAGGTCGCGATGCCCTTCAGCAAGTAAGCGACATTTTGCTAGCGCCACCGGAAACAAATAAATACGAGGCGATTAAAGAGCGATTGTTACAAGTTTATGAAGAAAGTGCATCCCGGCAATTTCAGAAATTAGTAGGTGAAATGGAGCTAGGGTCACAAAAACCGTCACAGCTATTACGGCGCATGCGAGATTTAGGAAGAAACGCACAAATATCGGACCAGACGTTACGTAATTTATGGCTAGCTCGCCTTCCAGCATCCATCAGAGCCGTGTTGATCGTTAGTCAAGACCAGGGGTGCGATTGCGTAAAGTCAATTGTAGTCATTTGACAGTTCATATTGTATCCGATCGGCAGCAATTTGTATGGAATTTGACACTAATGACATACAATATGAACTATCAAATGAATACGATCACTTTACGCAATCGCCTATCAGACCCTGGAGAATTTGGCAAACATAGCAGACAAAATTATAGAAAATGTACAAGGGGGTGAGATTGCGGCAGTGAACAACTATCAGATACCGGTGAGTGAAATTTTGACACAAATGCACAATTTAAATTTGGAGGTTTCGGCATTGCGAGAGGAAGTAAGAGTACATCGACGCAGCGCGACACGTGGTCAAGGATTTAGTCGTGGACGTGCACCATTTAGAGGCCGCTGGAGCTCGAGGTCAAGATCAAGGTCAAGGACTGAAAATGACCCGGATTGGCTATGCCGATTTCATTTCCGATACCGAGAGAGAGCGAATAGATGTGAAAAGCCCTGCGCGTGGAAAGCATCACCATCATCACCTGCGGAAAACTAGGAAAGGTGCAAACGGTGGCGGACGAATTTGTACCTAATAGTAATCACCGCCTTTGTATATTTGATCGTGAAAACGGATTTAATTTTTTGGTAGATACAGGCGCAAATGTTTCGGTCATTCCTGTTTCGAAGAAAACTAAATTATTAAAAGCTTGTTCAGATTATAAATTATTTGCAGCGAACAATAGTCAGATAAAAACTTATGGTACGAAGACTTTAAATGTAAACTTAAACCTTAGACGTCCGTATCGCTGGACTTTTGTTATCGCGGATGTGAGTCAACCGATTTTAGGCGCGGATTTTTTGGAACATCACAATTTGACTGTAGATTTAAGAGCGCGGAAACTTATTGATAGGACGACAAATTTATTAACCATTGGCAAAATAATTAATCATGAGGAATCTTCGTTAAGTACTATTGAGAATGATCATCCATTTTTAGATTTGTTAAACGAATTTCCGGAAATTACTAAACCGATTTCATTTAAAAATATGGATAAAGAAAATAACAACAGTGTGTACCATCATATTGAGGTTACAGGTCCACCAGTACATGCGCGATCTCGTCCACTTCCGCCAGACAGATATCACAAGGTCAAAGAAGAATTTAGGATAATGCAGGAGATGGGAATCTGCAGACCGTCAAAAAGTCAGTGGGCAAGTCCTTTACACATCGTAGGTAAGAAAAATGGTGATATTAGACCAGTTGGAGACTACAGACGTTTGAACGCCATCACAAAGCCGGACCGATATCCTGTTCCCCGGTTGCATGACTTCACGTATATACTGTCAGGTAAGAAAATTTTTTCACGCTTAGATATTAATAGAGCATATCATTTTATTAAAATTGCACCAGAAGATATTGAAAAGACTGCTGTAATCTGTCCGTTTGGATTATTTGAATTTTTACGTTTACCTTTTGGATTACGAAACGGAAGTCAGAGTTTTCAAAGATTTATGAGTCAAAATGTATTAAAAGGTTTAGATTTTTTATTTAATTTTGTGGACGATGTCATTATTGCGTCAGATAATATTACGGAACACAGAGAGCATTTACGACAAGTTTTTGAACGTTTTTCAGAATTTGGAATAACTATTAATTTGACAAAATGTGAATTTGGAAAAAGTGTTATTGAATTTTTAGGATATGAAGTTTCGACCGACGGAATACGACCCCTGGATCATAAGGTCAAGGCCATAGTAGAATTCCCTCGACCCGAAACTGTCGAACAATTACGAAGATTTTTAGGAATGGTTAACTTTTATAGAGCTAATATACCGAATGCAGCCGAAATTCAAGCGTCATTAAACAGTTATTTAAAAAAGTCTAAAAAGAAAGATAAAAGTAAAGTGTTATGGACAGTAAGTATAAAAGTAAATTCAGTAACAGAGTCAGATTACATTTATTTAGAACATTATAGGAACACAATATTGTACACGGCCATTCTGACGTTCAGATTTGCTAGGGTTATGCATACTTTATAATACACACTTTTATAAAGTTTTATATCGGGACGAGTAAGGGACCTTTAAGCTTAGACGGGTGGGCTCAGTTGGAATAATACCACTAGCTTGCCGCTTACCATCAAGTATTTTAGATTGGTACAGTATGCGCAAAATAACTTGGCGGCTCGGAAGTGTGTTAAGAGGCATATTACGTTTCGACTGTGATTTTTGCGTAAAATGGCCAAGGGTTCTCGATCTCAGAAACAACAATACATAAACAGTTTTGACTTATTGAATAGTGTAGAATAGCTATTGGAATAGATCATAGCGGCCTCGCTTTTTTGAAAATTTGCTTAACTTTATAATTAAACCCGAAATTGCAGAGAAAGATTTTCATAAAATGCGCGAAGGCACTTTTTTGGGGTCATGGATTGAACTACTGTGATAAACAAATGAAATAAAAAAAATTGAATATTATCTCTTATATAGTCGAATAGTTCATAGCGGCCTCGGAATTTTGAAATTATGTATGGAATATGTGAAAAAAAATTCCAATCAAAAACCATAAAACTACTAAAAACGCTCAGAATTAACTGTGAATTTCTCCTAGATACATAATTATTATTACGTAAAATTTATATTAGAATAATCTTTACTTCATAAAAAAATCAAATTTCATACTTTTATTTGTTGTTTGTACTTGTTTTTCTTTCTGTGTATGTTCAAAGTTGACTCTAAGAAATCGTTCACCAACTTTAATTTTCCTTTCTAACCAGTGTATCATCATATTACTACGTGGCGGACTACAGCTGCGCCACAAAAAAAAAGTTGGAAATCTGACTTTTTGACTATGCCATGATGAAGTCGATAATTTGTCGGAATTTGTCGCACAAAAACCAGAATTTGTCGGTCTTGCGTTTAGGAGATACGTGTGGCCCAGCTGTAGAGACGTCTCTACAGCTGCGCCACACAGATCTCGAAAACGGAAGGTCGTAGCAAAAATCTGATTACTCGTGTGTGCAGCCGTTAATTTGTCGGAATTTGTCGCACAAAAACCAGAGTTTGTCGGTCTTGCGTTTAGGAGATCTGTGTGGCGCAGCTGTAGAGACGTCTCTACAGCTGAGCCACACAGATCTCTAAAACGGAAGGTCGTAGCGAAAATCTGATTACTCGTGTGTGCAGCCGTTAATTTGTCGGAATTTGTCGCACAAAAACCAGATTTTGTCGGTCTTGCGTTTAGGAGATATGTGAGGATACGCTGTGGAGACTTTTCTACCTGGATCTTGAGAAAGGAAGGTCGTAGCGAAAATCTGATAACTCGAGTGTGTAGTAGACATGTGCGCCGATGGTCATTTGACCGGCGGCGGCGTCTGGCGTCTAAATCGTCGGCGGCGGCGGCGTCATCGGCGTAATAGGCGTGGATTACAAAACTTTTTATTTTTTTATTATAATCAACACTATATTATGCCATGCTTATTAGAGATTAACTAAATCCTTTGTTGCCCGATTTTATATTATGACAAGAATTATTTGTCTCTAATAAATGCAAACCAACGACTGACAGTCGCATCATTTCATCGAAGCTTGATTTAGGGGAGGTCGAGATTTCCTATACGCAGTTATATTCTACACCTGTTAAAAGCAAGGCTTAAGACCCCAGAGCCAAGATTACCTGACAGTCTGACACTATACCAAAGATATCCCGGACATCAGCCTGTAAGAGATTAGTATGGCTCTCAAACAGCTGAAAAACAACAAGGCGGCCGGAGACGACGGAATCACTACAGAACTTTTGAAAGTGGGCGGTAAGCTGATACTTAAAGTCATCCAGAAGCTTTTCAATTCCGTCATCGTCGAGGGCATAACCCAAAGACATGGAACATAAGTGAGGTGATTCTGTTCTTAAAAGTTGAGACTTGGTCAGTGTTGCAGTCTCTCTAGATGTGCCAAGTGGACTACAGGTATATCGAGGTATTGAGTTATACAAAAATGCCACCATGTCGGTCCGAGTACAGAATCAGAGCACGAATCCCATCCAACTACAGCGAGATGTGAAACAGGTTGACATTATATTTCTCCGATACTGTACCCAGCTGCATTGGAGGACATTTTTAAGCTGTTGGATTGGAAAGGACTCCGTATCAACATTAATGACTAGTGCCTAACACACAATCGTTTTGCCGATGATATAGTTCTTATGGCTGAGACCATGGAAGACCTTAATACAAGGCTTAAAGATCTCTGTAGTACCTCCTAAAGAGTGGGTTTTAGAGTCAACAATACGAATCAATCAAGACGAAAATCAGGTCGAAGGCCCATGCTATACCCACTCCAGCTCATGTTGGGAATACTACACTCGAAGTTGTTGACCACTACGTATACCTAAGAAATATAGTCCAGTTAGGTAAGTCTATCTTCGAGAAAGAGATCTCTCAACGAATCCTACTCGGATGGGCAGCATTCGGGATGCTTCGCCAAATCATCGCGTGTACTTAACTTACCTTAGTGTCTCAAGACAAAAATCTATGACCAGTATATGTTGCTAGTGATACTTAAGGCAGTGAAACGTGATCGCTAACTATGGGTCTCATAAGATGGTTCACCCAGCGTGCAATGGAAAGAGCCATGCTTGGCATTTCCCTGCGTGTTCGAATCAGAAATGAGGAGATCCGTAGGAGAACTAAAGTAACCGACGACATCGCTCAGAGGATTGAAGTGGCAGTGGGCGGGACACATAGTGAGAAGAACCGATGGCAGTTGGGGTGGAAAGGTTTTAGAGTGGTGACCATGGACCGGACGACGCTCCGTGAGTAGACCTCTGACAAGTTGGACCGACGTAAGTGAAGGTCGGGGGAAGTCATTGAATGCTTGCAGCGCAGGCCCGATCGTTGTGGAGATCCTTGGGTTGGGTAGGCCTAAACCCAGCAGTAGGTGTCGTACGGCTGATATGATAATGGTGACTGTGCAATTATAGAATCGAAATTTCAATATCAAAATAACCTCTATGATGGCAACAAACTAGTAAAAAAATAAATTTAAAAAAATTAAAACACGAGTGCCCTGCTAAAAACAAACTGAAAAGTTAAATAACAAGTGTCATTGCAGTCGGGGGACCGAATTTTTAATCGAAGAGGTCCCCCAACTGCAATGACACTTGTTATTTAACTTTTTAGTTTGTTTTTAGCAGGGCAGTCGTGTTTTTTTTTTTTTTAATTTATTTATTTTTATTTCACACATTTTAGTGACAAATTATATATTTTTGAAATGTGCTCATTAAGGCCTTTCATTTGATGTCCATATTGTAATAATTGATGAAAAAAAATTTTTTTTCACGTTTGAAAATGGCGTCATACAGTCGCCATATTAACTTTAAAAAAAAAAAATATAGCCAGTGTCACTCAAAATGATGTAAGAATTCTAACAATACCCCATACATCCAAATTCGTTGAGCCATTTAGAAGTTATGGTGGAATAAAGAAACTCACATACCCACAAACATACATGAACCCTGAACACATATATACACTCTTTTTGCTTTGAGCAGTCGTGTAAAAACAAGAGATAAGGAATACAATTTGAGCAAAATGCAAGTGATTTTAGCTTTTGTACTTGCTTCTTACACATTTTACATTTGGATTTTGACGCCGATGACGCCGATGAAAAGTCCGGCGGCGGCGGCGTGGCCAAAATGACCGGCGGCGTGCGCCACGCCGATCGGCGCACACGTCTAGTGTGTAGCCGTTAGTATGTCGGAATTTGTCACCAAGAATCAGAGTTTGTCGATCTTGCGTTTAGGAGATATGTGAGGATACGCTGTGGAGTCCTTTTTACCTGGATCTCGAGAACGAAAGGTCGGAAGCGTATCCTCACATATCTCCTAAACGCAAGATCGACAAACTCTGATTCTTGGTGACAAATTCCGACAAACTAACGGCTACACACTCAAGTTATCAGATTTTCGCTACGACCTTCCTTTCTCAAGATCCAGGTAGAAAAGTCTCCACAGCGTATCCTCACATATCTCCTAAACGCAAGACCGACAAAATCTGGTTTTTGTGCGACAAATTTCGACAAATTAACGGCTGCACACACGAGTAATCAGATTTTCGCTACGACCTTCCGTTTTCGAGATCTGTGTGGCTCAGCTGTGGAGACGTCTCTACAGCTGCGCCACACAGATCTCCTAAACGCAAGACCGACAAACTCTGGTTTTTGTGCGACAAATTCCGACAAATTAACGGCTGCACACACGAGTAATCAGATTTTCGCTACGACCTTCCGTTTTCGAGATCTGTGTGGCGCAGCTGTAGAGACGTCTCTACAGCTGGGCCACACGTATCTCCTAAACGCAAGACCGACAAATTCTGGTTTTAGTGCGACAAATTCCGACAAATTATCGACTTCATCATGGCATAGTCAAAAAGTCAGATTTCCAACTTTTTTTTTGTGGCGCAGCTGTAGTCCGGCACGTCATATTACTTTTTGTCGCGAACACATATAAATGTATTTAGTAGACCCAAAGGTTTCTCTAAGTTGTAGCGCTAAAATCCGTCAAAATCGAAATTTCGACGAAAAAATGTGATAGGGCCCTTAACTGTAAGTGATATTTCGCGCGCAGGGTCGAGTTCCATAGTAGTTCCGAGTGCTTTCGCCCGCGCCTGTATTCGTCTACTGCGTAGCGTTCCGCGCGAAGTTATTTAGCGCATACCAGTGCAATTACGAGCGTGGTTCGTGCTTGGGGTCTGTAGTAGGTTTAAAATAAAAAGGTACTCATTTGTAATATTTTTTTATCAAGTCCATTCGTAAAATGATCACAGTACAGTAAGAACCATTCACATAGATATTATGAGGGAATCACATTATTGTCTGAATCATAAATCGAATCGAATACCTATAAATAAATCGAATACCTAATGTGCGCTTTTATAATTCCCAACGGCCCGGCACGGCAGCCGTCCAACGGCACAACAGGGAAGTGAAATGTATGGAATCATATGGAGACGCTTTTATATTTCCTAAACCGTGCCGGCCACATCCTACGCTGCCGTCGAACTCTTACGATGTAGTGCGTAGCTACAAAGATTCATATGTGTGAGTGTGAGTCCAGAGCAAAGAATATACAGCGTGTATAAAGGGCACAACCCGAATATTGGCGTAATATCGTTAATGTGTTGTTGTTGGTATGCTATGTACTTGTGGAAATAAACAACATCAAAATTCAACAAATAGGTAATATTCCGACAAACAGTTATTTCGATACTGATCGGAAAGGTACTTATAGCGGTGGGAACACGGTTAATAGGGAACTTACCAAAGTTAAATATTGTTACCTATCTCAACAAATAATTACCTAGATATTACTTAAGTAGGTAGTTACCTACTTAATTAAATAATGTGTTGTGTAGATACCTACCTATCTTGGTAAGTAGGTACGTAATGAAAACTAGCTATATATATTATATATTCTTCTATTTTTAAAAGATTTATTTATCATATAAGTAAGCACCTACTACCTACCTACATTGTAGCATAATAATCATTACAGAATTTACAATCAATTTGTACATAAACACACATTACTATAGAAAAACTACCAATTGTCAATAAACAATTTTCGGCGTCGCCGCTGCCGTGCCGTGCCGGGCCGTCGAGAATTATAAAAGCGCACATTAGGTATATAGAGGAGAGGCCAGGCCTTCAAAATTGAAATCCCGTAGGACAAGCGAGTGCCCTACCGACAACTGGTATCATTGTCTTCAGCATGATCTCCTGAACAATAATATAGCGGTTGTCGCATTATAAAGTGGTGGAGGGGGGAGGGGGGGGGGGGGAGGGAAAAGGTGCAAAACTCGGTTATCAGAGTTTGGCTAATTTCTCAATAACCACTTGTTCGATTTAAACAAATAAACTGTCATATGGTAGGTAATGTTCTTAACAACAGATTTTATCAAACAATGGTTTTTGTAGATACTATAGTTTATGAAATAATTAGATAAAATATGAATTTCAAATAATTTTTTTTTTTGTTTTGTAGAATTGAAGCAATAAATTGAAATAAACTACTATGTAATTAAAACTATGAAGATTTGCTCCAGAAAAAAAAATCGGTGAATAGCCCAGTCATTCCCCTACATAGAATAATAAACTTGTTAAACATTTTTGTCTAGTAACTAGCTAAAAATTTTTTTTTGTGTCGCGTGGCGTTTTTTTCTTCCATTTTTTTTTCTTAAATCCTCTACAGAATTAAAACTATGAAGATTTGCCTCTGGAAAAAAATAACGGTAAATAGCCCAGTTATTCCATTATATAGAATGATAAACTTATCAAACATCTTTGTCTAGTAATTATGTTAAAAAAATATTTATATTGCGTGGCGAATTTTCTTTTTTTTCTAAAATCCTCTACAGAATTAAAACTATCAAAATTTGCCCCATAAAAAAATAATAGTGAATAGTCCAGTTATTTTTCTATATAGAATAATAAATTTGTAAAACATTTTTGTCTAATAACTGTGTTACAAAATGTTTTGTGGTGCGTGGCGAAATTTTCTTTACAATTTTTTTTTTAGAAAATCCTCTACAAAATTAAAACTATGATGATTTGCCTCAGAAAAAAATGCTGGTGAATAGCTTAGTTATTGCACTATATAGAAAAATAAACTTCTTAAACATTTTTGTCTAGAAAGTATGTTAAAAAAATGATTTCTGTCACGCAGCGAAATTTTCTCTAACATATCATTTTTCAAAAAATCTTTTACAGAATTAAAACTATGAGGATTTTCTCCAGAAAAAAATAATAGTAAATAGATCAATTATCCCATTATAGTCCAATCAACGGGGCTTATGCAACCCGAATAATTCTCCCGTCTATGAAATTTGGCATGTGATAAAGTTAGGTAATACAGATTACAGATGAACAATAATCCAATAAATTTTGTTACGAGAAGTTAGTTATTTTTACCTAAACATGAAAATCGCTTATAACTCTCTGTGAATATTTCCTCGGGCTAAAATAATTTCTGTATACGTACTTATGTATTAGTTAGAATAAGTATGTAAAGGAATCCAATATTTTTTCGATTTAAGAGATACCCCAAATTTAAATGTTAATATTTTTTAATAAATCTTCTGTTGAAAAAATTATCTGCTGATTATTTTTTTTTAATATGTTTTTATACCCTTAATATAAAGCTTTGTTCAGTAAGCCAATAAATTTTATTCTTTAATCATATTTATACATAAATGTATAAAAATGGACCGACTATTTTTCACATTACCTATTAAGACCAAAAAATAAAAAATATGATTAAAGAAGAAAATTTATTGGCTTACTGAACAAAGCTATATATTTAAGGATATAAAAACATGTTAAAAATAATAATCAGCAGATAATTTTTTCAATAGAAGATTTATTGAAAAATGTTAAAATTTAAAATTGGGGTATCTCTGAAACCGAAAAAATATTGGATTCCTTTACATACTTATTCTAACTAGTACTATAATACGTATACAGAAAGTATTTTAGCCCGAGGAAATATTCACAGAGAGATATAAGCGATTTATATGTTTAGGTAAAAATACCTAACTTCTCGTAACAAAATTTATTGGATTATTGTTCATCTGCAATTTGTATTACCTAACTTCATCACATGCCAAATTTCATAGACGGGAGAATTATTCGGAAGTCTCCATACAACAAATATGCTCATTGATTGGACTATTATATAGATTAATAAACTTATCAAAAATTTTGGTCTAGTAACTGTGTTAAAAATTGTTTTGTGTCACATAACACGGTGGACCTGCAAAGTTATGTTTCAATGAGTTTGCACGGCACAAAATATTTTGTAACACAGTTTTTAGACAAAAATATTTGACAAGTTTATTATTCTATATAGTGAAATAACTGGGCTATTCACTATTACTTTTTTTTCTGGGGCAAATCGTCATAGTTTTAATTCTGTAGAGGATTTTCGAACAAATGGTAGAAAAAAATTCACCTCGTGAAAAAATAAACATTTTTTTAATATACAAAAATGTTAAACATGATTACTACTTTATATATAGTGGAATAACTGGGCTATTCACCAGTATTTTTTTTCCGAGGATAATCTTTATAGTTTTAATTCTGTAGAGGATTTTCCAAAAAAATGGTAAAAAACATTTCGCCACGCGACCTAAAAAATTTTTTAAGCATAGTTGCTAGATAAAAATGTTTAACAGGTTTATTACTCCATATAGTGGAACAACTGTGCTATGTACAATTTTGTTTTTCTGGGGCAAATCCTCATAGTTTTAATTTCATAGTACTTTCTTTCAATTTACTGCTTCAATTCTACAAAACTAAAAAGGCCTTTGTTTGAAATTCATCTTTTTTCTATTTTTGTAATAAACTTTAGTATTTACAAAAACCATTGTTAGATAAAATTTGTTGTGACGGGTATTATCTACCATATGACACCTTATTTGTTTTAATCGGACAAGCGGTTACTGAGAAATTATCGAAACCCTGATACCCGATTTCCGCATCTTTTCCCTCCCCTCCCTCCCCCCTCAACCACTTTATAATGCGACAACCGCTATATTCTTGTTCAAGAGATCATGCTGAAGACAATGATACCAGTTGTCGGTAGAGAACTCTCCGGTTCGACGGGAATCGTCATTAGATGACTTTCGTTAAAGCGGTTTCCATATTATTCGGACAGTGACCTCCCGCACTATATCGATGATAATTTTGTTGTCTTCCAGCCGAATTTCAAAACTAAAAAACAGACAGCAAGCCAATGACTGTAGCAATTTTACGTAGTACTTTATACTATATGTACTTCTGTACTTTATAACTAAAGATGATTTTGTTTGAAATTCGACTTTTTTCTAATTATTTAATAAACTATAGTATTTACAAAAACCATTGCAAAATAAAATATGTTGTCAAGGATATTACCTACCCTAAGACATCTTATTTGTTTAAATCGGTCAAGTGGTTGTTGAGAAAATTAACCAATTTCCGATACTCGACTTCCGCATCTTTTCCCTCCCCCCCTCCCCCCTCCACCACTTTATAATGCGACAACTGCTGTATTCTTGTTCAGGAGATCATTATGAAGACAATGATACCGGTTGTCGGTGGAGCACTCTCTTGTCCAGCCGGAATCGTAATTAGACGACTTTCGTAAATGTGGCATCTCCTCTAATAGCACTGAATACAAAAAAACAATATTGTACTGCACTGCAATCTACAGAAAGAGATGAACTTACCAAATGGGTCTCACTGCTCTTACTAAAGGTATCAATCAGCTTCTTTTAAATCACAAACTTTTTTCCGCCATCTTCCGCCAGATGGCGTTGTAGCACCGTTTGTCCGAAGATCGGTGAACAATTTATTGGAACCAAGCTAAAGCTGCGTGCGTCGCTATCTGATGACGTCACGGATGCCCTGGATCAGCCGCCGAGTGACGTCATCGTCGTCCGCGTACCCCGCCGAACGCATGTGGTGGGACACGCTCGATATGCACTGAGAAATCATATTTAATTTGTTAGCCAATATATTAAAAAATCAAAAGTAAAAGAGAATATTTCTATTGTCTAGCTGTCACGGTTCATGAGATACAGCCAATGACGAAGGAATAAGTTGGACCTTCCATACCTACGAAAAAAGCCTGCATACCTACTTCATTGTTCTCCATTCAAACGCAACTAAACATGGCGGCTTAGCTTAGTGTACATGTTACCGGCAATGTATGAAATGCAGGCATTGTGTACAATGCCTAGGCATTGTATTCTTTCATTGCATATCCTTCGAGGTTATTTTTTTATAACAGACAACAAAAATATACTTATTTTATACATTGCCGGTGGACCAGCAGGCATTGTATACAATACCTAGGCAATGTATAAAATGAATATTATTTCATACATTGCTTGATCGTTTCAGGCATTGTATACAATGCCTAGGCATTGTATACAATACCGGATTATACACATTGCCGGTAACACATACACCTTATGTACACAGTATAGAGTCGAATTTGTAACATGTAAACGCAACAATATGGCGGACACGCCACGCGCCTGACGTCACGAATGCTTTGTATTTTGTCGGTATTGCAGTTTATGGCAACGCCATTAGTTTCCTTTCTCAGAGGATACAGCCTGGTGACAGACAGACATTGGAGCCTTAGTAATAGGGTCCCGTTTTTACCCTTTAGGTACGGAACCCTAAAAAACACGTAGTATAATAATTTCCGGTTAATTTGACACTTAAAACAGTATTTTTTCCGATATCCTTCAGTGGTGGACAAGTATAATAATTTAACTTGCACTTAGACACTTAATTAAAACAGTACCTTATCCAAGTATGTCATCTTAGCTTCTGGGCAGACGTCTTTCTTCATGTCGACGCTGTGCTCGTCGCGGGGGCAGTCGGCCAGCAGATCGGCCAGCTCGGCCAGGAAGGCGGCCAGGCCGTCGGCCGTTAGATCGGCCAATAACTTCACGCTGAACTGGTAGCCCGCGGGCGTGTCTGCGGCCGCGGCCGGCTCCTCGTCTTCTACGCGGATGCAGCTGTTTGAAAGTATGGATGGTTAATTTACTTTTTCTTGTTTTATATATACAGGGTCACTGGAAATATGACGTATTTCTGTTAAGGGGTTATAGATAAGGTCAAAACAAATATTTTTTGTCATATAACTTTTTCTCAAAAAATAAATAGTTTTCGACTTAATTGAAATTAAGTATTTTTTTACCAAAAGTACGTTTTCAGACACAAAAATTTAAAATAAAAGATAACTACTCATTCCACTCCGAATTTTTTATTATTTTGGGATAGAAAAAAATCTGAGTGTTCATAATGAATAAAAAAAAATTCATAAAATACAGGTGTTCATAAAAAATTCAATCCTTAAATGCATTTTTTATTTTTATTTTTTCAGATATTTTAGAAATAGCTTCAAATATCTTTAAAAAAATCCTAGTAACTAAGAGTGCATAATATTTTAAAAACATCACCATCTATTCAGCTTTCAGATGAGGTATAAAACTTAATAATAGCTTAAATAAAAAATGAGAAATTAAGACTTAACTAAATAGCAGTCCCATTTCATGTAGCAAAAATTTCCTGCTTCAAGCGCTTCGGAGGTGGCCGTATTATCCTACTTATTCCATAAATGTGAAAGTTTTCTTGTTTGGATGATTGTTAATCAATCACGCAAAACGGCTGAACGGATTTGGATGAAATTTGGCACACAGATAGTTTATAAGCCGGATTAAAACATAGGAGGATACATTATCTTGGTTAAAAGTTCCCTAGGGATTTTCTCAAATGTAAATGCGAAGAAAGTCGCGGGCGGAAGCTAGTTTGCCATAAATGATCGTGCTTACTAAAAATACTTTCGTCCCAGTGAGTTTGAAACAGGATTATTTTCCGCCGATGAGTAAAAATTTATACAGACAGCATCAAAAATAACCATGCATATCAGCCATTTTTAATGACCCGCTGCTGGGGAACAGGCTTTCCTTTCCTTTTGGGATAAAGCTGATGGGCCATAACCCACCACGTGGGCCCAATGTGGATTGGTCGGTGTTAACTCAATGTACCTTACATTGAGCCCTTGGTTCTGGCTGCATTTACAGTAGTTAACACTGACCAATCCACATTAGGCCCACGTGGTGGGTATGGCCCGTCCGCTTTATCCATCCACAAGTCAAAAGGAAGGCCAGTTCCCCAGCAGCGGGGCATTGAAAATGACTGATATGCATGGTTATTTTTGATGCTGTCTGTATAAAATTTTGACTCATCGGCGGAAAATAATCCCGTTTCAAACTCACTCGGACGAAAGTATTTTTAGTAAGCACGATCATTTATAGCAAACTAGCTTCCACCCGCGACTTCACTCGCATTTACATTTGAGAAAATCCCTAGGGAACCTTTAACCAAGATAATAGTATCCTCCTATGTTTTAATCCGGCTTATAAACTATCTATGTGCCAAATTTCATCCAAATCCGTTCAGCCGTTTTGCGTGATTGATTAACAATCATCCAAACAAGAAAACTTTCACATTTATGGAATAAGTAGGATAATACGGCCACCTCCGAAGCGCTTGAAGCAGGAAATTTTTGCTACATGAAATGGGACTGCTATTTAGTTAAGTCTTAATTTCTCATTTTGATTTAAGCTATTATTAAGTTTTATACCTCATCTGAAAGCTGAATAGATGGTGATGTTTTTAAAATATTATGCACGCTTAGTTACTAGGATTTTTTTAAAGATATTTGAAGCTATTTCTATAAAATCTGAAAAAATAAAAATAAAAAATGCATTTATGGATTGAATTTTTTATAAACACCTGTATTTTATGAAAATTTTTTTATTCATTATCAACACTCAGATTCCTTTCTATCCCAAAATAATAAAAAATCCGGAGTGGAATGAGTAGTTATCTTTTATTTTAAATTTTTGTGTCTGAAAACGTACTTTTGGTAAAAAAATACTTAATTTCAATTAACTCAAAAACTAGTTATTTTTTGAGAAAAAGTTATATGACAAAAAATATTTGTTTTGACCTCATCTATAACCCCTTAACAGGAATACGTCATATTTCCAGTGACCCTGTATATATATATTTATCCCGCAAACAAATGGCCGTCCCCTGAAGGCGAAAGTGCATTTAAACTGGCGTCCACCTGCTTTTGGCGTCCGCATACCGGACGCCACTTTATTAGCCGGTGGCACTTAGGTTCTATTGATTCTAGCTAGCCGTAGTACAAATATCGACGGAAGTCAAAAGTTGTTTAAAATGGCTGCAATAAAATATTGAAAAGTTCCCGAAGAAATCTCAGCGCAGGTGAGGCGCTGCTGCAGCGCGTATATCTCACACTGTATATCGAGAGAAATTTCTGACCACGAGTTCGCGTATTTGGCGTCCACAATTGCGACGTTGCCAGCTTTCTCGTGATATCTGTGACAGACAATAGCTCAAATAATATCTACCGCAATTAAAACAATATATTCGTCTTCGGTCACGTACGCGTTGCGTAATATTCGGAGCCCGATTTAAGTTTTGTTTATATTTAATACTAGCGACCCGCCCTCGCTTCACTTCGGTTTCTTCCTTTTTTTGACAAAAGCTATCTTCCAACAACACCAAAAAAAAGAAATACCTTACAGTCGTCACCCATTCGCTCCAAAAGTCTGTTTCAGTCCCGTTCGAGTCCCGTCTCATCATGGGTGTAAGAAACGCACTTGAATTTATTTACGCACGTGTTATTTTTTGCGAAAACTCATAACATATTCATTTAAAAGGTATGGTGTAAAAGCATAAAATAATGTGCATTCAATGGTTAAGGTAAACTATACGTTAGTTACCTTTTAAAGTTGATAAGGATTAAAATACTATATCCTTCTAAATAGTTTACCAAATTACTGCATAGCATGTGACCATTTTTTTAGAAGATTAAATGGGTATAACAGGCTATTCATAAAAGATAGCTGCCATCGCAGACTTTTTTGTAGTCCTATAAAAGAGGAACAATTCCATCTGACATTATTTTGTAATAGATAAAATGGTTTATGTAGCGTTTTCGATGCAAGCTCCCAGTCGGCTTAATTTTTGCCGACATCTTCAACATTTATGGCCATATGGCAATCTACATAAAACCCCAACCTATTATATACTTAACCTTCCTCAAGAATAACTCTATCATTTCTTGAAAAGTGCAAGCAAAACCGTTCAGTAATTTTTGAGTTTATCGCGAACAGACAGACAGACAGACCGATGCGGCGAGGGACTTTGTTTTATAATATGTAGTGATATTATATCAGTGAAACTTACAAATAAACTCACGTGCAGTTATTGAACATTGGATTTTAGAAAACATAGGATACTTTTGTCCCTAAAATCATCTCCTAAAGGGTAAATAGCAGGGTAGAAGTTTGTATAGGGAATATATCCGCTTAACCGATTTAAATGAAATTTGGTATGAGGATAGTCTGACATAGGATAGTTTTTATCCACGAAATCATCCTCTAAGGGGGTAAAAAGGGGAGGAAGTTTGTATAACCACTATGCCGACTGTGATGATATATTCAGTATTTGTATCGGTATTGATATTTGTTATTTGGTATCAACAAACCGACGTAAAGCTTTGTACTTTGTACGGACGACCAATTGCCATTTACGGACGCCCAATAGCTGTATACGGACGCCCAATAGCCATATACGGAAGCCTAATAGCTGTATACGGACGCCTAATAGCCATATACGGACGCCCAATAGCTGTATACGGACGCCCAATAGCCATATATGGACGCCCAATAGCTGTATACGGACGCCCAACAGCCATATACGGACGCCCAATAGCTGTATACGGACGCTCAATAGCCATATACGGACGCCCAATAGCTGTATACGGACGCCTAATAGCCATATACGGACGCCCAATAGCTGTATACGGACGCCCAATAGCCATATATGGACGCCCAATAGCTGTATACGGACGCCCAACAGCCATATACGGACGCCCAATAGCTGTATACGGACGCTCAATAGCCATATACGGACGCCTAATAGCCATATACGGACGCCCAATAGCTGTATACGGACGCCCAATAGCCATATACGGACGCCCAATAGCTGTATACGGACGCCTAATAGCCATATACGGACGCCCAATAGTTGTATACGGACGCCTAATAGCCATATACGGACGCCCAATAGCTGTATACGGACGCCCAATTGCCATACACGGACGCCCAATAGCTGTATAGTCCATTCATTTAGATAGTGTCGGTACACCCGCAAGCACTTGTGTTCAGAGACAGGAAATACCGGTAAGTTTTTGGTAACGTTATACAAATAACGTTACAGATAACCGTAAAAAATAGCGATGATTCTATCAATAGTTTTAGCTTATTAAGTGTTTTATACTTAAATCCAAGTTTTAAAAATGTATTGACATTTCGCAGTCGTACGTTTATACGGAAAGTCCGTAGTATTAGCTTGTAAATTTTCCAGAATAGTGTCTAGTGTCGGAAGTTTTTTATTAGCATAAAATCTGTATACTGTTCGGACGTACTACATCACATTCAAAGTCGTCCGTTTTCAATAGTGGGATTCTTCCGTTTTTACGTTTTTTGGTGTTAATGGGCCTATTTTTAATATTATTCCGACGCTAGTTCTTGGTATCCCCACTATTTTTAAAGTATCTGTAATAGGTGCAGATATACTGATTTCAACGCAATGCCGATGGACATTGATTATAAGTTGTTTACATGTTTTACAAAACACCCGTATTCTTTTGTTGGTTCACTTAAAGTTTCATCTTGAGGCACTTAGCTGTCCTTCCAAGGATGATAAAATATTTTCAGTATACGTAGCAGAGTCAACAAATACAAGCTTTCACTACGGCGGCGCTTCGATGTAAACGCCCAAAATCCAAATTGACTTGCGGGTGTACGCCGCACGCGGTATCCTTTGTTTATGCGGCGGCATCCTTTGTCAAGAAGCGGCACGTGCAAAGGCGGCGCGATAAAAGGGCGACACTATCTAAGTGAATGCGCTTTAAACGGTCGTCTAACATATACACGATTTAAATAAGTGATTTTTTTAAATAAAAATCACTGATTAAATCAATATGCTTTTATTCTTTCATATTTGCGTAAAAAACAATCTTAATTTTATATCGTGTATGAACACATACAAATGAATGTTAACGGTAACTTTGTTTTAAAATTACTTAGTACATAATATTTACATTTTTTTTCCTAAATATCAGCTAAATCATCCGTCCTTATATCTTCCATAAGATATTTTAAACTATTTTATTGGTCTTTACTAGTTTTTTTCCGAATTAAAGTGTCAAATAAGTAAAACAAACGTGTATTGTAGTTTAACGCACTATTTTAGGTCGATTTTAAAGGTTCAAGCAAAAATTCGTAAATATTGGATTTTTCCGTTTTTATTGCAAAAAATCTGTGATTTTTTATTTTTCGCAAAATCATATTTTTTCCAACCCTGGGCCTAGCCTTTTCATTAAACGTCACTATTTCATCAGCGGCCTTAAAAGACATATAGGGCATCCGTATATGTATATCCCTTACGAATATTGGAACAAATTAAATGTTGAAACTGTGTACTACAGACAAGCGATAGGAAAAGAAAGAGATAATAAACTCAAAGCTGGAAACGTCGCACTCTCAATTACCGTTCATCCTACGAGGACGTTAAATAATCGATGCCATAGGTAAATTGGGATCAATATATCAAGGATGCCTATAATGTATTACCATGGTTAGGGGTTCAAAAATGTTCGTGCATGACTGCAAGACGAATATCGCGACCCGTGTAGTTCCCGTTCCCGTGGGAATATCGGGATAAAAAGTATTCTATGTTTTAATCTAGGCTATCTGCTATCTGTGTGCCAAATTTCAACCAAATCCGTTCAGTAGTTTTTGCGTGATTGGGGAACAAACATCCAAACCCACAAACTTTCACATTTATAATATTAGTAGGATTTGGTGTACCTTTTTTACGTGTCTATTAAGATAAATTATACAGGGTCACTGGAAATATGACGTATTCCTGCTAAGGGGTTATAGATGAGGCCAAAACAATAACTTTTTCTCAAAAAATAAATAGTTTTTGAGTTAATTGAAATTAAGTATTTTTTTACCAAAAGTACGTTTTCAGACACAAAAATTTAAAATAAAAGATAACTACTCATTCGATTCCAGTTTTTTTTTATTTTGGGATAGAAAACACTCTAAGTGTTGATATTGAATAAAAAAAATTACATATTGAATAAAAAAATTACAAAAAGTACAGGTGT
This sequence comes from Agriphila geniculea, assembly GCA_943789525.1. Classification (NCBI taxonomy): domain Eukaryota; kingdom Metazoa; phylum Arthropoda; class Insecta; order Lepidoptera; family Crambidae; genus Agriphila; species Agriphila geniculea. The sequence continues at coordinate 1,561,959 of OX038874.1, forward strand.
TTATAAAAAAAAAAAAATCCTTAAATGCATAAATATTTTTTATTTTTTCAGATTTTTTAGAAATAGCAGCTAATATCTTTAAAAAAATCCTAGTAACTAAGCGTGCATAATATTTTAAAAACATCACCACCTATTCAGCTTTCAGTTGAGGTATAAAACTTAATAATAACTTAAATAAAAAATGATAAATTAAGACTTAAGTAAATGGCAGTCCCATTTCATGTAGCAAAAATTTCCTACTTCGAGCGCTTCGGTGGTGACTGTATTATCCTACTTATACCATAAATATGAATGTTTGCTTGTTTGGATTATTGTTAATCAATCACGCAAAACGGCTGAACGGATTTGGATGAAATTTGGCACACAGATAGTTTATAAGCCGGATTAAAACATAGGAGGATACTATTATCTTGGTTAAAAGTTCCCTAGAGATTTTCTGGAATGTAAATGCGGATGAAGTCGCGGGTGGAAGCTAGTTTGCTATAAATGATCGTGCTTACTAAAAATACTTTCGTCCGAGTGAGTTTGAAACGGGATTATTTTCCGCCGATGAGTCAAAATTTTATACAGACAGCATCAAAAATAACCATGCATATCAGTCATTTTCAATACGGGCCATAACTCACCACGTAGGCCCAATGTGGATTAGTCAGTGTTAACGACTGTAAATGTAGCCAGGACCAACGGCTCAATATAAGGTACATTGAGTTAACACCGATTAATCCGCATTAGACCCACGTGGTGGGTTATGGCCCGTTGGCTTTATCCATCCAAAAACCAAAAGGAAGGCCTGGCATTAAGGCATTAAAAATGGCTGATATGTATGGTTATTTTTTAAGCTTGACTTGACTTTAATTTTGACTCGTAGGCGGAAAATAGTCCTGTCTCGAAACTCACTCGGCGAAAGTATTTTTAGTAAGCACGACCATTTATGGCAAACTGGCTTCCGCCCTCGACATCATACGCATTTACATTCGAGAAAATCTCTAGGGAACCTTAAACCAAGATAATAGTATCCCCCTATGTTTTAATCCGGCTTTTGAACTATCTGTGTGCCATATTTCATCCAAATCCGTTCAGCCGTTTTGCGTGATTGATTAACAATTATCCAAACAAGCAAACTTTCATATTTATGATATAAGTAGGATAATACGGCCACCTCCGAAGCGCTCGAAGTAGGAAATTTTTGGTACATCAAATGGGACTGCCATTTAGTTATTATTAAGTTTTGTACCTCAATTGAAAGCTGAATAGATGGTGATGTTTTTAAAATATTATGCACGCTTAGTTACTAGGATTTTTTTAAAGATATTTGCTGGTTTCTAAAAATCAGAAAAAATAAAAAAAATAAACGCATTAAGGATTGAATTTTTTATAAACACCGGTACTTTTTGTAATTTTTAGGGTTCCGTACCCAAAAGGGTAAAAACGGGACCCTATTACTAAGACTCCGCTGTCCGTCTGTCTGTCTGTCTGTCACCAGGCTGTATCTCATGAACCGTGATAGCTAGAAAGTTGAAATTTTCACAGATGATGTATTTCTGTTGCCGCTATAACAACAAATACTAAAAACAATAAAATTAATATGGGCTCCCATACAACAAACGTGATTTTTTGCCGTTTTTTGCTCGATATTAATAACGACAGCAGGTAGACAGTTAAACTTTTCACAGATGATGTATTTTTGTTGCCGCTATAACAACAAATACTATAAACAGAATAAAATTAATATTTAAGGGAGGCTCCCATACAACAAACGTAATTTTTTTGCCGTTTTTTGGTACGGAACCCATCGTGCGCGAGTCCGACTCGCACTTGGCCGGTTTTTTTTTTAATTCACTATCAACATTTAGAATATTTTCTATCCCAAAATAATAAAAAAAAACCGGAATCGGATGAGTAGTTATCTTTTATTTAAAATTTTTGTGTCTGAAAACGTACTTTTGGTAAAAAAATACTTAATTTCAATTAACTCAAAAACTATTAACTTTTTGAGAAAAAGTTAAATTACAAAAAATATTTGTTTTGACCTCATCTATAAACCATTAGCAGGTGCGAGGGCCCGCTGCAGCGCGCGCTGCTCGCTAGTAGTGTAGTGTAGTGTACCGGTACTGCGAGGCGGCGCGGCCCACGGGCCAGTGCTGCGAGGTGATGAGGCCGAGGCAGGGGCTGGGCGCGAGGGCCCGCTGCAGCGCGCGCGGCTCGCTAGTAGTGTAGTGTAGTGTACCGGTACTGCGAGGCGGCGCGGCCCACGGGCCAGTGCTGCGAGGTGATGAGGCCGAGGCAGGGGCTGGGCGCGAGGGCCCGCTGCAGCGCGCGCTGCTCGCTAGTAGTGTAGTGTAGTGTACCGGTACTGCGAGGCGGCGCGGCCCACGGGCCAGTGCTGCGAGGTGATGAGGCCGAGGCAGGGGCTGGGCGCGAGGGCCCGCTGCAGCGCGCGCTGCTCGCTAGTAGTGTAGTGTAGTGTACCGGTACTGCGAGGCGGCGCGGCCCACGGGCCAGTGCTGCGAGGTGATGAGGCCGAGGCAGGGGCTGGGCGCGAGGGCCCGCTGCAGCGCGCGCTGCTCGCTAGTAGTGTAGTGTAGTGTACCGGTACTGCGAGGCGGCGCGGCCCACGGGCCAGTGCTGCGAGGTGATGAGGCCGAGGCAGGGGCTGGGCGCGAGGGCCCGCTGCAGCGCGCGCTGCTCGCTAGTAGTGTAGTGTAGTGTACCGGTACTGCGAGGCGGCGCGGCCCACGGGCCAGTGCTGCGAGGTGATGAGGCCGAGGCAGGGGCTGGGCGCGAGGGCCCGCTGCAGCGCGCGCTGCTCGCTAGTAGTGTAGTGTAGTGTACCGGTACTGCGAGGCGGCGCGGCCCACGGGCCAGTGCTGCGAGGTGATGAGGCCGAGGCAGGGGCTGGGCGCGAGGGCCCGCTGCAGCGCGCGCTGCTCGCTAGTAGTGTAGTGTAGTGTACCGGTACTGCGAGGCGGCGCGGCCCACGGGCCAGTGCTGCGAGGTGATGAGGCCGAGGCAGGGGCTGGGCGCGAGGGCCCGCTGCAGCGCGCGCTGCTCGCTAGTAGTGTAGTGTAGTGTACCGGTACTGCGAGGCGGCGCGGCCCACGGGCCAGTGCTGCGAGGTGATGAGGCCGAGGCAGGGGCTGGGCGCGAGGGCCCGCTGCAGCGCGCGCTGCTCGCTAGTAGTGTAGTGTAGTGTACCGGTACTGCGAGGCGGCGCGGCCCACGGGCCAGTGCTGCGAGGTGATGAGGCCGAGGCAGGGGCTGGGCGCGAGGGCCCGCTGCAGCGCGCGCTGCTCGCTAGTAGTGTAGTGTAGTGTACCGGTACTGCGAGGCGGCGCGGCCCACGGGCCAGTGCTGCGAGGTGATGAGGCCGAGGCAGGGGCTGGGCGCGAGGGCCCGCTGCAGCGCGCGCTGCTCGCTAGTAGTGTAGTGTAGTGTACCGGTACTGCGAGGCGGCGCGGCCCACGGGCCAGTGCTGCGAGGTGATGAGAACGAGGCAGGGGCTGGGCGCGAGGGCCCGCTGCAGCGCGCGCTGCTCGCTAGTAGTGTAGTGTAGTGTACCGGTACTGCGAGGCGGCGCGGCCCACGGGCCAGTGCTGCGAGGTGATGAGGCCGAGGCAGGGGCTGGGCGCGAGGGCCCGCTGCAGCGCGCGCTGCTCGCTAGTAGTGTAGTGTAGTGTACCGGTACTGCGAGGCGGCGCGGCCCACGGGCCAGTGCTGCGAGGTGATGAGGCCGAGGCAGGGGCTGGGCGCGAGGGCCCGCTGCAGCGCGCGCTGCTCGCTAGTAGTGTAGTGTAGTGTACCGGTACTGCGAGGCGGCGCGGCCCACGGGCCAGTGCTGCGAGGTGATGAGGCCGAGGCAGGGGCTGGGCGCGAGGGCCCGCTGCAGCGCGCGCTGCTCGCTAGTAGTGTAGTGTAGTGTACCGGTACTGCGAGGCGGCGCGGCCCACGGGCCAGTGCTGCGAGGTGATGAGGCCGAGGCAGGGGCTGGGCGCGAGGGCCCGCTGCAGCGCGCGCTGCTCGCTAGTAGTGTAGTGTAGTGTACCGGTACTGCGAGGCGGCGCGGCCCACGGGCCAGTGCTGCGAGGTGATGAGGCCGAGGCAGGGGCTGGGCGCGAGGGCCCGCTGCAGCGCGCGCTGCTCGCTAGTAGTGTAGTGTAGTGTACCGGTACTGCGAGGCGGCGCGGCCCACGGGCCAGTGCTGCGAGGTGATGAGGCCGAGGCAGGGGCTGGGCGCGAGGGCCCGCTGCAGCGCGCGCTGCTCGCTAGTAGTGTAGTGTAGTGTACCGGTACTGCGAGGCGGCGCGGCCCACGGGCCAGTGCTGCGAGGTGATGAGGCCGAGGCAGGGGCTGGGCGCGAGGGCCCGCTGCAGCGCGCGCTGCTCGCTAGTAGTGTAGTGTAGTGTACCGGTACTGCGAGGCGGCGCGGCCCACGGGCCAGTGCTGCGAGGTGATGAGGCCGAGGCAGGGGCTGGGCGCGAGGGCCCGCTGCAGCGCGCGCTGCTCGCTAGTAGTGTAGTGTAGTGTACCGGTACTGCGAGGCGGCGCGGCCCACGGGCCAGTGCTGCGAGGTGATGAGGCCGAGGCAGGGGCTGGGCGCGAGGGCCCGCTGCAGCGCGCGCTGCTCGCTAGTAGTGTAGTGTAGTGTACCGGTACTGCGAGGCGGCGCGGCCCACGGGCCAGTGCTGCGAGGTGATGAGGCCGAGGCAGGGGCTGGGCGCGAGGGCCCGCTGCAGCGCGCGCTGCTCGCTAGTAGTGTAGTGTAGTGTACCGGTACTGCGAGGCGGCGCGGCCCACGGGCCAGTGCTGCGAGGTGATGAGGCCGAGGCAGGGGCTGGGCGCGAGGGCCCGCTGCAGCGCGCGCTGCTCGCGCAGGTCCAGCGCGGAGGGCGCCGCGGGGAAGCGCGGGTGCGAGTGGTGCCAGCCGCACACCACCCACCCGCGAGACAGCAGCGCCTCCGCCGCGCAAGATTGGGATACTGAAATAAACATTTTGTGTCTTGTCAAAAGATACGACCTGCTAATGTTATTATTTTTGTAGGATTTCTAATTTCAATATATTGACAACCGACTGATCGGACCAGTATTCTAAGAGCCGATCTTTGAAAAACCGCAAAAAAAAAACATAAAATGTATAGAAATCCTGAAACTGAGAACTCTGATCCGTAAGCTGTAAAGCTCTAAGGTCCGTATTACAGAACGAGACTCAAGCCTTGATCTCAACTTAAAACTAGTTTTTAAAATTAATACACTTTCATTCATTATTTCAATTTATTTCTAATGAATTTGTAATTAGTAATTTTAATATGTATTTTTGTAAATGGGTGTAATTTGCCTGAATAAATGAAAATTCTATTCTATTCTATTCTTTAAGTAGAGTATTAATTCTAGAACGGAGTTTGAGCAGAGATTCAACAAACTAAACTAACTCAGATCATGCTATTTTTAAAACGAGGCTTGAGTACGCCACTCAGATTAAATTATTTTAGAACTATGCTTGACTGCGTAGGCTAGGTTTACGTTTTCACTAGTATTGCCAGGGTTTTATTTCTATTAGTTAAGGTTAAATTTAGGGCAAGAGCTAGATGAGAGGGAGAGAGGGGACCTCTCTCCACCAAAGTATTTTGTACGGAAATGCATAATTTTTTGGTTAAGGGCTGATTTTTCAATGCCCAGATAACGCTTTATTCGTTTGATAACGTATTATGCCGCCAAATTGAAATGATTGTCATATTAAGTTAAGATTATTAATATAATTGAAAAAATATTAGAAAAAGTCGACTCACCCGTAGCAGCTCAGACGGGACTCGAACCCGCACCCTTAGGATTCCGGCCCAATGCACTAACCAATTATGCTACCGAGTCGCTTACTTAATACTTACGTAAACAGAGATCGAATTCCTTCTAAGCAGAGATTTTTGTTCTAAAATTAGTTGAGTCGAGCATCGTTTGAAAATTAGCATGATCTGAGTTTAGTTAATTGAATTACTGAGGTCAAGTTCATCATATTCCGTTTTACGAAAGACTTACTGCAGTGCTAAAACCACCCATTATAATCTTCACAATATTCCTATAATTCTAAGCACAAATACCTTAATTATTAAAATTAATGTGTAATGATCAATGCCACTCATAAAAATATATATATCACATTGCGACGCAACATTTACTTTGCTCAGTTCTGTGTCTAATTATGCGTGAAATGAAACTCATTCTGTTAAAAACAAATTTTGTAATAGGAAATAGACTATAACCATCATAGATCTAGATCGTTAGATCTGCTCTGGTACTGAAAATCTGTAGGATTATTTCAAATTAGTCCAATAAAACTAGCTTTATCTGGACATAATTAATAAACTCGTTGTTTTTATTAGTTTATCGGATATTGATATAAAGTGTCAAATATTAATTAGATATGTGATGTAAGAAATCCGGGGTGGTAACCGTTTCATCAAATGATGAGATTTCGTACATTACCTAGCTTTTCCCTAAAAGCAAAATAGTTAACCAAATACCTTGTTAGTATAATTTTATGGTGCATTAAAATGCTATCACCTAATAGCAAAATTAAACTGAATCCAAATTCGCATGTTCGTTTTTTTTTTCACAGTATTCATCTGACCTCAATATCTAGATAAGCCAAAATGTATGATGTTTGTATTTAAGCTATGATGCGTCTTTTTAGACATTTTAGACAAAAATTAAACATTTATTTTTACGTTTTAATAATAATATATTTCTCAGTAGTTAAATTTTTTTTTAGTTTTATGCGAAGTTTCTAAATGTTTAATTCCTTTTATTTAACTATAACTAACACTAATTTATGACATAGAAAAAAAAAATTTCAGTTATCTTATTATGTCCCGATAAAGCTAGTTTTATTGGACTAAATTTGTCCAAATGGCGCACGCATGCGTGATGCGTTGTCTACGTCCATCAGAATTGACAACGGAAGGAAAATAAATTTCGATAATAATTGAAATCTAAATACTTACGCGTGATATGTTACACGATTTTGCTATAATTGTATTACTAGAATTATTGGTGCACAGATGAAAGGCACAAGACAGTTTTATTGTTTTTTTTTTTTCTTAAAAAATATAGAAATGATTAACACCGTGTTCAAACTAACACTAAGAGCAAAGAAGTGAGGCTCACTCATTTGAATGTTGACACATTTCGGTGAGCTCATACTATGTTAGGGGCACATCTAACGATCTAGATCTATGATAACCATAGATAGACGAAAGTCTCTATTTAAGTGGGGATCAGCTGAGTCTTAACTCAAGCATTGTTTTAAAATCAACAGAGTGCTTGAGACTAGATTCAGTAATTAAGTAGAGATCAGGTGATTAAGAGTTCACGCAGTGCTCGAGTCTCGTTCTATAATACGGACCTTAGAATGCTGATCAGATCAGTCGGGAGTGTCTAAGGGATCTGGATCTCCTGTATTCCTTGGACAGCCATCATCAGATCACAATTCCATCAATCCTTATCGGAGAACCAAGCCTTCAAAATTATCTCGATTGTATGAAAATGTACTGGTGTTTCTAACTATCCATCGACCACTGTATAATAAGAAATGCTCACCGGGATCCATATCGCAGTGCGTAGAGCCAGCCGCGGCCCTGGCGGGGCGGTAGGCGGCGGCGGTGAGCGCGGGGGGGTCGCGCGTGAGCGCCCCCCCCAGCAGCCCCATCACCTCCCCCCGCGACGTGTGCCCGTGCACGTCCATGCTGATCAGCGCAGACACGTGCAATGATACCGAGAATGGCGCCTAAAAGAAACAACATGCTATTATGTTACTATCACTGCGCTGGGAGCTCTTTGGAGCGGACAAGCTTAAGAGCGTGCAGTCTACACACTAGCGCCGCCATTGGAAATAAAATCATAGTGTTTAAATAAAAAAGAAATTATGAATTATCTCTCTGGAGTGCACTGCGAACAAGCTTCGCGTTAATTTAGTTAGTTTAATGGACTTTTATTGTTAAAAGTGGCCACTTTTCGCAATAAAAGTCCAAATAACAAAACTACAGGCTAGAAAATATTGTTTAAGGGATAAAATGTACCACACTGCTTGTTTGGAGTGCACTCCAGAGAGATAATTTACAAATTTGTCTTTATTTAAGCACTGACTGAATGATTTTTTTTCTAATGGCGGCGCTAGTGTGCAGACTGCGCAGCCTTAAGGAAGAGTATCTAAAGCAGTTAACGATAAGTCAACTCAGTAGGTACTATAAGCGAACAGGTAGGTTCGAGGGTCCGACGCCGCGCCGGTGGGGTAAATGATAACCCGCCTCCCCCTGCTCTCAGATTTCAGGGGATTTGGGGAAATGGGTGAAATGGTCCCGACCGGGCTGACTGATCACCCATCCGATTGCTGGCGTTCCCCCTTCTAATAATAATACTATCACCAGGGCTGTCACTCCGCGCGCAAGCATGAAGCGCGCGCGAAGTCCTCTGAGAGGACAAATTTTATACGTCAGAAAAGACCTACGCGATAGAAAGAGAGGCAACTACTAAGTGAATGTTTTGGAACGAAGGGCCGTGTGACCTGAATTGCACTTTATTACTTCGGAAAAAGAGTCGCAAATTATTTAAACGATTTCGCGGAGTGCAACTTCTGTACGCTAGTACTATTATCTATTCTGTGCTTTCACACACTGGGCCTAGTTATCTCACCGCACTCTCGACCATGAGCGCGTTAGAATTTATATGAAAGGCGAAAAAAAATTAAAAGTATATAACTTTAGCATAAAAACCGGGTCTCCTTTCGACCGTCATTATACAATCTCCATACAAAATGCTGAAACATAACACACCTACAATCGTGCGTGAGGTGAAAGCAATCCCATTAGGCCCCTTGATGTATGCAAGAAATAATTTAGTGTAGACGCAACCATAGACAACATAGGTTAAAGTTGAGACATCTGTCATTTACATGAAATACAGCTCGTGGCTTATGAGTGAGATATGATTATGTGTATTTATTATAGTTCTACTCCTCATCCTAACTTGATATAACGAAACGGTGAATTAACATTTGCAGTTTGCAGTTTTCACACTTTCGTTTCCGAGAATATAGACAGCACTAAATAAAAGTATGTCACATATGTGCCAAAGAAAAATAAATGCCAACTTACAGGTTTATCTGCATTGTATATCCGACACTGAATGAGCTGTATGGGCTGTTTCCTCGCCTGGCGCTCCTTGCGAGGTTCCGACGCTATCTCGTACAGGTCCCCAGACTCCGTGTGCATAATAGTGAAGCCACCACCTCCATCCTACGGGTATACAAAAGAAATCAATTTTGAAACAGACTGTGGCCCTACCATGAGTTGATGCAAACTGTTTTTGCTACCTGTAAACTATCGTTTTCTCTTTCACTCACATTGATTGTGAGCAGTATATTCAACAGTTTACGGTAGTGGAAACAGTTTATATCAACTTATGGTATAGATACTGGAATGGAAACCAAGTAGTAAACTAAAACATGTCAGGTTAAAAAGTTGACAATTCAAGAATGCTCATATTGATGTTTGATTGAATAACATTTTGAGTTTGCTAATGGTTATTTATTCATAAACAACACAACAGTATAATTTTAAATGGATTAAACATTACCAGGTTAATTTTTTTCTGCCTCCTAGGCATTGGCTCAAACTTCCTTAAAGGCACGGCTATGGGGGCTTCCTCCACCTGTTGTTTGGGCACCACTGCCTTGGTCCTGCCACCGGAACCATCTTCTTTGTCACTATCTACATCTACGTCAATATCACTTTCTGGCTCAGAGTCTTTCTTCTTTTCTATCTTGATCTATAAAGATAAATGGATGTTTATTTAATTACAGTAAGAGATGTCCGTACATGATCTTATTAGTACTTCAATATGCTTGGGTAGGCAAAGCACCCTTGTGTGATCTTTCACAAGAGAGTACAAATAAGTTGAGAGTTTAAAAACACTCACAGTTTCTCATGAAAGCTAATAGCTGGCTTACCACTTGCTCTCCTTCAGACACCGGCAGTGCTTGCCCTGAACCTAAAACTATCTGCATCTTAGGGCTCTTTGTACTGTCGTCAGACAAGGAGTCCTTCCTCTGTCTCCCTTGAGGAGACTTCAACAAATCTTTACTCTTGCTTCTAGGGCTGCTTTTGTCATAATTCCTTGACACTTTCCTTCTGTGGTTGCCAACTCTCTTCCCTATCTTAGCTTTCTGGTATTTACCTAAATTCTTTGACACTATATCAGTCAAATCCAGTTCAGACCCTATTGATTCTGTGGAACCTATTGTCAAGTCTTCTTCATAAAATATTTCAGAGGGATTAATTGGTATGAGATCATTTTTACTTACATTTAATAAATTAGACTTTAATAAACTATTCTTAGACTTTGTATTGTATGTTTTCTTACGAAAGGGCTTCTTTGTGATGTTAATTATATTTGGAGAATCATCTGTGACTATTTCTTCCTGAACTACGGTGGGCACATCATCTTGGTCTTCATGTTTATCCAATCCAAAAATAGGAGTTTCCAAATTTACACCATATTCAGCTTCTATTAAGGCTTGAATTTCTGCTTCAGTCTTTGTTCTTATAGTTTCTGATATCTTACGAATATTTCTTCCGTACTTAGCCTGGAATCAATGACAGAGAATTAGTCTTATTGTTATTCTAATAAAGAAATTTTTATTTTTGTTTTGTGCCGTACCATTTCTCTCACAAGCAAATCGCGCTCCACTTGATTCCATGTTGTTAGCACTTCAATAGTATCTTTATCAGAACTGGGTTTCTTTGCCTTTTTATCCTTTTCCCTAAAATTAAATTAATTTAATTCATATTTATACTAGTGACCACCCACAACTTCTTCCTGTGGAAAGGTTTTTTGTTATCCCTCAGGAAAAATGCTTTTTTTTATGAAAGGTACCCTACTTACGTATATCCTTCTCTGTAGGTACCCCAGTCAACATGTATGCAAAATTTCATGATGAATGGTTCAGAAGAAGTGAAGGAGTAACAAACGGACTTTCGCATTAATAGGTAATATAAAGTAAGGAAGTAAGGATACCCACCTATTTGTTTACATTAATTGTTTACTAGTTGTTTATTTTGCTGCCCCAGTATGTCTATTTTAGCTTGAAATAATCTTACCTATGTTTTGCCTTAGACTGGATATCATACCAGTTATTTGCCGTAGAGTCCAGCAGCCACTGCGGGTGCACAGTGTCTTCTCGGTTGGAACACGAAGGACTAATAAAAAAAAAGAACAAAGAAAAAAAATATATTAAGTTATTGGTTCTCCAAAATCCAAAAACAATATAATAGTGACCCCGTAATATATTTGAGGAATGTTTTATGTAGTTCTTTTATTAGGTAATTGTATGGAAATTGTAAATAGCGAGATAATGTTATTGTTTTGATTTTATTTCGCACAGGATAATGTCAACATAACCTGTATTTGTTTTGTAAACAATCGGAAAACAAACAATGCCATTGCAATTAATGGTTAATAAGGTAAGAATAAAACAATATTATCAACTTACATTCCTTGGTTATTTTGTGCAAAGCAAGAATTAAACGAGAAATCTCCTAAAATATCTATTTCGTCGTCGTCCGCCATTTTTATTTTCTACAACCACAGATTAATCATCAAATCAGTAGTAATGAGCCGTTTACACGAGTCAAGCTATTAAGTAATTTAGTTAAAATTAAGTTGTCGACCGACTAAATTTTCGCGTGTAAACAGCCAATTAAGTAGTAAGTAGTAAGTTGGCCATTAAGTGGGCAAGTTATTAAGTAAATAAATTCTAGTCTATTTTTTGGACAAGTAACCGCGCCGCCCGCACCGCATGCCTCCCTTATGGGCGTGGCCACGCGCTGTACTTGCCACTTGCTGATGATTTTCGGCATTTCTCCCGATTTGGGGAAATATGGACCGTAGTCGGGATTAAATCGGGAATCGACTTAATTCGAGACTTTTCGCTGTTGTAAGTTTGACAGCTGTCATCTGTCAAATAAAATAGCAATATCTCAAAAAGTCTAGGAAGACTGATGGTGTCTCTGAAGAAATGAAAGGTCTTGGTTAGATCTTCATTTTAGATGGCTGCTGCCAAATTTAAGTTTGTCATCTAAAATGAAGCTCTAAACTACGACCTTTCATTTCTTTAAAGACACCATGAATTTAGGATGAGTACTTTTCGAGACATTGCTGTTGTAAGTTTGACAGCTGTCATTTGTCAAACTTAAAACAGCAATATCTCGAAAAGTCCTCATTCTAGATTGATGGTGTTTTGAAGAAATGAAAGGTCTTGGTGATATCTTTATTTTAGATGACAAACTTTTTGACAGCTGTTTCCTAAAATGAAGATCTTGCTAAGACCTTTGATTTCTTCAAAGACACCATCAATCTAGGATGAGTACTTTTTGAGATTATTGCTGTTTTAAGTTTGACAGATGACAGCTGTCAATCTCCATCGTTTTTTTAACTAATGAAGTTAAAAAAACAGGTGCAAGTGATTTTCGACCTTATTTCTAGCTCAGCATTCAAATATTATGGCCTTTTGTAATCGCCAAAAATGGGCACACTGGCTACTTACTACTTACTATTTAAACCGTGTGAACGACTTTTTATTAAATTTTAACTTAAAATTAAGTTGTCCATTTAGTTACTACTTAACAGCTTGACTCGTGTAAACGGCTCTTAAAGTCTGTCCATCCTTAGGCTGCGGTCCCCATAGCGATAATATCGATATTATCGCGATAACAGACGGTCCGCATGCACGTTAGCGCGTTTACAATATCTAGCGTGACGTCACTCATGACGTAATTATCAGCGCCATCTTGGGCTTACAGCGACCATGCCTCGGAGCGTAATCACTGTGAACGTTCTGTCAAAAGTTATAAGTGACTGTCAAACGAAACAGGTGTCAGAATTTTATTTCGTCAAAAAATCAAAAAATGAGAGAGTTCGTTATAGAAGGATCTTTTCCTCACTTCACAACAAAAGGGAAGAGCATTATATTGGTTAATATTTTGTTAATATTAATTTGGAGCTTATCCAAAAAGGTGGTTGATGTAAAAAGTTGAATAAAAAAAAAGATGTTGGGTGCACACGACTCAATAATCAAACGTTCTTCATCATTATCATCGCTTTAGAGAGCAAAAATAGTATCTAGCAATTATTCCATCTTGTATTTGAGGTTAGAATAAAACGTTAGCGCGCTTACGAGCGGTTCGCATTCGCCAGCTGTCATTTGTCGATTTTATCGATTTGAGCGCGATATCGAATGCGGACCTCGTGTGAGAGTTGTAAACGCCGTAATCGATGTAATCGCCATGTGGACCGCAGCCTTAGTTGTCTTATATGGTAAACAATCTTCACCCAACTCTTTACTGAAATAATCATTTATAAAATAAAACAAATGGTTTTCCACACATAGATTACGAAATAAATTGTTAATAAATTAACAATAATGTCATAAACTTACTAACATATTTTTAAATAACGATTTAAGTTTAAAAGACGTATGACAACTGTCAAAAACTGTTTACTAATTAAGACAAGTAAGGATGAACAGACTTTAGGTATAGGTAGTAGTAGTAGTAGTAGCAAGTAGTAGATGTTTTGCCCTTTTCAGGACAGGCGAAGGACTATGCCATACAGCCAGTTCTTGCGTGTTTGTTTCTTAGTCTTTTTTTAAAATAAAGGCAAAGCCAAATCTTGCGTCTTATTAGAATGCGGGTGCATCATATTCCAATGCTGCTTGGAGCATTTGGCAGCAAGTATATCAAGACAGTTTACTCGGTAAGGTCAGCCGAGGTAGCGACCACTACAATAAAAGTCTCAGCTTCACACAACCAAGATCGCGCCTATTTCCATTATCCCACATATTGTTCAGTTGCGTAGACACTTGTACCACAAAACTGCACCAATTTTAAGACACAATATCCACTATGAATCAATTTGCGAATAATTAAAATAGTCACCGAACTGAACTCGACAAAATCCCGCCAAAAACTCTCTTTACAGTTCTCTCTCAAATCATCAATCTTATTCTCATTGGGTGCATTCTCCTAGATTTTTGAGTCATCGATCGCCATAGAGTAAATTTTAACCATGGAAAATGTTTTCATTATAGATAGCCAATATAGTTATAGTTTTTGGAACTAGAAAGGTCTCAAAGGTCCCGGCTTAAAGTTATGTCAAGGAAATTATAAGTACTTATTTCCTTGAGTTATGTATTTCAAACGACGTAGATTCCCTACTGAAGAACTTTATTCTTTGAGTGGTGGTGTCCTCTCTGCAAGAAAACTTTTTGTACTACATGTTGTATTAAAAAGACATAAGTTATTAAAATTTGTCCAAACTAAACAAGAGAGAAGTTTTAGAAGAACATGTAGCGAAACCAACTAAAACAGCTTTTGCTAGACGTCAATTTGATAATTTATCAGCACTCCTGTATAATAAATTAAATAAATTAACTAACATTTACTCTAAAACTTTATATAATACTAAAAATATTATACCTGATTTGCTAAATACTGAGTATAGTGAGACAGAATACCTGTTATGTGTTTAGTTAGCGATGTCGGAGCTTTTAAAGGCAGATAATATGATCGATTTTATCGACAAAACCCCCCCACATGTTAGGGTTTATCCCCTCTCCTGTTAGAATGACCGGCATTTTAAATTTGACTTTTTATTTTACATGGCTCTGCCGAAGAATATTAATTTATCCGGATTTAAAAGTCCTACAGTTATAAAATAATATTTTTCGAAAGCTGATAATATCATTTATAAAGTAACATTTATTAAGTAAAAAAATAATTTTGTAAACTTTTAACTTTGATACGTTATGAAAAAAATACTTAAATAAATTTTAAACCGAAATTAGTGTGCTTTTTTTAGTTTTTCTAACTTTTTTAAATTTTTATGACACACAAGAATATTACCTACAAAATGACATCAAAATCATTGCTCTGAAATGCATATTTTGAGAATTATTGTTGTTTGAATACGACCCTTACGTAAACGGGATCCCTTGTTTTCGCATAATGGTTTTATACCTAATTTGATTTGGCATAACGGATTTGGCATAATCTTTTTTGTCCTAATAATACTTTGGCATAATTGTTTTTTGGCATACTATTTATATAAGCATAATAATCATTTAAACTAATTTGCTTTCGCATAATGTTATTAGGCATATTGTCTATTCGCCTAATATTATTTAGACATAAAAATCAAAAACAATAAGAATAAATATTTTTACGTACTTATTTATTTTCTTGCAAAAGGGGTACGTAACCAATAAAAAATAGTTTATCGAAAATGTACAAATTAAAAAAAAAAACAGTTTTAAAATTAAGTCAATAATGCAGAGGTTTTACCTTCCAATAAAACCGCCATTGTGCGCTGAGCCTTGTCCGGGGAGAAGGTGAGAGAGCCATTGCCGATTTTCTTGCTTTAACACGTTTTTGTCGTCTGGCAACACTGGATTCCCGCCTTTTTCCCTGCAACATAAACAATTCCCGCCAAGAATCATCCCTTCCACTAGGGCAAGCAAGCGCTGAGCACTCACTTTTTCCTCATTGTTTTCACCAGGGCCAGTAAAATGCCCCGGACAAGGCTCAGCGCACAATGGCGGTTTTATTGGAAGGTAAAACCTCTGCATTGTGCTGCTTCGCCTTGTCCGGGGAGAAGGTGAGAAATGTTTGTTATTGCCCTGGTGAGGGATGATGAGAAAATAAATCAATAAGCAAATACGTTTAATGTGAGCTATAATTGACTATGTAATCTTAATTTTATTTTCAATTTTATCAATGGGAATAAATAAATCATGATTCAAACGCAAAATAATTTATATTATATTTAATTTACCCCAATAGCTATTCAGGTAGGTCGAAAACCGTGATTCCTTTTACCGAGTTACATATTTAAAAATTTATGATAGTCAGAACAAAACGTTGCAAAGCTAATGCTTTCGACTGTGTTCAATCAAATCCTGCAGGCTTAAAAACTATTCTTACCCTTTACCGTTTTGGAAGCAAGCAGGCTTCGCTTTACACAGTGTTGTAATAAAAAGTTGCTGAAGTGAGCTATTCTCCAATCAGATAGTTTTACTACTTTATGAATCCAATCCAAACGGCTCAATATTATTTTGATGCTCGCGCGCGAGTAATCAGCCTCCAACCTCATTGGTGGTGTCAAGCAGAGTGAGTCTTTACGAGTCAAAACTTGACTAAAGGAGAAAGGTCAGGTAGACTATCGACTTCAAGACGAGCACATACATACAAATACAACATGAAAAAAATTAACATGTCCATTATCCAAAACTTATAATAAAGTAGTTCCATAACAACGTTGATTCACATAGTGATTAGTGATAGACCGTGGAAGTGTGACGTCAAGTCACATAATGGTGGATATATGGCAGAGCTCTTTCACAGAGAAAAGAGCATCCATCCCATCAACAAGTTGCAAATCACAAATCGGGATCTGAATGTGAATGAATACCTGTTTCGCAAAATTATCCTTACTCAATTTCTTACTCACGTGTCGCGCAAACAGTAGTAACAACCAATTTGTGGAAGTGAATTGTAGCAGGTGCTAGCATTTCTTGATGTAGACACTTAGCTAGGTTCTTGCCTATGGGGATTGCTAGCAGCAACGTTGTTGTCTGTGCACCATTTTACCCAGCATTGGTTCCAGGCAGGTTCCTAATAGAATAAAAGACTTGCGCCAAATCTTTAGTAGAAAAGCTTTTTCTACTACTTTCCGACATTGGTTGAGAGACTTCCAGTTCCAATCGACACATTGTCTACTTTTGGGAGAGTGTGACCTGTGCTTTGTGCGACAGGTTTTGTAATTGAACTGGCCCGCTGAAGGCTCTGTCCTGAAGATCAGGACTCCAGAACAATTTCAGTCATCGAGGCGCAATCACCACAAACAGACCGTCGCATCCACTCAGGAAAAGTAATACTTACCTACCCCCCTGGTATGAGAGACGAAGCTAAAAACACCCAAGTCAGGGCATAATTCCACTGCCGGCTGAAGGCATTGTGGTAATCCTCATCCAGCGGGTCTAGCGATACGTAGTGCTGAACTACGTTGAGCCTGAGCAGATGGGAACAGATCTATCCGTGGTAAACACACCGAATGCCCGAAACAGCCCCGAAGATGGCTCTAGTTAGAAATGTCACTCCAGGATCAGGAATCACATTCCAGAATGGCATCTCCCAGTGCCAAGCGATCGGCGATTCCGTTGAAGCATCTGGGAAGGTGTTGGTATGTTACAACTATACTCAGGTCCTGGATAAAACGTCATACCTTGCGAGTCTGCTTCGTGAGCATAGAAGATCTCGTCTGGTTTGATTTCTCAGATAAGTCAATGCTTAGTGCATTGTGCTAAGATTGGCATGTTGGAGTTCGTGTACCACCTACTAGACGTGGCCGTTAACTGTTGTTGAGCTGCTGATGAAGCACCCATTATTCGACAAGTTGTGTCGTATCCAAGGCACCTTAACTGATCAGATGCACCGCTGCAATGCATTCATCACCCGACTAAGTCAGTGTAACCTGTGGTAAATAAATAAGTCAAGATTCGCTCACCGACTGTTGCCACCATCGAAGTTCCATGATCATCTCTGAGGATAAGACGTGTTGCGGTTTCGTTTGTCTTTGTCTTGGAAACTTCAAACTGTTGGCCGCTCTGAAAGAGACGGTGGCAGTGTAAATGACCAATCGTCTACGGAATTTGTACAATTTAATATTTTTATAATCAATCAGCTTCAATGTGCCGTCGCCGGGAATATTGCCTTAGTGTCGGGAATATTCCCAATACTGCCGGGAATATTTACACACGGTACATCTCAACGCGGTCAGTAGGAGTCTCTGAAACTCCTGACGACGTAGGTAGTTCAAAGATATTATATATTTTGCTAGAAAGGTACTTTCGCTTTCCGGCAGTATCTCATCGAATCCCCAGAAATTCTTAATTCTTGGTGGTCGGTCGGTAGTAATATAATATTCATTTTACAAAGTTGATGACATAAA
This sequence comes from Agriphila geniculea, assembly GCA_943789525.1. Taxonomy (NCBI): domain Eukaryota; kingdom Metazoa; phylum Arthropoda; class Insecta; order Lepidoptera; family Crambidae; genus Agriphila; species Agriphila geniculea. The sequence goes on from OX038874.1 coordinate 1,580,007, forward strand.
CTCAAACTATGGCAAGCAATATGTTACAACCACCGAATTTAATTTCAGCAAGTAAGTAACGTCAACATAAAATCTAATTAAACAAACAACTAGCAAATTCTAGTTTTTCGAAATTTCATGCTATTCCGTATGGAAGACAATGTCGTCAAGGTTTTGCCTGAAAAGTTATCTTAAAAAGGATCGGTGACTTTTAGCTGCTATACTCACGTAAAAGTACGCTTGAGATGTGTTCATCTTCGTCAACAGGACTAATCGCCCGGTTAAAGGAAGTTTGGGATTAAAAAAAAAAAGAACCGATATTCATAGGTTATACATAGGTTATGTGTTTAGATTAGATTTGGTCAACATATCAATTACCTACCTGATATATTAGAATTTCGGAGGTAATCTTGAAAAAGAATTCGAAAGTGTGATAATAATATTACCATCCTACGAATTAGTGATGAAGTTTGCATGGTTTACTATGCTTCGTTAAAAGGTTTCAAACGGCTAAAACGAATTCTAGTTAACTATACCGACGTCTCTTGGCATCACGACCATGACCTCGTTTATTTATTAATCTTTATTTTAGTACCATTACAAAGTATGGTTTATAAGGGGAATGACCATCAGTCTACGAAAAACACTAGACCACAATTTTGGCGGATTTTCTAGCAATTTTACATTATCAATCGTGGAATTATTAGAAATAGACCTAGGTCTATTTAAAAAGCCACAGTAAAAAAAAAGAAAAAAAACACATTACAATGCAAACTTATCAAACAATATCTACGCAATTAAAAATAGTTCTTACGATGACTCTTCAAGAAGATATCTTTTTGTTTAAAACAGAAAATCTTGTGAATAAAATAATGATAATACAGTAAAATAACAAGTTCTGTTTACCAGCTTACTTTCCACATTGTATAATCTGCTTAATATTATTTGAAATATTATTAACATTACTTCTTATCCTAGCAAAACGTTTATTTGATTTTAGAACAGAATACCATATAAAACACAGATTCCAAATCTTTTAATCAACATTAAAATCAACCCAAAATAAGAATTTTGTTGAAATTATTTTTAAGATGATACGGCCGTAGATAGCATTAGCAATGTACGTTCACAATATGAGGGTAGAAAAAGATTGTAATCGTACTGCTTTAAATGATCGTTTGGAAAAACCTGACTAAGATAAAATCTGTTTTACGAGTTTCACTAATACTTAATTCAACCAGTCCGGATATTTAAATAATTGCAGATAGTTAATAATACTGTCTATTCGTCTTTCTAAAAGCCTAAAGTCTACGCTACGTAGTCAAAATTCAAAGTGGTTTGTAAAGATTTAATTAAGAGAAAATTCGTTACTTTGCATTGTTGGATGCATTATCAATTTGATTTAATCCGTCTTTACTGGAAAATATGATGTAGCTAGATTTAACTCAATTAACACCAGCACTCGGTTACGCAAAATATATAATAGCAAAGTATTAAAATGTTGATTATTAGCTTTTTCAGCACGCAAATTATCTAGCAAAGTATTATTGGTACTTAGCTTTTTAGAAAAACGTCGCACTAAACTACTTGAAATTATCGCTGTACTCTTCTACAGTACTTGGTGGTGATCTCCGGCTTTTCTCCCGGCGCCATCGCTGTCACCTTCGCCTTCCAGTGCTACCAGACATTGAGGCGTCCATATTGCTTATTTTAATTCGTATCAACAGGACTTCCTCAAATAAGTGTTATCGCTGCGAAGTTCAGCAACGCAATGAGGAAAAAGTGAGCACTCAGCGCTTGCTTGCCCTAGTGGAAGGGATGATTCTTGGCGGGAATTGTCTATGTTGCAGGGAAAAAGGCGGGAATCCAGTGTTGCCAGACGACAAAAACGTGTTAAAGCAAGAAAATCGGCAATGGCTCTCTCACCTTCTCCCCGGACAAGGCGAAGCAGCACAATGCTATTTGAAAACAAATGTCATTAAACCATAAAAGCAAGTATTTACGAGTTTTAAAGACCACTTTCGAAAATTAGCATTAAGTGCTTGTAAAGGTCATATTCAAACAACAATAACTCTCGAAATATGCATTTCAGAGCAATGACTTTGATATTGTTTTGTAGGTATAATATTTCCGTGTATTTTAAAAATTTAAAAAATTAGCACAATAATGTCTTAGTTTTTGTGATCTGTGAGAAAAAAAAAACACTCAAGTAATTTTTTATGACGTATTAAGGTTAAAGTTTACTTAATTTATTTTTTTACTTCATAAATGATTGTATCAGCTTTTGAAAAGTATTTTTTTATAACCGTAGGACTTTTAAGTCCGGAGAAATTAATATTCTTCGGCAGGGCCATTAAAATAAATATATATTGTATATTCTAATATAGTATAAAATGTTGTTTACTCAGATACGCACGACGCACACACGCACACGCACACACACACACACACACACACACACACACACACACACACACACACACACACACACACACACACACACACACCACTCTAGCACACCTCAAATTGAATTAATAAGTTACTGAGTAGTTAATTAAATTAAATATTATAGTTTACTAGCTTAATATAACATTAGCGTATAGTTGGCAGCCTCACCATGAAATTAGAAGGTTTTGACTAGGTCAAAAAATTGTTAGTAAATAGTTATAAATAGTGAACTATAGCATATAAATAGTGATACTATGGTTCAAAAGATATTTGAGTATCTTGGTGAGGCTGCTATCTTGACGTCAAGCTGGCAGACACCTTAAGAAATACAGTTCGTATCAATGTGATTTATATGCCAAAAAATTGTTAGGAAATAGTGAATCGTATACGCAAAATTTCAATAATATTGCTTCAGTACAAGCCACTAACAAGATATTACGATCTCAAAGTGGGCTGCTAACTTGACGTTTCTGGCAATGGCGATTCCCGAGAAACGGGTACAAGTTATAAACAAATAAATATATCAAAAAATTGTTAGTGAAATTGTGATTCTTACGATTTAAATAAAAAAAGAATTCTTCATTGCTATTTTCTAAAAATCGAATGTTAACTTCTACATAGTACTCTGAATATAGGCTGTCGATCAATATTGAACTTTGCTCCACAGTATTAAGGTTTAAACTTGATTGCAATCATGAGGTGAGTACTATCAAGCAAAGACACCTTAAGAAATACAGTTCGTATCAATGTGATTTATATGCCAAAAAATTGTTAGGAAATAGTGAATCGTATACGCAAAATTTCAATAATATTGCTTCAGTACAAGCCGAGATATTACGGTCTCAAAGTGGGCTGCTAACTTGACGTTTCTGGCAATGGCGATTCCAGAGAAACGGGTACAAGTTATAAACAAATAAATATATCAAAAAATTGTTAGTGAAATTGTGATTCTTACGATATAAATAAAAAAAGAATTCTTCATTGCTATTTTCTAAAAATCGAATGTTAACTTCTACATAGTACTCTGAATATAGGCTGTCGATCAATATTGAACTTTGCTCCACGGTAATAAGGTTTAAACTTGATTGCAATCATAAGGTGAGTACTATCAAGCAAAAAAGTGAAATTTATATTTTTTGACTGTGTCAATAGTCATATCCTCGGTTCAAGGCTATTGATTTGGTATAAGTAAACAAATATTTTTCTACTTACTTTTTTAATTTATTTTTTATTAAATCTCATCAAAAAAAATTTGATTGTGTAATACTAATCTAATAATAATTAATACTACTACTCTAATCATCGGTAATACCACAGCCTAGAGAGTATTCTTCTTACAGTCGGACATCGCCCTTTGTGTTGGCGCAAAAGCCGCCGTTCGTCTAGACAGTTGACGCAACGACTAAAAGTGTAAGGGTTGGCACGATGTAATTTGCTTTTTCGAATTTTAAAAATATATAGGAAAAATAAGATAGACACTTCAAAATTCTTGTTTTATTCTTTGAATTATTTATTGTCATTTTTTTCTAGAAGGTAAGAATATTTTTTTCAAATTTGTCTCTTTTCCTTCTTTTAATGCTCTTAAAATAAGGAAAAGAAAAAGTTTTTCTTGGTATTTTCTCTTTTTTTCTTCTTCTTGCATCATAAGTGCGAGGAATTATAGGAATTATGGAAAGGATATGGAAGGGATGTATGATAATCATAATTTTAATTGTAAATCATTACTAATTTAGGGCTAAATAAGTATAAAATAAATCTTAAATTAGTATTCAATTAGGAAATAATAATGAAAAAATAAGTTCCAAGATGGCGGCTGCCAACTTTTTTGTTTATGGGCCGATATCGATGAAACTCGGTTTTTGGTACCATTTTGACATAAAAATAACAACGCAATGTAATGCAATGTGAAAATATTCAAAAATTCAAGATGGCGGCCAACTTTTTTGTTTGCGGGCCGATTTCGATGAAACTCGGTTTTTGGTAGTATTTTGACAAGAAAACAGCAACGCAATGTTAAAAAAAATAAAAATTCAAGATGGCGGCCAATTTTTTATTTGCGGACCGATTTCGATGAAACTCGGTTTTTGGTAGTATTTTGGCAAGAAAACAGCAACGCAATGTTAAAAAAAATAAAAATTCAAGATGGGGGCCAACTTTTTTGTTTGCGGACCAATTTCGATGAAACTCGGTTTTTGGTAGTATTTTGACAAGAAAACAGCAACGCAATGTTAAAATGTAAAAAAAATTCAAGATGGCGGCCAACTTTTTTGTTTGCGGGCCGATTTCGATGAAACTCGGTTTTTGGTAGTATTTTGACAAGAAAACAGCAACGCAATGTTAAAAAAAATAAAAATTAAAGATGGCGGCCAACTTTTTTGTTTGCGGACCGATTTCGATGAAACTCGGTTTTTGGTCGTATTTTGACAAGAAAACAGCAACGCAATGTTGAAAAAAAAAATTCAAGATGGCGTCCAACTTTTTTATTTGCGGACCAATTTCGATGAAACTCGGTTTTTGGTAGTATTTTGACAAGAAAACAGCAACGCAATGTTAAAATGTAAAAAAAATTCAAGATGGCGGCCAACTTTTGTTTGCGGACCGATTTCGATGAAACTCGGTTTTTGGTAGTATTTTGGCAAGAAAACAGCAACGCAATGTTAAAAAAATAAAAATTCAAGATGGCGGCCAACTTTTTTGTTTGCGGACCGATTTTGATGAAACTCGGTTTTTGGTAGTATTTTGATAAGAAAACAGCAACGCAATGTTAAAAAAAATAAAAATTCAAGATGGCGGCCAACTTTTTTGTTTGCGGACCGATTTCGATGAAACTCGGTTTTTGGTAGTATTTTGGCAAGAAAACAGCAACGCAATGTTAAAAATGAAAGAATTCAAGGTGGCGGCCAACTTTTTTGTTTGCGGGCCGATTTCGATGAAACTCGGTTTTTCGTAGTATTTTGGCAAGAAAACAGCAACGCAATGTTAAAAATAAAAAAAAATACAAGATGGCGCCCAACTTTTTTGTTTGCGGGCCGATTTCGATGAAACTCGGTTTTTCGTAGTATTTTGGTAAGAAAACAGCAACGCAATGTTAAAAATGAAAAAAATTCAAGATGGCGGCCAACTTTTTTGTTTGCGGGCCGATTTCGATGAAACTCGGTTTTTGGTACCTAGTATTTTGGCAAGAAAACAGCAACGCAATGTTAAAAAAAATAAAAATTCAAGATGGCGGTATTATTTTTTGTTTGCGGGCCAATTTCGATGAAACTCAGTTTTTGGTAGTATTTTGACAAGAAAACAGCAACTCATTGTTAAAAATGTAAAAAATTCAAGATGGCGGCCAACTTTTTTGTTTGCGGACCGATTTCGATGAAACTCGGTTTTTGTTAGTATTTTGGCAAGAAACCAGCAACGCAATGTTAATGTAAAAAAAGCAAGATTACATTTTTAACATTGAGTTGCTGTTTTCTTGTCAAAATACTACCAAAAACCGAGTTTCATCGAAATCGACCCGCAAACAAAAAAGTTGGCCGCCATCTTGAATTTTTTACATTTTTAACATTGAGTTGCTGTTTTCTTGTCAAAATACCACCAAAAACCGAGTTTCATCGAAATCGGCCCGCAAACAATAAAGTTGGCCGCCATCTTGAATTTTTATTTTTTTTAACATTGCGTTGCTGTTTTCTTGCCCAAATACTACGAAAAACCGAGTTTCATCGAAATCGGTTCGCAAACAAAACAGTTGGCCGCCATCTTGAATTTTTTACATATTTAACATTGAGTTGCTGTTTTCTTGTCAAAATACTACCAAAAACCGAGTTGCATCGAAATCGGCCCAATAATCAAACAAAAATACACAAATATCAACAAATACATCAATGTGCGGCCGCCATTTTGAATTCCAATTTCCAAATCTAATATCAAAATCGTGCCAAAAACACTTTTTCATGACACCAACATCAAAAAATTGCAAACACTACTTTCAATATAATATAATATAACCCAATCAGAAGCGTAAGCCCTGACGGGATAGGGCCCGAGATGCATACATTGCCAAAGTATGGGCTCTCGGGCCCTCCCACCCCCCTTCTATACCGCATCACCCTGCACGATTGCTCTGTCTAGACGCCTCCGATGGCCGACTGTATGAAGACTATATCTCGGCTGTGGTAATACTACTCTCAGTTCATTTATTTAGTTATTTATTCGGGAAAAACTAGAAATATTTTCTACTTACATCATCTACTTCCTACCTACTTACCTACCTACTGATTACTAATTTCATTATAAATCTCACCAAATAGGTACCTAACGTTAAAGTTTCAGTTACTAAAAAAAATACGAAATATTGATTTTCAAAAAATTACAGGTTAGGGTATTTTCAATAGACTCCTCCCTTTAAGTTATAGTTTTAACGTTAGGTGCCTAATTGGTAGTAAAATATTTATAGTTTTTCCTAAACTAAATAAATGAACTGAGAGTAGAATATTAAACGACCAAATTTTTTTTGATGAGATTTAATCAAACATTTTTTGATTGTGTCAATACTCTAAAAAATAAAAAAGTGGGTAGAAAAACATTTGTTTACTTATACCAAATCAATAGCCTTGAACCGACGATATTACTATTGACACAGTCAAAAAATATAAATTTCACTTTTTTGCTTGATAGTACTCACCTTATGATTGCAATCAAGTTTAAACCTTATTACCGTGGAGCAAAGTTCAATATTGATCGACAGCCTATATTCAGAGTACTATGTAGAAGTTAACATTCGATTTTTAGAAAATAGCAATGAAGAATTCTTTTTTTATTTATATCGTAAGAATCACAATTTCACTAACAATTTTTTGATATATTTATTTGTTTATAACTTGTACCCGTTTCTCTGGAATCGCCATTGCCAGAAACGTCAAGTTAGCAGCCCACTTTGAGATCGTAATATCTCGGCTTGTACTGAAGCAATATTATTGAAATTTTGCGTATACGATTCACTATTTCCTAACAATTTTTTGGCATATAAATCACATTGATACGAACTGTATTTCTTAAAGTGTCTGCTAGCTTGACGTCAAGATAGCAGCCTCACCAAGATACTCAAATATCTTTTGAACCATAGTATCACTATTTATATGCTATAGTTCACTATTTATAACTATTTACTAACAATTTTTTGACCTAGTCAAAACCTTCTAATTCCATGGTGAGGCTGCCAACTATACGCTAATAATATAACAACATATTTTTATTTCTATTTGGTAATTCTATATTTTGTTTAGTCCTAAACTAGAATTTGTAATTGTATGGCTATGGAGGAGTGGGGTCTTCTGGCACAGATATTTTTATATCTAAAAGAGGGCCTAAAATGGCAGTGTCAATGTATTTTCTGGTTTTGAATAAATATTTTGTATTTTTGTATAGTATTTAAAAAAACATAGCTAAGCAATCAGCGGATTTACAATTATCTCAACCATACTTTCCATAGTTAAAATGTACTCTATGACGTCAGATGAATCAGCGATTAGCCTGTTGGAATGCACCCACCCTGTCATTTATTATCAATCAATTAGACAGCTGTCAAAATGATTACGTCAGTCAGAATCATATGGTTGGAATCGTCAACAAAAATAAATAATCGGCTTTTTTTATCACTTTATTTACTTAACTTACAGTTGCTTCTGAATAAAAGAACTGCGTGCTATGTTTGATATGTGTAATATTATTTAAATTGAACAAAATTTACTTGTATTGACATCAAAAAATGAATATCTTGAATAGACTGAGCGCTATATCTTCACCAGTAATTGCGAGAAACTTTTCGGTTTCTACAACAAATAATGCTAATTATTCGTAAGTATAATTCGTATTTCATTCACATTATAAAGTTTTCTAGCATTGAACGATAGATAAGAATTTTCAATATTGTTATAACTCCTAGCTCGTTCTGTTAAACTTTGAAATTGTTTTGACGACTTTTTGTTAATTTTAGGTGCAAACTACTTGTAATCGGAGGAGGTTCTGGTGGTTGTGCCATTGCAGCAAAGTTTGCTCGACGTCTGAAGAAAGATGAAGTAATTATTGTGGAGCCAAAAGAGGTAAAGAACAACATATCCTCTTGTTTTATAATAATATTGCATTTGTAGCTCTTATTATGTAAAACATTAAAATAATGTGAAATCTGTTACATGTTATGTAAAAGTTTTTTATATAATATGTAACAGACTTAGTGAACAACTATTATTAACCTTGGAGGTAAATGGAATGACTGTAATGCAGTTAAGTGTAATGTTTCAAGTCAAGCTAAAAGTCCAGTAATTATTGTCATCATACATGCATGTGTTTTAACAATGGACTGTGAATAAATGGCCAAGGTTATTGCTAGTAGACTGCAGATAGCGCTTACTGTGATTAACACCAACTCCATAAATATATGGGAATATGGTTCAATATCGCTTGAAACAATGTTTTTATAATTGGTCAATATAAATGTGTTTTTATCTGCTGCCTTACATTTGTTATTATTTATTATCTTAAAAAGTTTTGGTGAAGTAGTGTTGCCGAATGATTTATTTAGACTACAACTATATTTTATTTTCCCCTATAGAGATCACTCTAAAATTTACAAGGAAAATATAAAAGAATTATCAATATTTTTTATCTTTTCCTTGTAAATCTTTATTTATTGCAAATGACTTATCATCTTTAGATAAAGAAGTGTTGATATAGCTTAGCAACAACCTATTTAATGCAATATTATCTGTTACTAACAACAATTATTCTCGCTCTAGTAAATAGTGTTACAGCCAGGGATTGAAAGCCATTAAAAACAATAACAATACAAAAAAAATAACATTTGAAATACTGTTAAAAACATTTTATTGGTAAAAATAACGTTTAAAATATTTTAGCGGTAAAATACAGTTATATATAGCGTTAAATTTTAGTACCGGAAAAATTATCGGTAAAAAATTTACTGAAATAACGTTAATTTCGTTAAAATAACGTTAAAAGCATTATTTATTGACATAACGGTAATGTTAAAATTAACGGTAAAAAAGTAAGAAATAACGGTACATTTAAAAAGAATGTTATCATTCCCTGGTTACAGAGCGGCAAAAACAGATATAGAGCCATGGAAAAAGGTGGAGCTTGGTGGTCTATACATAGTTTAATCCTAATTCTACCAATTATTATATTGTTCAGGACCATTACTTTCAACCTCTGTGGACCCTGGTTGGTGCTGGCGTCAAGAAAGTTGAGCAAACTCGTCGGCCAATGAAGAGTGTGCTGCCTGAAAACGCCAAGTGGTTAAAGGATGCTGCTGTCGAGATCAAACCCGACTCCAACTTGGTGAAGACGTGGGAAGGTCATGAGATACTTTATGAGTACCTCATCATATCGGTCGGACTGCAGAATGATTACCATAAGGTATTGTAATGCTACTCATTTTATTGGTAACTATTATACCGATTTTTTGATGATAAAATCTTATTTCATTTACTATTCCACTTCAAGTACTGCTAAATTTTTTCATGTATTTAACCTCATGTTTAAGTGGGCTGATATTTATGGTGATTTAATGTTTAATTTAATAGTCAAGCAATGAACACTTGTAATAAAACAGGTATCAATAAGATTGTTGGGCAACAGAACTCACAGAAACAGTACAATTAAAAACTAGTGTAACTAATGTCGGACCTAGCGGCTCCAACAAGATTTGATTTATACCCCAAGACCTATTTTCTAGGACGAAAAAACTTATTTTATAGGAAGAAAAACTTAGTTTCTATTCTAGGAGGAAAAACTTATTTTCTAGGAAGAAAAACTTATTTTTTAGGAAGAAAAACTTCTTTTCTAGCTGGGGGGTCAGCGAAGTGCGCCCCCCTGAGGGTTGTGCCCCTGCAGCCGCCCTCCAGCATCAACATCAATCCTAAATACATCAGACAGATTCCAGGGTTGCCAGAAGCGCTGGCGCACCCAGCGAGCGGCGTGTCGACGATCTACGCGCCCGAGTACTGCGGCAAGACGTGGGCGGACCTGCGCACCTTCAAGGGCGGCGAGGCTGTCTTCACGCACCCCGATACGCCTATTAAGTGCCCTGGGGCGCCGCAGAAGATTGTCTATTTGGCTGACTCCTACATGAGAATGGTGAGGAACTTAGCTAGTCTTTCTAAGTTAACCGCAATATCAACGATTACAACATTAATAATGATTAGGATTTTATTTTTGATGATCAGGATTTTATTTTTATATAAACTAGGCTCTATCTATATACATAGTGACCGAGAGAGAATCCGTTTGTCCCTTTGCTGTACCTACTCTTAAAACTTCATTTGAAGTTGACCCATTTTTGGATGTTTTAAGAAATGTTCCCATTGTCAGTATTACCTATTCAGTCCCCCTAGCATGACCGACGAAAGTTGACGAAACACGATATATATAGCGTGATATAGCGTTTTATCGACACCCAACTGTCATTGTCTTTTGACAGCTAAACGTGATTCATCGCTATATCATATCGTGTTTCAGTGGTCATACGGGGTAGGTAAAGTAACAGATCAAATTATACAAAACTGTGATACTTTTCTAATTATTAAACTTAAAATTTAATTTTAAAACTTAAAATATTTTAATTTGTTTACTTATGTAAACGATCTTCATAAAATACGATTTTATTGAATGTTTATTAAATCAAAACAAAAACGATCTCAAATAATGATGTAATATTGACATGTATTACCACCTGGTGTTTTAAATAATAAACATTGCACCATTTGTTATGGAAATCAGAAACATAGACGGTGTTATTACTAAAGATTTTAAACACCTGTTTAACTTAGACACTGTTTAATGTGATGCTGTCACTTTCAAACGATATTGTCAAAAAAGTGATTAATAGTGTCTCAGGGCCCTGTTTAATAAACGTTACAATCCGACAATTTTGTAAATAAGTGACATATTTGTTAAGTTCTATGACAAGTGCTGTATATTAAAACCTTGCAATTGGTAAGAATTGTACAAGTTAAAATCTTACAAATATTACAATAATTGTAAAAACGTTTACATTTGTAGAAAACGCATGTAGATTTTGATGACAATATTGTACCTATCTACAAAGGTGACCCGGCATTTTATTCTAATGTTGTATACTTTTAAATCTGTGATTCATAATCTGCTGTACTTTTTTTACCAAGGAATTGTACTACGTACTGTATTACGTATAGCATTCTTTATTAAACAAACACTTGAAGATTTGTAGCCTGTAATATACAATTATAATTTACAGTTTGTAACATTTATTAAACAGGGCCCGAGTGTTTAAAAATCTTTTGTAATAACACCGAGATTGTTTAAGAACTTGACTGGAATTAAACCCTTGATATTGCAGCGCCAAAATCAACAGTCAAGCCATAGCGACCACAGATATTCTGTCTCGAAGTCCGCTCGGCTGTGAATGTTGTTAGGCGTGCACATGCACATTGTTTTAGTGTGCGTAGCTGCACGAGCGAATAACGAGTGCTCTCTAGTTTAAGCACACTAATACAATGTGCATGTGCACGCCTAACAACATTCATAGCAGAACGGACTTCGTGACATAGAATACCTGTAATAGTTATTGAATATATCAAATAATACAACCCAACAGAACAACAGCACAACTCCAGTAGATTGTAATAGATTTTGAGGTTTTTTTAATTGAAAATGTTTTATATTGTTAAATAATTAATCTATAACGATTCTTATAAATACTGTTTCCATTTTCGAAGTCCCACGTCCGTGCCCGGTCGAACCTGACGTTCAACACATGCCTGCCCGTGATCTTCGGCGTGAAGAAGTACGCGACCGAGCTCATGAAGGTGGTCGCGCGCAAGGACATACGCGTCAACTACACGACCGTGCTGCAGGAAGTGCGCCCGGACAAAAAGGAGGCCGTGTTCTACAGGAAAACCGACGATAGGGTAGAGGTGAGTTTCTAAGATGACGTTAGCGCTTATGACCACTCAAACACGATATACAAGTACGCGTCCGAGCTCATGAATGTGGTCTCGCGCAAGGACATACGCGTCAACTACACGACCGTGCTGCAGGAAGTACGCCCGGACAGAAAGGAGGCCGTGTTCTACAGGAAAACCGACGATAGGGTAGAGGTGAGTTTCTAAGATGACGTTAGCGCTTATGACCACTCAAACACGATATACAAGTACGCGTCCGAGCTCATGAATGTGGTCTCGCGCAAGGACATACGCGTCAACTACAAGACCGTGCTGCAGGAAGTGCGCCCGGACAGAAAGGAGGCCGTGTTTTACAAGAGAACCGACGATATGGTAGAGGTGAGTTTCCGAGTGACGTTAGTCCATCTAGCATATGACCACTCAAACACGATATACAAGTACGCGTCCGCTCATGAACGTAGTCTCGCGCAAGGACATACGCGTCAACTACAAGACCGTGCTGCAGGAAGTGCGCCCGGACTAGGGCTTGCAAAAATTCGATGAAATCCAATATTCGAATATTCGAAATTTTTTAAGGAGGTATTCGAATATATTCGAATATTATTCGAATAATTCTGTAAAATAAAACAGATGGTCGTAATTATTAAATATTGCTTATTTTTTCAAGTTAAACCAAAGTTAAATGCTTTGTTTAATGGGTCGCATTGTGTAAAAAATATCCTCAATTGACTTTTTTGCCTTCGCCCTACGTTTTTAGTTTAAAAACTTCTTTGTAGAGTTATAAATATTTAAAGGGAAATTATTTTATGTTTATTAGTCCTTTTTTCTAGTTAATTTTAAAGGTATGTTTTGATTTCGATTTTGATACTTTTTAGTTCATTTTTAAACGTTTGTTTTTTGGTTTGATTGTCAGTAAATGTTTATTTTTTGTTTTTTAGTCTTATCTATGTTATTCTCGGGCTTTTTTCAGGCTTTTATTAGACCAGGGTCTAGTACTATCTCTCATCAGAATACATGTCAAAACGAATCAAACGAGCCCAAACTTGATTGGGTTGTATGGTATTATTATAGATATCCTGTACCCTTCTTTCGGCTCCATCACCAGATCGTGGACACTATTTTTCAACGAGTTATTGCCAAAACGAATCAAACGAGCCCAAACTTGATGGATTTGTATGGTTTCATTACAGAGTTCCTATGGTATTTTTCCGGCTTCATCATCAGACTCTGGACACTATTTCCCAACAGAGTACTAGTCAAGACGAATCAAACAAGCGCAAACTAAATGGAGTTGTATGATTTTATTACATAGTTTTTGTGGTTTTCTTCCGGCTTCATTATCAGACACTGGACACTATTTTCCCAACAGAATACTTGTCGAGACGAATCAAACGAGCCCTCGATGGATATGTATGATTTTATTACAAAGTTCCTGTGATTTTCTACCGGCTCCATCATCAGACCTTGGATACTATTTCTCAACAGAGTTATTGGCAAGACGAATCAAACGTGCCCAAACTCGATGGATTTGTATTGTTTCAATACAGAGTTTCTGTGGTTTTCTTTCGGCTCCCTCATCAGACTCTGGACACTATTTCCCAATAGAGAACTAGTCAACACGAATCAAACGAGCCCAAACTAAATGGAGTTGCATGGTTTTATTACATAGTTTTTGTGGTTTACTTCCGGCTTCATTATCAGACCCTGGACACTATTTCCCCAACAGAGAACTTGTCGAAACGAATCAAACGAGCCCTTGATGGATATGTATGGTTTTATTACAGAGTTCCTGTGATTTTTTTTCGGCTCCATCATCAGCCCTTGGATACTATTTCTCAACAGAGTGATTGCCAAGACGAATCAAACAAGCTCAAACTCAATGGATTTGTATGGTTTCATTAAAGAGTTCCTGTGGTTTTCATCCGGCTCCATCATCAGACTCTGGACACTATTTCTCAACAGAGTACTAGTCAAGACGAATCAAACGAGCCCAAATTAAATGGAGTTGCATGGTTTTATTACATAGTTTTGTGGTTTTCTTCCGGCTTCATAATCAGACCCTGGACACTATTTATTTTTCCAACAGAGTACTTGTCGAGACAAATCAAGCAAGCCCAAATTCGATGGATTTGTATTGTTTTATTATAGAGTTCCCGTGATTTTCTTCCGGCTCCATCATTATACCATGGACACTATTTTTAAACAGAGTTATTGCCAAGACGAATCAAACGAGCCCAAACTCATTTTATTTGTATGGTTTCATTACAGAGTTCCTGTAGTTTTCTTCCGGCTCCATCATCAGACCCTGGACAATATTTCCCAACAAAGTACTAGTCAAGACGAATCAAACGAGCCAAAACTCGATGAATTTTTAGTTTTAGTACAGAGTGTCAAACGTAGGCCCTGACTCAAATGCATTATTTAAAGCTAAGAATATGCCAAAGAAAATTATAAGAAGCTTAATAGGTGTTACGCTGAAAGACCGTCAAAAATCAGAGGAAATAAGATAAAAAAACGAAAGTAGAAGACATAATAAGGAAAATATGACTGTTAAAATGGCAATGGATGGGTTAAATGGCAAGAGAAAGCAAGGGAAAATGTACCAAAATAATTACAGAGTGGCAACCATGGGACAGAAAAAGGAAAAGAGGAAGACAAACCAAAAGATGGGCAGATGATATTATGAAAACTGGAGGAACACTTTGATCGCGAAAGCAAGAGATAGAACAGAATGGAAACAGCTGAAAAAGGCCTACGTGTCGCAAGACACGCTGATCACTAAAGCCAAAAAGGAATGAAATGAACAAAAGAAAGAAAAATATTTAGGTACTTGAGACAATCACACATTTGTACTTGTCAAGACGAATCAAACGAGCACAAACTCGATGGGTTTGTATAGTTTTATTACAGATTTCCTGAGGCTCTTTGGTTCCATCATAAGATCAGCTCAATCAATGACACTATAATAAGATGTAATTTTTTCCTGTTCTAACCTATGTTTTAAGTTTCAAGTCTTTGATTCATTGGGAAGCTAGATTAAAATCGTTTACAATTTGTGGAAAAACAAACAACATAGGTAAACACATAAATAAACGAGAAAGTGAACGTTAATGACTTCATTCTATGCTCACAAAAGCTATTCGGGTACCTATTTAATGAATGACTTTTGCATAAATTTAAAAAAGTGGAAAATATTCGAATATTCGAATATCACCGACTTGAGTATTCGAATAGCAAAATAAGGCGAATATTCGAATAATTCGAATATTCGAATTGCAAGCCCTAGCCCGGACAGAAAGGAGGCCGTGTTTTACAAGAGTACCGACGATATGGTAGAGGTGGGTTTCTGCAGTGACGTTAGTCCATGTAGCATAATGATCACCCAAACACGATATCTATCGTCTGATATCGACGACCTACCCCCTGATTTTGTAACTCTGTTGCAATCAACTTTTGATTGAAATTGACAGAAATCGCATTAGTTAAAGTAGGGCCACTTTAATAGGCCACATTCGACACTTCATCAAAATTCCTCAACGTAACCTTGTAACGGCGGGCATCAAATATAATATAATTTTTCGATGTTGGAACAGCACAATTGTTTAATTTTTTTCAATTACGAATATATATTTACGGTAAAGTGACCGAAAAAAATAACTTTACGATTTATTTTCACTGAAAAACCATTCTAAACGTAATAAACAATTTTTGTTTTATTAAAACATAACGTCGTTACAATGTTATGTCAGTGAAAACTTTTTCTTTTTAAACACTAGGGATGTTACCCAAAAATCGAAAGTTGAATGCAATGATTACTTGTGAAAGAATATTTTCAGCATAAATGAATAATGTCAATTTTTATATAAGAAATTGACGGCACGCGACAACAAATTTTATTTCCACTATTTATCATAGGTAGATACTTGAAAGTCATATTATTTCAAATCTTCTCTTCATTAGCTTTGTTGGCATTTTTTAGGGTTCCGTAGCCTAAGTGGCAAAAAACGGAACCTTTATAGATTCGTCATGTCTGTCTGTCTGTCCGTCCGTATGTCACAGCCACTTTATTCCGAAAGTATTAAGATTACACAGTTGAAACTTGGTAGGTAGATGTAAAGAATACAAAAAAAAGATTAAGAGGGCTCACCATACCATACATGGAACTAAGACTGAAATATTTTTTTTTCTTTAAACCAATACTTGCGAAGTGTCTATAGATAGGTCTTTAAAAATGACATTAAGGTTCCTAAGACAATTTTTTCTCAAAGTCAACTATTTGAAAGATATACACCGCCAAAGTGGTAAAATGTGTGTCCCCCCTTTGACGTTTGAAATAAGAGAGTGAAAAATAAAAAAAATATTAAGATCTTAATAAACACTTTCAACGAAAATTGGTTTGAACAAGATATAGTAATCAGTTTTTGAGATATAGTTCATTTTCCAAAACTGCAAATATAACTTTGTCATTCATACCAACACTGTGAAAACGAAGTTATTTTTGCAGACGAAAAATGATACTTGTATTAAATATGGTATGGTATAAGGTAACTACGAAACCCTGCGGCGCGTGGCCCGACACGCACTTGGCCGGGTTTTTTTTATTTGCAAATAAGCACATAAGTTTAATATTTACGGTAACGTAAAAAAAACGAAACTTATTTGTTATATGTACTTGTTTGTTTTATTTTCTTTTACGATATAAAATAATAATGGGACAAGGGATTTGACTGATGATTTTTTGATTTGATTTTCAATGCATCTTAGTTAAAATTAAACAGTATCCTTTATAAGTACTTTTTCATTATAACTGAATTCATATCCCACGTTTGAAGTATATCTGATGGTGTATCGATTCATTCACTTTAATCTATGTTTTGAAGCTATGAATACCTACGGTCACCTCACTATGAATCTAAAATTGACAGATGTCAAATGTGGCCTATTAAAGTGGCCCTACTTTAGTTTAAGTAACATAGTTGTCACATTGATTCTTACTAAAGCAGCGAAGTAACTGCGATATCTGTCAGTTGCAACGGAGTTACATATCAGGGGGCTGAGTTTTGTGGTCAACATGGTGGTCTACCACGCAAGAGGTCCCGGGTTCGATTCCCGGCCGGGGAGAGATAAAATGATGAATTTTAATTTATGTGACGGGACTGGATGTTACTATGACATAATAAGTATATAATAATTAAATAGTATATCAGTTGTCTAACACTCATATTACAAGCTTTGTTTAGTTTGGGGCTAGGGCGCTATGTGAAATTGTCCAACCTTTTTTTATTTGTATAGACACACTCAACTATTCATCGACACTCAACTGTCAAAATCCATTGTTTTTTGTCAGTTAAAAACCATAAATCGCTATATCATATCGTTTTCTGTGGTCTTGCTAGAGGGGCGATCTAGTTCTTTACACCAAAAACGAGAGGTGAGTCGGTAAAACTCACATCACACCAATCTTTGTAGAATTCACAAAGAAAAAGTATCTCTAACATCACAGTGATAAAGTTTAGGATGTTTAGTCTTGCGATTTTCAAATGGATAGTATTTAATCGGGTAACAAATTACCATTTTGGGTATCAAAATTACTGAATATAGCGTACTGAAATACTAAGTGGGCGACGGACGGAGAGCGACAAATGTTGAAAATGTTTGACATTTAAAATACAAATTGAGTAACTAGTTTAGTTATTCAGAACGGGCGACCAAATTACTATTTGGACGACAACTTTGGCGACCAAATATTACTATTTGGACGACAACCTTAGGGCACACAAAACATTAAAAATTTGGCATATTATATTTTATTTAAAAAAGGTGACTATTAAGGATAATAGTCACCTTTTTCTAATAAAATATAATTAAGATTAGGATAATCGAGATGACAAAAATACCATGTTGGGCAGCTTAAATTACTTATATATGTATAGTTACCTACTAGGTACTATAATATACTTGCCCACTCAGTATTTTTGTCACTCATTTAGAATTTCCACTACTAACTTAAGTTATTTGTCTCCCACATGTAGTCGTTCTTTTTACGTATTTTTTGTAATCCACAATTAGTCGCCCGTTCAGTTACTTTGTAGCCCAATAAAGAAATTGCTGCCAGGTTTAGTATTTAAGTATCCCATTAACAGTCGCTTTTAATTATTTCCAGTCACCCAATTAATTAATTCCCTAATAAAATAATCAGCGGTTCCATACAAATGTACAATGTGAAATGTATGAAACAGCTGATTTATTTTCGCGATTTCAAGGTTAGTCCCTTAATGAAAGTTGTTCAGTTTGATGGTCTGAACAACCCCACGAGAAGTTTTGCATAAACTAAAAATAACCTTGTATATAACCAAGAGGTATACAAGCTACTCTAAAAGTTTAATATGTTTACGATTTTTATTAGTATTTCCTTATTTTATTCATTAGTCGTCATCCCTATTGTGACTTCACTGATATGTGTAAATCGGGTTTCAAACTCCAGTATTTTCCCCTCGCAGGAGCTAACCCTCCCGTACGACATGCTGCACGTGACGCCGCCGATGTCCACGCCGGACTTCCTCCGCCGCAGCCCGCGGCTGGCGGACGCCCACGGGTACCTCGACGTGGACAAGTACACGCTGCGCCACGCGCGCTACAACAACATATACGGCCTCGGGGACTGTACTAACACGCCCAACAGCAAGACTGTCGCTGCGATAGGTATAGCCTGAAGTTGTTGCATATGCATTTATTTCTAAACGTTGATTATATCGTCACGATACGCCCTCGATGTCCACGCCGGACTTTTGTCTTATTATTATTACTAACTAGCGGCCGCTCGCGGTTTCACCCGCGTGGCTCCCGTTCCCGTGGGAAAAAGTATCCTATGTTTTAATCTAGGCTATCAACTATCTGTGTGCCAAATTTCAACCAAATCCGTCCAGTAGTTTTTGCGTGATTGAGGAACAAACATCCAAACCCACAAACTTTCACATTTATAATATTAGTAGGATTTAAAAGTTCACTATTTTTTATTTATGAGACAAAAGATTAACATTTTCTAATTGTTTAATTTGCTTACAGCAAAACAGATTCAAGTGGTAGAACTGAATCTACTGGCGGCGACGGCCGGCGCGGAGCTGGCGCACAAGTACGACGGGTACGGCGCGTGCCCGCTGCTCACCGAGTACGGCAAGTGCATCCTGGCCGAGTTCGTGTACGACGGAGTGCCGCACGAGACGATGCCCTTCGACCAGGTAACGATGTGGACGATGTGTCGTCACTCTAGTCTCCTTACTAGCCGGGTGGGTACTATATGTCCCACGAGTACGACGGGTACGGCGCGTGCCCGCTGCTCACCGAGTACGGCAAGTGCATCCTGGCCGAGTTCGTGTACGACGGAGTGCCGCACGAGACGATGCCCTTCGACCAGGTAACGATGTGGACGATGTGTCGTCACTCTAGTCTCCTTACTAGCCGGGTGGGTACTATATATCCCACGAGTACGACGGGTACGGCGCGTGCCCGCTGCTCACCGAGTACGGCAAGTGCATCCTGGCCGAGTTCGTGTACGACGGAGTGCCGCACGAGACGATGCCCTTCGACCAGGTAACGATGTGGACGATGTGTCGTCACTCTAGTCTCCTTACTAGCCGGGTGGGTACTATATATCCCACGAGTACGACGGGTACGGCGCGTGCCCGCTGCTCACCGAGTACGGCAAGTGCATCCTGGCCGAGTTCGTGTACGACGGAGTGCCGAACGAGACGATGCCCTTCGACCAGGTAACGATGTGGACGATGTGTCGTCACTCTAGTCTCCTTACTAGCCGGGTGGGTACTATATATCCCACGAGTACGACGGGTACGGCGCGTGCCCGCTGCTCACCGAGTACGGCAAGTGCATCCTGGCCGAGTTCGTGTACGACGGAGTGCCGCACGAGACGATGCCCTTCGACCAGGTAACGATGTGGACGATGTGTCGTCACTCTAGTCTCCTTACTAGCCGGGTGGGTACTATATATCCCACGAGTACGACGGGTACGGCGCGTGCCCGCTGCTCACCGAGTACGGCAAGTGCATCCTGGCCGAGTTCGTGTACGACGGAGTGCCGCACGAGACGATGCCCTTCGACCAGGTAACGATTTGGACGATGTGTCGTCACTCTAGTCTCCTTACTAGCCGGGTGGGTACTATATGTCCCACGAGTACGACGGGTACGGCGCGTGCCCGCTGCTCACGGAGTACGGCAAGTGCATCCTGGCCAAGTTCGTGTACGACGGAGTGCCGCACGAGACGATGCCCTTCGACCAGGTGATGAAATACAGGAGGTAATTTTGAAGCCTTGGTTCTCCGCCAAGGATTGACCTGGCTGTGATCTGATGATGGCTACCCAGGGAGTGAATGGAGGAGATTTAGATCGCTATACAAACCCAACTGATCTGATCAGCATTCTTAGAGATATAAAGATCAGAGTTTTCAGTTTTAGGAATTCCATTCTTTTTATGCTAATTTCGCGGTTTTTTAAACATATCCTTATATCTCAGTTACGATGAAATCGAAGTTACGTTCTATTTCACTCTATCACAGATCGACTCGCTCGGATTGATGCATGTTAAGGCCTTAACGTTAAATGTTTTGTTTCAGGCCCGAGAAAGCACAATAGCTTACTACATGAAGAAGGAGTTATTCCCACTGCTCTACTGGACGCTAATGGTGCGGGGTTTATACAACGGGCCCGAGCTCGTCAGGAAAATCATCAACCCGTTCGCTAAGTAACACACACATAACACTTAGCCGCGGTAGGTACTTGGGAACTGTTCTAATAAGCGATGTTATATGAATGAGCTAAGATATTGCCATAAGATGGCGCTATTTTATAGTTACGTGCGAACTATGGTCTTAATATAACGACCACCGATGACTGTCATCATTTATGATTAACAAAATGTGTCTAACATAAGTTAGAAATCAGCATTAATATAAGCACTCTATGTGTTGATGTTAGAGTTGATTTTCTTGTAACACTTTTTTTAACGTGTCACACAGTGGCCACACTAAATGGTATGATTATAGACGAGCTTACTATTGGTAAATAATGTTTAAGATGTCTTTAATTGGTTAATTAATACTCGGATTCATTGTTATTTAAGCGGCATAATTAGGATTAGCCCGTGAAGTTATATTTTTAGAAGATTTATTTTATTTTTTACACCTTTTTCTAACTAAAATATTGTTGAAGATATTGGCGTTCTAAACTTCATTTTTATTTCAAATTATTGAAATGAAAATGAAATACATAATTAATATTACAGACTATGCTCATATTTAATATACTAAAAACTATCCCGGTGCTATATTCTTGTTATAAACTTATATTTATGTCATTCTAAATTATGTAAATGCTGTCATTTGATCAAATAACTTATCATGATATTATTATTTACATTTCGATAAATAAACAAGTGTAAGTAAGTATGTAAATAACATATTATAATCATAATTACATTACACAATAAATTTTCATTTTGAAAACTGCGTCAAATACTACAACGAATGATTCGTAAAAAATAAGAAAGATACGGTGAAAATTATTCATTGAACAACATTTGTAAATGACCGATGTAAACATGTTAAGAGACCGGCGAACAATGCCCTTCCTATACAAACGTAATATCAACATAATTTGCAATCTGAGCATAATTAACTTTTTGGGTGATGTTATTCGGGTTAAGACAGTATTTATCTGGGTTTTTATTAAATAAAAAATTCGAAATACCAACCCAATTCGAAATAAATGCCACATTTTTTCATATTAAACTGTAAATCGCATTAATTTTTATATAGTGTGGCATTTTGGATTATTTATTTAATAGAACCATAGACAAATATTGTCTTAATCCGAATAACATCACAAGAAGAGTTAATTATGCTCAAATCGCAAATAATTTTGGTCTTACCAGAGAATAGATATAAGTACTGCCGTACAGAAAGGACACTCGCCTCTCCGCCCCTGAATCAATAACCCCACCCCGCGAGTTCGTATGCCAAATCGTATGCTCGTTTAGTCGTGGTTGTCAACGTCAACTTATTTTGAAATTCAAAGCAACGCATCGTAACTTTATTTACTAAAAAGTTTAAATAATGAATTGAACGCCGCTCATACAGTACAAACTGTACGGTAGCCCTAGACTACACACACAGTTGCGCGTGTACAAAAACGTCATCTGTTTATAATAGCACGGTTGTATGAAGTGTCCGGGGTGTGGGGCACAAAATAGAGAGACTAACAGAAGTTTAGCTTAGTACTACGGGCGCTCGAGCATCGCACACACACAAAGACAGCTCTCGCCGCTGCGTCACGTACTCGAACTGTTTTGAGAGGGGTATGAGATTGCAGTTATACAGCGTCGGTGAGAGATGTCTATGTGTGCGTTGCTCAAGCGTGTAAGTGCTAAGCTCAACTTCTGTACTCTCTCTATATTGTGTGTGGGGTCTATTTGGCTCCGTGCACGCTTTTAGCGCCACCTAGCGTATTGCAACTTTGTTGGCTCTGACCTGACCGATTTGACGTTTTGATATGTAATGGCGGCATTGTGACAAAATGTTAAAAAATACTAAACATATTGTGTTATTAATGTAAATTTCAAAATTACTATGATTTGGGTGGATAAAGTGTTGTGAAATCATTTTTGGTCATTTAAATTAAATATGGCAAGTAAGATCTATTCAAAAAGAGTCTTTAATTTTGGTTACATCAGGGTTTGTTTACTTCTTTTTTAGTTGTAGATTTTGTAAAACAAGAGGATAAAGCTACTTTAATAATTTTACTAAGTGATAATAAACATATATAATTATTCCTGTATCGCTAGTAATAAATTAAATATTGTTTTCAAGCAGATTACAGAGCCTTCTTTATTTCTACTTTTTGCCACCATGAGCGCTGCGATTGATTATTATACCTTCGCACCCTCCCAATGCCACAGTAGGGGAGGCCGGGGTTCAAAGTGCCGGGGGTAACTTATTCCGATACAAATAGCTTCGCCAAGAAAAGTGATAGCAATAAGTGTAAAGCACGTTGTAAAACGTCATGCCATAGCGCACTTGCGGCAGCCATTTTAGTGACGCCATGACGGGCAGAAAGTGTGGCGGTCGTTCAGATGTACATAAATGGTACATTTGAAAATATTTTTGTATTGAAACTTTTTAACAACAACTTCAATCAACTTTATATCTATTAATGTGTGACTTGCATTCATTTATGGGAAAATCTATAGAGATTGTTTTTCTAAATATCACTTTTGATTATAAGACACCTGTTTTAAAATATTTTACATAATCTAGAAAATTAAATTTGGGGCTCAAAGTTCCCCTGACATGGGGCTGGTTGTGCCGCGTTAAGATGTCTTACTGTCTTAGGGTATGTACCCTATGATACAGAAACTGATTAATCTAAACAAAAAATGTTTTAGAATAAGAACCTGAAACAGCTCTGTGTGGATGAGGGCGACAGAGTTTATAATCATTCAGAACCACTGTATTTAAGCATACTAAGCCAACTACCAAAATTCCAGTACTATTATTGCTTGATAAACTTTTAGTAGTTTATATGACTTGAAATTTTCACATTTTTAAATAAATGATACATGGATATTTGAGTTAAGTACTTTTGTGTTTAATCTATACATAACCATAAACTACTACAGTATCAGTAATGATTGAAAATACTACTGGAACTATTTACCCCAACATTGGAACAACCAACCCCATGACGGGGTGGGTTGTTCCTTAGGATCTTTTCTCAAAAAAAGTATCCTGATCCAAAAGGTATTAATAATTTAATAAATACGTCTACATAATTTAAAACTACAATAAATTCTGTATCTATATATGCCCAAGTATCAAACCCCAGTCCCATTTTTGACATCATTTTAACGTGTTATTTAAAAATCGGTACTTTGAACCCCGGCCTCCCCTATATATACTTTTGTATAGAGAGTTTACAGTTCGCCGGCCTCTTAATATATTCAAGACTGAATTGATTGTGAAATTCAAAATTATAATATAAAGCTCTTGTATGCCAGCAATAGCTGTTGGAAACTCAATCTTGAGTCGTTTGACATATGTCTCAAATTGTAATCTTCTAATGTTCTTGCTTTATGTTTATTTGGTTAAATTTTAAAAATTTGGAAACAAATTTTAAAATATAATTTTAAATAAATAGGAAACGTGTAACCAACCATATATTATGATTTTGCTAAAGATTTTTATTATTTAACAAAAGAAGCCTCTCAAGAGCACAGATATACATTTTTGAGCCTGTACTTGTTTGTGTTTCTGTAAGATCGTTTTTTTTAAAGTAATCACATTGAAATTTCAATCAAAACTGGTTATTATTGTTTTTTAAAAGTTTATGTATATTATGTGGACATTATTTTATTGAACTAATAGAACGGGAAATATATCGATTCATTACTATAAACAATTATTTTTATTTCAATAAATTATTCCATGTATATACAGTCTGGAAAAAAGTATAGAAAATGATGGGGGAGCCACTTTCTTTGTCATTAGTCTTTTCTATGCAAAAATCATGTGTAAATAAAATTCAATTTCAGTTGCGTTTCTAAACTTTTTTGCCAAGCTGTAATTTATAAATGTATACGGTTTAAAAGTACTTAAATGAAGAGATAACATTGAAAAGTCTATCTAAACTGTAGAGCAGGGATTCCCAAACTATTACAATACAGGCAAGAGACCCCTTTTCCAAAATGAACTGATACATCAGACCCGCATAGCCAATCAAAATGACGTACATCATCGCTGTGAGAAAAACGACGTAAGCCAAACTCTCAAACAAGTGTTGCTAAATATTCACCTCTCAAGCTTACGCGCTCACTGGACATGAAACGAAATACTTTTAACAGATACTAGCGTAGTTTTATTGAAAGTACTTTGGTAATAAGTTGGTATTTGGTTTGATTTTTATTTTCCCGACGTTTTGGCACCTTTGCAGCTGCTATCTAATATCAAGTGTAATTAATAATTATTATTATAATTAACCATAAATAATTATAACTATTGAGGAGCTTGGTGGCGCAGTGGTTTAGCGCCTGGCCCTGCAATTGCGGAGGTTAAGCAACTTTCGCAAGGGTCGGTTATGGGATGGGTGACCAAAAATTTACTATCTCGAGCTTCTTCTTGCTTTGGAATGCACGTTAAGCCATTGGTCTCGGCTGCATTTGCACTCGTCAATACCCACCAATCCGCAATGGGCCCGCGTGGTGGTATTATGGCCCATCCTCCTTTTCTACCCATAAGTAAGGCCTGGTGCCCCTGCAGTGGGGATATTAAAAATGGCTGATGGTCATGGTCATATTAACTATTCGTTCATGTCGACACCTGGGAAACCGATTTCGACCCCAAGGGGTTGTATCAACCACTTTGGGAATCCCTGCTGTAGACCAACACAATAACGCTATAATCTAGTTGGTTGCGAATGGAATCTTTGTCAAAATTGCAGTAATATTTATCTTCAAATTGTTTGGATGGTTGGATAAATTGAAGCGTGCTTAATGTGGTGGGCGTGGGCGAGGCGGGTCGTACGCGGCGCGGGCGCGGGGCGGGCGCGCCATTACTGTGGCCACCCTTGCCAGAGTAACTACAGGTAGGTGGCAACGTTTGATGTGTTTGTCGGTAAACAAGATAGTTGGCAATACGATCCTTCTAATCCATACTTATGGAACACCAGTGCCAGTCTTACTCCGCGCTTAAACTTTTATATTAGTCAACTGCTCGCTGTTCAATCAGTCGAGCCAGCGCACGAGGGATGCCATGTGTCAGTTGCGACAAGAAGAGAAGCGCTTTGGAGGTTCTTACAATAATAGGCACGCAGAGCTCTGCAATTCGAAATTGTACTTTATTGCCATGCAGCGAGAGTAGCTTATTATTTGATTATCGGATGCGGATGATACGTTTCCTAAAGTTCAGCTCAGGGTTGGATTCTTTGGGGTAACAGATCGGAATAACCATCTGGTTCAATCACTTAACCCTCAATTTGCTAGCTGCTGAATTCCAGGCTTGCCGAGCTGAATTCTAGGAATTGTATATCCGAGAATGCTTACATAATGATGGGGGTAGTTTTAATTACAATTCAAAGAATTCTGTAGGCATCAAGTCGATCGATGGAAAATAATGTTAGAAGATGCCTTGCATTAGTTGTAAAGTGCCTTACAAAGAGAATGTAGTCACTACGTGTGCCCAAGGCCTAAAAGTGTCAGCAATAATGGTTTACAATGGAATTCGGCGTTTAACTTTTGTATAATTACAATCGGCTACACCCAGTATTAGCCGTGAACAAATCGGTTACACCTAGGTTTAACCAAGCTACCAGCTACACCTAGTTTCAACCGGCTAGTACTAGGCTTGGATGTACGGGCAGGGAGGAGCAGCTGCCCCCCTTAGGAGAGCGGTCGTTCGCTGGTAAACTGTAATTCTGACAATACACTGTTCAACAACAATTCTGAAAACAGACAAAAAAATATCGACTTTTCATACAAAACTCGATCGGGAGTCGGGACATTTGTATGGAGAGTCAAATTTTTTTTTGTCGGTATTCGGAAAAGTCGTAAAACAAATATTGTTGTTGATGATGTTAGTAATCTACTCCTGCGAGGTTGTTGGTGTTTTACAAATAACCCTGCATACTAGGATTTTTTTTTGTCTTCCCCCCCCATAATCAATTGTGTGCTCTTGGTACTAGGTGTAGCCGCACTTCGGGTATTAGCCGTTCTGAGGCCGTTTCGTATAAAGCGCATTCACTTAGATAGTGTCGCCCTTTTATCGCGCCGCCATTGCACGTGCCGCTTCTTGTCAATGGATGCCGCCGCATAAACAAAGGATACCGCGTGCGGCGTATACCCGCAAGTCAATTTGTATTTTGGCAGTTTGCATCGAAGCGCCGCCGTAGTGAAAGCTTGTGTTTGTTGACTCTGCTACGTATACTGAAAATATTTTTTCATCCTTGGAAGGACAGTTAAGTGCCTCAAGATGAAACTTTAAGTGAACCAACAAAAAAATACGGGTGTTTTGTAGAACATGTAAACAATTTATGATCAATGTCCATCGGCATTGCGTTGAAATCAGTTTGTCTGCACCTATCAGAGATACTTCAAAAATAGTGGGGATACCAAGAACTAGCGTCGGAATAATATTAAAAATAGGCCCATTAACACCAAAAAACGTAAAAACGGAAGAATCCCACTATCGAAAACGGACGACTTTGAATGTTATGTAGTAGTACGTCCGAACAGTATACAGATTTTATGCTAATAAAAAACTTCCTACACTAGACACGATTCTGGAAAAATTACAAGCTAATATACGGACTTTCCGTATAAACGTACGACTCTGCG
The DNA here is from genome assembly GCA_943789525.1 of Agriphila geniculea. Classification (NCBI taxonomy): domain Eukaryota; kingdom Metazoa; phylum Arthropoda; class Insecta; order Lepidoptera; family Crambidae; genus Agriphila; species Agriphila geniculea. The sequence goes on from OX038874.1 coordinate 1,607,778, forward strand.
AAATGTCAATACATTTCTAAAAGTATAAACACTTAATAAGGTAAAACTATTGCTTGAATCATCGCTATTTTTTACCGCTATCAGTAACGTTATTTGTATAACGTTACCAAAAACTTACCGCTATTCCTAGTCTCTGAACATAAGTGCTTGCGGGTGTACCGACACTATCTAAACGAATGGACTTTACAATCCATAATTGTTGTAATCCAGATGTAAGCTGTTGGTGGTGGGCGGCGGCGCGGGCGGGTGCAGCGTGGCGGCGCGCATGGCCCGCCGCCTGCGCAACAACGACATCATCGTGCTCGAGCCATCGCATGTCAGACGATACGCTTTATCAGTAACAATGGCCAAACACTACGAGTTTCACTTTTTTTATTAATTTTATACGTACTATTAATCACTTATTTGACATCAATTAATTTTTTTTGTTATTTTGCGCTCTTGATAATTTGTAATAAATACTAGCACTAAAAATATTTGCATGCCTACATTCAAAAGGTATAATACTATTGATCCACATTGACAATACCCTCTAACCAATGAGTATTATGCAAATAAACATTCTTATTCTTATTCACAAACGTTTGATTAACGGAGATATAAGACTTCTTATTGGAGGCAAAAATCATCAGGAAATGTAGGGGACCAAACCAAGTGTTTTTAGGGTTCCGTACCAGTCTGTCACAGCTGGATATCTCGAGAACTACTAATGGTATCAACTTGAAATTTAGAATAGTTTGAGATGACATTTGCCCAACTATTTTGCAAATAAAAAATAAATATCTTTTTTACAACAGGGACTGAAAAGGGGTCTTAAAAATTTGAAGTGGAGCTACTAGGGCATGTGAGGTATCATATGAAAGAGCGCCGTTTGCACGTTTTTAATATTTTTTTTTATTTTAGGCCGCATAGTTTTCGATTTATAATGAAAAATGTAAAAAAATACCTTTCCCCCCCTTATCTCCGACGAAGTTTGCTAAGAGAAAAATCTGAAATAATTCTATGTGATAGCAGTTTATATAAAGATTACAGGAAAATAAAACGATGTCTCAATATAGCACACTTTTTTAGAAATTATCAAATTTCTAAAAAAGTTAACATTAGTTCCACTATCGGTCAAGAGATGGCGCTGACCTAAAACTGCAATACTAATTTTATTATTCTACTCTGCAGTGTGGTTTAATGGTGCTATTATGATGGTACGGAACCCTCGGTGCGCGAGTCCGACTCGCTCTTGACCGGTTTTTTAGGGTTCCGTACCAAAATGGTAAAAAAGGAACCCTTATGGTGTGACTCAGTCTGTCTGTCTGTCTGTCTGTCTGTCTGTCTGTCTGTCTGTCTGTCTGTCTGTCTGTCACAGCTAAATATCTCGAGAACTACTAATGGTATCAACTTGAAATTTGGAATAGTTTTAGGTGACATTCGCCCAACTATTTTGCAAATAAGAAAGAAATAATAAAATTAATATTTTTTTTACAACAGGGACTGAAAAGGGGTCTTAAAAATTTTAAGTGAGGTGATTAGGGCATGTGGGGTATCATATGAAAGAGCGCTGTTTGCACATTTTAAAACAATTTTTTCTTATTTCTTAGGCCGCATAGTTTTCGACTTATGATGAAAAATGTAAAAAAAAATACCGTTCCCCCCCCCTTATCTCCGAAGTTTGCAAAGAGAAAAATCTGAAATAATTCTATGTGATAGTAGTTTATGTAAAGATTACAGGAAAAATAAAACGATGTCTCAATATAACACACTTTTTTAGAAATTCAAAAAACAAACAAAATTTTTTTTAGTTTCACTACCAGTCAACAGATGGCGCTGTCCTAAGCATGCTAACCTAAGGGCAAAAAGTAGTTCCACTATGGGTCAAGAGATGGCGCAACCTAACACTACAATAATAAATTGGTGGCTGGTTCAAATATAATTACCTACTATTTGCCGTACGAATAAACGAAGAATAAGTTCATACTTTACTAAGTAATTATATATATTACTATATAGTAATATAATAATAACGAGGAGCTCGGTGGCGCAGTGGTTTAGCGCCTGGACCAGCGATTGCGGATGTTAAGCAACGTTCGCAAGGTTCGGTCATGGGATGGGTGACCAAAAATTTATTATCTCGAGCTCCTCCGTGCTTCGGAAGGCACGTTAAGCCGTTGGTCCCAGCTGCATTTGCAGTCGTTAACACCCACCAATCCGCATTGGGCCCGCGTGGTGGGTTATGGCCCGTCCTCCTTATCCACCCATAAGGAAGGCCTGTGCCCCAGCAGTGGGGACATTAAAATGGCTGATGGACTAGTTGTTTCAGTTTACATTAAAATGCGGGTGCATCGCATTCCAATGCTGCTTGTAGCATTTGGCACCAAGTATATCAAGACAGTTTACTTGGTAAGTTCTGCCGAGGTAGCCACCACTACAGTAAAAGTCTCGGCTTCACACAACCAAGATCGCGCCTATTTCAGTTATCCCACATATTGTTCAGTTGCGTAGACACTTGTACCACAAAACTGCACCAATTTTAAGACACAATATCCACTATGAATCAATTTGCAAATAATTAAAATAGACACCGAACCGAACATGACAAATGGCGCCAAAAAACTCTCAAAAAAAATTTCAACACAAAATGTCAAAACTTTTTGTTTTTAATTCTTGTTGTCATAGTAGCAGGTGTTGGCAAAGGTATAATTTCCATTCTGCTGTTACTTTCCGACATTTGTGAAGTCGAAGAGACTTTAATTTTTTTTTTATTTTTTCACGCAACCGAAAATTCTAATTTTTTTTCTATTACTTAGAGAGCTTATTTCTATCTATAAAAAAATATTCAGCCAATTTGATTTTTTCGGACATTCCCCATTGCCCCCCCGGCGAATTTTGTCTGAAAGAAACTGGTGGCATCTTAATGCCTGCGTAGGTATTGTCTCTTTATAATAGTAATAATGTCGAATCGCCATTACCTATGCCGTGTACGGATGTCAAAATCAAAAAACCGGTCAAGTGCGAGTCGGACTCGCACACGAAGGGTTCCGTACCAAAAAACGGCAAAAAAATTCGTTTGTTGTATGGGAGCCCCCCTTAAATATTAATTTTATTCTGTTTTTAGTATTTGTTGTTAGAGCGGCAACAAAAATACATCATCTGTGAAAATTTCAACTGTCTACCTGTTGTCGTTATTAATATCGAGCAAAAAACGGCAAAAAAAATCACGTTTGTTGTATGAGAGTCCCCCTTAAATATTTTTTTTTTCAATTTTTAGTATTTGTTGCTATAGCGGCAACAGAAAAACATCATCTGTGAAAATTTCAACTTTCTAGCTATCATGGTTCATGAGATACAGCCTGGTGACAGACAGACAGACAGACAGACAGAGGGACAACGGAGTCTTAGTAATAGGGTCCCGTTTTTACCCTTTGGGTACGGAACCCTAAAAACCAATAAACAATCGTCGTTTTTCACATTATGAATATGCTACGCAGTTCATTTAAAGGAAGACGACCTTAACGTTGCGTCGTCAGAAAAGGTAAGAGCACGCGATAGAAAGAGAGGCAACTACTAGGAGCCCTGCGCGACCTGAATTGCACTTTATTGTGTTGGAGCAAAAGTCGCTATTTATTTAAATGACTTTGCAGAATGCTGCTCCTGTACTTGTACTACTTATTAGTTATTCTGTGACCATACCTTCAACCACAGAACAGCGATTTTTTCATGTATATAAAAATAAAAAAACTGAATAAAATAGTTTTATTTCCAGATACACTACAACCAGCCTATGTTCCCCCTAATCTCCGCCGGCATCAAGAAGTTCGAAGACTGCCACCGGCCGCAGCGGTCGGTGCTGCCCGTCAGCGTGCGGCTGGTGGCCGACGCTGCGGAGGAGTTCGACCCACACAACAACACGGTTTATACGAGGAGAGGGGACATCATCCGCTACGAGTACATGCTGGTGGCGGTGGGGTTGGTCAACAACTATGAAGTGGTGAGAAACACATGTGGCTCTGTAGAGATGTAGACCCCGAGTTTGTGACATTTTTGATCATTTTTCGAAATGGCTATAAAATATGATTTTGCCCATATCACACCCATTTTGAAAAATTACGAAAAACGCAACCGACAAAAATCTATAATTATAGCTTACAAAATTTCACTAGAATCGGTTGAGAAATGCGACTTGTAGAGGAGAACAAACGGACAGGGGGTCAAGTCTGCTAATGTTAACCTCAAAATCGCGTTTCAATGGTGTTTGAATGATAATGCTATTTGAGACAGTTCTTGTTTCTGGAACCCAAAATAGAGACACAATGTGCATCCGTTTTGGGTTTAAGAAACACAATGTGTTTTGGGCTTAAGAAACAAGAACTGTCAAAAAGCATAACCATTTAAACACCATTAAAAGACGATTTTGACGTTAACATGTAGCTAATTTTAACGTCAAAATCGTGTTTCAAGTCTGCACTTGATCCCCAGACAGACGGAAAGCTGAAACAGACACTTCGCGCTCGCTTGGTCAATGAATACAGTCATCACTACGCGCGCTGCCACTAAGCTACGATAACGACTTGCTAAGAATGAAGAGTCGTGAAAGCGCTATGATGTAGTTAAGTCTTTGAGGTAACAGCCGCTCATGTACTGCTGGAATGTAGCGGAGTATCCCGAGGCGATCTACCTCGGCTTGCCGGGCAATTTCATGGCCACCCATTTTTATTGGTGCTGGTGACACTGAGAACAATTTATTGCCTTTATTGACCATCAGCCATTTTTAATGTCTCCACTGCTGGTAGGGCACAGGCCTTGCTTATGAGTGGAAAAGGAGGATAGGCTATAACCCACCACGCGGCCCCTAATGGTAAGTGTTAACGAATGCCGGGACCAACGACAACGTGCCTTCCGAAGCACGGAGGAGTTCGAGATAATAAATTTTTGGTCACCCATCTTATAACCGACCCTTGCGAAAGTTGCTTAACCTCCACAACCACTGAGCCAGGCGCTAAACCACTGCTCCATCGAGCTCAGTCAAAGCTATATATCATATGTTTTCAGATTCCCGGCCTCACAGAAGCTCTACTCGAGCCAAAGAGCGGCGTGTCCACAGTCTACGCCCCGGAGTACTGCCGCAAGACGCGCGGCTGCGTGCGGCAGTTCCGCGGCGGACACGCGCTGTTCGCTTTCCGCAGTAAGGGCACCAAGTGTCCCGGCGCCGCGCAGAAGATTATGTACCTCGCTGACGACTACTGGAGAAAGGTGAGTAAAACTCGAAGGACCAAGTCTTTATCGCAAGGCTCGCGGCTGCGTGCGGCAGTTCCGCGGTGGACACCCGCTGTTTGCGTTCCACAGTAAAGGCACCAAGTGCCCCGGCGCCGCGCAGACGATTATGTAATTCACTGATGACTATTGGTGTAAGGTACGGTTCTAAAAACCAATATAAATGTGGGAACAGTTTGCAGATAAAAAAACTATCTATGTTTTCGATCGACCGCAGCGAGACACCGAATACGAGTTATAGCACGATGCTGAACAGAATGCACATTTAGAAGTAAGACAGAGTGTTGAAAAAAAAATGTAATGAATAAATAGTCGATTATTGCATGTTTAATTATTGAAATTAAAAGTTATGCTTGAACAATTATTAAACGTAAGGTTAAGAGTTTTGTTGGGCAAATTTATATTTGTTTGTTACATTTGTTTGTAGATAGTATCACACTTTGTCGTTTCCAAAAATATTGTCAAGCAAAATTAACAAAGTTCCCGCCAAATCACTTTTTTAAATTTCTTTCATTTTTAAATCAGAGTTAGCAGCAATCATTTTTTTAAATTTGGAACAAGTAGGATAGAAACGAATAATACGTACGTAAAAAAAATATTGATATCGGCTGGCTGAATAGTAATCCATTGAGATTGGCAATTGGCACCTTTTGGTGCGATTATAAAAAAAACTGTGCAATAATGAAATTTCATACATTATTATTGCTCTAGAGCATTAAAGACTCGCTTTGTACTGAGTTTTTAGTGTGATTGTGATGAAATTAAAGCATAGTTGGAAGAAAAATAATTAATATACCTACGTTTTTAGACAGATGTGCGCGACTTGACCAACATAACGTACCTGACGGGCGGAGAGTCGATCTTCGGCGTGAAGAAGTACGCGCACGCGATGTACAAAGTGGCCGCCACCAGGAACATCGCCGTCAACTGCTGCGTGGAGTTGCTCGAGGTCGGCCGCAAGACTGCTGCGTTCCAGGACGCCGCGGGACAGGTAGGTACCGTAGAACCTTATAACTTCGCCTTCTAAACCAAACTTCGCCTAAAAACTAAAAAATCCATTATCTCGTGAAATTAAATAGCAAAGACACTATTTTGAATTTGGTAATAATCTCTCGTTTATTGTGCCAAAACTGCATTCTACTGTCTATGGAAACTAGCTGTCAATTTGCGGCAATGGGGACTAATCTTGGCAGTTCTAAAAGTATTCGATTGGGCAGCGCTACTGTGTTTGGAGACCTGTCAAACATAGGCCTTATCAGTTCCAAAAGTATCCGATTGGGCAGCGCCACTGTGTTTGGAGACCTGTCAAAACAAAGGCCTCATTGCAAAAAAAGTCGGCGTTTTCGCGCGTGATTTTCGACAGTGTCCCCAAAAAGTCGTCTATTGTGTTCATATTTGAAAAGGTAAGGTATACTTATATTGTAGATTGTAACATATAGTCAGCTAACTAAATACAATATATCATTTTATTAACTATCACATATCTTGGACTAAATTAGCCAGGCAATGTTAGGTAACAGTTTAACAACACAAGAGTTCCTAACTTCGCCTTACTACAATTTGATAAACTCGTTGTTTTATTACTGCTATAGAGCATTAAGCTACTTTTTGATAATCTTAGAGTTATGAAAATATCTTCCTTTTTTAAATTTGTGTTTAGTGTCAGCCAAATCTGAGATTTGTATTATTTATTAGTAAAACGAAACCAAACTTCGCCTACTTGACCAAAAATAAAAAATACTCTATTGATATTGAAATATGGTTCATATTCCTATGAGACTGCATAAAGTCGATAAGCCCTTTTATTTACATGCTATCTATCCCAATAAATACCCTTAATTCCGATGGTAGGTGAAGTTAAGAAAATCTACTCAACTTCGCCTGGATTTTCAACCGTCAATTTCTTTCAATTTTCTTACTGTACTTAGCTGTTGTAACCATAGTCAGAAAGATCATCATTGATTTGATAACATGCAACCGTTTCGAATCAAATATAAACAATAAATTGGCGAAATTAAAAAAAAAAACTGTTAAAAGCAGGCGAAGTAAGGGGGTTTGACGGTACTCACAAGGTTGATTGCAGCCAAATAAATTAATGAATACTTAGTGTTGTAAAAAAACAGTTTTTTTTCTAACGTGAAAAAAACGTGAAAAAAAAACATCAAATAAAGTTTTTTTTTCTGGAGCATGTTTTTTTTTCAAGAGTACAGTAATCAAAGTTATTAAGGAAATTTCCGTTAAAGATTAATACTTATGAGTTCATATTATAGTTTTATGTTAATTTTTGAACCTTCATTACTTTTTTGGTTGTATAGTACCAAGTTTTCAACAGTTGGCAGCATTTAAAGACGCGCTCGGTGAAATCTTAATTCGGTTTATATATTTTTTAAGTACCGAAGTTTTTTTGAGTAAGAAGAACAGTGTCTCCAGATTGGGGTTTTTTGTCATTGTGTGGAAAATTTTATTTATTGGGGGAAAAAAGAAAATATGTTCTTAATATAAAACGAACATTTTGGGGAACAAAAATCGCCTTTGGGAAAAAATTTAAACTTCTCTTCGTACAAATAATTCGTACAAACATTTAGGAGAAAAATAAAATGAGATCTTGGGCAAAATTGAAATTAATATCTGCTGGAAACACTGACGACGAATAAAAATCTATTATAAATATTGATTTAATTTAATAAAACATTTATTTTCCAAAAAAAATATTCTTGAAAATAAAACCAAATTTAGAAAAAAAACAACGAGGCTGTGTTTTTTTTTCATGTTTTTTTTTCAACATTGTGAAAAAAACAAATTGGTTTTTTTTCATATTGCATCACTATGAATACCGCCGCACACTATTATATTATGACCTGTATGATAAATTGTTTAGCGCTTACTTTCCTATATGTACGCCGCGCTGGCCGCTGCCCGTGGTGAATTAACTAGTTTGCGGCAGCGACAAATTACCCCCTGTTCCACATTATTTTTTATTTTATTTTTTTTATTTTTAGTTTATTTGGGAAACAAACAATTTCACAGTACATTTAGTATTACCAAATAATATAAAACAGTCATCAGCAAAGTTTCCACTAATAATTAGAACATACAAAATAAACTACAGGGCAATTTGAACTTAATTAAATTCACAGAGTAAGTTAACAGTTATACTACATCTAAAATGGAACTGTTAATTAAAGATATGTTTACAATTACAATTACCTATTATCAATCAATTCATGTATTTGATTTTTAAACTGAGTTATACTACAATTGAAAAAATCTATAGACGTGAAACTTTTATCATATTCCTTACAAGCTCTAAACAGAAAAGTGCTACCAGCATATTTAGTGCTGGTAGTAGGTAAAGAAAACAATTTGTTAAGACGTGAACTTGTCCGAGGGCATCTAATACATATATTTTCCAAGAGGAAAGGAGTGTCTACGAGGTTATTAAGAATCTTATAGAGGAAAACTTGGTCTCTTTCGAGACGACGATCTATTAAAGGAGGAAGATATATAGTTGCTTGCTTATCTCGACTGGTCCTAAAAAGTAGATGTTTACACATTTTTCTATTAATTCTTTCAATAGAATCTATATATACATTGTATTGTGGATTCCACACCACCGATGCATACTCTAAAACAGATCGGACGTATGCATTATACAAAATTACGAGAGTAGAACTCTGTTTAAAATCTCTGCCTATTCTCATTATAAAACCGAGCATACGGTAAGCTTTGGCTGTGATGTGACCAATATGCTCATTGAAAGTCAACTTACTATCAAGAGTTACCCCCAAGTCCTTCATCTCCGCCACTCTTTTAACGCATTTGTTATTCAACTTATACTTAAAATCAATGACCTTCGATTTACGTGTAAAGGAGATAACGCTGCATTTATTAGGATTAAGGTGAAGAAAATTCATATTACAGTAAATGCAGAGTGCATCGAGATCATTTTGTAATAAAATGCAATCAGAAGGAGCCTCAATTTTTTTGAAGATTTTCATATCGTCAGCGTACATTAAGATGTTAGAGTTTTTAAGTATAGAAACAACATCATTGACGAATAAGTTAAATAAAAGGGGGCCGAGATGGGACCCCTGGGGCACTCCAGACGATACCGGAACAAATGTCGAGCAGAATCCTTTTATAGTTACGGCTTGGCTACGATCTCTGAGATAAGACTTCAGCCAGCGCAGCAGATCACCGTGTATACCGGCCTCTCCAATCTTTTGTATTAGTATAGAATGCGGAATTTTATCGAAAGCCTTGGAGAAGTCGGTATACACAGAATCTACCTGGCCTCCTTTATCCATTGATGTGGCAACACGATGTACAAATTCGCACAAATTAGATTCTGTAGATCTCTTATTAATGAAACCATGTTGTTGATTCACGATTACGGGTCTCAATGCAGGAAAAACAGAGTCATACACAATTTTTTCAAGTAACTTAGGTATTGTACTAATTTTCGATATTGGCCTATAGTTCTGAATATCGTGTTTGTCGCCAGTTTTCAAAATAGGGATAACATGACATTGTTTCCAAATTAAAGGCATTGTCCCAGACATCAAAGATAATTTAAATAGTAAGTAAAGTGGATAAGCTAGAGAATTATTGCACATTTTAAGAAAAAAAGGAGGTAATTTGTCGGGCCCACAACCCTTTGAAACATCAAGCCCTTTGAGGTATTTCCGAACGAGTGAAATCGAGATATTAATGGAACCAATAGAAGCTGTATTTGAATCATTTGTTGGATGTGAGCATAAGGAAGAGGACGACACATGGGGCTCAAAAGCCGAACTAAAGTAGTTATTAAACATGGTGCATATATCTTTGCCATCACTAGAAACATTATTATTGTAGTACATGGTATCAGGAAGTTCAGGTACAGTTTTTTTAGATTTGACATAAGACCAAAATTGCTTGCTATTAATTTTTATCATATTCTCAGCGTTAATAACAAATTTATCATAACACGCTTGCTGAACTCGCTTTTGGCGATCACGTAATTGAGAAAATGTATTATAATCACCCTGTCTACCATAGATCTTCCATTTTTTATGAAATTTTAGTTTTTCACCAACAATCTTAGTTAGAGCCCGGGTGAACCAGGGAGGGTAACGAGCATCTTCTCTTACTACCTTGGTAGGAACATGCTTAGATATGACCAGATTTATTTTTTCATAAAACATATCAACAGCTACGTCAATATCATTACAATTTTGAAGATCATGCCAGTCAATTGACGCAATTTCACTGTTTATCAGTTCATAATCAGCCGCTCGAAACAATTGCACTGTACGAGACGCTGAACTTAGCGTACGTGGAAGTGACAACTTAACAAGTACTGAAAGTGCAGGATGGTGAGCATCCTCATCAACCAACGGTTCTTTATTATGGATAACAGTACATTCGCAACTACACATTACAAGGTCCAGCACTCTATTGTTATGGTTCGCAACATCATTGTACTGCTTAAAATCCGTAAAACCTAAAAAACCTATTAAAGCTTGAACTAATATGTCAGTATTATTTTTATCATAGTTAGTGAGAGTCACAGCAGTCCCGTTGCGACCCCATTGAGCTGACGTTATATTAAAGTCACCGCAGATTAAATAGTTGTCACTTGGACAATCAATGTAAACATCCTGCTGATATATTGTTAAGTTCGCTTATGGTAGGTACCTCTATACAAATTGTATTTTCATTCTTTGTAATCTATAAACTACTTATTTGTATGTGTATTTTAATGAATGCATTTTGAGAAAGTTTCATAAACTTAGGCAGCATTTTGCGATTAGTCATCTCGTGATGTGTGAGGTGCCGAAACGAAACGTCGGGAATATCGGGTTATAGTCAAAGACTTCTATGTGTTGCATTTATAGTATTTTGCAAACTAATGAAAGAAGGCGTCTGGATTCAAGAAGTGGAGGTAATTACAGGGGTTGGCTTTAGAAATGCGCCGGTTGATTTTGGAATTGAAATATATCGCATTTTGTAGAGTTTTGAAAGGGCTTTCAAATGATACTATACTCTCGGCGAGGAAATATTTATTTTTATTTCTATTATTATTCTAGTGTTTTTGAAAAAAACAAAGTTTTGTATGACGAAATGTCAACATTGCGTATTTTTGCGTGGAACGGAACACGTTTACACATTTTTTATTTGTGTTTGACAGTTCGCGCGTATTTCCGTTTCCATTTATGCGAGGCGCGAATCTTCATTTCTGTTTTTGTGAAATTTGGATGTGTATTCATTTAATGTCGGAGCACTAGGTTGGTAGCACTGCTAAATTGTTGCGATGGTGACCAAAGACCGCAGGTCACGTGATAGGTGCGAGGAGCGTAGCGACGAGCATGTTAGGTTGACATGAACCCAGCGCGCGAGCCGAGCGAGCGAAGCGAGCGTGCCGCGGCAGCGACCGGCGAAGTGCCAGAAACGACTTTTTTTACGTGCGAAATTTTGTACGTACGTCCGAAAGTCGTGCCCCCCGACACCACGTGGTACTAGTCTGCCCTACCCCATGAGTGTTTTTATAAGCCGCGGAGGCGCGGAGGGACGGCAGGAGCGCGGAGCCATGACAGAAAGAATTTAGATGTAAGAATAGTGGCGTTTTGAGGTTAGGATTTTTAAAATTATATATCTCAGTAATTATTAATTTCTTCGCGGCGGGAGTGGCACTGGGGGGTTTCCCACACCCCCCCCCCTCACCCCTTCTATCTATCTCAATCCTCATTTCAATCGGCCCATTTCTAAAGATTACCCAATTACAGAGGCAGCCTTGTATAAGAAGGGCATTTCTGTCTCTAAAGCTAGTTAGAATCAAAGGTTAGGTTCTGCTATACAAATATTGCAAGCACGCATAGCCTGCCAGACGCCTAGTTTTCCTCAAACAAAGTTCCGTAAATTAGCATAATACTTTAGACCATCTTTTGTTTACCAATCAACCAAACATCAGGGGGTTAAGTCTGCTAATGTTTTTGTCAGTCGTAGTTCAATGGTGTTCAATGGTTCGCTTCTTGTTTCTTAAACCCAAAATCAAGACACAATATGTTTCCGTTTTGGGCTTAAGAAACACAATGTGTTTCAGTTTTGGGTTTAAGAAACAAGAACTGTGTCAAAAAGCATTACCATTCAAACACCATAGAACTACGATTTTGACGAAAACATTAGCAGACTTGACCCCCAGGCAGATGGGAGGCCAAACGTCAACCCACTCTTACGTAAAAAACTCATCATTAACATGTCCTAAAGATAATAACCCTACCGTACAACCTTCTACACGTGACGCCCCCGATGTCCCCTCCGCTGTCCCTCCGTCAGTGTACGGAACTGGTGAACCAAGCGGGTTATATGGATGTGGACATGTATTCGCTGCGCAGCAAACGGTACCACAACGTGTATGGAATTGGGGACTGCTTGGGAACTCCTAACGCCAAGACAGCTGCAGCTGTTGGTGAGTGAAGAATTACCGAAGTAGTTTTTGTAAAACCTGCTTTATGTTGCGCCAGCAGTCTCCTCAGTATAAATCCAAGGTGGTTTCATTGACGGTAAAACAGTGAGGAGCAGTCACTATTTTTGTTTAGTGACTTTTCCAATAGCATATGTCTGATACCAGTTACCAGATGAAAAACTGTGAAGAGAAATTTTCACCATATATCTTAAACCTGAGAATCTATATGGACTCCTGGATAATATCCTAGACGGCCATGAATACCACCAAAATACTAGACAACTAAATCCCCAAGATTTGTAGAATATACCTACGTTTTAAATCATATATATGAATGTAACACTATTTTACCTTATGTACCGCCTTCATTGATATCTGTTTCCTAAAGGTTGACTGGGAGAGAATGTTTTTAGCATTAAGTCCGCCTTTTGTGTAATTTTTGTTATATAAAGGTCATTGGACATATTTGACCTGTTTGATGAAAGTTCGCGTACAGAAACCAAACCAGTTTTAAATTGAAGAATTCAATCCCACTTTTCAAAATATGTACATATTTTTTTTGTATGTACTGATCGGCAGAAAAAAGTTGAGTAATGTTTAATGTTATTGAAATTTTGTTAATAAAACAGAAGTTTTTACTTTCAGCATTGTGAAAATGTTTGGTACAAGCATAACAAACGTTTTTGTCTTTGTTTATTTATTTTATTTTATTTATTATTGAAATGCTATGATATAATGATAAAAAATTAAACATGTCCTGCAAGAATGCGACCCATACCACTGAGTAGCAGATACATTTATCTACATACCTAGCTCCTCAGATCAAATAAAAAAGGAAGATGGAGCGTTGCGCAGTGGTTGCGAACAACTAAGTGAAGCCGGTTTTTGATGGTACATGTATGCGTACTAGAGGGCGGGTGGGGGCCGGGCGGCAGGGTTCGCCCAATGACGAACGAAAGCCAAGGCGTAGTTTCGTTACATATGTGTGCGTAAACTGTGTATGTACACAGCCAAGGCGTAGTTTTACTGGCTTCACCGCTTTGTCGGAAGACTCCGTCTTTACTTTTTTATTTGGTCTGAGCCTAGCTCTATTTCGTTTATGTACGCCGTAGGTCAAATGTTCAAACAAAATGCCCATTGACCTTTACAAAATAAATAGTAGGTAATAAATATAATGTCCAAGACCATCGATAAAGCAAACATGTCCAACAGCCGTCCAGAGCAGCGTGGTAGAGAAGAACCTCGCGAGCTCGATGTCCGGCGCGTGTCCGGCGGCGCGCTACAGCGGGTACGGCGCGTGTCCGTTACTCACCTCCTACCGCGCCGGCATACTCGCCGAGTTCCTCTACGACAAGAAGCCGCACGAGACCTTCCCCTTTGACCAGGTAGGATTACTTAATGTTTAAGAACCTAGTGAGTGCGACGTCTGGTGGTGACAACGGGTACAAATCGTGCCTGCTGCTCACCTCCTACCGCGCCGGCATACTCGCCGAGTTCCTCTACGACAAGAAGCCGCACGAGACCTTCCCTTTTGACCAGGTAGGATTACTTAATGTTTAAGAACCTAGTGAGTGCGACGTCTGGTAGTGACAACGGGTACAAATCGTGCCTGCTGCTCACCTCCTACCGCGCCGACATACTCGCCGAGTTCCTTTACGACAAGAAGCCGCACGAGACCTTCCCCTTTGACCAGGTAGCACTACTTAATGTTTAAGAACCTAGTGAGTGCGACGTCTGGTGATGACAACGGGTACAAATCGTGCCTGCTGCTCACCTCCTACCGCGCCGGCATACTCGCCGAGTTCCTCTACGACAAGAAGCCGCACGAGACCTTCCCCTTGGACCAGGTAGGACTACTTAATGTTTAAGAACCTAGTGAGTGCGACGTCTGGTGGTGACAACGGGTACAAATCGTACCTGCTGCTCACCTCCTACCGCGCCGGCATCCTCGCCGAGTTCCTCTACGACAAGAAGCCGCACGAGACCTTCCCCTTGGACCAGGTAGGACTACTTAATGTTTAAGAACCTAGTGAGTGCGACGTCTGGTGGTGACAACGGGTACAAATCGTGCCTGCTGCTCACCTCCTACCGCGCCGGCATACTCGCCGAGTTCCTCTACGACAAGAAGCCGCACGAGACCTTCCCCTTTGACCAGGTAGGATTACTTAATGTTTAAGAACCTAGTGAGTGCGACGTCTGGTGGTGACAACGGGTACAAATCGTGCCTGCTGCTCACCTCCTACCGCGCCGACATACTCGCCGAGTTCCTCTACGATAAGAAGCCGCACGATACCTTCCCCTTTGACCAGGTAGGACTACTTAATGTTCAAGAACCTAGTGAGTGCGACGTCTGGTGGTGACAACGGGTACAAATCGTGCCTGCTGCTCACCTCCTACCGCGCCGACATACTCGCCGAGTTCCTTTACGACAAGAAGCCGCACGAGACCTTCCCCTTTGACCAGGTAGCACTACTTAATGTTTAAGAACCTAGTGAGTGCGACGTCTGGTGATGACAACGGGTACAAATCGTGCCTGCTGCTCACCTCCTACCGCGCCGACATACTCGCCGAGTTCCTTTACGACAAGAAGCCGCACGAGACCTTCCCCTTTGACCAGGTAGCACTACTTAATGTTTAAGAACCTAGTGAGTGCGACGTCTGGTGATGACAACGGGTACAAATCGTGCCTGCTGCTCACCTCCTACCGCGCCGGCATACTCGCCGAGTTCCTCTACGACAAGAAGCCGCACGAGACCTTCCCCTTGGACCAGGTAGGACTACTTAATGTTTAAGAACCTAGTGAGTGCGACGTCTGGTGGTGACAACGGGTACAAATCGTACCTGCTGCTCACCTCCTACCGCGCCGGCATCCTCGCCGAGTTCCTCTACGACAAGAAGCCGCACGAGACCTTCCCCTTGGACCAGGTAGGACTACTTAATGTTTAAGAACCTAGTGAGTGCGACGTCTGGTGGTGACAACGGGTACAAATCGTGCCTGCTGCTCACCTCCTACCGCGCCGGCATACTCGCCGAGTTCCTCTACGACAAGAAGCCGCACGAGACCTTCCCCTTTGACCAGGTAGGATTACTTAATGTTTAAGAACCTAGTGAGTGCGACGTCTGGTGGTGACAACGGGTACAAATCGTGCCTGCTGCTCACCTCCTACCGCGCCGACATACTCGCCGAGTTCCTCTACGATAAGAAGCCGCACGATACCTTCCCCTTTAACCAGGTAGGACTACTTAATGTTCAAGAACCTAGTGAGTGCGACGTCTGGTGGTGACAACGGGTACAAATCGGGTACAAATCCTGCTGCTCACCTCCTACCGCGCCGGTAATACGCTCGCCACAGACTGCCAGCTTACCAGCGCCTAGCATGCCATCCGCTGGCGTGTGTATCACGGCCATTAGCCTGATATCTGTCGCGCTCACACCGAACTGCCCCCTTACTCAAATGGCCATTCTACTAAAATTAAGGTTAGTAGAATAGAATTACATGACTGTATTTCTCTTCTGTCAATGTTACCATACCGTAGGTTGTCAGAAAGAGATCTGTCTTAGCGATAAGAGCGCCATGTTTTAACACTAAGTTTTATTGTTATTTTTTTGTTATATGTTACTGTGGTGTTGAAATAAAGCATTATCTTATCTTATCTTACAATGTATGGAAATGACATAAGTAAACGCTTAGCTTCTGTCAATCCCAAAAGTTATTGGGTGAATTTGGAATACTTAATTGGAAGTTTATGTTCATTGAATAGTTATAGTATTATACCTAGTTAGTTATATTCGTTAGTTGTGTAAAACAGGACGTCAATATAAGTTTATAGCCATATCGTAATTGTATAAGCTAACTGCGGAACCCTAAACTGCGCGGGCCCGTTTTTTATTCATTACTCTTTTGTTTGTTACAGAGCAAAGAACGACGACTTTTTTACTTTTTGAAGACAACCGTTCTTCCCTACATCTATTGGAATAAATTATTAAAGGGAACATGGGACGGTCCTGAAAAGATACGCAAAATTATAAACCCATGGGCTAAATGACTGACTCACGCGTATAACAGTATAAAAATATTTTAATATCTACCTACACATAAATAGTTCGCATTTAAAATAAATATAGCTATTTTTTTACTATTTTTATAAAAAATCACTTATACATTCTTTTACTAAATGACTAAACAATGTTTGGCATAATTACAAATTATTATACAAACTATATTTACAAAATTGTTTATAATACTTGTTTGTCACAAAGTATAAATTGAATAGCGCTAACTGTACAGTCAACGCCAAAATGACCTTAGCATTAAACCTACCAAAATAGCTAATCATTTGACATAATTCAAGCTTGTCTCAAGACAGGTGCACTTGTTTTCAGACTACAAATGATAGTGCACCTTGAGGCTCGCTTATGCGAAAACATATTTTGTCTCTATTTTTTTCTTTACGTGTAAAGAGTATGGAAAATAACCTCACTTCTGCACTTTTTCGATGTTTTTCGTTGTTTATTCACCATTATCTTTAGCACAATTATCTTTCTTGAAAAAAAGTTATTGGAGCAACTGCACAGTACATTAAAGTATATTTTAATGTAGCATTCAAAACGTTTCCGCTATTATTTACGCCAAAAATATGACCCGCGACAAGCGCTTTTGATAATATTCTGATTTTTCTGAATCATCTGTGAGGTTAATCCGCAATTTAATACTTGTAGCTACTATATAATCTCTTTAGCTTGTCGTATGTTGTATATATGTCGTATGGCCCGCGCAAACCATGGCTTCCTATCATGGACCCTTAATGTCTTGAGATAAGGTTGATTTTGGTCAAATAATTCGCTATTTGGTAGGTGTGAATGCTCAGATCATTTTGGCACTGACTGTACCTACATTTGTCTTTGTGTCGAGATTAATTTAAAAAATATAACAAAAATATACATATTTTTGAAAAATAAAAGAATAATTTTGACAATGGACGATAAAAAGATACAACGTTTAGTGATTTTGTTTCTCATGATAATAAATTATTTCGAGTGCAATCGATGTTCTTATTTTAGCGGTAAAAGTGTATCTTGTACTATAAATAAATAACATTTTACTTTGGCACATCTAGACACTTTTATAGCAGTAAGCAGAATGGTTTGGATTCCATTCTTGATGCTTAGTTTATACGGGGTCAGTAACATGACAGTACAGTAAACCAGTCCAGCGCTGACTTGCTACTGGGCTCGTGTAGTCACTAGTTTCAACCCAGTCCAGCCCCCGTATTAGTGACCTCTTAAAACGTGCCAGTTTTCTGAATAGCTATCAATGTGTCTCTTTTATTGACTATACAGCGATAGAGACGTAACCACAGAATAGATATAAGTACTACCGTACAGAAAGGAAACTCTCCGCCCCGCCCCACAATTAATTACCTCACCCCACCGCGCGAGTTCGTATGCCGATCCGTGTGCTCAGTCAATAGCTCTAGACTTCACGCACACAGTTGTGCGTGTGCAAAAACGTCACTGTGTAGCGTCTGTGTAATAGGTAGTTGAAACGCGGCGCTTCTATGGTGTGTCCAGGGTGACGTAACTATAGCAACTTATAAACCTGGCAAGTTTTAAGAGGTTGTAATACAACCTCAAAGAGGGGTATTACAACCTCTTAAAACTTGCCAGGTTTATAGTGTTTATAGTGCTGACTTCTCGCTTGTAAGTCACTCCAGGCACCCTTTCTATTTTCGGGCACAGTACGACTTACTGCCGATCGTGTCTACATGTCATCATCATCATCATCATATCAGCCGCACGACACCCACTGCTGGGTATAGGCCTCCCCCAAGGATTTCCACGACGATCGGTCCTGCGCTTCCCACATCCAGTGGCTTCCGGCAATCTTCACCAGATCGTCGGTTCACCTTGTCGGGGGCCTACCCACGGAGCGTCGTCCGGTGCGCGGTCGCCATTCCAGAACCTTTCCGCCCCAACGGCCATCGGTTCTTCTCGCTATGTGTCCAGCCCACTGCCACTTTAGCTGAGCAATCCTTTGAGCGATGTCGGTTACTTTAGTTCGTCTGCGGATCTCCTCATTTCTGATTCGATCACGCAGGGAAACGCCGAGCATGGCTCTCTCCATTGCACGCTAGGTGACCTTGAGCCTCCTTATGAGACCCATAGTTAGCGACCACGTTTCACTACCGTAAGTCATCACTGGCAACACACACTGGTCATAGACTTTCGTCTTGAGACACTGAGGTAAATCGGCCACGAAGATTTTTCGGAGCTTCCCGAATGCTGCCCATCCGAGTTGGATTCGACGAGAGATCTCCTTCTCAAAGTTGAACCTACCTAACTGGACTGCCTGTCCAAGGTATACATAATGGTCAACAGCTTCAAGTGTAGTGTTCCCAACATGAACTGGAGCGGGCACAACATGGGCATTCGACATGATTTTCGTCTTATCCATGTTCATTTTAAGACCCACTCTTTGGGAAGCACTACGGAGATCTTCGAGCATTGTGTTCAGGTCCTCCAAGGTCTTAGCCATTAGAACTATATCATCGGCAAAACGCAGGTGTGTTAGGTATTGGCCATTAATGTTGATGCCGAGTCCTTTCCAGTCTAAGAGTTTAAAGATATCCTCCAACGCAGCTGTGAACAGTTTCGGAGAAATAACATCTCCCTGTCTCACACCTCGCTGCAGTTGGATAGGATTTGTTCTCTGGTTCTGTATTCAGACCTACATGGTGGCATTTTTGTATAAATATACCTGTAGTCCACTTGGCACCTTTGGAGAGACTGCAGCACCGCCCAGGTTTCAATCGAATCAAAGTCTACATGTACTGGGGCCGAAATTACGAGTCGCTGGGTCCAGTCACTAACCCCGTATAAACCAGCCCTAACTCTCATTAAAAAATAAAATTGTTCCTTTTTCAAATTTTAATTTTACGCTCGATTGAACGACGCTATTTGTTCTTTCTCGGTTCCATTAGTGTTTGCAGCGTCGACAGCGCTTTGCCTCTTGCGCTTGAGCGCTGCCCGCCGTATTCTGTAGCGTTTTCTGGTGGCTACGAGGTAGATAGTCAGCGCTATGGCGACTATCAGAGACACGACGATGCAGATGCTGAGGATCAGAGTCATCATGCTGATGTTGTACGGCAGACCGGTTTCAGTGGACGACTCTAACTGTAGAGACAAAACATTATTATTAAGTTATTTAGTTTTCCGTTTTAGGGTGTGAAACTCACAATCCAACTTTTATGGTATCGATGGTTCGAAGCGTACGCTTCGAACCATTCGGAAAAAGAGGTTTACTGATTATGGATAGCCTGATGTTAACTGTGTAGTCATCCTTTATTTATT
Organism: Agriphila geniculea; assembly: GCA_943789525.1. Classification (NCBI taxonomy): domain Eukaryota; kingdom Metazoa; phylum Arthropoda; class Insecta; order Lepidoptera; family Crambidae; genus Agriphila; species Agriphila geniculea. Next base: position 1,627,838 of record OX038874.1, read on the forward strand.
TATTAATAGGTCAACCAACAGCATATATACAAAAAATACTATTTTAAAGTACATAGAGGTCTTATATATACACCAATTACAGGTTAACACAACATTCTTAAAGAGCAATTTCATCGATATTAAAAAAGATATTAAATGTTACAAAAATAAAGTTATCTAACAATAAGCAAAAATTCCTAAAGAAAAGATTTTAAAATGTTAGTTTTGAATTTGTTTTGGGAATCAAAAAATATGTCTATACCAGGAAAAGAAGCACAAAGTTCATTGTATGCAGCTAGAATGCGAGGCAAAGGCGAATGTTTGGCGACATTGGTACGAGAGGCAGGAATCGAAAAGGTTTTAGTTATCCTTCTGCAAAATTGGTTATACTCAGTTGTGGATTATCCCCAACCGACCTCGAGCTTCTGTCCCCACGTTTAAACGTTTCCCGAACGAATCCCGAACGATTTTTTTTAAATCCCAATTTATTGATAATGAATTTAAAAAAAATCATGTCAACCATCTTCATGTTATTAGCTGGCGGTCGGATGGGCCAGATTTTTTTAAATCCTAACGGTCCCCACGTTTGGTACAGAGGCGTGGGGTCGGTTGAGAATAAACCCCCCTCTGTTGTCTGGGAACAGTCTCTTAGGCAAAGTCACATTAAATGACGCACGGTCCAGTTGTACCAGAGTACCAGCCGCAGGTGCGACCGCTCAAGGGGAGTGTAATGTAGTACAGTAACTCACCAGGTAGTTGTCGCGCGGGGAGGCGCGTAGAGCCGCGCCGGCGCACATGGGCGGCGCGGTCCAGTTGTACCAGTGCACCAGCCGCAGGTGCGACAGCTCAGGGGGGGACCCGCATCTGAATAGTACGGCATATATCATTAGGACAAAGTTTAAAGAAAGTACACCTTTTGATGTAAAATTGTAATACCATGGCTGAAAGATCCTACAGATCTTTGGCTCGATACATTTTAATTTCGAAAATACCTCTTAAAAATTGGGATTTTAAAGAGGTGTTTTTATCAGCATCAGAGCGGACGGAGCGGCCGGCCGGAGCGGACGGATTTGTCAATTTGTATGAATTTATATAGTGCACCTTTAATCGATTATGTTGATCTGTACTTGTCGATCCACCACTGCAGGTCGCAGCTGCAGCGCCACGGGTCTTTATAGTATAGTACATGGGGTAATACCTGAGCTCATCGAAGAGGTATGAGGAGTTGGTGGTGTAGAGGTATGGCGGCAGAAGCTCGTCTATCATCCATTGCAGGTCACAGCTGCAGCGCCACGGGTCCTTACTATAGTATAGTAGATGAAGCAATACCTGAGCTCGTCGAGGAGGTATGAGGAGTTGGTGGTGTACAGGTATGGCAGGAGCTCGTCTATCATCCACTGCAGGCCGCAGCTGCAGCGCCACGGGTCGTTACTATAGTATAGTAGATGAAGAAATACCTGAGCTCGTCGAGGAGGTATGAGGAGTTGGTGGTGTACAGGTATGGCAGGAGCTCGTCTATCATCCACTGCAGGCCGCAGCTGCAGCGCCACGGGTCGTTACTATAGTATAGTAGATGAAGAAATACCTGAGCTCGTCGAGGAGGTATGAGGAGTTGGTGGTGTACAGGTATGGCAGGAGCTCGTCTATCATCCACTGCAGGCTGCAGCTGCAGCGCCACGGGTCGTTACTATAGTATAGTAGATGAAGAAATACCTGAGCTCGTCGAGGAGGTATGAGGAGTTGGTGGTGTACAGGTATGGCAGGAGCTCGTCTATCATCCATTGCAGGTCACAGCTGCAGCGCCACGGGTCGTTACTAAAGTATAGTAGATGAAGCAATACCTGAGCTCGTCGAGCAGGTATGAGGAGTTGGTGGTGTACAGGTATGGCAGGAGCTCGTCTATCATCCATTGCAGGTCACAGCTGCAGCGCCACGGGTCGTTACTAAAGTATAGTAGATGAAGCAATACCTGAGCTCGTCGAGCAGGTATGAGGAGTTGGTGGTGTACAGGTATGGCAGGAGCTCGTCTATCATCCATTGCAGGTCACAGCTGCAGCGCCACGGGTCGTTACTAAAGTATAGTAGATGAAGCAATACCTGAGCTCGTCGAGCAGGTATGAGGAGTTGGTGGTGTACAGGTATGGCAGGAGCTCGTCTATCATCCATTGCAGGTCACAGCTGCAGCGCCACGGGTCGTTACTAAAGTATAGTAGATGAAGCAATACCTGAGCTCGTCGAGCAGGTATGAGGAGTTGGTGGTGTACAGGTATGGCAGGAGCTCGTCTATCATCCATTGCAGGTCACAGCTGCAGCGCCACGGGTCGTTACTAAAGTATAGTAGATGAAGCAATACCTGAGCTCGTCGAGCAGGTATGAGGAGTTGGTGGTGTACAGGTATGGCAGGAGCTCGTCTATCATCCATTGCAGGTCACAGCTGCAGCGCCACGGGTCGTTACTAAAGTATAGTAGATGAAGCAATACCTGAGCTCGTCGAGCAGGTATGAGGAGTTGGTGGTGTACAGGTATGGCAGGAGCTCGTCTATCATCCATTGCAGGTCACAGCTGCAGCGCCACGGGTCGTTACTAAAGTATAGTAGATGAAGCAATACCTGAGCTCGTCGAGCAGGTATGAGGAGTTGGTGGTGTACAGGTATGGCAGGAGCTCGTCTATCATCCATTGCAGGTCACAGCTGCAGCGCCACGGGTCGTTACTAAAGTATAGTAGATGAAGCAATACCTGAGCTCGTCGAGCAGGTATGAGGAGTTGGTGGTGTACAGGTATGGCAGGAGCTCGTCTATCATCCACTGCAGGCCGCAGCTGCAGCGCCACGGATTGAACTGCAGGTTGACTCCCTCAGCTATTGACGTCCACGGCACCAGATTCCGCGGTAACCTCGTTAAGTTGTTCTTACTCAGGTCTAGCTGTGAAAGATAAAACATAATTTGTTACTGCTTGCCATAGCACAAATTACACGGCAATAAGGATCAACGAGATTTTTAGTTAAATATGTAGAGTTACAGTCACACCAAAATCAATTATTTCAATGAAAGAATTATTGGAATGGGGTTGGCAACGCAAAGCTGATTGTATGTAGATGTCGCTGCGTACGCTTGTTCCTAAGACAGCAGACGTTCAGAACAAAATGTATGGGAAAATAGGTATTTATTTTGTGGTATTTTTTACCGAAAAAGACCCACTGACCCAAAATGGATATAAAATACTATTCTACAGTGCAAATGCCGGGATTGAAAGCCAAATTAAGTCGTTTTTATTCTCACAGAATTTATCAATTTTTTCTATATCCAGATTTTTCGGAAATTTGTAAGTGCCAATATTTTTAAAGCATTTAACACAGAATTAAATCATTTTAAAGCTAAAAACACGATTTTTTAAAGTAAAAGTCCTTTGTTTTCGTAGCTCTCGTGGAACAAGCGTACGCAGTACGCAGCGCCATTTTGACAGTTGCCTGCCCCATTGGACCAAAAATGACGAAGATAGAGCGATTTTCGTGCCGCATTCTCAAATACGCTCCCCAACTACACGATTCGCTGATGACGTCATCAGCCACGTTCGCGGCAGGTGTTTGTTGGCAAAATGTGGCATTGGCTACAGGCTATGTTCTGTGCTAGAGTTGCAATTTCTTATACTTTTCTTAAAGACATTATCTGTGGTATGTAAGTACAGTCACGGCACGTCAGACAGTACATGTTGACCTTGAGACCGTCTTTATACCGTACGTACTTAATAAGAGCTGTTTTCGTAGTTCAACTGTTTAACTTGAGGTGCTGTCGTGTGTACATGTAAAGTCTGTTCATCCTTACTTGTCTTATTTAGTAAACAGTTATTGACACTTGTCATACGTCTTTTAAACTTAAATCGTTATTTAAAAATATGTTAGTAAGTTTATGAAATTATTGTTATTTATTAACAATTTATTTCGTAATCTATGTGTGGAAAACCGTTTTTTTTTATTTTATAAATGATTATTTCAATAAAGAGTTGGGTGAAGATTGTTCACCATATAAGACAAGTAAGGATGGACAGACTTTAAGTACATATTATGTAGGTGTAGTAGATTAGAAATTTAATTTTCACTTCGGTTGAGATGACATGATTTTAAGCTCGGCTGAATTCCTAAATGTCATGACTATGAGTAAATATTGATTAATTGCTTCAAAGGGCATTTTTATCGTATAACGTCACCTTACAAATACGATGTTGAAAATAAACAATTTGATAAACATACAGATAAAACACGTACTGATAAGGGTTTCATATTAACTAGTTTACTCATAAACTAATTTTCATTGTAAAAGTACCTAATTTATCTTAACGTCATTACACACCGGAACTACATAAAAGCAACTCTTTAGGAAATAATTGTAGATTTTTAACGAAAGTTATTTTGTAAGAATTTGAAGTACCTACCTAGGTATTACTTAATTGACTTGAAGATTCTTCTTCAAGACTTTATTCAGTTGACTTCAGCGAAATTCGTTATGTTTTTCATTAGGAGTGCATCTATGCAAATCTTACTTCCTGCTAATGTTATAAATATGAAAGTTTGGATGTTTTGTTTAGATGTTTGGATGTTGGTTACTCAATCACGCAAAACGGCTGAACGGCTTTGGATGGGCACACAGATAGTTTATAGCCTGGGTTAAAACTTTCTTTTACCTTTTATACCGGTCAAAGGTTTCCTATGGAATTTCTGAATGTCCACGCGGACTAAGTCGCGGGCGGAAGCTAGTGTTTATTATTTCGCAATAGCCTACCCTTGGTACCTATACATGCTGAAATTTTAATCATTTGGTTCCCGCTATGGGGTGGTTCCACTCATGATTGATTACAAGCAACTTTTACTATGGGACCAACTCTCCTGCTCGCAAAAAAAAATCAGCTGTTCCATACATTAAGGTCGAGTAGGCACTGCACTTTTGTATGGAACAGCTGATTCTTTTTTGCGAGCAGGAGAGTTCGCCCCATAGTAAAAGTTGCTTGTAATCATGAGTGGAACAATCCCACGGCGGGAACCAAATGATTAAAATTTCAGCGTGTATATATAAACATCGCTTAAAACTTACCATACATAGAGAAGTCCCATCAAAAGCTCCAACATGTATCTCACTCAGAGAATGACAATTCGATAGATAAAGATAGAAACATTTGGCCTGATCCTCCGTCTCATCCTCTCCTCTCCCCACCACATTGCTGAACGCTTTATCATCAACTTTAACCAACTTATCCAAATCGTTAACATATAAATTCTTCAATACTATCACGTTATTAAAATAAATGCTTTCAATTGGATTTCCGTCTATACGAAGTTCTTCCAAATTGGGAAAATATTGTTCACTCAGAGTTTTTGGGATTTCCTTGAACAAATTGTAGGAAACATCCAGGATGAAAAGGTTGGGTAAGATCTTCGTAATGTCTAACTCCTTGATTTGGTTTCCTCCTATGTTTAAAATCTGAAAATATAAGAAAAATGTCGTTAAAAATCGATCAATAGTATTCATAACTATAAATATGAAGTACCTACCTACCAAATTCAAATCTATTCCTGTAAAATCTGTCCATCCTTACTTGTCTTATATGGTAAACAATCTTCACCCAACTCTTTATAGAAATAATCATTTATAAAACAAATGGTTTTCCACACATAGATTACGAAATAAATTGTTAATGAATTAACAATAATTTCATAAACTTACTAACATATTTTAAATAACGATTTAAGTTTAAAAGACATATGACAACTGTCAAAAACTGTTTACTAAATAAGACAAGTAAGGATGAACAGACTTTACCTATTATTTATCAGTTATAGTAGACAATTTTTCGCCTAAATAGAAAATGATGATTTATCTTCTCATCGAATGGTAAATGAGTTAATAATTTAAACAACTCAAGAATCTTAAAAATCTTGCACATTATTCACTTGTTGTGGCGTAGATACATAAAAAAATGTAGCTAATAAGGTTGAATTGAAAGCAAAATGGCCGGAATATCTATAGTCCAGTCTAATAAGTTCAAGAACTCCACAAATACTAACATTTGATAAAGTATCTTTGCAGCAAATATTTGTCTAATAAATAGGCCTTTGTAATGAAATGTCATTCAAGATCCAAGGGAGTTGCCCATCATCCAAATTTCAAAAACGGTTGGGAATACGAACAAAGTATATAAAAGAAAAGTTGTATTGAATTTGATAAGCTTTTATTAAGAAGAACTCTCTACGATGCACCCTGTTTTGGAGATATTAGCGAAAAACACAAAAGGGTGAACTTTAAACCCTCTTCCTCCACTCCCGCTCACCTTTTACGAGAGGACTTTTAGTATATTCACAGCCTAAGCACCCTAAACAAGTTTCTGAAGAAATCGCTTAGGTATCCGTTCAAGCACTCTACACCCCAGTCCATTCAACGAATGGCTCAACAAGGGGTGTACAGTAGAGTGCATGAAGCGATTTCTTCTGAAACATGTTTCTACTAACTAACTATGTCGGTAGACGAAAAAGGAAAATTAAAATTTTGCCCCAAACAGCAGTCTAATTTGGTTCGGCCATTTTGTACGACTTAATTTGAAACATACCTCCAAGCTTTCAAAGTTGACAGTAGCTTCGTCGTATATGCTGGACAGTCTGTTGTAAGACAAGTCTATGTACTTTATGCCGCTAGGAAACTTCGGCCAGTGGTAGAAAGTGTTTTCCTTTAAGATGGCGATCTGTAGCGACGGCGGCATCTCGAAAACCAACGTTATGTTATTCTGCTTAAGGTTCAATTCCTTTAAATTGGTACATCTTAAGAAAGTGTCTTCTTCTATTATCTCAATGAGGTTATTGGAGAGGTCTAGAAGTTCACTGAAAAAAACACATTTAAGTATTAGATTAAGATGAGTGTTAAGTAACTACAATTATCTGTTTCATTTGTAAAGCTTTTTAATGAAAAAGAATTGAAAACAAAAAAGCTTACAGTTTATTATCTGTGGGGAAAGAATGCTTGGTCACAGATCGTATTCGGTTACTGTTAAGATTCAATCTCCTTAAACCACTCAAGCCGACTCCGTCCGTCCTCTGCAGCAGCAGGTCAAAAATGTGATTCTTGCTAAGATCCAAATCCTCTAAGGCTGCCATAGGCATCAGCGCATCTAAAGGAACCTTCGATAGCTGGTTACTTTGCAAATTGAACCTTTTGACCATGCGCAAGTGTTCAAAATCCATTGGGTTGAAGTCTGAGATTTTATTGTAGGATAGGTCAAGGTCCTGTAGGCGGTGTATCTCGGTGAAGAGGTCTGGGGTGATGACCTTGAGATTGTTCTGAGCAAATGACAGTTTGTTGAGGTTGGGCACATGACTGAAAGGGTCGGGCCAGTACGTCTTGATGGCGTTGTTACTGAACCGAAGTGATTCCAACTGGGAATTTGGTGGCAATCTAGAAAAAGGGCAGAAAAGAACATTAGTGGTTCTTAATCACAATCTTAATCGCCAAAAAGTTGTCTCGCCATCAACTTCCAAGAGATGGCGTTATTATGGCAGTCAGTAAGTATACCTAACTAACTTCTCAACATATTACTAACTCTTAATAAGTTTTACTCTCAAATTTTTGGCGATATTGTCAATGATTTGTTCAAACATTGTCGAAAAAATAATATCATAGAAGGCAACCCGCATTGGCACGGAATGTTGTCTAAGTTAGGATTACTTACCTAACTACATGTTCCGTCAATATGGTTGACCTAGTATCATAATAACTAACGCTTATAAGTAAGGTTGCCAAATGATCATTTGATAAAGGAGGGCAGATGGGTCTAAAAAGGAGGATTTTCGTTTTACGTTTTTAAATATTATTTTACTTTATTGACCGAGCCAGCACGAAGTGCGAGCGAAGCGTCTCTGGGCAAAAATTCTTTCGTATGTCTGGCTGTCTGTTCCAGACGTGCCGGACTGCAGCTGCGCCACAAAAAAAAGTTGGAAATCTGACTTTTTGACTATGCCATGATGAAGTCTATAGTTTGTCGGAGTTTGTCGCCAAAAACCAGAGTTTGTCGGTCTTCCGTTTAGGAGATACATGTGGCTCAGCTGTAGAGACGTCTCTACAGCTGCGCCACACAGATCTCGAAAACGGAAGGTCGTAGCGAAAATCTGATTACTTGTATGTATAGCCGTTAGTTTGTCGGAGTTTGTCGCACAAAAACCAGAGTTTGTCGGTCTAGCGTTTAGGAGATACGTGTGGCGCAGCTGTAGAGACCGTCTCTACAGCTGAGCCACACAGATCTCGAAAACGGAAGGTCGTAACAGAAATCTGATTACTTGTGTGTGTAGCCGGTAGTTTGTCGGAGTTTGTCACCAAGAATCAGAGTTTGTCGGTTTTGCGTTTAGGAGATATGTGAGGATACGATGTGGAGATCTTTCTACCTGGGTCTTGAGAACGGAAGGTCGTAGCAAAAATCTGATAACTCGAGTGTGTAGCCATTAGTTTGTCGGAGTTTGTCACCAAAAATCAGAGTTTGTCAATCTTACGTTTAGAATATGTGGGGATATGCTGTAGAGACATTTCTACCTGGATCTCGAGAACGGAAGGTCGTAGCGAAAATCTCACATATCTCCTAAACGCAAGACCGACAAACTCTGGTATTTGGCGACAAACTCGGTCGAACTACCGACTATAGATATGACTAATCAGATTATCGCTACGACCTTCCGCTCTCAAGATCCAGGTAGAAAGGTCTCCACAGCGTATCCTCACATATCTCCTAAACGCAAGACCGACAAACTCTGGTTCTTGGTGACAAACTCCGACAAACTACCGGCTACACACACGAGTAATCAGATTTCTGTTACGACCTTCCGTTTTCCAGATCTGTGTGGCTCAGCTGTAGAGACGTCTCTACAGCTGCGCCACACGTATCTCCTAAACGCAAGACCGACAAACTCTGGTTTTTGTGCGACAAACTCCGACAAACTAACGGCTATACATACAAGTAATCAGATTTTCGCTACGACCTTCCGTTTTCGAGATCTGTGTGGCGCAGCTGTAGAGACGTCTCTACAGCTGAGCCACATGTATCTCCTAAACGGAAGACCGACAAACTCTGGTTTTTGGCGACAAACTCCGACAAACTATAGACTTCATCATGGCATAGTCAAAATGTCAGATTTCCAACTTTTTTTTTGTGGCGCAGGTAGTCCGGCACGTCTGTTCCAGCCTAGAGGTCGCATTTCTCAACCGATTCTTGTGAATTTTTGTGAACAGGTTCATAAATTATATATATAATTTTTTTGGCGAGCCAGTTTTTTGAAATTTTTCAATATGGCGGAGATATGTTAAAATAACAGATTTCAGTCCGCTTTGCAGCTGTGCCTGTTTTCCTCTACAGGTCGCATTTTTCAACCGATTCTCGTGAAAATTTGTAAGCTGGTTTGAAAATAATATAGAATATTTTTGTCGAGACAGTTTTTCGAAATTTATTGAAATGACGGAGATATGTAAAAAACCATATTTCAGTCCAGCTTTCCGGCTGTTTGATCTCCTCTACAGGTCGCATTTCTCAACCGATTCTGGTGAAATTTTGTGAGTAGGTTCGATAATTATATATAACTGTTTAGTCAAGCCAATTTTTTCAAATTTATAAAAAAAAATATGCACCCATTTTGAAAAATTATCAAAATTAGAAGCACCATCTAGCTGCGAATACTCACGATACTGTGCTTTGTAAACTTGATGGCGACACTTTATTTTATTTTATCACGAGGTCTACAGCTCTACAGGAGCCACTAGTTTTTATAATATTTATACTAGAAAAATTCGACGATGTCACTAGTGACTCGGTAGCTCAGCCGTCAGAGCATTGGACCGGATATCCAAAGGTCGCGGGTTCGATTCCCGTCTGAGTATTGATCTGGTGCGAGTCGTATTTTTTCTAGTATATTATTTAGTATTGTTTAAAAATAGCATTGTAAATGCAAAAATCTCAAATTTTAAAAATTATATAGCTATTTCATCTTAATCAATTGTTAAAATATCTGGAAAGATATTTCAATTGAATGTCGAGGTAATTCCTCACATTGGTGAAATAACGCTGGCTTACAGCGTAAGAGTTTAGGATATACTAGGAAAAATTCGACGATGTCACTAGTGACTCGGTAGCTCAGCGGTCAGAGCATTGGACCGGATATCCAAAGGTCGCGGGTTCGATTCCCGTCTGAGTATTGATCTGGTGCGAGTCGTATTTTTTCTAGTATATTATTTAGTATTGTTTAAAAATAGCATTGTAAATGCAAAAATCTCAAATTTAAAAATTATATAGCTATTTCATCTTAATCAATTGTTAAAATATCTGGAAAGATATTTCAATTGAATGTCGAGGTAATTCCTCACATTGGTGAAATAACGCTGGCTTACAGCGTAAGAGTTTAGGATATACTAGGAAAAATTCGACGATGTCACTAGTGACTCGGTAGCTCAGCGGTCAGAGCATTGGACCGGATATCCAAAGGTCGCGGGTTCGATTCCCGTCTGAGTATTGATCTGGTGCGAGTCGTATTTTTTCTAGTATATTATTTAGTATTGTTTAAAAATAGCATTGTAAATGCAAAAATCTCAAATTTAAAAATTATATAGCTATTTCATCTTAATCAATTGTTAAAATATCTGGAAAGATATTTCAATTGAATGTCGAGGTAATTCCTCACATTGGTGAAATAACGCTGGCTTACAGCGTAAGAGTTTAGGATATACTAGGAAAAATTCGACGATGTCACTAGTGACTCGGTAGCTCAGCGGTCAGAGCATTGGACCGGATATCCAAAGGTCGCGGGTTCGATTCCCGTCTGAGTATTGATCTGGTGCGAGTCGTATTTTTTCTAGTATATTATTTAGTATTGTTTAAAAATAGCATTGTAAATGCAAAAATCTCAAATTTAAAAATTATATAGCTATTTCATCTTAATCAATTGTTAAAATATCTGGAAAGATATTTCAATTGAATGTCGAGGTAATTCCTCACATTGGTGAAATAACGCTGGCTTACAGCGTAAGAGTTTAGGATATACTAGGAAAAATTCGACGATGTCACTAGTGACTCGGTAGCTCAGCGGTCAGAGCATTGGACCGGATATCCAAAGGTCGCGGGTTCGATTCCCGTCTGAGTATTGATCTGGTGCGAGTCGTATTTTTTCTAGTATATTATTTAGTATTGTTTAAAAATAGCATTGTAAATGCAAAAATCTCAAATTTAAAAAAATGCACACAGTCTGTTCATCTCTCTGCTCCACTGAATATTAACCAGTGAAAAAATCAAAAGAGGACTTACAGTAGGTAAGGAAAGACAGGAGGACAAACCATGGAAAAGAAGGGCATGTCATCCTTTTGGATACCATCTGGCAACCCTATAAGGAGCCCGAACCACTTGCCCCAATGAGCCGCAGTTATCTGGCGTGGCGAACCTTGCCCGCTTCCTGCCTGCGCCTGCGCTGATTGTTCCGATTCGCGACCGAGAAGGCTGACATGTACCTGATTGATGAGAGATTCTAGACAAATGCACTGTTTGTTTACTGTGATAACGACACGTTTACCCTTGATTATGGCTTGTTGGTAGATAGATATCTACTTGCTAATTTGTGCAAATCTGACACTTGTTCTCAGCCACACGAACTCAACATTTACTGCGAAAATGTGTAATAAGACAGTAGTTTTTCTATTGCATATATAGTTTGGATAATATGTTTGTTAAAAAACCGGCCAAGTGCGAGTCGGACTCGTGCACGAAGGGTACCGTACCAAAAAACAGCAAAAAAAAAATACGTTTGTTGTATGGAAGCACCCCTTAAATATTTATGTTAATCTGTTTTTAGTATTTGTTGTTATAGTAGCAATAGAAATACATCATCTGTGAAAATTTCAACTGTCTAGCTGTTGTCGTTATTAATATAGAGCAACAAACGGCAAAACAAATAATACGTTTTTTGTATGGGAGCCCCCTTTAAATTTTTATTTTATTCTGTATTTAGTACTTATTTGTTGTTATAGCGGCAACAGAAATACATCATCTGTGAAAATTTCAACTGTCTAGCTATCACGGTTCATGAGATACAGCCTGGTGACAGACAGATAGACAGCGGAGTCTTAGTAATAGGGTGCCGTTTTTACCCTTTGGGTACGGAACCCTAAAAACAACAAGTTGCAGTTAGTATTGTACTTCTAAGTTAACAAACTGGGGCCGTACCGGCTAACGAATCGATTATCGAAAAGTCTGCCGAGTTTCAACTTAAAACAGAGAAATCTAAGTAAGGAATTTCGTTTTGTACTTTCTGTTGACGTAATTTGGACGATATCGATGTTCATGTGATATCATGCATTGGGGTTCGCCATTTTGGCCCAATTGGGGCTAGATTTATCTGTTTTAATTTGAAACCCGGCAGACTTTTCGATAATCGATGCGTTAGCCGGTACGGCCCCTGAGTTGTCCAGTATTAATCTATCAGATAGATTCAGCTCACCCCGCTTATTGACTTTGGCCACAGCTAAATTTAGCCCAAATACGGAAGATGACGACGGTGGACGAAGAAAAATGATAGTTTTATAAGTTGAACGCGGAGGCGGCAGATAGTTTATGTGATTAGATGATCAGATCATAATACCGTTCTGCTAAAGCCGGTAGGTTCAGTGGGCAGGCCACCTACTACCATTCCACGTTAGGAATAATCCGACATGGTCATGACAGTAATAAAGTGACACTTCCAGGCTCGCGCCACGAGTCTTATTATCGCGCATCGAGACAATTCGAATACAAGAAATGCGCCAACTAAGGCCCGAAGTTATAAACCGCTCTCGGCGTTGAGAGCCATCTTGAGATCATATTTGAGATGCTAGAGAAATTAGAGGATTCGATCCCGAAAACCGGGATCCCGGGATCCCAACCGTTTTTCAATCCCGAAATTTTCGGGATTGAGTTTTCATAATCCCGGGATTTTCGGGATTGGTTAATTAATTTTAAAAAAGTTGCAAAATATAGTGCGTGAAGCTAAACGCTCAGTGCCAGTGCTTTTGATATAATTGCACGCCTATCATTTTTAATATAAAATACAAGAAAACCTTCTGTATTTCATTTAAGCAGCATTCCAAGTAAGCAACACAAATTAACCCAACGGGTTTACGATGGTTTCTTGGAATAAAACTTTTTTATTTAGTGTTACTGCTACTGAACAAAAATGTATGAACATTCTTCAAGATTAGTTTTGAAATAAGATATTTTGTGATTCACATTATTTTAAATCCGTTTTTGCTAAGAAACTACTTTACTACCGAAATACTAACTAGGTTTTTACATGAAATCCGTCTATTTGGTCGACGTAAAGAGAAGTTTTGTCAATTATCTTTATTTGCATACTTTCTTAGATAAATGTTTTTTCAATTTATTTAAGTTTAAAGAGATCTTATGCATTCTTGATAAAAAAAAGTGCCAAACTAAGCCGACTTAAAGTCTGGTTAGACTGAATTTGACTCTATCTTTGATTAGTTAGTGATTAGATTAGCTAGGTGTGTATTGTAACGTAAAATATGTTGGTTTTTGTTAAAATTTTGATTAAGTACGTCGATTTTTGACCAAATCTTAATTACGTTTATTTTTGCCTATTTTCAATTGTTGATTATAGAGCCGATTTTTGTAAGATTTATATATTTTTATTTTTAATCTTCAATCCCGAAATAATCCCGGGATCCCGGGATTGGCTAAGTGTAATCCCGAAATCCCGGGATCAGAAAAAATGGCCGGGATCGAACTCTCTAATAAGAATATACTTAGGGACAGCTTCTCAGGTATGATCTCAAGATTGCTCTTAACGTTGAGAGCGGTTTATAAATACAGGCCTAAGACTATCGGTCAACAGTTTAAGCTACGAATGAAGTATCGATCGACCAATAATTATAATATGCATACTGCGTCCGACTTATACCGGCTGAGAATTAATAAATAATAAATGCTTGGACAATTTCACACAGCGAGCGCCATTTAGCCCCAAACTAAGCAGAGCTTGTAATATGGGTGCTAGACAAGTGATATACTACTTATATACTTTTTTTTAATTTATACTCATTATACATAGTAACACCCAGACCCGTCACAGAAATTAAAATTCATCATTTCAATTTCTGCCCGGCCGGGAATCGAACCCGAGACCTCTTGCGTGGTAGACGGCATGTTGACCACTGCACCACTCAGGTCGTCATTTGAGTTAATTAAAATTTTTTAAATGACTTTGTGTATTTAGGTCCGGTAAAGACCGGTAATTTTTGGTATTTATAGATAAGTACTTTTTAGGGTTCCGTAGCCTAAATGGCAAAAAACGGAACCCTTATAGATTCGTCATGTCTGTCTGTCTGTCTGTCTGTCCGTCTGTCTGTCTGTCTGTCTGTCTGTCTGTCTGTCTGTCTGTCTGTCTGTCTGTCCGTATGTCACAGCCACTTTCTTCCGAAAGTATTAAGACTACATAGTTGAAACTTGGTATGTAGATGTATTCTGTTAACCGCTTAACGAATTTAATACAAAAATATGAAAAATAAAAGATTAAGGGGGGGCTCCCCATACATGGAACGGAAACTGAAAAAATATTTTTTCTTCAAACCAACACGTGTTGGGTGTCTATAGATAGGTCTTTAAGAATGACATTGAGGTTCCTAAGACAACTTTTTCTCAAAGTCAACCGTTTGAAAGATATACACTGCCAAAGTGGTAAAATGTGTGTCCCCCCCCCCTTTAACTTTTGAAATAAGAGAGTGAAAAATCTAAAAAAAATATATGTTGTAGATCTTAATAAAAACTTTCAACCAAAATTGGTTTGAACGAGATATAGTAATTAGTTTTCGAGATATAGCACATTTTCAAAAACCGCAAATATAACTTTGTCATTCATACCAACACTGTGAAAAACAAAGTTATTTTTGCAGACGAAAAATGATAAGTGATATTAAATATGGTATAGTATAAGGTAACTACGGAACCCTACGGCGCGTGGCCCGACACGCACTTGGCCGGTTTTTTTTATTCAATTAATTCACCAAATTAATTAAGTGCAAAATAATATGATATTTTAATAACTTGACCTTATTTTAACGGAGGTAAGAAATCTAGGAATTAAATAGTGGTCCGAGTTAAAACTGGCGTAAAGAAAACGATTCGATTACAAAGTGAAATATAAATCCTCGTCTACATTGTAACGAATTAGGAACGAATAGGAATCCAACCCCCTAGCCAAAGTAACATTTGCATTTTCGAAACATGTATGGGATTGACATAATGTTTCGTTAACTATCGAATTATAAAATGTCAATTCCATACAAATTTGCAAATGTGACATGGGCTACAGGCTCTGATTCGGAATTTAGAAACGAAATATCGATAATGTATAAAAAATTTACCACCTGTATGTATGTGGTAGGTCCATCCATAGATTTGTATTAGGGAATGCAATTTGTATTAGAGATTTTGTCGAAGCCGAGATCTCGCGAGATTGGTGAATTTGTTTTTCTTTTCCTTACAAATTATCACAATAATGGGATTTTTGATAGGGAAATAATAAGATTGTTAAAAGTTGTTGTGAAGTGTGTGTGTTAATAAGTTATATTTAAAAATAATACATTAGTACCAGTTTTCATTAATTAAAAAATCTTCTTTTTTAGTTACTTATTAAGTCAAAAAAAATTTTTTTTTTTTACAAAAAGCATAAAGTCGTCAATTAATCGTCGTAATAAAAGACTTATTTTTTAATCAATGACTCGCAACAAAGCAGATGGGATTGCTTTCTCTTTTGGCTCTATAAATAGTGGTGGGCGACTCGGGTCAAATAACTCGGTTAACTCGAGTTACTTCTCCAACCCGTCAACTCGGGTTGGTTTTTTCCTAGCCCGGGTCAACTCGGTTGACGCGCCAAGCGGGCCGCCCACGTGGTGCGTACGTGTCTTACCAACCGAGTCAATCGGGGCTAGGACAAAATCAACCCGGCGCGGGCCAACTCGATTCGGTGTGTGGCATTGTATTACTGCTCGCTTGCACTCATCTCGCGGCCCGCCGCTCTCCCCCCGCTCGCGTTATATCACCATTTTAATGATGTTTAGAAGTTCCTAAGTATTTTTGTTATTATATTTTAATTTTGCAAAAGAAAAACTTTAGTTAAGTTAAGCGTAACTTGTGCTTCTCTATTACATACTCTGAGAATGTAATTATTTGTTAATTTTTTAATGCCAAATAATTGGTTTAATGATGAATAATGAATAAATAATATTAGAAGTAATAAGCGCTAAGACTGATAATTTAGTTAAATTATCAGACTTAGCGATATTTAAAATTTTCATTATAATAAAAAGCTTCATTTAGGTATTCATCTCCGTACCTAACTAATGCGTTAATGACTACTAGTTGATTGATTAAAACTATTTGCTATTACTATAATTCAAGTCCTAATCTCTTTGACTCTTTTACTTTGCAACTTGCAAAGGCAACCGAGTTGGTTCGGTTCAATAGGTACCAAATAAAAACAAAACGAGTTGAAGCCCGGGTCCGCACTCCGCATAGATTTCAACTCGGATAACTCGACTTGAAAAAAATTGCGACTCGTCGGCGCTCGGCGGCCCATATTGCTGAACCGAGTTGACCCGAGTTGAAGCCCGGGTCAGAATTAATTTCAACTCGGGTGACCCGAGTCGAAAAAATAGCGACTCGGCCCATCGCTATATAAAGCTCGTTTAAGTTCCTCCTGTATTTAAACGCTTCTTCATTCCTCGGTATTCTCGGAAAGTAATGAAGGAGGGATATCATCAGTGTCAGTAACATCATTAGTAGCAGCTGTTGTTGAAGGAATCATCATAGAAGCTACGGGACCTGTAGGTACGGGGTGTATGTATAGAGACACACTACATTTAGTGTGCCTATACATACACTATCATATATTATTTACTTATAGGTACATTAATCGAAGGTTAATAGGATAATCCGTATCTTTACGAACATCCTAGGACGATTGCAAATAACGTTAATTTGAATCTGACAATAAATTGCTATTACCCTTCTATAATAATAATCAATTTCAATTTATTGTCAGATTCAAATTAACGTTATTTGCAATCGTCCTATGTTCTTTCCAAAAATCGGGCTTACTTCAGGAGCATTGTAATGCGACACTGACCTGAAAAATTTTTTTACTATTTAACTAGAGGTCCATGTAATGCGAACTATTGAATAATAAATGTTTCGTAATAGGGAACATGCATAATTTTTGTTTTGTATCAAAATCAAAAGTATAATGCGTGAGAAAATCAACTGTAATATTAAAACTTTTCTCATGCGTTTTTTTCTCGTGATATAGTCACTTGAAGTTAGCACGCATCAGCTCCCCCCGAAAACGCTCTATACAAAAACCGGCCAAGTGCGTGTCGGGCCACGCGCCATAGGGTTCCGTAGTTACCTTATACCATACCATATTTAATACCACCTATCATTTTTCGTTTGCAAAAATAACTTTGTTTTTCACAGTGTTGGTATGAATGACAAAGTTATATTTGCGGTTTTAGAAAATGTGCTATATCTCAAAAACTAATTACTATATCTCGTTCAAACCAATTTTGGTTGAAAGTGTTTATTAAGATCTACAACATATATTTTTTTTAGATTTTTCACTCTCTTATTTCAAAAGTTAAAGGGGGGGGGACATACATTTTACCACTTTGGCGGTGAATATCTTTCAAACGGTTGACTTTGAGAAAAAGTGGTCTTAGAAACCTGAATGTCATTTTTAAAGACCTATCTATAAACACCCAACACGTGTTGGTTTGAAGAAAAAAAATTTTTTCAGTTTCAGTTCCATGTATGGGGAGCCCCCCTTAATCTTTTATTTTTCTTATTTTTGTATTAAATTCGTTAAGCGGTTAACAGAATACATCTACCTACCAAATTTCAACTGTGTAGTCTTAATACTTTCGGAATAAAGTGGCTGTGACATACGGACAGACAGACAGACAGACAGACAGACAGACATGACGAATCTATAAGGGTTCCGTTTTTTGCCATTTAGGCTACGGAACCCTAAAAAGGTTAACATTTGTGACGTCACTCATGTCACGTTTCAGGCGCATTATATGGAGTTAGCCAAGAATTTTCAAATATCTCCCTAAATATTGCGTTTAAAAAAATCGTTATTTTCCCCTGTGTGATAAAACTAAAATAATTATTTTTTTATTTATTTTTCTGTTCCATCATGTTTTTATACGGGTCCGCAGCGACCAAGCTCAAATTTATCAAAATCGGTGACTTATGCATGTTCCATATTGTGCTACAATACAAGAACACCTAGAGCGTATCAAGATTAGTCCCACTGAGTGATCATAGATGGCGTTGTCAGTTTCCTTAATCGCGGTGACGTTTCGTATTTTTGTGTCTATATGACTATTATTATATTATTGATGTACTGATTTACTGTGATACACATCAATATATTTTTGTTGTTAATTTTTGGGAAATGATTTTCTCATTTCTGATGATTTCACTACACATTAGTATGTGTGTATTAGGCGTGAATTACACAGAAGAGATGCGGCGGAGATAAGGCGCAGATCCAGATACGGTGGCGATGCCGGCGATACGTGTATTTGATTAGCCGAAAGCATCCGAAAGTCTCACATTCACATCTGCACCTGTGTATTTCACGCCTTATACTAATCTAAACTCTTAACACCTTTGTTTTGTGGATAGGCAGGGAGGGTATCGAACTATCGAATGGTCTCACCCTTAGAGCATTTAAGGTCTCACCTCACTACGTCTTATGGCGTTTGTTTGTGAGTTGTTTGGAAAATGTAGGTACGGGTATGCTCCTGTACAGTCTCGTTTATCTCGCGAGATCTCGTCGGATTTTAGGCCGAATCTAATGTCGTTAAAAATGGCCGAGATCTCGCGAGATCTTGTTCTCGAGTTATCAAGATTGCATTCCATAATTTCTATGGATTTGCCGAGTTCGAAATGATTCCGTTTCAGAATTCCGAATCGAAATTCCGTCTATATGTACACGGGCCTAATCGGCAAAACAATACCTATGACTATGTGCCTTTCCCGGAAAATGTACCGCGCAGTGACCTGACGTTCGATTAAACTAAAGCAATTCAAACTTTGGATAACTTTGTATTAACTACCTATACTGTTATACAATTGTTATGCATCACCCTTTCTAATCTTGTTCAGTAGGCTTATTCACGACTGTCGGAAATCTACTCGAAAGCTTTCGATTCGAATCCGTATCCTCCGATATTACAAAAATAAAGCTATTCACAAAAACATTCGACTGGCATTCGATTCACTCTCCGATGGGAAAGTGCAATGCATTTACAAAGTTTGGTAGCATAAGGTAGAAAATAAGATCGAAGACTATAGAATAGACTTTCCGATTCGATTCGGAAAATTGGTTTCCGACAATCGTGAATAACCCCCCTGTAGTGTTAAAATAACATGGTTCCACCCCCTGACCGATCGCCGCCGGACTCATCATCATTGGCCACAATCTTCATAGATGATTGTCACAGCGCTTGTGTTAGGAGTAAATTAAACCCTCGGTTCGGAGTAAATTAGACGATGTCAGACACAATTGCAGCAGTCAATAAAATATTTAAACTCGACCTAGGAACATTACCTTCTACTTTACCACGATTAGTAAATTTGATATTTCAGAGGCGGTGAAAAACCACGAACAAACAAAGTAATAGGTAGGTACACAAACAAAACATTCAAGCCCTGAAGGACACTGATAGTTGCTGATAACGGAGTACCTACAGCCTACCTACACAGTATAAACAACAATTTTCTACTAAAAATAACCTGCATATACATTTGCCCTACAAATATGACAGGCTAAAATTACTTTTTATTTACTGTCTCATACGTTATTAATATAAGTTAAATCGCTAAGACAAGTGGATAAGTAAAAGATAGTTTGCCTTTCTGATGATTACCAACGTAGTACTCGTGATAATGCGTCAGATTAACTATGAATTATTAGAACGCAGGTAAACGTAAAAGGTCAGATACTTAATCAAAATATTTTTTGAAATTTTTGGTTGGTTTGACTGCAATTGATTAGTGTTAATAGTAGTTGGAGTACTCACTTGCCTATAGTGGTGAGGCCCAGCCCCTCGAAGGAGGCCGATATCTTCAATCCATTGGGGTTGGGAGGCCACTCTATCTTGTCTAAGTCCGCCACATCCCCAATCTTGTCCAACTCCAGCTCCGAGCACAGTATATTCAACACCAAGTGCGTCCCTTCAGCATCAGGTATTTCGCTACACGTACAAACTTCACTTAATTTTATCAAGTTATCCTCGAAAGCTACATCACTGATCACATCTTGACCACTAGCACAGTACGAAATTAAAAATAAAAATACCAAAAAAACAGCGCGCATTTTTATTTTTCAAATAAAGATTTATAACAGTACCGCGCGCCTACGTTCGCCGTGCAATCGGGCTAAAGTGATAAGATGCTTTTGATAATGTTGTCTTATCGCTGATTCGGTGTACAGCTATGTGTACATTGCTGAAACGCAACCTAAAGATAATAGATTAAAATTCATAGCTAAAGTACACTCATCCGTGCGGTTTCTCCTGTCGAAGTACGCTTTTTAACCTATTATTGGCACGCATTTTTCGAATCACCCTCAATTTAAATCACTGTAAATAACAATAGAAGAAAAACAGAGTAGCGCTTGGCAACAGTTCTAAGGCAATACTGCATAATGTTACGGTGGGCGATGGGTATAAGGCAGACTGCACGCGGTTACGCGACCGATGGGGCGATGGGCGAGTGGCGCGCCACCACGACCGCAGCTTGACCATACTAATGTAAATAATATTACCCGCCGCAAACAACTGAATAGACAACTCATTAGTTAATATTCACCTAATAACTCTAGACTAGACAAATAAGTTTGTGGAGGATAATATACTCAGGTTACTGTTGAGTTAAATATGTATATAAATAATAATAGGTCTTTACCTATGAAATTGCCGATTTGTATGGAGATTTTACAAGAAGTTGCATTTTTCATAATAGCATTTTCTTTGTTCATTTAACAACCATGAACACTCATGTAACAAAACTTTTATGTACTAATGTTTGAACACTATGCTAACTTATTTCCATTTAAGATAAGCGAAAAAATAAGTTTTGGTTAAGTTACAACCCCTTCGGTCACTCTTTTTTTGCTCACAAAAAAAGAGTCACTTCCAAGATCTTTTTTTTAATGTCACGAAAGCTAAAATATGGACTTTATTTTTACTGATAGTTAACTATCATGATCATAATTCGATGTAATATTCACGATTTTGTTAAAATTTTAAATTATAGAAGTTATTATTTTCTCTGTATGTGACAAAATATCGGCAATTTCATAGGTAAAGACCTAATATAAAAGGTACTTAAAAATGGCCTCTATGTGTTGGATCCATATCGTATCGACGCAAGCCTTACAGGACCTTCAAAAGCGTTTAATAATGATAAATTCGGGACAACTCCCAACAATTAAGTGTTAAGTCCCAAAGAAAGCTGAGCTTGTACTAATTAACGTATATAAAGTACATAAATACGTATATAAACGACTATGATTCGGAAACAAATGCTATTTGCTCAACACACTAACATACTGCCCCTACCAGGATTCAAACCCGGAACCTTTGGTGAAAAGGTAGGATCGCTATCGTTGCACCAAGTACCTATCCTTAAAGCAAGCAAGAAAACTTATGCCATAAAATGTTAAATAAGATTGTTGTAATAAGGCAGTTAGAGGTAAGATAGCCAGTTCCTCAGTGATGAGGATTCCGGGTGTAGTGCGCTACTTACACTTTCGGCCTTATCGTCACTTAACATTAGGTGAGGTGAAGGCCAATCACTAGTAATAATAATAAATAAATATTTATTTCACTCACACAAATCCGCTTTTATTTCCTTTGAGAGTAGCGACCATTTGTAATGAGTTTAAGACCTCAAATAGCGTCCCACATTGGCGCTTATTTTGTACATAATCACCTCTTATTTTGTACAAACTCACATTTTATATCACTTATTTTGTACAAAAACATATCTTTTATTTCTTAATTTGTGCAAAATAAGGGCCCAGTTTGTAAGTGGGATGCTATTTGAGGTGCCATTTTTGAGACTCTGACCGGACAGACGTCTAGGGTATTCTTGATCGAAGACTCCCACTGATTAACATAAGTGTTCTCGATAGCCCTAACTATTTTTCACGTGCTCAGACTGTCACATACACATATTAGGACTCCTAACAAGGATGAGTGGCCAAATTCTGTAGTGAGTGAGCACCTAACTTAACATTAATTGCATTTAGTTACGGATTAAACTGTGCTTTCATCCTCGTTTGGGAAGAAACCGCATCCGATTGCGCGGCTTCGATTCTGCTAGTTAAGGTAACAATTGTGTTTCAATTGTGTTTTAATAGTATTGCTTTTTAAGGTCAAACCGCACTACAGCGGAGCGGCGCGGCGCGACAAAATATTCTTTCGCACCCAACTCTGCAGCGCCGCGCCGGTACGCGCCGCGCCTCTCCGCCATAGTGCGGTTTGCATCATTGCAATCAATAGAAATAATATATGGCCGCGCCGCGCCGCGCCGCTCCGCTCCGCTGCAGTGCCGCGCTGCCCAGCGCCGCTCCGCTGTAGTGCGGTTTGACCTTTAAGGCCATTCCACACCGGCTCGGTACGTTTTCGTTTCGGTGTTTTGTGCTGAGCCTGTGTGGAAGTGCTCTAACAGAGTTCTTTGCCTTTATTACAAGTTTGCACCACAGAACAAAAAAACGGTGGTTTGCACATACGTTCACTATACTCAATAGCGACTGAAGTAAGCAATTTTGTGTGCAATTTGGCACAACGTCTCTGGCGGTAACAACACTGACTCATAATGCCATGTATTCACTAGGGGACATTAGTCCCGCGACCTTGTCGCCCGACACGACCGATCTACGTGTCGGGCGAGACGTCGCGGGAGACATTGCCAGACATCACCGGCGGCGTGTCACGGGATATGTCGCGTGTCGACTCGCTCGGTGAGCGTCGACCTTGCGCGACTTCGTGTTCCTCGACAGTAGCCCATCAGCATTTCTCTCTAGCCTCTGTGTTCCTCGACATCCGCGACTATGGCAGTAGTGTACTTACATCGGTACCACAACTTCGGTATGTGGACAAGCAAAATGTCGACTGACATTGTCGCCGGCCAGTCGCATGTAAATGCCCCGCAACTGCTCGCGACATGTAGAGCGAGCGACTTTGTCCCCTAGTGAATACGTGGCTTAATACGCCTCCTTGCCTTGTTACTAAGAGGCGCGCGGATCGACATAGATTAGAGTTTACTCATGCACTGCAAGCATCTGTCCGTCAAAAAACCAGCAATCTATATCCACCGCGCGCGTTTCCCGCTTAACGCAGGGGACACCCTAAAAACGTAAAAGCAATACAATTGAAACACAATTGAGACACAATTATTAAGTTATCATTAGCAGAATCGCGGCGATCCACCGCGGAATAGCTAATTCTCGGGTTACCGTTGCAGTTGGTTACCTAATGCACGGCATTATGTGGCGCTCAGCAGCGGCTGATTATCGGAATGCCTTAATTGCCTTCTCGATGATGGACAAATACACAACACATACATACACAACTATAGATAAAATCACTAAGAATTTAATTTAAAAATCACAAGATTGAAACTAAAAAATAACATGTTATAAGAGTGCGCCAAGTTGGATGGAGTACCTAGTCGATTTGACACGCAATCGGCTCGAACTTTCATATTTTCATACTTATCGACGGGTCCCAAGAATAAAACCTTATGGAAATATAAGACATCTACATTTTATTAATAATGTATTTGTCATCACATTAGCTATACCTAATGGAATGTCCTAAATATTTTTTTAACTAAGTAGCTGACGATTTTAATCTTTTTGAATGCTGGTCAGATCAGTTGGGTGTGTATCGCGATCTAAATGTCATCTATTCACTCCCTGGATAGCCGTCATCAGATCACAGCACAGTACATCCCTGGCAGGAAACCAAGGCTTCAAAGTTACCTCGTTTGTATGAAAATAACACCTGTATCCCTAGACAAAGTTGATGTGTATATTAATTTTAACTCAAGGCTTGACTAGCTATTATATTTTCTGCCCAAGGAGTCTTACGTCAACTCCATCATTTTGCGAAGATATGTACCACATTACCACGTTATACTATACACCAGGGGTGTCAAACTCATTTTTCTAAAGGGCCATTTATAAAATTTTGGGTGTGTAAGCGGGCCAGACTCAAAACCCCCTGCTATATAAGGTCCTTCTTAAATAGTGCACATAATTTTAAGGGTCAATGTACTCATGCATACAAACAACTTTTACTATGGTACCAACATTGAAATCACGAAAAAAAAATCAGCTGTTCCATAGAAAATTTAAAATCGAATAGATCAAAATGTATAGAACAGCTGATATTTTTCTCGCGATTTCAATGTTGGTACCATAGTAAAAATTGTTTGTATGCATGAGTACATTGACCCCTTAAAATTTTGTGCACTATTTAAGAAGGACCTTATATATATACCACTGCGAAGTGATATCATTATAATGCCAAGCGAAACCTTAAAATGTTAACTAATGAGATAATGTTAAGTACCAATTGTAAAAATTTACCAGAAAATCAAATAACATTACGTTGACCCCACTAATCAAACCTGCATTATTACCATATATTTACCGTGAGTCATTTAGTTTCTTATCATTGAAAAAGTAAATCGGCTTAAGCTAACTTTAACAATAGAGAAGAAGCGCTCATGGCAGAACTTAACAGACTGATCGTACTCGATCGTGTTTGTTAAGCAACGCTCGGTCCGGTCAGGTGTCGGATGGGTGACCGTCAAAGAGGCATTACAACTGAGCGCTTCCGTGCTTCGGAGGGCACGTTAAACCGTCGGTCCCGGCTGTTGTCATCTGATAACAGTCGTTAAGCCAAGTTAGAGGCCTTACAGGCGGCTTGATAAACTCTAACACAGAGGTGGCCACTAATCCTTATTCGATAAGAAGAAGAAGAAGAACAATAGAGAAGGACTATTCTCATGTCATTTGGCAAACTCCTAAACCTTTGGAATATTGTCTTTTAAAATAAATATATCTTCAGGACACATTGGGGACAAGTTTAGGAAATGCATTATTATCTTAACGATGCTGTTCATATCTTAACGAGTATAATTATCATTGTTTTGTTGGACGGAATGCCTTGACTGGGGATTAGTACATTCTATGTCTGAAGTATCTGCTTTGACCCTTTGTCACAGCAACTGTGGTCAAAACTTAGAAAATAAAATAAATCCTACTAATATTATAAATGTGAAAGTTTGTGGGTTTGGATCGTTGTTCCTCAATCACGCAAAAACAGCTGAACAGATTTGGATGAAATTTGACATCCAGATAGATATAGATTATAGCCTGGATTAAAACATAGGACATTTTCATCCCGGTCAAAAGTTCCCTAAGGATTTTTCGAATGCACAAAGTCTCGTTCGCGGGCGGAAGCTAGTGAAATAAAATAAAATAGAATGAAAACTTAACTTTTTTTAAGTGGCAACCCTGTTTGATGCAGAAACGGATTTTGTTTTTAACCTTTTGAAGTCCTGATAAAAATATTGAAGACGCCGCCAAAGAATGTCTTATAATATAAATATGAAGTAAAATTAAAATAAAATTTATTGCACTTCTAGTATAAGTTAATATCATAAAAAATTACGTAAATTTCTAAAATAAAAACAGATTAGATAAAATAAACTTTATTTATAACGATATATACAACAACCTCAACATCTTAATACCTATATTTATATTTTATTCAATTCACGTTATTTATAAAATGAAATAATAATAAATATTATGCGACATATAATAAGTATACTATTTATATACCTGCAGATAGTATTAAGTTTTGGAAGACAATAATTTACTAATATCATAACTATAAAACCAAAATATAAATAACAATAGATTTCATTAAAAGAATTCCACAATGCACGGAATGTAAGAATACCTTATTATAATTATCATTTAAATATACAGACTGCTTGGTAATAGCCTTATAAAGCCGAATATGGTAGATAGGGTATACCTTGCATACAACCCCGGAAAATTATTATAAACCTGAAATGGAATAGAAAATTGCAAAATGACAACCCTAAACGCAAATAGACTATTGTATTCGGTAATCCATCCCATTGATGGGAAAAAGCAAAAGTCAGTCGGACCAGGGTTGCCACTAACCAGTTTATCATTAAAAAAGGGGTTTTATAAATATTTTCCGGGGTTTTATTCATTTTATAACGCAATATAAAGTCGCATTACTAATTTCCCAGCAAAAATATAAACAAAAAAACGTCACTGTCAAATTGACAAACTGACCATGATAGTGACAGTTTCAGATATTGAAAACCTTTGGTCACTTATATAACTTTTTAATATGTTTATTATATTTTGAGTCATAATAAATATAATGTCATCCAGGGTAATTTTTAGATATTGACTGTATGTAAATTATCAAAAATACGTAGCATCTTCGCCTGTTCCCCCCTCCCCCCCCCCCAACACCAAAAGACAAATGTTACTATTACAGCTACTACTCGTAATCTCAGACCAAATAAAAAAGTAAAGACGGAGTCTTCCGACAAAGTGGTGAAGCCAGTAAAACTACGCCTTGGCTGTGTACATACACAGTTTACGCACACATATGTAACGAAACTACGCCTTGGCTTTCGTTCGTCATTGGACGAACCCTGCCGCCCGGCCCCCGCTCGCCCTCTAGTACGCACATACGTACGCACACATGTACCATCAAAAACCGGCTTCACTTAGTTGTTCGCAACCACTGCGCAACGCTCCATCCCATGAGCCCGTAATACAAATTTTTATGAAATTTTATAAAACGTCCAAAGGTTGATGTGTACGGTTTGCAGTTGATGTGTGCACAGCATCATAAAAATGTTTTCTACTATAAAACTGTTATTATGAAATATTAAATTATATTACTGTTTTTGCCGCAAACCTCATGATTCAGAATATTTATCTAATCTATTTTTATTAGGTTTGTGATGAAAAAACATGTAAGTGTTTTTATTTCTTGACTTAGCAGTATACTATTTCTTTTTGTGTTG
Source organism: Agriphila geniculea (assembly GCA_943789525.1). NCBI lineage: Eukaryota > Metazoa > Arthropoda > Insecta > Lepidoptera > Crambidae > Agriphila > Agriphila geniculea. Next base: position 1,655,040 of record OX038874.1, read on the forward strand.
TTTTGTTCTGGCAACACCTTTGTTTACATTTTTGCTGGGAAATTAGTAATGCGACTTTACCAAACACCTTGTATATGTTTTCGTGAAAAGTAAAATCTTTTCACAAAAATTTTGTGAGGTGTGGAAAGGCGATCCCATTTCACCAAATACTTATTATACCAAGCTTGACACGTGATCACAGATAATAAACTTACTCTCATAGATAAAACAGTACATAGAGTAATATGCAGAGATGGTCACACATTCATGTCAGATGAGTCAATAGACCGACTAAAGGTACCCTATATATCCGGGCCGTGCCGTGTTCAGGGTCCAAGCTATGTTGGGTGACTTTATGTTCTACATAAAGGTCCAATGTATTTTAAACTCCGGATCCCGAACGAAGCCGCGGATGACGGAGCTCAAGATTTATTTGTTTTACATACAAAATCTTAACACTACCGACGTAACTTGAGCCCCCTGATACGTCACGGCCCGAGCACGGCCCGGATATGTGTACCTTATGGTGTGTCCCCACTTAGGTTCGCGAACCTCCGCGCTCCGCGAACCTGCAACAGTGCGCCCTAGCAAACATTTTATTTTCACTTTGGTTATAGTGTGTACGTGTGTGAACCAGGTTCACATACATGTTCGCACACGTACACACTATGGCGCACTGTTGCAGCACAGCATAAACAATTTTTTTGGTGCAGGTTCGCGGAGCGCGGAGGTTCGCGAACCTAAGTGGGTACCCACCCTTAAAGGCCCCTGTACACAAAGTTTTTTCAAGCGAGCAGACAACGCGCGTTCTATGCAAGCTCATTCTCTGCTAGTAGCAGATTGTTTTTGTGTACCAAGATCGCGTTATCAAAGCGTCTCGTTTGCCTTTATATCTACGCAAACTGATTCACGTTATATGTTCGTTTAAAAAACGTGTGGATAGGTCCTTACTGCCAAGGCTATAAGTGATAAAACCTTCTAATTTACCCTAAAGTAACATAATAATCGCAATCGCAAAGCAGGCACAAATTAAGTACACGATGTAACTAATAGGTCAAGATATTTGGATACTGGCACAAACGTAAAATCTTTTTTTATAAACAATTGCAGTGTGTTTTTTAAATTTTAATGTTTAAATGCTAATCAGCCTTATGTATTATAGAATATGGCGGTTGTAAAATATCCGCGCAGTCAAAAGTTTAAACATAATTTTCAGCTACGTAATGTGCGGTACTCGTGCCATGGTGAATTTTGTTGGGTATTGATTTCACTACAGTCTTTTTAGGGTTCCGTACCAAAATGGTAAAAAAGGAACTCTTATGGTGTGACTCAGTTTGTCTGTCTGTCTGTCACAGCTGGATATCTCGAGAACTATTAATGATATCAACTTCAAATTTGGAACAGTTTAAGATGATTACTATGCAACTATTTTGCAAATAAGAAAGAATTAAAAAATTAAATATCTTTTTTACAACAGGGACTGAAAAGGGGTCTTAAAAATCTGATGTGAGGCTACTAGGGGGCATGTGGGATATCATATGAAAGAGCGCCGTTTGCACGTTTTTAATCTTTTTTTTTCTGAGGCCGCATAGTTTTCGACTTATGATGAAAAATGTAAAAAAAATCCGCCCCCCCCCCCCCTCCCTTATCTCGGATGTTTGCAAAGCGAAAAATCTGAAATAATTCTATGTGATAGCAGTTTATATAAAGCTTACAGGAAAAATAAAATGATGTCTCAATATAGCACACTTTTTAAGAAATTATCAAATTTCTAAAAAAGTTAACATTAGTTCCACTATCGGTCAAGAGATGGCGCTGACCTAAAACTTCAATAATAATTTTATTATTCTACTCTGCAGTGTATTTATTATGATGGTACGGAACCCTCCGTGCGCGAGTCCGACTCGCTCTTGACCTGTTTTATTTAAATATGAACAAACTCAGCAGGCTACTAAGATAATTCGTATTTAAACAGCATCAGTTTGAGTTCGTGTAAACAGACAGAACGTCGATAAAAAGTAAATTAATTTGAGAATTAGAGAAACCAGGACTGAAATCACGAGGGAATATAAGTACATTTGCAAAATACAAAAATATACATAATTATTAACATTATATTTAAGAAATATATGGCCGAATACTCGAACGCTACTCAACTTTAGGGGGCTCTCAAACATCATGCTGTCTTTGACATATCTTTGACATTTAATGCGACAGAACGTTTGAGAGCCTCTCAAAATTGAGTGACGTTTGAGTGAGGGCTTTTCAAAATGACAAAAAACTGTAGGCTCGATAGATGGCGTTGATAAAAATGTATGTGTCAATATTTTTTTTACTAAGCATCTAAGAGCACTCAGGTAGGCAGGCAGATGTAACCCTAAAATGTTTCTCTTTGGTCAGATGTCAGCCAGCGAGCGTTTACTTTCCTCTTTGTTACAGGCTGTTTATTTTTAAAAGCCAATTTTGACACTTCTTTTTCCATTAACGCCGCAAATCAAGAACCTTATATTCATATTCTATGACACTGGACATTCTACTACTGAAGGATGGTTGGGGATGAGGTCATTCACCTTTGCAGATTTCTTTTATCCCTCTCACACTGTGACTGAAATTGCCATGCTAAGAACAAAATATCCCAATCCATAGTCAATTTATCCAGGTCATGTACAAAAATTAATTAGATTTTCTAAATAAATGTAAATATCGGCACACTTTAAATTAGTTACATGATGTTAAAATTTATTAGTACATGCTAAAGTAATTATTTAGAGGACAGATGAGTCCATTTTGTTATTACAATATTTTACGTTTAACAGTAATTTCTCCATATTTCCTAGGTTACCAAATAAAAATAAGGTGGCATCACTGATGGAATTGTCTTTGATTTGACATGTCACTAATGTCAATGATTTTCCACCGCATCTCACGTTTATGTACAAAAATATAAAATTATTTAAATAAAATTCGCGTTACAAAGCATGTGTTGCATTGTGCAAAATTGCAAAAGTGTTTCAAAACCAAATTCTAACATTATATTTCACAAGTAAGTGTTTTTTAAAGTATTTTCAGCATTCAATTTTACCTTCTCAGAAATCTGAATTTTAGCAGATTTCAAAGATTGTTTCCGATCTAATTCGGAAATATTATAGAAGTTAATTATAATTCCACCTTCATAACGTATTTTTTATTTCAATATGATAAATATAATATGTACAAATCTGTATTCATTTTCGACACATAAGAAGCTTTAGAAATATTATCTGCATATCGCAGGGTGACCATAATCACAGCAGAACTTTTGAATAAGAAAGAAAGATTTGGATGAAAAATTTACGTTTATCCTACCTAACATTACATTTTATGTTTTTATGCCACATTTAACTTTGAGAGCGGAATTATTTTGTATTCTTAACAGAGAGAAAAAATGTAATGTAAACTAAAATATTATCTTACGTAGTTGAGTTAAACAATTTAGATCAGTTTCAGCTAAGAATCGGACCTCCCTAACTTACTACCTTACTACTATACTAGTTATTATGGTCTTTGACACCCATTGTTTATTCGTAGTAACAAAATAAAAATTAATCTTATTTTATTTTTCAGATTCCGAAACGATGAGGAATAGAAACATTTATAGTATATCCCAATTACCATTAGAGGGTAATTATTTTCAACGGCCAAAATAATGCAGTTTTGACATTTTATATTGCAACTTTTTTTAATACAATGACTAATAATGAGACTTATTTTTTTTTCACACAACCGAAAATTCTAAAACTTTTTTCTATTACTAAGGGCGCTTATTCCTGCCTATAAAAATATTCAGCCAATTTGTTTTTTTGGACATTCCTCATTGAACAAAATAAAAATACACGTGGCTTTAGGGTGGAAGGGTAGGTGTGTATAAAAAAAAAACTGCCCGGCATATATATTGGCAAGAGAAAGAAAGGGACAAAAGTTTATGGCTACTGCGCATCTTTTGTCTCTTTCATTTTCTTGCCATTATATATGCCAGCATCTGTACCTAAGTCTTAAACCTCACCACGTATCTCCAAGTTTTGACTTTTAACCAGCCGGACCGTACGGGACCAAGGGGTCAAGTTTGCTATTATCGTGACTAACGCCGTAATCGTGTTTCAATGGTGTTTGGATGGTAATGCTTTTTGACACAATTCTTGTTTTTGTAAACCCAAAATTGAAACACATTGTTTTTCCTAAAAATCCAAACCCGTTAGACACTGTGTCTCAGTTTTGGGTTTAAGAATCAAGAACTGTGTTAAAAAGCATTACCGTTCAAACACAATTGAAACACGATTATATGATGTTAACAATTAAATAGCAGACTTGACCCCCAGTGTGACCACCATTCCAAAACAGTATCGTCCATCCGGAGAGGAGCCAACCGAAAATAATCATTAAGTAAATATTTTGTGTTGCGCGCCGCCGCTGGTCAAAAGGGGGGTTTGAATGAATATATAGAAAGGTTATAATATGGTTGGTCAAGAGTAGTAATAATCCTATAAATGCAGTAATATTCTAAATGCGAATGTTTGTACGTTTAGAGATACCCAAACATACAAACTTTGGCACTAACTAACATCTAAACTATTCTAAACATTCAAATGTTTAGAATCTAAACACTTTTGAATGTTTGGATTGGTCGTCCAAAAAACTTACGCCGTAGGCATAAGTTGATAGTCTGTAGTAAGTACCTATTTGTAGTGACTGTCCTACGAATGGACAACATTGTTGTCACCCTAATGAAAGAGATGGAAAATATCGTTGACGTCATTCAAGGTTATTTTTTCGTTCTTCAAGCCCCAAAAGGTGACGCAATGTCCAGAGTCATATATAAGGTTCTTGCCGCAAATCGATACTTTTTTATTTTTTAAATGTCACTTTGAAAAGCTCTCATTCCAGAATCAGAATTATAAAAAAATTGATTAGACAGTGGAAGGGATATAATATTTAAAAATAAATAGCATCAACAGCTGATCGAAAACACGCCGTAATAAGTTTTTATCATACATCTTTGTTACACACTTGAAATTATGTACTCTTAGCACCATGGAGTGCGAATCGAATTCATATAGAGCACAAATTGTATTGGGTATCTTAGTTCCCTTAACCACAGTAGGTATATTATATGTATTTTCAAAAAATATATATACAACGTGTTACAGTATTAATGGCTAAACCAGAATATAGTAGATAGGGACCATCAAACTGAACAACTTTTGCTATGGGACCAACTCTGAAATCGCGAAAGAAATCAGCTGTTTCATACAAAAAATAATAACGAAAATATGAAAATGTATGAAACAGCAGATTTTTTCGCGATTTTCAGTTTGATGCCATTATTTCTGTTACTCGTTGTATAGTATTGGTAGCATATTAGTTGATATAAATACGGTGCGTAATAAACTACCGACAACTTACATGCAAAATCTAACTAAAGGGCTACCATTCCGAAAGTTCAGACAAGAAACATGCTCTCAAATTTTTTCCATTATTATGTAAAAAGAAACAATATTTATTCAAAAACTTCCAAAACCTTTAAAAACAAAAATACAGGGTGTCCCAAAACTTTGCCACACGGAGGGAAAGGTACCTTAAATATTGAAGATATGAAATTATTTATTTTGTTTTTAAAAAGAAACGGACTAGCATTTAAAGATTTGTTTTTAAATCGCATAAATTTCATGGTCTTCCTTTTGTTTAAGATGCTGTGTCACTTAAGAAAAAATAATACTTATGAGTAAACCTTTCGATTGGTATCGTAAAAAAAAATATTTTTGGTGGGTTCGATTCCTAGTTAAGGCAGGTGATTTTTCAAAAATCTTTGAATGCAGTTCCTACTAATTTTTAAATCAAAATGAAGTCTTATTTCAGTAAAATTTCCCATCTACAATATTTAAGGTACTTTCCCTCCATGTGGCAAAGTTTTGGGACACCCTGTATACCTAAAATCCAAAGGAATGGTAACCCTATCTTACTACAATACTTTAGCCATCTCAAAGAAAGTTTGTAAAGAAACCTTCCATAACCATAACCCACAAATATTTTTTATTACTTAGGAGTAAATCGTCCCAATCTTGCCCCCCAATTTATTGGCCCCCTAAACGTAACATCGAAAAATAAGAATATTAATCAATAAACTGTGTTGCATTAAAGTAAAACTGAATCATTTGTATATTATGTTTATAAATTAACAACAGTGAACAATTATTCTTTAAAACAGCCGCCAAACTTTCAAACTTTGTTGAAGTCGCAACAAGTTTCATGTTACGTGATCTGTTTCTTAAATTTTTATTAAGACAAGTGCACCTGTTTCAATTGTTTAAGTGGTTTTCCATTATTGTTTTCTTTTTTAGTGTTCTGTACAGTTTGAGAATGTATTTTCGTTTAAACTTTGCAATTTAAGCTAGTAAATTTTAATTTATTGCCCGCGGCCAATTATCGGTATGGCAAAAAGACTGATGGCCGAATACTCAAACGCTAATTAACTTTGAGGGGCTCTCAAACATCGTCCTGTCGCATTAAATGTCAAAGATATGACAAAGACAGCATGCTGTTTGAGAGCCGCTCAAAGTTAAGTAGCGTTTGAGTATTCGGCCATATATATCCAATTTTTGACCTACTATCGAAATTATACACGCTGAAATTTTAATCATTTGGTTCCCGCCGTGTGGTGGTTCCACTCATGATTACAAGCAACTTTTACTATGGGGCCAACTCTCCTGCTCGCAAAAAAAAATCAGCTGTTCCATACATTAAGGTCGAGTAGGTACTGCACTTTCTGCGAGCAGGAGAGTTGGCCCCGTAGTAAAAGTTTCCACCACACGGCGGGAACCAAATGATTAAAATTTCAGCGTGTATATTATATGCATTTGAAACCTTATTTTCGGAATAATTTAATGTTTTTTTCATCAATTGATGATAATAATCCGTTTTCTTTAAGCTTTCTAAATATTAGGCTCATGTGAATAGTCGAAAATCCAATTTTTAGTAATGCCAGTAACCGGTGAAAACGTACGTGGGTGAATCAAATTTTTGTTATTTTGTGGCATTTCTCAAAATATCTACGTGAACCATTTTTATATGAAGTTAATCTGTAGTTGCAAATACTCTCAGATAATTATCTTATAAGAAAACTTAAAAGACATGAACATTTTTTACGTGATTTTAAAGAAAAACATAGGTGACCCAGGAGACAACTCCTATTTTTCATATAAAAGCTGGGGACAACATTGTCCCCTGGATCACCCATGTTTTTCTTTAAACTATTGATTATTTTTTTACAAAACTAAATATGTTTTGTTGGCTATGAATCTAAATATCGTAAAATAGATATTTTTTACAAAAGAGTTATCTAGTTTTGTTTTAATTATACAAATTTACACACGGGTCGATTTTTTCCTTACATTAAAAAGTTTATTCACCCACGTACCAATAGTTTGAGAAGCTTTTTTGTAACGTATTGCTTAAGGGGCCAATAATTGGCTAGTTTACCCTACATGTTTTTTAGTAATGTATTTTTACTTTGTCATTTATAGGTTACTACTACTCGGTGATTTTTTGAACAGTCAAAAAATTTTGTAGTGTGGCTTAGACCGTCAAACTGAAAAACTTTGTCTATGGGACCAACTTAATCAGAGCAAAAAAATATTCAGTCGTTCCATACATTTTGGTCGAGTAGATATTGACTTTTTCTATGGAACAGCTGATTTTTTTTTTTGCTCTGATTAAGTCGGTCCCATAGACAAAGTCGTTCAGATTGACGGAGCCACCCACACCACAAAATTTGTCGACTGTTTTCGATTTCACCCTGTACTGTCAAAAAATGCGTTTATTTATACACGATCAAATGCTTCGATAGCAAAAAATGCATAAGGATTTATTTACAAAGTTTCATTCCGTGAGCTTACGCATAGAATAACAACGTTAGACGACTCTTACAGTGCAGCTTCATAGCGCGGTGATCAAAGTGCGTCGTTCTCCTTGAGCAGGTAGTGGCCGACCAGCCGCTTCTGGATGTCCGTCACGCCGCCGTAGATCTGCGGCCCGCGTGCGTCCCTGTTGCCCAAATAATATGTCAGTATTGGTCAACGGGACCATTAAAGGTCTAAACACACCGGATCCGTACACGTACGCGTGCACGCGGGCGTACCATTACCACGTAAACCTATTGGCACTATGCACGCTTTTAGTGCCACCAAGCGTTCGCAACTTTGTTGGCTCTGACCGTTCTGATGTTTTGCTAATGTACTGGCGGCATTGTGACAAAATATTGAAAAAAAAAAAAAAATATTAAAAACACGACTGCCCTGCCAAAAAACTAACTAAAAAGTTAAATAACAAGTGTCTTTGCAGGCAGGGGACTGTTTTATGAAAGAATTTTTGATCAAAGAGGTCCCCCGACTGCAATGACACTTGTTGTTTAACTTTTTAGTTCGTTTGTGGCAGGGCAGTCGTGTTTTTAATATTTTTTAATTTATTTATTTTTATTTCACACATTTTAGTGACATATTATATAGTTTTGGAATGTGCTCATCAAGGCCTTTCATTTGATGCCCATATTGTTATATTTGAAGATTTTTTTTTTACATTTGAAAGTGGCGTCGTACAGTCGCCATATAAATTTTTTTTTTCAAACAAAAATATGGCCAGTGTCACTCGGGATACTGCAAGGATTCTAACGATATCCCATACATCCAAATCAGTTCAGGCATTTAGATGTTATGGTGGAACAAAGAAACTCACATACCCACAAACATACATGAACCCTAAACACATATACACTCCTTTTTGGGTGTAAAAATACTATTGTGTTATTAATGTAAATTTCAAAATTACTGTGATTTGGGTAGATAAAGTGTTGTGAAATCATTTTTGGTCATTCATATTAAATGTAGTAAGTAAAATCTATTCAAAAAGTGTGTTTTATTTTGTCATGGTTATGGCAGGGTTTGTTTACTTCTTTTTTATTTGTAAAATTCTGTAAAACATAAAGATAAAGCTACTTTAATGGTTTTATTAAATGATAAGAAAAACATATTAATTGTTTCTGGATCGCCAGTAATAAATAAATATCGTTTTCAAACTTGACAGAGCCTACATTATTTCTACTTTTTGCCACCATGAGCGCTGCGATCGATTAATGATACCCCAGTTAGTACTTTGCCAGGCCTCCATATCACTCGCTCAAGGTCGCGCGATAAGCACCTACCGCTAGCCGTTCGTTCGAACGAACAAGCGAGCAAAGGGCCGCCACACGCCCGCCTGTGTAGTCGCGCGGCATCTTACTGTCTGCGTAGGTATTGTCTCTTTATAATAGTAACAATGTCGAATCTACATTACTGTGCCGAATACGGATGTCTAAATCAAAAAACCAATAATTAATTGATGTTTTTTACATTTTGATACACAGTTCATTTACACGAAGAAAACCCTAACGTTGCGTCATTAGAAAAGATAAGTGCACGCAATAGAAAGAGAGGCAACTACTAGGTGATTGAAACTGTAGGCTATTAGCGCTGCGCGACCTGAATTGCACTTTATTGTGTCGGAGTAAATTTCGCTATTTATTTAAATAACTTTGCGGAGTGCTGCTTCTGTACTTGTACTATTAGTTATTCTGTGACTTTGCACCCAGCGAATAAACCACCAAGGTCACCTTGGTTGGGACGTGGTTGGGAGCTGTATGATTGACCGACAGCCATTATTAATGTCCCCACTACTGCTGGGACACAGGCCTTCCTTATGGGATAAGGATGATGGGCCATAACGATGCGGATTGGTGGGTGTTAACGACTGGAAATGCACCCGGGACTGACGGTTTAACGTGCCTTCCGAAGCATTAACGAGCTTGAGATACTAAATGTTTGGTCACCCATCCCATAACCGACCCTTGCGAAAGTTGCTTAACCTCCGCAAACGCTGAGCCAGGCGCTAAATCACTGCGCCATCGAGCTCCTCTCTGTATAACAGGCACTTATTACACCGGATCCGTACACGTAGGCGTGCACGTAGACGTACAGTCGAGTTCAATAATATGTAAGCACTTAGGACAGATGTTGACTTTTATTAATTACTAGCTTCCGCCCGCGACTTCGTCCGCGTGGATATTAGAGAAAATCCTTAGGGAACCTTCAACCAGGATCCAACCAGCCGTTTTTACGCGATTAGGCTGGTCCCCACCAAGCGCACTGCCTCGCGAGGCAATCCGTTTGCCGCATGTGGCAGGCCTCGCACGAGGCTGCTTGCTTGGTGGGGATCCACCTAATCGCATAAAAACGGCTGGTCGGATCCTGGTTGAAGGTTCCCTAAGGATTTTCTCTAATAACCACGCGGACGAAGTCGCGGGCGGAAGCTAGTTTATAACAATTATCAGAATTGGGTCCAGAGATATTAGTATCCCGTTCCCGTTTCTTTACCCTTTCCTGTTCCCGTTTCCGTTTCCGTTCCCGTTTCTTTACCCTTTCCCGTTCCCGTTCCCGTGCTCGTTCCCGTTCCCGTTCCCGTTCCCGCTCCCGTCCCCGTGTCCGTGTCCTCGTCTGTCACCGTCCCCTGGGACTGAGTCCACTGTGTTGGACTTCAAAATAAATATCATTTTCGCAATCACCATCCCATAAAACCTTAAGAACGACATCCACATCGATTTTCATTTTACTTACCCACTAAGGGATGATTTTCAAAATAACAAAATATATGTTTGCCTATATTCTTAGACGTGCTCCAACGAATTTTTTAAGTTGTAATGTCTATTTTATATATTTTTTCCATACATACATTGAACCCCATTTTCACCCCCTTAGGGGTTAAATTATGTCCACCGTGTTGCACTTCAAAATAAATGTTATTTTCGCAATCGTCATCCCAGAAAACCTCAATAACGACATTCATATCGATTTTTAGGCTTATTTACCCCATTTCACCCCCATTTCATCCCCGTAGGGTTTGAAATACTAACAATAATGATATACAATGCGTTAGATTTTCATCCATAAGCCTAAATTATTAATTTAGCGATTTTTACTTCGAAAATGAAGGATTTTCTATACACAACTTCATCCCCCTTTTCACCCCCTCGGGAGTAGAATTTTCAAAAACGCTGAGACACGTGTATGTTAATTTTCAGTCGTCAGCCTAAACACAAAATTTGAAGATCTTAGCTCTGAAACTGACGGACTTTCATACAAACTTTCATTCCTTATTTAATCCCCTTAGGGATGGAATTTTCAAAAATACTTCCTTAGTGGATGCCTACGCTGTATAAGGTATCTGTGTGCAAAATTTCAAGTCTCTAGGTCCAGCGGTTTGGGCTGTGCGTTGATAGATCAGTCAGTCAGTCTACGATTTTATATATTAAGATATATACTTTTATTAATTATATATCAACATAAGGTTGATGAACAGTCAAATGTGTGTACATTTTATTGAACTAGACTACGAGTACCATTACGTTGTAATGTCTGAAACTTTATGAGATATGGCACACCACTTGCGTGACGTATGCGTGCACGTAGTCACGTAAGCGGTGTGTTTATTAAAAAATATGATATTACCTATATATTGGATAATGAACTGTATTTGTTGGATTTATTGAAAATTTATTGCAGCACGATACATTAAACCATGGCCTCTAATTATGCGTGTGAATGTGCCTAAGGAGCTCAATGGATGGCACAGCGTAGTGACCACGCAGTGGTCGGCAAAAGCGGCGGCGTTGCGCCCGGCCACGTACTTGGCCATCGCACTATTGTGTGTGTGTGTGTACTCGCCTGTAGTGCCTCTCGGCGGCGTACTTGGTGGAGAGGCCGCGGCCGCCCAGTATCTGCACGCAGTGGTCGGCCACCGCGGCGGCGTTGTACTTGGCCATCGCACTATTGTGTGTGTGTGTGTACTCGCCTGTAGTGCCTCTCGGCGGCGTACTTGGTGGAGAGGCCGCGGCCGCCCAGTATCTGCACGCAGTGGTCGGCCACCGCGGCGGCGTTGTACTTGGCCATCGCACTATTGTGTGTGTGTGTGTACTCGCCTGTAGTGCCTCTCGGCGGCGTACTTGGTGGAGAGGCCGCGGCCGCCCAGTATCTGCACGCAGTGGTCGGCCACCGCGGCGGCGTTGTACTTGGCCATCGCACTATTGTGTGTGTGTGTGTACTCGCCTGTAGTGCCTCTCGGCGGCGTACTTGGTGGAGAGGCCGCGGCCGCCCAGTATCTGCACGCAGTGGTCGGCCACCGCGGCGGCGTTGTACTTGGCCATCGCACTATTGTGTGTGTGTGTGTACTCGCCTGTAGTGCCTCTCGGCGGCGTACTTGGTGGAGAGGCCGCGGCCGCCCAGTATCTGCACGCAGTGGTCGGCCACCGCGGCGGCGTTGTACTTGGCCATCGCACTATTGTGTGTGTGTGTGTACTCGCCTGTAGTGCCTCTCGGCGGCGTACTTGGTGGAGAGGCCGCGGCCGCCCAGTATCTGCACGCAGTGGTCGGCCACCGCGGCGGCGTTGTACTTGGCCATCGCACTATTGTGTGTGTGTGTGTACTCGCCTGTAGTGCCTCTCGGCGGCGTACTTGGTGGAGAGGCCGCGGCCGCCCAGTATCTGCACGCAGTGGTCGGCCACCGCGGCGGCGTTGTACTTGGCCATCGCACTATTGTGTGTGTGTGTGTACTCGCCTGTAGTGCCTCTCGGCGGCGTACTTGGTGGAGAGGCCGCGGCCGCCCAGTATCTGCACGCAGTGGTCGGCCACCGCGGCGGCGTTGTACTTGGCCATCGCACTATTGTGTGTGTGTGTGTACTCGCCTGTAGTGCCTCTCGGCGGCGTACTTGGTGGAGAGGCCGCGGCCGCCCAGTATCTGCACGCAGTGGTCGGCCACCGCGGCGGCGTTGTACTTGGCCATCGCACTATTGTGTGTGTGTGTGTACTCGCCTGTAGTGCCTCTCGGCGGCGTACTTGGTGGAGAGGCCGCGGCCGCCCAGTATCTGCACGCAGTGGTCGGCCACCGCGGCGGCGTTGTACTTGGCCATCGCACTATTGTGTGTGTGTGTGTACTCGCCTGTAGTGCCTCTCGGCGGCGTACTTGGTGGAGAGGCCGCGGCCGCCCAGTATCTGCACGCAGTGGTCGGCCACCGCGGCGGCGTTGTACTTGGCCATCGCACTATTGTGTGTGTGTGTGTACTCGCCTGTAGTGCCTCTCGGCGGCGTACTTGGTGGAGAGGCCGCGGCCGCCCAGTATCTGCACGCAGTGGTCGGCCACCGCGGCGGCGTTGTACTTGGCCATCGCACTATTGTGTGTGTGTGTGTACTCGCCTGTAGTGCCTCTCGGCGGCGTACTTGGTGGAGAGGCCGCGGCCGCCCAGTATCTGCACGCAGTGGTCGGCCACCGCGGCGGCGTTGTACTTGGCCATCGCACTATTGTGTGTGTGTGTGTACTCGCCTGTAGTGCCTCTCGGCGGCGTACTTGGTGGAGAGGCCGCGGCCGCCCAGTATCTGCACGCAGTGGTCGGCCACCGCGGCGGCGTTGTACTTGGCCATCGCACTATTGTGTGTGTGTGTGTACTCGCCTGTAGTGCCTCTCGGCGGCGTACTTGGTGGAGAGGCCGCGGCCGCCCAGTATCTGCACGCAGTGGTCGGCCACCGCGGCGGCGTTGTACTTGGCCATCGCACTATTGTGTGTGTGTGTGTACTCGCCTGTAGTGCCTCTCGGCGGCGTACTTGGTGGAGAGGCCGCGGCCGCCCAGTATCTGCACGCAGTGGTCGGCCACCGCGGCGGCGTTGTACTTGGCCATCGCACTATTGTGTGTGTGTGTGTACTCGCCTGTAGTGCCTCTCGGCGGCGTACTTGGTGGAGAGGCCGCGGCCGCCCAGTATCTGCACGCAGTGGTCGGCCACCGCGGCGGCGTTGTACTTGGCCATCGCACTATTGTGTGTGTGTGTGTACTCGCCTGTAGTGCCTCTCGGCGGCGTACTTGGTGGAGAGGCCGCGGCCGCCCAGTATCTGCACGCAGTGGTCGGCCACCGCGGCGGCGTTGCGCCCGGCCACGTACTTGGCCATCGCACTATTCTTAGTGGACACTTGTGTAGCCGCGCGATACGTCAATAGGCGCGCCGTTTCCAACAATATGCACATGTCCGTTAATCGATCCTAGAAACAGAAGTGCATAATTTATTTACATTCCGAAAAGTCAAATAGTTTAATTATTGCTGATGATTGTTAAGACTACTAGGTGAATCGACGATCGGGTGAAGGTCGCGGGAATCCGCTACATATAAACAGAACGGATCGTCGTAGAGATCCTTTGAGGAGGCCTATACCCAACAGTTGTTATCACAGATATATATCGAGATAGATGGTAAAAGTGTACGTACTTCGCGTGTAAAAAGTTTGATCCACGGTCAAACTTTTGTCCGACCTATAGCTTGACCATAAAGAGTTGACATAAATTGAGGGCGCCACTTTCTAAGTAAATACGTCAAAATCACGAATAATTTGGCAACACTGACTACATTTAGTACTAAAATTTTTTAGTTCCATTTTATTTAATTTCAACTCTTTATGGTCAAGCTGTAAGTTAGTCCGCTTGAGACTATTGCCGTGAAAACACGTGTCACTCAAAAGCGAAAATGGTAAATTGTGCAGTGATTTCATGCGAGAGCTCATCAAAAACTGTTGGCCGAGAAAATGGTGATATTTTCTTTCACGGGTAAGTATTTTTAAACGCAAATAACCCCTGATTTAATATTTAAACGAATTAATTTAGATTAGTATCACTTGTACCATGATAATTACATAGTGAACGTATAGCTACGCGTAAACTTTCATTGCGGGTTATAAATGACGCGATGTTTACTGTGTGCCTTGTAAACACGCAATGAAAATCGCAGATGTCGATACTATTGAGTCCACTGAATGTCATGGTAGGAGCATTTCCTAATTCCTTCGTCCGATTGAGAGAATAGTGTTGTGTATGTTTCGATTTTTTTACCCGATTCAACAAATAAGAATCGATTTTCGAAACAGTGGACCGAGGTTGTTTTATGTGATCAATAAACAATGTTATTCCTTGCATGCAAAGTTGAATAGGTAAAAGTTTGTATTATCCTTAAAAAATATTATTAAGTTTGTTATCATACCCCAGTAAACGAAAAGGTGTAGAGGGAAATGATTGGAAGACAATTTTTGACTTCGTAACTTTCTTTGGACTAGTTAGGAGGTGAACATATCAAAAGTCCTCGTCCGTAGCCCCGCCGCCCGCCGGGGGGACGGGGGAGTTTGAAGGTTCCATTTTTCGGTTTTTCACATATATCTCGGAACTTTGCGTTCTAGCGACATGGAACATTTTACAAATAACAGCTGATTAAAGCTACAAGTTTTATTCAGTCAAGTTTTTCGATATCTTTCATAGTTTTTGAGATATCCGCTCCTGAATGTCTATCAACATGCTTAAGGTGAAGCTTAAAGACAATGGAATGGCGCATTTTTAGGGTTCCGTAGCCTTAATGGCAAAAAAACGGAACCCTTATAGATTTATCATGTCTGTCTGTCTGTATGTCTGCCCGTCCGTATGTCACAGCCACTTTATTCCGAAAGTATTAAGACTACACAGTTGAAACTTGGTAGGTAGATGTATTCTGTTAACCGCTTAGCGATTTTAACACAAAAATAAAAGATTAAGGGGGGCTCTCCTTACATGGAACTGATACTGAAAAAAATTTTTTTCTTTTAACCAATACGTGCGGGGTGTCTATAGATAGGTCTTTAAAAATTATATTGAAGTTCCTAAGGGTCCCCCCAGACCTACCGGTTTCTTTTCTTTGCTATGCTGTTCTACTTGCTGTTTAGACCGCCGGCCAACCAGGGTCATTTTCAATCTATCGCATATTGGGACCAGATCAAATTGGCAAGATAGCCATTAGCTTGGTGTTATCAAATATCATCTTCTGGGTTGCGAAGTAGGAAGCTTCTGGGAGATATGCCACCCTGAACATGGTCTCTGATTGCTAAAAATAAATCGATCGCATATTTATATAAATTGTGAACACGGTCGTGGGTGGCAACATTACCTACCTGAACAATTTTTTTGTGTTTTCATAACGATCGTTTAAGGAACAAAGCTCACAAGAACATACATAACATATGTGAAAAAAATATGCGATAGATTGAAATGAGCCTCTTGGCTGGTGGTTCATTGCCGAACAGCAAAGCAAAGAAAAGAAACCGCTAGGTCTGTGGGGACCCAAAGACAATTTTTTGTCAAAGTCTACAGTTTGAAAGATATACACCGCCAAAGTGGTAAAATGTGGTTTGAACGACATATATTTTGTAGTTTTTGAGATATAGCACATTTTCCAAAACCGCAAATATAACTTTGTCATTCATACCAACAGTGTGAAAAACAAAGTTATTTTTGGAGACCAAAAATTATAGTGGTATTAAATTTTAGGAGCGGATATTTCGAAAACTATACAAGATATCAAAAAACTTGACTGAATAAAACTTCGCGCTCGACTTTGGCGGGGGCATCTGCGTCGGGGGGCAGTGCCGTGCCCCCCGATGCAGCTATGAATATTGAGCATTATGTTTTTTGACTTATATGATTGCCTTGGAAGCGATGTTGTAGTTCGGGATCGGATAGCCGCGTGTTAGTATTGTCCCACATAAGTATCTACCTATTCTAAATATTTAAAATCGATTATCATTGCTCCATCGAGTTTGACAAAGGAAGTTATTCCTCATATCGATAATCGATAGTTATATCGATTCAGTTCTCAAGGTCGGTTTTGCGCCTTTGAATCGGTTCTGCGCGATTTTGATTTCACATCACTAAATCTCGCTTGTGACGTCATCGTAGGTACAAAAAATTCGACACGCTAGGTTCTCATACAGTTAGAATCGCTCTTTTGGTCTATCTCGATATGTCTGTGGTTGTTTCTATACGGGTGACATGATGATGATTGATGCAACTACAACTTGATGGGAAACACTCACCTTAACAGAAGGCAGTCTTGAGAGGCTCTTCCCGAAGGCTACTCGTTCCTTAGCGTAGTTGATGGCAGTGTCCAACGCTGCTTGCGCAATGCCTGTATTCACAAAAAAATAATTTAGTTCACAAATCAGAAGTACCACGGGCAACAGCGTCGCTTGAACACTCCTAAGGTTAAAATATCCTCGCACGCCGCGCCGTCGCAACATACGTTTAGTTCATGCAGGGGCGATACGCGCGCACACGAATTTTGTAGCTAACTGGTAAAGCGACGCTGTTGCCCATTACATAAAAAACCGGCCAAGTGCGAGTCAGACTCGCGCACGGAGGGTTCCGTACCAAAAAACGAAAAAAAAAGACGTTTGTTGTATGGGAGCCCTCCTTAAATATTTATTTTATTCTATTTTTAGTATTTGTTGTTATAGCAGTAACAGAAATACATCATCTGTGAAAATTTCAACTGTCTAGCTATCTCGGTTCATGAGGTACAGTCTGGTGACAGACAAACAGGCGGACAGCGGAGTCTTAGTAATAGGGTCCCGTTTTTACCCTTTGGGTACAGAACCCTAAAAAGAAGCACTCCTATAAACCATCTTCACCTTGGTCAGTTAATGCTTAAGATCCACCGATCATCCCCACTCCCCAAAAACTTACCTATGTAATAAATGCTCTCATAAATGAAATGTACCACGGACTTAGTTTTCGCCTTTATTCTACAGGCATACTATAAAAAAGCAATCCCTCCTGAAACAAAAATAGTGCGTGCACGTATACGTACCGACAGCGTGCGCGGCGATCCCAATACGTCCCTGGTCAAGTTGCGCCATGGCGATGCGGAACCCATCCCCTATTTCCCCCACCATGTACGACTTCGGAATGCGCACCTCTTCCAGCACCAGGTCGCACGCTGTCGCAGCCCTGCCGAGGAAGTTTTTTTGTTAATAATTGCAAGCAAACTTAATTTATAACAAATTGAATACAAAATTAAATATATATCATAGGAAATTGTATGAGTGTAAGGAAATACGAGTGGAATGGTTGAAAACTTTGACTTATGAAGACAGAACATTTATTAAAGAGAATTATATAGATAATTTAAATATTTATATATGTTATTTAAATATTCATGTATGTTATGGTATGACTTATGAAACATAGATACACACACAAAACTGAAAAATGTTACTTTTGAATAGCTTTCCATTTCTTTATATTAGTTTTTGTTAGCATATGTTATATTAAGTTGCTAGGGCATCGAGCGTAGCGCCCCAACACAAGTATTTTAGAATTACTTACTGGGGTCGTTTCATTATATGTTATTAATGTATGATTTATGTTAATAAAAACATTTATTAGTATTAAACTTATGCCACAGTACGAGACAAACACCTTGATACTTCTTCGACTGAGTGGGGATAAGTTAGCGCATGTGCACTTGCGAGCGACCAATAGCGCGCGCCCCTCTCCCGCCGTTCGCGTACCTCACCGCTACGCATACCTAAAATACGCGTTTTGCGTAATCCCCACCCGATTTCAAGATATTTCGCCTCGTACTGTACGCCTGATGAAACAGTCTACGTAGTATACACCCTTAATCAGTGCAAGAATCAGTTTTCTACTCATACTCACCTCACCCCCATTATGGGCTCCTTCTTCCCTCTAAAAACTCCCTCGGCATCAAGAGGCACCAGGAAACCTATGAAAAGTATACAGGGTGTTAGGTAATTAATGAATGAACCAAAAATGGGAAAACTATTTCTTCGGACCATCAAACTGAACAACTTTTACTATGGGACCAACTTAGAAATCACGAAAAATTATACTGTTTCATACATTTTGATATTTTCGTTATTATTTTTTGTATGAAACAGCTGATTTTTTTTCGCGATATCAGAGTTGGTTCTACATATAATAAAAGTTGTTTGATGGTCCGAAGAAACACTTGTCTTTGGACTTTTGGTTCATTCATTGACACATTTGTATAATAATAAAAAATCAAAATTAGTAAAATTTTGAATACGAATTATTTGAAATAATTGCATATACATACACTAGCTTTTATACACGACTTCGTCCGCATTGAATTTAGTTTTCCATGGGAAATTCGATATAATAGCATGCCTATGTATGTCCTTTTCTAATGTGCAATCTACACCAAAATTCATATTTCAGCAATTTATGCATCAAAACGTTATGAACTATCTAACAACATTTTAATTATTTTCGCATTTATAAAAATGGCTAATGGTTATAATGGTAATATGGATTATCTTTCACTGTACTTACAAGCAATGCCCTTATGCCTAAGCTCAGGGTCGCAGGTGGCGAAGACCACGGTGGCAGATCCCTCGATGGCGGAGGTGACCCAGCTCTTGCGCCCATTCAGCACCCAGTGGGAGTCGTCACACTTCGCCCTCACCTTGATGGAAGCTGCGTCGCTGCCCGCTCCTGACATTAGATAATATCAGGCTAGTGTCCTAAAATAGCTAAATGACTCAATAACTAACAAGCGATGCCCTTGTTTGAGCTTAGGGTCGTAGGTGGCGAAGACGACGGTGGTGGACCCCTCGATGGCGGAGGTGACCCAGCTCTTTCTGCCGTTCAGCACCCAGTGGCAGCCGTCCAATTTGGCAGACACTTTGATAGAAGCGGCATCGCTGCCAGCTTCTAACATTAGACAATATGAGGCTAGTATCCTAAGGTAGCTAAATGACTCAAAAACTAACAAGCGATGCCCTTATGCTTGAGCTTAGGGTCGCAGGTGGCGAAGACAACGGTGGCGGACCCCTCGATGGCGGAGGTGACCCAGCTCTTTCTGCCGTTCAGCACCCAGTGGCAGCCGTCCAACTTGGCAGTCACCTTGATGGAAGCGGCGTCGCTGCCCGCTTCTGACATTAGACAATATTACATGATCCTAAAGCACACCCCGGGCACTCCATACAAGCGCCGCGTTTCAACTACCTATTAAAAAAGCTACAGAGTGATATTTTTGCACACGCGCAACTGTGTGCGTGAAGTCTAGGGCTATTGAATGAGCACACGATTCGGCACACGAACTCGCGCGGTGGGGTGAGGTAATTGATTGTGGGGCGGGGCGGAGAGTTTCCTTTCTGTACGGTAGTACTTATATCTATTCTGTGCCTAAAGTAGCTAAGCTAGAGCACTTTTGTTATGCTGTACACTGGACCAAACAACACACTTTGTTTCACACACGAGTTGAATGGAATAATTGACGCGATGTGGAAGAAGATGACAATCGGAAAGCTGGGTTTTCTACATTGAACCCGCCAGGGCCAAGGTTAGAATCCGGGAGCTCAGTCCCCCTAGCATGACCAACGAAACGCGATATGATACAGCAATTTATCGCTTTTAACAGTCAAATGACAATAGATTTTGACAGCTAAGTGTCGATAAAACGCTTATCATATCGTGTTTTGGTGGTCATGACATGATATGGAGGCTGTGCTGTGATAGCGATAAGATCAAACCGATATCCAAGCTGAGAGAACAACTAATAATAGAGGCGAGAAGGCTGTTGTTTGACTGACTGAATGTTTGTAGGATTCAGTGGCAACATGATCTTTATTGCCGAGAGAGTAAAGTTGAACTTTTCTGCATAATTTGAAAATTATGGCAAGCATATTGTAATTATGAGACTTTTGAGACATTTGCATAAATAATAATAATAATGGATGATGTTTCACTTTGTCTCAATCACCACCAGGCCCCTATTTCACCAAGTTGACATTTGTCAGTGACATATGTCGGCAATTTTTATGTAATTTCCTTATTTTAATAGGGGACAATTTGTGTTGTGAAACAGGGGATATTTTTTACAAGTCGACAATTGTCACGTAAACTTGACTCAGCTCCAATGTCATATCAAGAATTACTGACAAATCTACAAATATGTCGACCTGTAAAAAATATCGCTGTTTCACAACATACTTGTCCCTAATTAAAGTAATGACAATTGTAAAATTAACCGACATATGTCACTGACAAATGTCGACTTGGTGAAATAGGGCCCAGGGGCCGTACCGGCTAACGAATCGAGCTTCGAAAAGTCTGCCGGGTTTCAAATTAAAACAGATAAATCGAGCCCCAATTGGGCGAAAATGGCGAACCCCATTTCATGATGTCACACGAATATCGTTATCTACCAAATTACGTCAACAGAAACTACAAGACGAAATTCCTTACTTTGATTTTTCAGTTCTAAGTTGAAACCAATTCAGATTTTTCGATAATCGATTCGTTAGCCGTACCGGCTAACAAATCGATTATCGAAAAGTCTGCTTGAAAAATAAAAGAAATTAAAAACAATATAGTATACTTGAATCACCATTGCTTTTTTAATGTTACATAATTGAACAGGCATAATCTTTAGATACATTTATTTATTTATTTATTTATTTAATCTTTATTGCTTAAATTAAAACAGCAAATGGCGGACTTAATGCCCAAGGGCATTCTCTACCAGTCAACCGGTAAGTGTGTTAAGGAGAGAAATCGTGGCGGCAATAAAAACAACCCTAATTTAAAAAAAAACTGAAACAAAATACATAATTAAATACATATATACCTACATAATTAATACATATATTTTAATACATATATATTTTAATACAAATATATTTTAATACATATATTACATTAATACATACATACAAGAAAGTGTAGCAATGTCAGATACGACGAGACTAGCGTAAAGAACTCAAGTAGTGCTCACGGACCAATTTCTTAAATACGTACTTGCTAGGTGCATTTCGAATATTTAGAGGTAAAGCGTTCCAGAGTCGTACAGCAGAAAGGGTGAAAGAGTAGGAGACAAAGCCAGAAGTATGTGCAGGTATTAGTAAGAGAAGGTTACTACTAGAGCGAAGGTCACGTTGATGAGAGGCACCCAGAAACTGAAATCTTGATTTCAAGTATTCTGGGGTAAGTGGATCGAAAAGTATGTTGAAGAGCAAACAGACAACTCTTAGGTTCCTACGCTCACGTATAGGAAGCCATTTGAGTTGCTGACGGTATTGGGAGATATGGTCGTATTTGCGTAATCCATATATAAAACGAATGCAATTATTAAGAAGCCGATCCAACTTATTGAGAAGGTTTTCATTAAGGTCAGTGGTGCAAACATCGGCGTAATCGATGATTGGTAATACAAGAGCCTGTATAAGCGCAATCTTGGTGGTGGATGGGAGAAAGAATTTAAACCTATAAAGAGCCCTTAGCGCGTTTGTTACTTTTGAAGATAAATGGTCAATATGATCTTTCCAGGAGAGACACGAATCAATCGTCAAACCCAAATCCTTAACTTGATGTGAATAAGGTATTACAACACCGTTATATTTTAATGCAGTCACATCATTCAGATTTAGGCGCGACAACTGTCGAGAACTACCAACAATTATTGCTTGGCACTTTCCCGCGTTAACCGAAATACCGAAGTTAGATGACCACTCAGAAATCCTTTCAAGATCAGAGTTGAGCAATGCGATAGCTTCATTTAAAGAATGAACATCTTTCTGGGCATAAAGCTGCAGATCGTCAGCGTACAGATGGAAAGAAGAGGATAGATGAGAACTGAGAGAGTCAATAAATAAAGAGAAAAGAAGGGGAGAGAGTATACCGCCTTGAGGCACACCAGCTTCCAAGTCGCACCAATCGGATAGAGACCGATCGACACGGACGGCTTGCTGGCGACCAAGAAGATAAGAGGAGAACCATGACTGTGCCGAAGAAGATAAGCTCAATCGAGAAAGCATGGCCAAGAGAATTTCGTGATCAACTGCGTTGAAAGCGTTAGAGAAGTCAATTAGTACTAACACAGTCAGTCGGGAAGCCTCAAAACCGTCACGGATATCCTCTAATACTTTGGTAAGTGCAGTGGTGGTATATGGTGGTGCATACATCAAATAGTTTAACTTAGAAGTTTTCAGTTTCAACTCCTTAAGCTTTATCTTATTGATAAATATGTTTTGATAAGTATCATTCAAATTATCTGATATTTTTCTACTATATCACACAGATCAAACAAGAATAATATAGCCCACCTTATGCAAATGCTTATGCCAATGACTGTAGCCTGCAGATGCAAGCAGTCTTGCTAAGACTGTTGTGTGTTACCGGTCGAGGTATGGTCATTCCACAGACTATTGCATATGTGGACAAACATTATGATAGATATAGAACTAGACAAATTCTGATTTGTTATTTTATCTACTTATTCAAGTAGATACCAGAATCAGAATTTGTCCGGTCTATAAAATTTTCTGCTATGTTATGGGGATGTTCGTGTTATAATTGTTGCAGAAACTTTCATGGTTCTACGAACCGGATCATTAAATCTAAACGCTCTTAAATCATCTACCAAAAATGTTGTTTCCAACTCACCTGGTTCACTTAAAGCAAAGCATCCAATTTTCCCTCCATTCGTGAAACCTTTCAGGAATATCTCTTTTTGTTCATCTGTTCCCATCTCATTAACTAGGTTGACATATAGAAAGTTGTGGATGGAAACTATCATGCCGGTGCTCGCGCAGCCACGAGACAGCTCCTCGACGGCGATGGCGAGGGACAAGTAATCCAGGCCCATGCCACCATAATCTCCACATGGTGTGGCGCCCATAAGACCCATATTAGTCAGCTTCTTTATCTGAAGGGAAGGGGTAAAAGTTATTTTAGACTTATTTTCTACAATGATAATATTATATGGTTTGAAAGTTTTTTGAACTGTAATCATCAGCCATATTTAATTGTCCCCAATGCTGGGGCACAGGCTTTCCTCCATAAACATAGAGAAAAATAAATATGCCATAAGTTATAGCCCATTATCGCCATAACGTACTGCCGGTGTCAAGTGCTGCAAATTCAGCCAAGGCCAACAGCTTTACGTACAACTTTAGAGCGACCAGGCGGTGTAATGCCAATATATGCCAACAATATGCCAACGGCGGCCACTTGTTTCCGTGGCAAGGCCGCAACATGCCATTGAATTCAAAGCACAAGGGAGTTTTGATATTTGGTTTTTCAACCTATTAAATACCGGCTAGCGAAAAATTACTTAACCACAGCAATTGCAGGTTGAATGCAGTCGAGGATTTCAATTTGGGTTCATGTAAGATTATTATGTTCATTCCAACAAATTCTTTTGAACTGATATCATTACTTGCACTTGACTGATAAGAAAATATATCTATTAGAGGCTTAGAGGTCTAAATAAACTAAATATGAACGCTTTCAAACATGTTTGTTTAATCAAAATATTTGATTTGTGATCGACAAACAATAATGGTTCAGAATTTCAGATAAACCAATTTAATGACTAAACTTTTCTTTAATTGTATTGTGCATTATGCACATCTTATCTATAAAATGAACAGCTATTCTTTTATTACAAAAATAATGATTTAAGAAATACCTACTCAATATTGGGGCAATAAGTAGATAAGATTATACTTACATATTACATAATTTTCATAACATGAACTTACCGGTCCGAAAGGAAACCGGCCTTCTAAATCCAGTTTGGCGGCATTTGGTTTCAGCTGCTCATCGGTAAACCTTCGCGCCATATCTTGAACAGCACTCTGAGCCTCCGTTAGTTGGACACTGAAGGTGCGACATTGAGAGAGAAGGGGCCTCGTGCTTTTTAATGAGATCACTTGAAAAAAATACAAAATTACTTATACTTTAAAGAGGTCAAGGCAAATAACAATAGTAATTGAAATAAAGTCAATGACTTACAACGTACAAGATTACTAAGATAAGCGTCATATTAAGTTTTATCAAATAACTATTAGGTATGCACTCATCAAATACTTTAGCAAATAAATAACATAGTAAACATAAAGTTATTTTTACAAAACATGAAAGTTCAAAAGTCAAACTTACAGCCAAATTTAGAGGATTTCAGAAGAGCGCCTAATGCCATGGTTAATGCCGCCGATTCCGATTAACTGAATCAAGAGAGAAAACGTGTTGACATTCAAATGTGATAGCTATGTATGATAAGTACTTTAATGATAGTGAACAAGGTCACCAAAAACTTGATTTTTGGTTTTTCTTCAAGTGTTGTTGTGTTGTGTGACAAATGTTTCGAAGTAGGATTTTCAAAATAACATTTATTACTTTTCAATAAAAAGTATTTTTGAAGATTCTATGCTAGTGAGAAGTAAGTAAAATAAAAAATATTTTCGTAAATATCACGGCCGGGCCGGTTCTTTAGAAAGAAAGAAAACTTTATTTTATTATGCTAGACGATAATGACCTTAAATGATAGTACACGTAAAGGTCAAAATCATTTACATTTTGGGTACCGTCACCCATGTTTTGACAGACACATTTGACATTTCTCGATCAGAAATCTGACAGGCAAATTTGACATTGGATGCATTCCAGCAGACCAACCGTTAAGTCATCGATCACTACAGTATATATTTTAACCATGGAAAGTAATTATTACATTCATTATTACTTTCCATGGGTTATTTTATTTCTTTCTATCAGCGAACTAAAGTCTATGTAAAGCTTTGTCCAGACTTGTATCATTTTGGCGTATCAGATCACCGCATCTTTACTGTACATCGCTAGTTTGGTTGGGCGTGCGTTGATATTACTTCAACGCACGCTTTACTTAGCGACTGACGGACGATGTATGTTAAAGATATGGTGATCTGATATGCCAAAACGGACTAGTTTGAACAAAGCTTAAGAAGCATTGCGCTCACAAAATGGCACCACACGAAAATTATAACTAAGTGGATGAAGCTAAAAATGCTGGCATTTAATTATGGAGCACAAGCATAAAGCGTCTGACTAAACACTGGTTGCTTATTAGCGATAGCGACCATAATTTGTATACTTACAAACTTCTATTTCTATACTTAAATTATATTTCTTTTCTATACTGAAAAATGAAAGATATAATACTTATTTCTGTATATTTTACTGCCTTCATTGGGTCTTTTACACTATTTGACTACACAGGACGTTGTTATATCTAATAAACTCTATCTTACTCTCTTTTTTCTACAATACAATACAAACTACAATAAATTCTTGTAAAGAACGCTAACGTCAATTCACCGGTTGCGTGGCTAGCCCGACTAAAGCTGTGCGGGTTGGGTTGTAATTTAACCATGGATAGTAATTAGTTTTAATGTTTATTTTATTAATTTCCATGGCTCCTCTGCTGTAAACTATGATCAATGAATGCACCCAATGTATTCTGTGGTGCGCGATGACTTAGCGGTTGGTTTGCTGGAATGCACTCAATGTCAATGTCAGTGTCGCGTCGCATGGCATGTCATTCATTTCTTAGGGTTGCCAACTGTACGAGGTTCCTCGTACAAATACGAGAATTGACGTCTTGAATACGAGGCAAAATTAGGCAAAAATCACCAAATACGAGGATTTCACAAAATATTTTTCATACAAAATTGGTAATGTACGAGATTTTGAACATATTTTGTGTAGAAATACGACAATCTCCACCATGTCTGTACGAAAATTTATTTAAATGAGTTGGCAACCCTGTTTCTTTCATATTCATGTCATATCATTTTAGTGGGATGGGTTGGGTAGGTGTTGTGGTGTTGTTGATGGCTTTTTTGTTATCAGTTTTTAGTGAAAAGGAAGTAAACTAAATATGACGTCAATATTTGACCAGTACGAGCAAGCCTCGCAGGTCTCACAACGAAGCAAGCCCGTAGCGGAAGCCATGACGTCCTCTGGGTACATCTCCATGCAGTTCGACGACAACACCCCAATGTTTTCCAAACAGAAGATGAACTTCAATCCCTCCGACACTATTACTCATGTGGCTGTAGCCAATGACTACTTAGTTTTGGCTATGGCTAATGGGAAACTCTTCAGGCTAGATTTGAAACAGCCTGATCAACATGAAGGTACACACTTTGCTTTGTAGCGTGCGTGTGGTTTGAGGGCCACTTCATCGAAAGTCAATAAAAATATACTGATGATTTAGTAAACATTATAAAAGAAATGTGCAACTTGGAATCGATTTTGTGAAAGTCATCTTCACCGAGTTATTAGCTGAAGAGTCGGGCCCTCAGTTCTCACATGGAGGATTGAGGGCCCAGCTGTTGCGAACAAACTATTAACATTATAGTAAAAGTTTTAATGCCAAAGTCTAAGTTAATCCCGAACAAAAATTGTGGAAGTAAGATTTATCGCAAAACGCTTTTCTACTTTGTGTAATCTTAGTTCAAAATGGGCCCTCAATCCTCCAACTTACAAAAATTCATTACGCATTTTTTTTTTAATTATGGGATTACGGCTGTTGTAAGTTGTCCAGTGGGGTACGTAATAAAATGTGAAAAAATGTGAAACAAATAGCTGGCTTCAACTCCTCCTAGTTTTACAGTTATTACCTTCTGAATATTCGGGCCCTCAATCCTCCACATTTTCTACTTCTTGATTTATTACGCACAAAGTATGGAATGTAAAATTAACATGAAGTTATCTGTTTATGTGAAAAAAAATGTGCAACAAGTTGGTATTATTTATTATTAATAAGAATTGGAATAAAAGTATAAATTAAAAAAAAACCGAAATCGACTAGTTTTTTCACCTTGTACGTACGTAGGGTAACCATTATTTTTTTTATTTCTCATACTCGGAAAGTCGATGGAAATCACTGCTTTACACCCTAGGGCGGAAAATAATAATTAAAATAAATGAGATATGTACAGTCAGCAACGAATGTCGTTTAACATTGAAGTACTTTTTCGACACGCTTTTTTGACGAATGCCACAGTTTGAAATATTAATCAAAAATATTGCTTTGACAAAGTGTAAAGCTACTTTCGTTGCTAACCGTACTAGAAAAATATCTCGCATGAAAATTGCTCTCTTTTGACCCTTGCTTTTTGTTGTGTGATGTTTTAATAACTGGCTGTTCTTGCCGTTTGCAAAATTTTCGTAGCTCACTAGTAATATAAAGTCCTGATCACAGCCACACCACATTACATGTCATGAAAGTCGCCTGATCAAATATGACATTTACTCAACGTAAGCACACACAGTATAGGTAAGTATATATTAGCTTTTACTAACTTGTACTGTGGGATACGCGTGGTACTCGCTGCCGTGTCGTGTGTGTCATAGAGGATTAAAAAAAATGCCGTGCCCGAGATGAACGCAGGGGCTCCCAAACTATTTTAGACAAGAGACCCTTTTTATGCCAATAGACGGGTAGTACGTACGTTATAACACAACAAATAACTGATCATACGACTATTGTTATGTACATTAAATAATGTTGATTAATAAAAAAGTTGACTTGCAAAAGTAAGTTTAACGTAATTCTTTTTTCATCAAATTGTTGGTTTCGGGGCCGAAAGTTCGGTTTTGGCTGGAATTCCAGTTTCGGCCGGACACTAGCTTTCGTTTATGTCGACCCTTGAGAAACCGAATTCGACCCCAGGGGGTCGATATCGACCACTTTGGGAATCCCTGCTTTAACGCAAAGAGAAAATTTGATTTTACGTTTGTAAGAAAATCCGGAAAATCTATTGTGATTTTACTAGGGAAATTGCAGTTTTTCCCAGCGAAGCGGTCCTTTTTCTTAGAAATATTTTAATTCACTATTTGTGATGACCTATAATTGGCTTTCTGATACTATGTAAGTTATTTTATCTGTTTAATATAGCTGTTGGTCGTCCGAAAATAAATAAATAAATAAATACATAAATTCATTTGAGTTCCGAAACTATGAAAAAGCTTTTGTTTCGATTCGATCCGAGAGACCTGGGCGGTGCTGCAGTCTCTCCAGAGGTGCCAAGTGGAGGTATATCGAGAGATGTTTCACAAAACGAACGCACTCTGAATAAGACAGTTACTGTATTATTCAGAGTGCGTTTGTTAAACTAGGGCCAAAGTTAACATGGCGTTAGACTGCGGACTAACGCCATTTTAGCGCAAATCGTATTCAGAGTGACAGTTTAACTTTTAGTCCCACCGTCTAAGGATTAAAAGGTGCATTCTGATTGGTTTACAAGTATTAAACCAGGTTTTGTTAGAACAGTCTTGTACCCCAGTTTTGTGAAACATCTCTGAATAACACAGTTAATGTTTTATTTGTGTTTGAAAGAGGTTTTTTGTTATGTTATAACAGTTTTTTAATTTTTGAAAATGGGTACTAATTTTATTGAAAGGCCTTGATAAAAAAATATTTTTTCAATTTTTGAATATGGGTATCAAATGAAAGGCCTTGATGGGCACTTTACGTTTTTAAGTCAGTTTTTAATTATTATTATCAGTGTAATTTTTAAGATATAAGTATCTAAAATGTATAAGTCACATAAATGTTGTATTAATAGGTAACTTAAAATGTTTATTATAAGTTGAAGTTTAAGTATTAAGGTTAATTTTAAGTATTGTTTTGGTATTCGAGTCTCTTTTCTTTTTATAATTTTGATTTAGGAAAGACTTCAGTTTGTGCATTTAAATATCTAGTACCTGGATGACCAAGCTTTGCTCGGATCATTCAGTCCTTTAAAGAAAGAATTCGCATTTTTACTATTGGTTATTTAGTACAAGTTTTGCTGTGTTTAGTTGAAAGCGCCATCTGGTGTTTTTTTCTGGTGATTTGACTGCCTCCATGGCCGAATATATACACCGGTTTTCAAGATGTCGTTTTTCTACATTTCTGGGCGACCAAGCTTGGTCGGTTATTACTACTATTTATTGTTATCTCAAAGATTAATATATTTTTAAACTTGTCTGACGACAATAAAACTTTTTAAAAATATATATAAACTTGAACATATAAAAAAAGCAAAAGTCACCGAGGGGGATTTGAAGCCGTAACACTAGTTTCTTGCCGTCCGCGTCTTATCCCGCTGGACCAAACGGACAGTGGCTGCCCGGACGAAATTAGCGACCATATTCTGCGTCGAAAGAAAAACGTAATAAAATTCGAAAACACTGGTTTTCCCAAATATAAGCTTTATCTAGATCGATTTTTAACCGACTTCAAAAAAACAAAAAGGAGGTTCTCAGTTTGACCTGTATGTATGTATGTATGTTTGTCCGCGATTATCTCGCGTTTGGCCGAATCGATTTTGATGCGGTTTTCAGAAAAGTATTGGTCACACTTAGGAGAAGGTTTTAGTATTTTAACCGACTTCAAAAAAAAGGAACGTTCTGAGTTTCACTCGTATATATGTAGGTATGTTTGTCCACGATTATCTCGCGTTTGGCTCAACCGATTTTGATATGGTTTTCAGAAAAGTATTTGTTATACTTAGGAGAAGGTTTTAGTATTTTAACCGACTTCAAAAAAAGAAAGTTATGAGTTTGACTCGTATGTATGTATGTTTGTCCGCGATTCTCGCGTTTAGCTGAACCAATTTTGATGCGGATTTCAGAAAAGTATTTGTTACACTTAGGACAACGTTTTGGTATTTTAACCGACTTCAAAAAAGGAGGTTCTCTTCTTAGTTTGACCCGTATGCATGGTTGCCCGCGATTATCTCACGTTTGGCCAAATCGATTTTTCTATCTACCTAGATAATATATCTAATACAAAAGATACTTACACTAAAAAAAAAAAAAGAAACAATTGTTTTAAAAAACAAAAAACGGACTTCAAAAACCCCACTCTAACTCTAAAAAGCAATAAATAATATTGAAATCACTAGATACGCATTTTCATTGCAATAAAACACGTCTATTGAAGTCGGGTGGGGCTGTTAGAATAAAAAAAAGTTCTCCTCCAGTCCCACCCGACTTGACTAGA
Organism: Agriphila geniculea; assembly: GCA_943789525.1. NCBI lineage: Eukaryota > Metazoa > Arthropoda > Insecta > Lepidoptera > Crambidae > Agriphila > Agriphila geniculea. Next base: position 1,685,771 of record OX038874.1, read on the forward strand.
CGTGTTTTATTGCAATGAAAATGCGTATCTAGTGATTTCAATATTATTTATTGCTTTTTAGAGGTAGAGTGGGGTTTTTGAAGTCGGTTTTTTGTTTTTTAAAACAATTTTTTACCCCTGAAAACCCCAATATACCAAATTTTAGCGAAATCGTTAGAGCCGTTTCCGAGATCACAGAAATAAATTTATAAACATACATATTAATAAATATACAAGAATTGCTCGTTTAAAGGTTTAAAGGATTTAAAAGCCCAATCTAAAATTTTCAATTATTTAATTAAATAAAAATTAATAGGCACAAAGGGATATATTTCGAAAGCGCCTGGGTTTTCCCTATTCCTCATAAGTATTGGATAAAAAACGTGGTCACCCTATTTCATACTTTAATGGGATAAAAATAAAATTGATATTCTTCTTAATAAATGGGTCTTTTATTTTCCCTTTGATATCAACTTATTGCACATTTTTTTTCACATAAACAGATAACTTCATGTTAATCTTACATTCCATACTTTGTGCGTAAAAATCAAGAAGAAGAAAATGTGGAGGATTGAGGGCCTGAATATTCAGAAGGTGATTACTGTAAAACTAGGTGGAGCTGAAGCCAGCTACTTATTTCACATTTTTTCACATTATATTACGTACCCCACTGGACAACTTACAACAGCCGTAAATCCATAGTTTAAAATAAAATGCGTAATGAAATTTTGGAAGTTGGAGAATTGAGGGCCCATTTTGAACTAAGATTATATAAAGTAGGAAAGCGTTTTGCGATTAAATCCTACTTCCACAATTTTTATTCGGGATTAACTTAGATTTTGGCATTAAAACTTTTACTATAATGTTAATAGTTTGTTCGCAACAGCTGGGCCCTCAATCCTCCATGTGAGAACTGAGGGCCCGACTCTTCAGCTAATAACTCGGTGAAGATGACTTTCACAAAATCGATTCCAAGTTGCACATTTCTTTTATAATGTTTACTAAATCATCAGTATATTTTTATTGACTTTCGATGAAGTGGCCCTCAAACCACACGCACGCTGCTTTGTATACAAAGCTTTTAGTCCAATAAAACTAGCTTTATCTGGACATAATTAATAAACTCGTTGTTTTTCTTAATTTATCGGATATTGATATTAAGTGTCAAATATTAATTAGATATTTGATGTAAGAAATCCGGGGTGGTAACCGTTTCATATAAAAATCATGAGATTTCGTACATTACCTAGCTTTTTCCTAAAAGCAAAATAGTTAACCAAATACCTTGTTAGTATAATTTTATGGTGCATTAAAATGCTATATTCGTTTTTTTCACAGTATTCATCAGGTGGGCGATTGTCTAAAGCTGTTGCTAACAATTCTCGATTGAAATTGATTGAAATCGCAGTTGCATTGCTGCTTTAAGTAAGATAGTTGTCACATTGGTTCTTACTAAAGCAGCAATGTCACTGCGATTTCTGTCAAAGTTGATTGCAACAAAGTTAGACAATCAGCCTTCTGATCTCAATATCTAGATAAGCCAAAATAGTAACTATGATGCTTGTATCTTATTAAGCTATGATGCATCTTTTTAGACATTTTAGACAAAAATTAAACATAATTTTTTTACGTTTTAATAATAATGTATTTCTCAGTAGTTAATTTTTTTTTAGTTTTATGCGAAGTTTCTAAATGTTTAATTCCTTTTATTTTAACTTTTTGGCACCACACGAAAATTATAACTACATAAGTGGATGGAGCTAAAAATGCTGGCATTTAATTATTGAGCACAAGCATAAAGCATCTGACTAAACATTGGTTGCTTATTAGCGATAGCGACCATTATTTGTATACTTACAAACTTCTATTTCTATACTTATATTATATTTCATTTCTATACTTAAAAATGAAAGATATAATACGTATTTCTGAAGTTTCTAAATGTTTATTTTTTTTATTTTAAACTAATAACTAACACTAACAATTTATGACATAGAAAAAGAAAATTTCAGTTATCTTATTATGTCCCGATAAAGCTAGTTTTATTGGACTATTTTAGTACCACCCGCGCAGATAAAGAATTTGACTGGCAATTGCGGTTAGGATGCTTCTACACGGTGCATGTAGGTTGCCCATGTTGACGCGCGGGTTACTTGCACGGGGGTACAATGCTATGGAGCTGGACCCGATAATGTGTTTCCATGGAGCAAGTAACTTGTGGGCTACTTGCACCGTGTAGAAGCACCCTTAACCTCACTTAGGTACCACCAGTGCTGTTAAAGAAGAAGGGATGAAAAATGGCATTGTACAGGTCCATTTCTCCCTTGAACATGATGTCACCAAACCTATATCGCTCTCTCACTCATAGTTAACAAAAACTATGCCACAAGGGGAGTTTGGTGGCGCAGTGGTTTAGCGCCTGGCCCAGTGATTGTGGAGATTAAGCAACTATCGCAAGGGTCGGTCATCGGATGGGTGACCAAAAATTTATTATCTTGGGCTCCTGGGTGCTTTGGAAGGCACGTTAAGCCGTTGGTCCCGGCTGCATTTGCAGTCGTTAACACCCACTAATCCGCATTGGGCCCACGTGGTGGGTTGTGGCCCATCCTCCTTATCCACTCATAAGGAAGGCCTGTGCCCCCGCAGTGGGGACATTAAAAATGGCTGATGTATGATGATGATGCCACAAGGCAAGAGCGGTTAACTGAAATTTCTAGTCTCATTTTTTATTTGCATGGTGTTATGTCCATTAAAACACTATATTTCACATGAAAACGTTTATTGAGCTTGGGAGCAAAACATTGACACACAAAGTGAAAATGAGTCACAAGTACCCTCATGTATTAATCTTATTGAACAACAAGATAACCTGCTGGTATCTACCCACATATAACCTACTATGAATTCTGATACATAACATACCTTTCCCCCAAGTATGTACAAAGACAAACTAAACTTAAACAGAATAAACAGAATATTAATCAACTGGACTACACATTTTGAACACTCATTTTGACTTACATCTTAATTTTTATTAATGAATAACATAATCTATTACATTACAATCTTTGTGCGGCCTAGAATAAGGAGTACTACCATGAACATACAATTTATTTCTAATTTTGCCGCCAGAGAACCCTGGCTCTGGTTCTACCGGTATTCCTAACATCTCAGCCCATTTTTCCTCACTAGGTATCTCTATAATATCTTGATCATGCGAATCATCATCTACTTCCAAATTATCATCACTGCACACTTCCCTCCTTTCTCCTTCATACCTCTCCTCTCTCTCCTGACTTTCCTGCTCCGTTTCTGTTTTAGGGTGTTTTTGCTTAATAAGCTGATCTATGTGCCTATTAACAACGGTGCCATCTTCTGTGGCTATGTCGTAACTTGCCATCCCTTCTCTTCTAACTACCGTACCCGGTAACCAACGCGGCCCCCTACCAAAATTTCTATACCTAACACTCTGTCCAACATCAGACTGTCTACATTTAACTTGAGCATTTCGTAAAACTTGGTTTTCTCTAGAAATGCGTGTGTGGTTGTCTGGATGGATTGTATCTAATAAAGTTCTTAAGCGTCGATTCATTAATAATTCAGCAGGACTTTTATTTGTCGAAACGCAGGGAGTAACGCGCAGCCCTAGTAACATATTAGGGATTTTAAGATGCCATGGCATGTTATCAATCTTGCGTAATTTATCTTTAACTGTTTGCACCATTCTCTCGGCTAACCCATTTGTGGATGGATGATATGGTGCTGTAGTAACATGTCGTATTTTGTTTGCTTCAAGAAATTGTTTCATTTCACTGGACACAAATGGTGTCCCGTTATCCGATACTAAGGTTTCGCAAAGGCCGTGAGTAGCAAATAGCATTCTAAGATGCTTGACTACTGTGGCTGATGTCATATTATTGACTATGAACACTTCCGGCCATCTAGAGTATGCGTCCACAACGATTAAAAAAGTGTTATTTTGAAAAGGTCCGGCAAAATCAATATTTATGCGAGACCAGGGTTTGGATGGTGTAATCCATTCAAACTTTGATCTAGGAGGCATGTGCCGATGTTCTAAACATTTGTCACAGGTCTGTACCATAGCCTCTATGTCGTTATTTAATCCCGGTCACCAAACGTAACACCTGGCTAGCGATTTCGTTTGAACAATGCCATTGTGTGTCTTGTGTAAACCTTGCAAAACGGTTTCACGTAATGACCGTGGCACTACCACGCGACAACCTAACAGAATACAATTTTCATGGAGGGACAATTCAGCACGATGTAACCAATAAGGACGCAACTGTTCGTCAGTTACCTTAGCTGGCCATCCACTTAATATATAATGACTGACACGAGATAGAACAATATCACGATTGGTAGCTGTGGCTATGTGATCTACATCTACCGGGAAATCCTGAGGAGTCTCAGCCATCAACAGAATGTCACATAATTGCTGCTCTGGTTGGTCTGGAACTGGCTGAGGCCATCGACTCAAGCCGTCTGCATGTACAATAGACTTTCCAGGCTTATGGGTTATATCATAATCAAAGGAGGTAAGAACCAAAGCTATTCGCATTAGACGGGGTGATAAAACAGTAGGAATTGGTCTCTTAGGGTCAAATATGCCTAATAAAGGTTTATGATCGGTAATAATCTTGAAAGATCTACCCATCAGGTAATTATAAAATTTATTGACTCCAAACATGATTGCTGCCGCTTCTTTATCGAGCTGTGAGTATCGTCGCTCATGAGAGTGAAGTGTCCTAGAACCCATTGCAATGGGTCGTTCCTGCCCATCTTCTGTAACGTGTGACAATACTGCACCTTGTGGTCGAGCATGCCACACACGAGTCTGTCGCGAAGCATCCGCTCCAAACTCACAAAATTACATCCAGAACTAATTTTTCGAAGTGCAGCTATGTAGTCTGCTGCTGTTTCGCCTTGTTTTTGATCTCGTTTATAGAATAGAAATGACATTGATATTTCATTTTGCTTGGGACTGTAATGTTTGGTTAGAATAAGTTCAATCTCACTGAAAGTCACTTCATTTGATTTTCGGGGTGTAATTAATGCAAGAAGTGTTTCAAATACTTGTTCACCACAAACAGTGTAAAAATTAGCTCTTTGCACAGAATCTGTGTCGATTCCATTGGCTTCAAAACAATATTTTAGTCGATCAATATAATTGTTCCACAAATCACTTTTAGGATCAAATTCACGAAAGTTCACTGATTTACACTGTATTGATCCTGATTTTTCCCTCGTCGCCATTGTTATGTCCATTAAAACACTATATTTCACATGAAAACGTTTATTGAGCTTGGGAGCAAAACATTGACACACAAAGTGAAAATGAGTCACAAGTACCCTCATGTATTAATCTTATTGAACAACAAGATAACCTGCTGGTATCTACCCACATATAACCTACTATGAATTCTGATACATAACACATGGGCAGTAGAAGAAGAACTAAGAACATCTTTTTTCCTTTCTAAGTTACTTTACACATTTCATTTTATTGTTTCAGAGATTGAATACACCAAGTTTCACCCAAATGCAAAGCTGACGGGTATCTTTCTTGACCCTCTCGGACACCACCTTCTCCTTGCATTCTCTGCCAGAAACAAGGATGGTTACCCAGAACTTGTGTACTTGCATCGGAAAAGCTCTAAATTGAAATCGGTTAGCAAGTCCAGAAATTATGAAGTCACAGAAGTGGGATGGAACTATGAGAACCTGTCGGAGATCAGCACCGGGCCCATTTTGCTGGGGACTTCTCAAGGTCATATCTTGGAGACAGAACTGGAGGCTGACAGTGACAAGATGTTCACTGCCAACCAACAGTATTGGAGACAGGTAAAAATAATCTTACCTAGGGAAGCCAGATGTCCCTTATTTTACGGGTTACCCTGTTTTTCAGGCTAAGATAATACAGAAACCTGTAGTTGCGAAAATAAAATACGGGGTAAAAAAATCTTGGTCTAAACCAAGGGTGGCCAATAAATTTGCCAGGTGGGCAAAATTTTTTAGACTATGGTGACGCCGGGCCACAACTTTTAAGCAGGGTTGGCCGGCGCGTAGTGCTACCGTGCGCCGGCCGGCCGGCCGATATCTGGCGGGCAAATTCAAATGCCTTGGCGGGCCACTTGGTGGCCCGCGAGCCTAGGTTTGGCTGGCCTTGGTCTAAACTATCTTTATAAACCACTCTTTCCCATAAAAAAAAAATCTAAAACCCGTTTTTTTTATTCTGGTAGCCCTTAAATCAAGGAGTGGCAGGTGGCAATGTCAAACCTAATTTTACCACATTTAAGTGTCAGATAATTGATAATAATTTTGAACACTACTAAAATAGTTATACCAGAAATTAAACTGACCAACTAACAATTTTTTTTTATTGCAAGCTGCCAAACTATCTTCCTTTGTATGGAAGCAAGGAAATTGATGGACTGGTAAAGTTATTAGTAAAGTTTCCTTTGTTATGTTTTTGCATGTAAATCGCATGCAAAAACATAACACAGCAAACTTTGTTTTTCATACAGGAAACTGAAAACTCTTATCAAATAATTGCTGATTAGTGAAACTATTAAAATTGGTAAAACATTGTCATGTTCTACACTGTTGTATGTTTTTTTTATTCAACTTTTACGTGCATATGTTTTGTAAAGCTAAACATCATATTAGGTATCTTAAAAATATTTTCATTAAGTTAAAATTTATTTGAATTAAAGAATGTTATCAATTATGTTAATTATAACCAATCAATTATTAGTTGTAATAACTTTCAATTGTTTGTCTTAACCTAAACAGCTTACAAAAAGAAAGTATTCTCAAAACTATTAAGTATACATAAACCTACCAAGAACTTGTTACTTACTTGTATTATTGTTATCATTATAATTATTTGTATATCTTTATTTCTCATAGATAACTTAAAGATATTGTTTGTCTGTTATTACTTTTTATGTTTGTCATTCCAGATATTTGATATTGGCCGTGGTACTGATATACCAATCACAGGTATTCAGTTCCATAGAGTAGGAACCTCAAACAAGTTCTTCATCTTCATCACCACTCCCACAAGGTTATACCAGTTCATCGGGAATGCTGTTACAACGGATGGCAAACCATCTCTCCAGTCCATATTCTATCCTTATCTTACTACTCCTGAAACAGGTTTCCAAGAAATCCCATCCACATTGAAATATTCCAAACTTCAGTTCTATTTTGATAAAAATAATATTCCCAAGACCTTTGCCTGGCTGACAGAACCTGGTGTGTTCTATGGGCAGGTTGGTAGTCCTCTAAACAAAATATATCAAGCATGTGCAATGACATAATAATTACAAATTTAATTTCTTTTTTATAGTTGGATCCTACTTCACAGCAGAATTCCAATTCTCTGTTCACGCAAGGCGAACTCATCAACTACCCACCAGATTCTGAACCAAAGAATGTAGCACCTCTCTCATTTGTGCTGACTGAGTTTCATGTCCTTCTTGTGTATTCAGATAAAGTCAAAGCCATATCACTACTTAACCAGGAACTTGTGTATGAAGATACATATTCTGTGTCCCATGGTAAGTTGAAGAGCATTATCAAAGACCCAAAGAGAAGGACCATTTGGGCTGTGACCGATAAAGCGGTGTTTAGGTACAAGGTTGTAAGAGAAGAGAGGAATGTTTGGAGGATATACTGTGATAGGGAGCAGTTTGACTTGGCCAAAGAGTATTGTCACCATAATCCTGCCTTTGTTGACGTCATTAATGTCAAACACGCCGAATTACTATACTCGAAAGGTGATTTCGAAGGTAGTGCCAGAATTTACGCCGAAACGAAAAGTAGTTTCGAAACTGTCTGCCTTAAGTTCTTGGAGAGAGAACAGATAAATGCGCTTAAAGTCTATTTAAGCAATCGATTAGATGCCTTAGAAGATGAGGATAAGACATTGATTTCAATGATTGTGGTTTGGATGACAGAGTTGTATCTCTCGCAACTGGGGCTCCTTCGGCGGTCGGGTAAACAAGATTCAGAGGACTACCACCAAATACAAAGTGACTTCGAGGTGTTTCTATTGAATCCGAAGGTTTCGAAATGTATGCAACATGTCAAATCTGTTGTTTACGATCTGATGTCGTCGCACGGCGATAAGCAGAACTTGATTAAGTTGACTCTGATTAACGAAGACTACGAGAATGTTGTGGCTCAGCATATTTACAAGAAGTCGTATTTAGAGGCTCTAAATATGTTGCAGACGTTGAAGAAACCTGATTTGTTTTACCAATTCGCCCCTGTTTTGATCGAGGAGAATCCGAAACATACCGTGAACGCTCTGATATCGCAAGGAGCTAGGTTGAATCCGACAAAGTTGTTGCCGGCGTTTCTGTCGTGCGAGTCGGACGCGGCGCATGTCGGCGAAATCATCAGATACTTGGAATTTATGCATCAAAACTACAACGTGAAGGATAAAGCGATCCACAACTACCTGTTGACTTTGTACGCGGAGCACGACAAGGCCGCGTTGATGAGGTACCTGGAGCGGCAGGGCTCCGACGTGGCGATGGTCAACTACGACGTTCACTACGCATTGAGGTAATTTAAAATATATTTGTCTGATTTTGGGATTTTTCATCAATTCTTTTTTGCAAGTTTTTTGATTTTGTGTTGTGAAAGTTTGGGTGTTAAGATGTTTGGATATTTGTTACTTAATCACGCAAAAATGGCTGAACGGATTTGAATGAAAGGCACACAATAGTTTATAGCCTAGGAGCCTTGGACAATTATATATTCTGTGGCCTGGATTTATTTATTTGGAACACCAACCAAGATCATACGTATTTTATTTACATGAGTTTTTCTTATATTATGGCTTTGTAACTCATACAACAAAATAAGAGCAACAAAATTATTCTGATGAAGTGTAATATAGTTGCAGGTTTTTGGACATGGATGTTTTTGGGTACTTTTTACCCCGGTCAAAGGTTCCCTTGGGATTTTTTCGATTGTCCACGTGGACGAAGTCGCGGGCGGAATCTAGTGGAATATAAATGTGCGAAAGAATAATATAATTTAGGGGTGTTAAGCCAGACGCTCTTCAAAAAAATACCACCTAAACCCACCGGTAACCTAACCACAACTTAGGCGGTCAAATGAGAATATGTGTGTTTTGTTTGCGCAGGTTATGTCGCGAGAAGCAGTTGTCGGAGGCTTGCGTGAAGCTGTCATCTTTGTTGGAGCTGTGGGAAGCGGCGGTGGAGCTCGCGCTGGGCGTGGGCCTACCGCTGGCCAAGAGCGTGGCCGACCTGCCGCGCGACGAGGAGACGCAGCGGCAGATGTGGCTCAATATTGGTAAATCGACATTTTGTTTGTTAATCTGTGAAAATTTTTTAAACCAACTTTTTTGATTTTAAACTTATGACCGTGGAAATAATGTGTCTCATTCATGGGGTCAAATGGGTAAAATATGGATGAGTCTTGGCCTGGGGCCTCAGACAGAGCAGGACCTGCCAAACCTGGAGATTATGGCCACATTAATTTCAGATACACATTTGACAAAAGGGTTACACGGTTGCTCTGTTGCCATAGGGAAACGCTGCGGCGTATTTTCTGGTCCAAGGATATTGTGATTTCTGGAAGCAGTCACATGCAGTGGTTGAGTGGGAAATAAGTTGGGAAAGATGAGAGGAACTTACTTGGTGGCAGCTGGGAGATGGTACTCGAGCAGGCAGTGATAATGAAGCGACGATATACTGGAGCTGAGCTGATAAAGTCCCTGGTTTCCTCAGACCAAGGTCTCGTTAGGTTTCTTTGAGTCAATTTCACTTCACTTATTGTCTGAGCTGATCACTAAAGAAAAATGGTTTTCGTACCGGCCGGTAGTCTCTCGAACTAAATATAGCAATTTCCAGCACAGCGTGAATGGAACTGCTTCTTAATTCGTTGCGCGCGCGATTTACAACAGCACTTACAGCCGTTTGCACTAAACTCAAGTTAGGCGTGTCCTAGATAAGAATTATCTTAGCTTAGGAACAGCCTAGAACAGCCGAGCTGAAATTTTTGTTTGCACTAACAGACTACGTCGTAACTTGGGCATCGCCTTGCTAAAAGAATGAATGAATGAATGTAAATATTAATTGTTTATGGATTTTTAAACTGGCGAAGTAAAGTAGGTCATAGGGATATTATATTAGTTGAAACTTCTTATTGATTCATTCGTGAGTTAAAAGGAGACGAAAGATAAGGCGTTGGTTTATTTTATTTGGTAGGGTGATCGAAAAAGTTAAGTCATCAACTGTCAGTTTAGAAAATAGAAATCAAATCGCGGCAGTGTTGCCAATGGTATGGTAATTGCCAAATTATACGGTAATTAACCTTGGCACGGCAGCCTTTGCCAGAAGTTTACATACAAGTACGGTTATTTCATACGTTATTATTCTTTTATAAATGCAATGATTGTATTGAAATACGGCAATTTTTGTGATTTTCCACCGAGTCGTTTAGTAATTTTATTATTTCAATGAATTCTCAGCTGTCTTCCATTTTTCAGCAAAAATTTATATTTTTTGTCACAATTGACGGCCACAGACTATAACCACAGTTTTACAATTCATAGCATAGGAATTTCTTAAGCCTTGGGCGCTCGATATCGAGCCCGTAAGTTAAGAATAGCCCAAAGTGCATTTAGGAACGTCCTAAGGTTAGTGCAAACCAATTTTTTGCTAAGAATGTCTTAAGCTAGTTAGGAAAAGACTTAGGCGATTTTTAAGTTTAGTGCAAATGGGTGTTAGACTGACAGAATGGCGCCGTCTCCCGCGCGAGCGGCGGCGTTTGCTCGGGGCGGCCGAGTGGGTGAGTGAGATGCGTGAATGAGAGGGAACGAGACAGCCGTCGCGTTCTTGGCGCGAACAGATATAGCTATAGCTAATCCATCCACTAATAAGTGGCGAAGGGTCCATACAAGCCGCATTCCCATTTTAGAAATCTTACCTCGCCGATCCACTATGCAGATCATGGTAACATTTTTGTAGAACGGCTTACCTCTCTGCTCCTCTGCCATATTTTCACCCCTCGTCACTGTTAGCTATACTTCGAAGTCATAGTCGCTTTTTAGGGTTCACATGTGTCAGCACCAAATGGGGAATGTCCGAAAAAATCAAACTGGCTGAATATTTTTTATAGGTAGAAATAAGCTCTCTTAGTAATAGAAAAAAAAATCAGAATTTTCCGTTGCGTGAAAAAATTTAAATAAATTAAAGTCTATTCGTCTTCACAAATGTAGGAAAGTAACAGCAGAATGGAGATTGTACCTTTGCCATCACCTGCCACAACCACAACATGGTATTAAAAAAAAAATTCAACACAAAATGTCAAAACTTTTTGTTTTTAATTCTTGTTGTCATAGTGGCAGGTGTTGGCAAATGTATAATTTCCATTCTGCTGTTACTTTCCTACATTTGTGAAGACGAATAGACTTTAATTTTTATTAATTTTTTTCACGCAACCATAAATTCTGAATTTTTTTCTATTGCTAAGTAGCTTATTCCTTTCTATAAAAAAATATTCAGCCTATTTGATTTTTTTCGGACATTCCCCATTGACTTTTTCCGTCGCCCTATTCTTGTCGCACAGAACCGCTATTTGCTAGAGCGGGAAAAATAGCGGGTTGCTTATCGTCTCGAGGATTCCGCCGCGTGCTATCGCATTCCCGCTATCTCTCTCGCTCTAGCAAATGGCAGTTCTAAGCGACAGAAAAAGATAGGGTGACGGAAAAAGGCCAGGCTGTGTACCAAAAAGAAGTAGCAATGTATCTCATCCATCTGTCAAATGAAGCCGACGGCGAAATCGACGACACTTGGGCGGTAGGGCCCCTGGTCCAACCCTTACAACACCCCTAAGAGTGAAGGATTAGTGCTATTCTACTTTGCCGGATGCCATCCACATGGCAAAGTAGAATCCGACTAATATAAGAACATTATTTCTATCTCTGTATCAGCGGAACACGTGATAAAGAAGAACCAGGACCTGAAGGAGGCCATGAGCTTCCTGCAGGAGTGCCCGCTGATCAAGATCGAGGACATCCTGCCCTTCTTCAGCGACGTGGTCACCATCGACCACTTCAGGGAACCCATATGCCAGTCGCTTGAGGTCAGTCGATAACTCGAAACTGATTATTTTATTCCCATCCTTATTTCCTTGGAATAAGTTATTCTTTTCTAATAGTCACAAAATAAATATTTTTATGCTAAACCAAGGGGTCTCACTCCACGCTAGAACTTTATTAGCCTACTGCTCGCAGTGCTGACTCAGTCGAGCCAGCGCACGAGGGCTGTCACGTGTCTGTTGAGACAGAGTTAGGCGACAGAAAAAGAAGCGCTTCGGAGGCGCTTAGCGCGCGTTTAATAGGCACGTAGCGCTGTGCAATTTGAAATATTGTACTATATTGCCGTGTGGACTTCTGTGCATTTAGTACAATTATATATTCTGTGGTAAAACTTGTTTTCTCATTTTATGTAAACATCGTGTTTTTATATGAAATGAGTTCTTTGATCCTTTATTTTTTTTAGGAATACAACAACCAAATCGAAGATATGAAAGCTGAAATGGAAGAGGCTACAAAATCTGCAGAATATGTAAGTTTCATTGTTATTTTGGCAGAAGCTAACAATCTGTAAATAAAGTCTACTCACTAAACTAAAATATACTGTGGAAAAGAACGTAATTAATATTGATCCGTAATGGGTGGATTTTAAGTTGAAAATCGCTTACCACTACAAACATTTCTAGACGCTTTTCTCGCGTAAGCACAGTGTCTATCATGCTCACACTTTACTGGTGTAAGTGGGATAGACATCGCACGATAAATAGTCGGGGTTGTCTGATGTATCGATTCTTTTCCAGGTGCGTTCGGAGATAGTATCGTTCCGCAATCGTTCTGCATTAGTTCCCGCGTCGGACGTGTGCAGTTTGTGCGACATCGCATTGCTGCTGCGGCCCTTCTACCTGTTCCCGTGCGGCCACCGCCTGCACGCCGACTGCCTGCTGGCCCACGTGCAGCCCACGCTAGGTAAGGGTCGGCCCACACATCGCATTGCTGCTGGGCCCTTCTACCTGTTCCCGTGCGGCCACCGCCTGCACGATGACTGCCTGCTGGCCCACGTGCAGCCCACGCTAGGTAAGGGTCGGCCCACACATCGCATTGCTGCTGCGGCCCTTCTACCTGTTCCCGTGCGGCCACCGCCTGCACGCCGACTGCCTGCTGGCCCACGTGCAGCCCACGCTAGGTAAGGGTCGGCCCACACATCGCATTGCTGCTGGGCCCTTCTACCTGTTCCCGTGCGGCCACCGCCTGCACGATGACTGCCTGCTGGCCCACGTGCAGCCCACGCTAGGTAAGGGTCGGCCCACACATCGCATTGCTGCTGCGGCCCTTCTACCTGTTCCCGTGCGGCCACCGCCTGCACGCCGACTGCCTGCTGGCCCACGTGCAGCCCACGCTAGGTAAGGGTCGGCCCACACATCGCATTGCTGCTGGGCCCTTCTACCTGTTCCCGTGCGGCCACCGCCTGCACGATGACTGCCTGCTGGCCCACGTGCAGCCCACGCTAGGTAAGGGTCGGCCCACACATCGCATTGCTGCTGCGGCCCTTCTACCTGTTCCCGTGCGGCCACCGCCTGCACGATGACTGCCTGCTGGCCCACATGCAGCCCACGCTAGGTAAGGGTCGGCCCACACATCGCATTGCTGCTGGGCCCTTCTACCTGTTCCCGTGCGGCCACCGCCTGCACGATGACTGCCTGCTGGCCCACGTGCAGCCCACGCTAGGTAAGGGTCGGCCCACACATCGCATTGCTGCTGCGGCCCTTCTACCTGTTCCCGTGCGGCCACCGCCTGCACGCCGACTGCCTGCTGGCCCACGTGCAGCCCACGCTAGGTAAGGGTCGGCCCACACATCGCATTGCTGCTGCGGCCCTTCTACCTGTTCCCGTGCGGCCACCGCCTGCACGATGACTGCCTGCTGGCCCACGTGCAGCCCACGCTAGGTAAGGGTCGGCCCACACATCGCATTGCTGCTGCGGCCCTTCTACCTGTTCCCGTGCGGCCACCGCCTGCACGCCGACTGCCTGCTGGCCCACGTGCAGCCCACGCTAGGTAAGGGTCGGCCCACACATCGCATTGCTGCTGGGCCCTTCTACCTGTTCCCGTGCGGCCACCGCCTGCACGATGACTGCCTGCTGGCCCACGTGCAGCCCACGCTAGGTAAGGGTCGGCCCACACATCGCATTGCTGCTGCGGCCCTTCTACCTGTTCCCGTGCGGCCACCGCCTGCACGCCGACTGCCTGCTGGCCCACGTGCAGCCCACGCTAGGTAAGGGTTGGCTCACAGTTATCAGCACAGATATGCATTTTTACATGTTTTTGTTTTTCATGTATCCTCTTCTAGCTAGATGAGCGCAATCGCGCGCGAAAGCATTATTGATGCGTTCGGCAACACGGGTAAAATGTGACCGTCGGCAGCATGCTGACGCGTGCGTGCACACTATATGATATTGTGCACGCACGAGCGGCCGCCCGCGATTTCGTCCGCGTGGATCGTAAAGTGTAGGAATGGAAGGTAGTGGACCCCCACAGTAAATCCTCAGTAGACGAAACTTTACAGTATGATAAAGCATCATAAATGAAACGTATTATTTAAATGATCCAAAAACATTATTTTTTGTTTTTGGATATTTGTACATAGGTTTCGGTTCATACTTAAGTACATCCCTGCAAAGTTTCAAGTTATTGTTGGGGTCTCCGTACAAAAGATCGCTTCATTTCCTACACTAGTAAGGAACCTTTGATCAGTGTTGAGGCAGGAACACTCGCCATAAATTCGCGAAAAGAGAAGTACTTCCGCCGAGCTAGATGTTTACTCGGGGACTGCGGTCCGATCGCCTCGACGTTAGCTTGACGTATAGAATAAAATTTTACACACGATTTTCTGAAATGCCAGCGGCGTCATTCCTCGTAGGTCCAGCTCGCCGCAACAAGCTGGGCGACCTGCAGCGGCAGCTGTCGGTGCTGTCGGAGATCGAGCTGGCGACGGCCACGGCCAGCGGCCTGCCGCTGCGCGAGCAGCTGCGCAACGAGCTCGACGACATCGTGGCCGCTGAGTGCGTGTTCTGCGGCGACCACATGATAGAATGCATCGACCGCCCCTTCATACCCGACGACGAGTGGGACAGGGTCATGAAGGAGTGGGAGTAGACGTTACTATAGATTGAGCGAAAAATAAAACACATTCTACTACAAAAACATCTCATTCAATATTGAATAGCTTTATTCAGCTGCAGCTGCGCAATGAGCTGGACGACATCTGGCCGCCGAGTGCGTGTTCTGCGGCGACCACATGATAGAGTGCATCGACAGGCCGTTTATACCCGACGACGAATGGGACAGGGTCATGAAGGAGTGGGAGTAGACGCTATGCAACTAGTGGCTCTGAGAACTATAGACTTCGCGTTTGTGACAGTTAGGAACATTTTCAGAATTTTACTTTTTAACTAATTCGACAAAAAGAACTTTTTCAAGGAAATTTTACGAGAATCGGTTAAAAATAGGAGAACAAAGGGACAGACATATGAAAGCATTTTTGCCCGAGCTAAAAACAGTGACACTTCGCGCTTACTCGGTCAAATAGATGGGGTTAAAACTAAAAACATAATAAAACACAATCTACTACAAAAATATCTCGTTCAATATTGAACAGCTTTCATTTCATAGACGTTTATACCCGACGACGACTGGGACAGGGTTATGAAGAAGTGGGAGTAGGTAGGCGTTACTATAGATTGAGCGAAAAATAAAACACATTCTACTACAAAAACATCTCATTCAATATTGAACAGCTTTATTCGGATGCCTCTGCGCGAACACCTGCACAACAAGCTCAACGACATTGTCGCTGCTGAGTGCTTGTTCTGCGGCGACCATTGCATATACTGCATCGACAGGCCGTTCATGCCCGACGACGAATGGGACAGGGTCATGAAGGAGTGGGAGTAGACGTTATAATGGATCTGTGAGCTGTAGATCTCGCCTTTGTGAGTGTTACGTCGACTCGTGGCCCGGCCACCGTGCCAAAAAAGGCTGTAGTTATGTCAGTAGACCGTGTGACGCACCCGTGTGCGTACTTTACGGTACCCAAAAGTAAAAACAGGTACCGAGACGTGCCGGACTACAGCTGCGCCACAAAAAAAAAGTTGGAAATCTGACTTTTTGACTATGCCATGATGAAGTCTATAGTTTGTCGGAGTTTGTCGCCAAAAACCAGAGTTTGTCGGTATTCCGTTTAGGAGATACATGTGGCTCAGCTGTAGAGACGTCTCTACAGCTGCGCCACACAGATCTCGAAAACGGATGGTCGTAGCGAAAATCGGATTACTTGTATGTATAGCCGTTAGTTTGTCGGAGTTTGTCGCACAAAAACCAGAGTTTGTCGGTCTTGCGTTTAGGAGATACGTGTGGCGCAGCTGTAGGAGACGTCTCTACAGCTGAGCCACACAGATCTCGAAAACGGAAGGTCGTAACAGAAATCTGATTACTCGTGTGTGTAGCCGGTAGTTTGTCGGAGTTTGTCACCAAGAACCAGAGTTTGTCGGTCTTGCGTTTAGGAGATATGTGAGGATACGCTGTGGAGACCTTTCTACCTGGATCTTGAGAACGGAAGGTCGTAGCAAAAATCTGATAACTCGAGTGTGTAGCCATTAGTTTGTCGGAGTTTGTCACCAAAAATCAGAGTTTGTCAATCTTACGTTTAGAAGATATGTGGGGATATGCTATAGAGATATTTCTACCTGAATCTCGAGAACGGAAGGTCGTAGCGAAAATCTCACATATCTCCTAAACGCAAGACCGACAAACTCTGATATTTGGCGACAAACTCGGTCGAACTACCGACTATAGATATGACTAATCGGATTATCGCTACGACCTTCCGTTCTCAAGATCCAGGTAGAAAGGTCACCACAGCGTATCCTAACATATCTCCTAAACGCAAGACCGACAAACTCTGGTTCTTGGTGACAAACTCCGACAAACTAACGGCTATACATACAAGTAATCAGATTTTCGCTACGACCTTCCGTTTTCGAGATCTGTGTGGCGCAGCTGTAGAGACGTCTCTACAGCTGAGCCACATGTATCTCCTAAACGGAAGACCGACAAACTCTGGTTTTTGGCGACAAACTCCGACAAACTATAGACTTCATCATGGCATATTCAAAATGTCAGATTTCCAACTTTTTTTTTTGTGGCGCAGCTGTAGTCCGGCACGTGGTACCGAGGTATTTCAGGAGTTGGAACACATTTCTTGTGGCCCCGCTACAACGTATGCGGACCCGTCGTTGTTTTGTGGAGAAAGGAAGTAAGGAAGTTATATGTATCCTTTTGATAAAATGAGCTGTTGCCTGTTAAAAATGTCTTTAAATTCAAAACTGTAAATGTTGATGATAACATATTATAATCAGTGATCGGAATAGGTAGTGCAATTTTGTGGGCAATGATGGGCGCTGTTGTTTATTTTTTAGCTATAATATTTACGGAGAAAAACGATGTCGAAGTTTTGCAAAAATATCGACAAGAATTTGAAAGATTCCCAATCAGCTGTTCCGGTCAGTTCCGGTCATTGGCTTCTAAATCAAAGACTATTCGTTTTTCAGACTGGTCACATCTGTAGATATTTGTACCTACGTTTACATTACAGTGACCTAAGTAAGCTAGTTATGACATAAGCGTATTTAAAATAACATAAATACCTCAGACATAACAGTGACGTAATTTCTAAATTAAATAGTTAGGTACTGAATTTATATTTATTTCAAAAATGTAAAATGGGTATGGCACACCAATTCGAAAAGACACGTAAGCGTCATCTGTATTTAAATACCTACCATGGATAAGTTAAGTAAATTACTAATTTTACCTAGAGAGTTCTTGCTTTGATAGATAATTTCAAGCAGGTTCCAGAAGTCCTATCTGTTGTTGTTTAATCTTTGAAATCGTGTTTGACTGCGGTCGTGTCCGCGGACACGTCCGCGGTCATGACCGCGGACAAATGTCGGCATCACACAAAGCATCAAACGAAGCCGCCGCGACGCGCGCTAATGTACAGTAAAAAAATTTCAGTAGTCTTAGTTGTTCCGTTTAGTGTAAAATTCGTTAATAGTTTTTATGGTATTAAAATATCTGTAGGTGCAATGCGATTAATTTAGCTTTGTACAACAGAAGTGAACACCTTCAGAGCGCTTGCGGTACATAAGGATGTATTTTAATTTGTTGAAATCTGTGCACACCGCATCATAGCTACATTCTCGAGTGAAGTTGCCGCGGATCACAGTCTATTGTCAATTTAATCGCATGTTTAGTATTGATAGATTCATTTTTTTATTATAATGATGTAATGATAGGATAAAAAGATATAATCGGACGTTGTGAAAAGAAATGTATGAAATCTCTACTGTTGTTACTAACGAAAATACTAGCTGAACAGTGTTGGAAAAAGATATGATTTTCAAAAAAGGTCATGAAAAATTTCTCTTTGGAATATTTAAAAACATGTAAGTATAGGTAAATAGATTTACAACAACTTTAATCAAATCGTTACCTACCTACTAAATGAATGAAGCGCGCGTACTTTTATTCTTTTACTATGATGCGGGTCGGCTTGTCCTTTGTGCATCATCGGGGGTCTGGGACTTATCGTCGAAAGTTGTTTCGTCGATATCGATGGGCTATTTTGCCGGTGGGTCGTTTCGCCGAGGGGCCGTTTGGCGGTGGACTTATATCACTAATAACTAGTGTGTTTCTTTGAGCACCGTGTTGTCGAAGAGCAAATAAAATAGTCTCGATTAAAAAGTTTTATTTAATAATACAAAAAATTTAATAGTGGAATGACCCATCGATGAAGTGAATCTTCGATAATATGGTGGCGAGAAATGGCTTTCGACGAAGTGGCTTTCGGTGATCTGTTCTAGAGCCGTCGTTGTCCGCGGACCGATCGGTCCGCGGTCAGAGTTCGAACGAGGTTATAGTCTTGAAATAGTGATGTGGTAAATCATTGTCGATATATATTTTTTTTTTATTTATTTATTTATCACTGTAAAAGATACAAAAAAATTACAAATTTAACTTTCGCCAAACTGCATAACAGTAATTTATTAACGATTAAAATTTGCAAATTTAGACAAAATTAAAACTTAATATAAGGAATTTAAGAACTTTACACAGGACTCTTTACATGATGTACTTCAACCACCTTTCGGGATTAGGGGTATTTTTGTAACACCTTGTATATATAATATGTAGCTTCAAAAAGGATTCGAATATTATTGAGATCAATATGACTAATATTCAGATATAATATATAACATCTAATATAATATTCTAATCCCAAATCCTGCAAGTCTTATCCATATTAAGAGAACGTCACTAAATCCTGCAAAATTACACTACCTATTCCGCACCCTGATTATCTAAAAATAAACTATTTAGCGACCGGTTTCATTCCACATACATTGCTACTTTTCTTTGGTATGTTTTTTTTAATCCAAAAAGAAGTAGCAATGGATCACTACCATCTATGAACTGCAACCGGTCGCTAGGTGGTTTCTAATTAGATAATCAGCCCGCCTATCACTGATTATAATCCATTATGTTTTCTCTAGAGTAATGTTTTGAAAATGCCATCATGTACGAGTATTTAAGTAAGTGTTTGTATTGAACCTGATTATTTCATAATAGTGTTATTTTTATTTTAGTCTTCATTTGTATATTTGTTGCTTCTGTGATATGAAATATAATATACGTATCATAGCTAAAATGTATTATTATAAGTATGAGAACTGAATAAACTATCCTTTAATATTATATGTATTTTCTATCTCTTTAAGATTTACATAGTTTTAAATTTTTTATAAAGGTAAAAATAGTAACAGTACTGTAAAGAATAAAAATCCCAAATTGTGAACTTATATTTATTATGAAAAATGTTGTTATCAATTAACGTTAAACAATAAATTAATTAAATATGTGGATTCAAATAAGATCAGGTCCAGTTCAAATCCTAAAGGACAACAAATTCCTTTACAATCTCATTTTAATATTAAAAACATAAAATTGTACAAACAAACGCTATACATCATGTGAACACCTGTGTTATTATAATGTACACACGAAGAGGAAGAAAGGCAGAGTAGCTAAGTGCATCGAATGAGGTGTATCTACATGCGAAGTAATTCTCTAAGGAAAAGCTAAATTATTGACTAGCAGCACCATCTACGTCCATAGCTTGCGTTTCCTTCTTGTCACCCTTATCGTCTATTTGCATGACATCTGCCTTCGCGTCCGTCTGTTCCTTATTACTATCTTTAGCTTCCTTCTTATTATCTTTACTCTTGTCACGTTTCTTAACGTTCTTCGCGACTTTCTTGGTAGCTTTCTTATCTACGATCTCTTCGGGTTTGTTCTCCTCCGATGTTTCTGGAACTTTCGTCTCGTCCGGCCGCGTGTCCGCCGCTTGTGGTTCGGCTGTCGGCTGGTCTGCGGGCGCGGCGACGGGTTCACAACTCGCCACCTGAAGAACGGGCTCATCTTTCTTTTCTTCCTGCAGAGGAGCAGCCTGAGGCTGTTCCGGTTGAGTTTCTACTCTTTCCTCTTCGGGAGCATCCTTCATCTCCACCTCCACTCCGTTCTGTGTGACGTTTTCTTCCGCGCCATCTGCGTTTTCTTTCATTTCGACGTCCTGAGCTCGCGCCAAACTACTGCCTTTCTCGGCCTTGGCTTCTAGCACAGCTATACATTTTTGAATACACTTAATAGCTTCCTTTCTAGCTTGCCTAATGTTCTCCTTGCCGTCCGTTTCGATATTGTCTAATTTAATGAGATTCCTCGTCAACATCTCATCTAAAAACATATACCTCTTGTCTTTCTTGGAGCCGGTAAAATTCTCTACGTCCGTCATCAGGTTTAGGACGTCGGTTTGGACACTTAAGATCTGTGTTATGGGATCGTTGGGGGACGGCTGGGGTTGAGGGGGCGGAGTCTGTTGTTTGGGCGAGGGGGGCCGCTGCGGGGGCTGCGGGGGAGGCTGCTTTTGCTGCGGCGGTCGCGGCTGCGGCTCGGGCGCCGGCGCCGTGTGCTCGTGGTGTACGGGCACTTTGAAATGCTCCTCGGGGTGCATCTGTGGTTTAGGCGATTGAGATCTCTGCGGCGAGGCACCGCGGGCGAAAGCGGTTTGAGGGTACACTTTTTGCTGGACGAAAGGCTGCGGCCCCTGTCTGAACCCTTTGTTGAAAGGCGTTCCGAAAGATCTGGAGAAGTTCGGCGGAGGGTGAAACACCGGGCCGTCGTCGGGGAAGTACTGCTCGCGTTCGGTGTGTGGCTGCGGCTGCGGTTGGGGCGGAGGGACGTATGCGGGCTTCGATTCCCCGAAATGGGTCCCGTGGTCGACATTTTTGTTGATGACCGGTTCGTCTCTGCCCTCCACGAATATCGGTATGTGTCGGACGTTCGAGTGCTGCTGGTGGTGTTGCTCTTGCGAGTGGCCCTGCTCCTGGTGATTCTGCGCACTCATCTTGGGTATGTGACTTTGGTTAGCTGTACAATTACTGTCGGGGGGTGCTGACATACACCTTTGGTTTCTGTCGTCGGCATCGACCAAACTGGGGTCGGCTGGGCTCTTTTGTCCGAGATCGACTGTGTTTCTTAGACCGTATTGTGGAAGATGCGGTTGCGTGGAGGGTCCCGGGTCCTGTTCAGTCTGAGTGGATGTGGTCTGGTGCTGCGGCGACTGCGGCTGTGGTTGCGGCTGCGGCGCCGCTTGTGCGTGGCTCTGTGGCTCCTCTCGGGAGCTGAACCTGCGGTTCCAATTTGACGGGAAGTGTTCTCTGAATTCTGGCGGGATGTCGTCGAAGGGGAATCTGTCGAAGCCGCTGAACTCGTCGCCGAAATCTGCAATCACGAAACGTTTGTTTACACAAACTATAATAGGCAAACAAACATACAGTTCAATTCTGTCAATGTTTAAATAAAAACTTAGAAGCTAACATTACTTGATTGAACTGACGTAAACGGATTATAAGGACAATTGGACATCTGTGTTGTTATTTAATGAATTAATTACTTTTGTTTGCCTGCATATGTGTCATCGTAATTCTGGCAGATGGCATATACCCATTCATTAGACCAGTAATGGTTATGTGACATCTCCTAGACAGCGCTGGCTCAGCGACGTATTCGAGAGCAGGTGGTATGTGTGAGGTTGGTATGCGTACGTACCGTCGGTGGCGTCCTGGCTGGAGGGCCGTCGCTTCCGGGCCCAGACGGCGGGGCGCGAGCGCAGGCGCGCCGCTATGTCGGGGTGCCGCGCCGCGAGCTCGCTCCACGTGCCCGACCCCTCCTCCTCATCAAACGGGAAGCCGCGCTGCAACAACACACAATGCAACGTTAGTTTACTTGCTTAATTAATTGGTTAAGTTACAATAACTATCGATCGTGGCTTCCAGTCATAAATTATCCGCTTTCGGACGGGCCTCCATAATGGAATGCCTGAAAAAAATCAAATTGGCTGAATATTTTTTATAGGTAATAAGCTCCGTTAGTAGTAGAAAAAAGTTACAGAATTTTCGGTTGCGTGAAAAAAAAAATTAAAGTCACTTCGACTTTACAAATGTACGAAAGTAACCGCAGAATGGATATTTTTTTACCTTTTTGCCACCACCTGCCTAAAAATTTTTTTTAAACGTGCGTGGCAGGTGGTGGCAAAGGTATAATCTCCATTCTGCTGTTACTATCGTACATTTGTGAAGTCGAATAGACTTTTTTTTTAAATGTTTCACGCAACCGAAAATTCTGAATGTTTTTTCTATTACCGAGGGAGCTTATTCCTACCTATAAAAAATATTCAGCCATTCTCCATTGTCTCTTCCGCGCCAGCCCACATTGATTGAGCGCGCAATGATCTTTAAATCAATACTGTATAGGGTTTATAATGTCAAAGTCAAATAAGCTTTATTCAAATAAACTTAATAATTAAGTACTTTTGAATCGTCTATATTTTCCTACCACCCGTTCCAGACTTTTTTAGCTGACAAGAAGAACGGGCGCAAGAAACTTATCAGCTGTAACAGCCATAAGTAACGATATTTACAAACTTGAATATATCGTTACCAAATAATTACAACAGGGTGACAGGATTATTGGCAACAACATAGACTTATTACATTATATTACTTCAACAAAGTACTTATAGTAGCAAGTTATGTGTTACATCATTTCCACGCATTTTGATCTTTAAGATAATCATCTACTTTATAATAACCTTTACTCATGAGCGTTTTTTAACATGGTTTTTAAATTCATGCAAAGGAAGATCAATCACTTGTTGCGGAACTTTATTAATAAAGGCTATGCTTTTCCCCATAAATGAACCTCTAGTTTTTGCAAGCCTAAATCTTGGAATAAATAATACCATCCCACCGCTTTGAAATGAAAGTAGACTTCCAAGTAGATTCCTTCAGTTTACATACAGTTCTAAAATCCTAAATCCTTATATTTAGACAGACACTGAAAGTTTAATGACCAACATGAGCACGGCAGACGGAGCACGTTATCTTTATCAGCTATTTAAATGAAACATTTGTCTTACACTTTCTTGAACAGAACAAAAATCTAGTTATTCGAAAACTCAGAATATGACTGCCATATTTTGATTTAAAAAAATCTAAAGAAAACTTCAATTGATCCGCATATTTATAAATAATAATAATCAGAATAATTGTGATCAAGATCGATCTATAAAATTCCATGAACTTGAATAAAAAACTTGCAATTTTCACATCAATGTCAAGAGGGCATGGTCAACAGGTTGTCTTCAAGTAAAAAGAAAAAAAACTTATTTCAACATCTCAGTAGCAGGAAGTGCGCAGTAATCGAGTCAATTTCATGCAGATTCGAATGCGGATGCGAAAGTGCCCGACGACAGGTGTGCAGTCAGAATTACCTTAGAGACATTAGTCCTTTCTTAAGATATTTATCATAGTGGAGAATTTAATGTACCTTAGTAATTTTGTTTGTAGGTTAAGGATGACTTGTTTTTATTAGATATGGCGCACGCACCGGTAGAATTGAGAAAATATTTTATTGCAGTCTCAATAACGTGTTGATCTAGCCTGTTTATTTGACAGCCCTTAGGAAACGGAAGGCTGAGAAGTGCCCATATATGGCAAGGACGCGGGGCGACCTTACTGTCGCGACTTTTGTCTCTCGGTCATAAAGCTGCTATCGTTACTCACATAAAGGGGCCAAGTGCTGATTATATTAAAAGAACTACCAATGCAACACCAAAACATTTCTGTTTAATCTGATTCATTAAAGATCACGTCAAAATGCACGTGATTAGTCCAATTATGCACACGTTGACAATATTACAAGGTGAATTAAAGCATGTTTCAATCGAAGTGATTAATTTTCTGAGAACAAATTGTTTATATCAATATTCTACGTGGGCGAAGTTATCGTCTACGTTTCTGCATTAAACAAAAGAACGAAAACAATCTACTTCGAGTATTAAACCAGTTTTAAATTGTATTTTTTAAGCTTCAGATATCAAGTAGCTTCCATGCGAATCCTATTACGTATTCTGTGGTATTTCTAAATAATATTAAAATAAATTAGCTATCATACTATTGCACAATAATTAGCATAAATATCTAGAAAAACAACCGTTTTAACGTCAAACAAATGCGAAAGAAGCCACCGTATCCGGCATTAAACGTAAGACTATGCAAAATACAACAATTTCTTTTTCGTGTTATATAAACGTTGCCAATGTTCACATGGTGACATCACCCTCGTGGGTGAATCGAACAAAAACCAAAGGCAACCTTGCGTCATACGCGATTCAAAGTGGTCGTTTCGTACGAAAAACGAGCAAACAATAATACAACTACGGTCACGTGCCGTAAAGCGTGACATATGAACTAGACTAGACTAGACATTTACTGCCTTACCACAAAAGATTTTTAAACACTGTTTAACGGCCAAATACTCAAACGATACTTAATGTTAAAGCCATCTTCACTACATAGTATAAAACAAAGTCGCTTCATCTGTCCCTATATCCCTAATTCCCATGTATGCTTTAATCTTTAAAACTACGCAACGGATTTTGATGCGGTTTTTTTAAATAGATAGAGTGGTTCAAGAGGAAGGTTTATATGCATAATATATGGTGTCAAATTCCACACTACACCGAAGCGAGCGAGAGGCGGGTCGCTAGTATAGTATAAAACAAAGTTGCTTCCCGCTGCCTGATGTATGCTTAGATTTTTAAAACTACGCAACGGATTTTGATGCGGTTTTTTTAATAGATAGAGTGATTCAAGAGGAAGGTTTATATGTATAATATAAAAAACCGGCCAAGTACGAGTCGGACTCGCGCACGAAGGGTTCCGTACTAAAAAACGACAATGGAAATACGTTTGTTGTATGGAAGCCCCCTGAAATATTAATTTTATTCTGTTTTTAGTATTTGTTGTTATAGCGGCAACAAAAATACATCATCTGTAAAAATTTCAACTGTCTACTTGTTGTCTTTATTAATATCGAGCAAAAAACGGCAAAAAAATCACGTTTGCTGTATGGGAGCCCCCCTTAAATATTACTTTAATTCTGTTTTTAGTATTTGTTGTTATAGCGGCAACAGAAATACATCATCTGTGAAAATTTCAACTTTCTAGCTATCACGTTTCATGAGATACAGCCTGGTGACAGACAGACGGACAGCGGAGTCTTAGTAATAGGGTCCCGTATTTACCCTTTGGGTACGGAACCCTAAAAAGGAAGGAACCGAAGCGAAGCGAGGGCGGGTCGCTAATAAGTTCTAAATAGTTGTCAGATTTGACACAAGCTGTGAGCTTCATAAAACTGACAGGTTCCATATAGTTAAGGAGACCTCAACCAAAGATTTAAGCTAAGAAGCATAGAATTTTAGAGTATTCGGTCGTAAATATGATACCGTCTCTTCCAAACAATATACTTTTTTATATAGATGCGCTGTATAAATATACTTTTTTGACAATATTGTCAAAAAAGTATAGTCAGTGTTGCCAAATTATTCGTGATTTTGACGTGTTTTACATACAAAGTGGCGCCCTCAATTTTTGTCAACTCTTTATGGTCAAGCTGTAAACACTTGTTGCAGTGTTTTAAAATCTTATGTGGTAGAATAGATTTTACTTAAAACATCTTTCATCAATTATTATCTTTTATCTACTGCTGGATGTAATAACATTTATCAGTTTGCTCTTAAAATAATTGAAGTTTAATATTAACCGCAACACAGGCAGTGATCAGCTGACGTAATCGCAGTCAATGACCGCTGAAATGCCAATGAAACTCAAACGCATCTTGCGATGCGATTATTAGCAATTAGATGAGCGAGTATGTAATAAAAGTACAGGTATACATCAAACGTACATATAGAACAAAACTACCGATGAAGACGTAAAGATTGAAATACATATAGACGACGGTTCTCACACTTGCACCGCGCGCGGTCGCGGGGCGCTCGCGCGCTTGTTTTACGTTGTATGCAAGTACAACCATTTGTATAGAAAACCGCCTGCGGGCCTATTTTTGAATCGCTCGGCAGGCGTCGAGCGCTCTTTTCGACTGATTTTCATTCGACATATGATTCAAAACAATGAGATGTCGAACGAAAATCAGTAGAAAAGAGCGCTCGACGCCAGCCGAGTGATTCAAAAATAAGGCCCCTGGTCCAACACACCGAGGAGTCTAAGTAGTCGGAAAATTGATGCCAAGAATGAACAAAAAAAAGTTTAAAATCCGCCTCTGCCTAGTGCGATTTGGTAAATGCATTAACATTTATTTGACATAAAAACTGACCTACATATCCGGAGGTAGACTATTCCATATAAGATTAGATACGAAAACGTCCTCCTAATTATGAAAATAAGAAATCGTTAAAGGAACCGGATAATAAAAACAAACGAACCATATTAGCGTGAACATCAATCGTAGGCGTCAAGTGACACATGAGACCGTCCGTTTATGTACTTATACATAAGCAAGTTATTTTACCATCTAAGATAAATAATGGGGTGACATCATCAACCCGAGATAGACGGTTGAAGCACGTGGATTTGCGAGAGAACTATTAGGATTGTGTTTGGCCGTTCGACCATGATATTGACGAGCAGGAAAAACGCACAACTACTTTTTTTCAAACACAGCATGTCCGACGCCGCACATTCATCGGATTTATCACAATTTGAACTCCGCATATTTAGACGGACTAGAAACACTAGAATGCACTTCAGTCAAAGAGAGAAAGCAGACGTAACGATTATCAGATCCATTATAATTTTCGAAGTAGGATGTTTCGCAACTTTACTCAGTTTCAAAGAAAGTTATTGATGTATTTAAAGTCTACTGGCAGATATTTGCAACATAGCCGCAGTCTTAGAAGCTTTTGTTAAACTTTACTAATTTTTGATTAACAATTCATTCCTCCCTTTTTTCCTCTGGATAATACTTTTACCCCCCTAGCATGTTCAAAGCCGTACTAACAATAGAATATAATAAATAATATTTTATTACTTAACACTTCAGTTGTAGGTATGAATATAGAAAAAAAGTTGGGAGTTACAAGTCGTGATAAAGTTTGGCCGCATGATGGAAACTGATCTGTAGGCTGGCCTAACTAATATTGAGCTGGGCCAAACTGTCTTTACAAACCATTCCATAGGGCGGCGGGTTATATTTAACCCGCCGCGCTCTTTTCCCGGCTTCATTCTAAAAATTATAACTGTCCAGGTTTAAGTTAATAAGTCAAATGTGGTATCAATTTCTAATAAATCAATTACCTAAAATTCATATCTGGCTGCCTAGCCTGACCGATTTATATCGCGTGATATAGCGTTTTATCACGTTTAACTGTCAAAAAGACAAAGGAATTTGACAGTTGAGTGTCGATAAAATGCTATATCACGCGACCTTTTGCACTTACATAAAATCGTTCATGGTTTTATTGATTCCCCTAAATTATTATCCAATATTAATTTTCATACCAGGCTATTGATTAGAAAAACATTTTAATTTTGCAAACGTTTAAAAATAATACTTCGTACTATAACCCCATAGTAAGAATGTGCCGGCAATATAATGATTTAAACAATGATTTAATAAAGTCAGACAAGCAACTCGATATCTACACTACAAAGAATACTGTTTTTAAATCCCACGTCAAAAAAAATATTATGTTGATGTAATTAATTATTTTTTTATATTTATAATTCAATCATTAACTTTATAATAAATCAATAATTTATATCAAATTAATATCTCTGATCACTGTAGTAATTTCAATAATTAATTCAATATTTTCTCTTTAACAATTATGTAAACTAATCAATATTAATAAATGCAACTTTTACAGTACCAATTTATAATAGTTGTAATAATTTAAATGTTTTCGCATCGCATGAATTTCTGTGTGTGACGTGTTTGGATGTCAGTTTGGTTCAAAACATATCTAGCTGTTATTGTGTGCTATTGTTGACTGTCATCTGTTGTGTATGCCATATGAATAAATAAATAAATAGATATAAATCGGTCATGCTAGGCAGGCTGGTATAAAAAAATGCAATTTATTAAGCAGTTTCTAAAAAATTAAACAAAAACCAAAATTTTGTAACTTATCTTTTTTTATTATAGGTCTTGGCACTTGTTTCAGTATTTAAAAAAAACCACTTTAAAGAAGCGTTTTTCAGGTTAATTTATTATATACTTTTGTAATACTAACTATAAACAGTTTGAGCCCAACCCAAGTAGTTTAGGTCCATTGTTTGCGAAGACAGCTGGTCAAAAATAGGCATTTTTTCGCGAAATTAAAGGGTTTTCGTTTCGTTCGGAAGCGTTTTTCAGGTTTTTTGTTCTACAATTTAAGCCTAATTTGAGTACTGTAGTGTAGGTCTATTGGTTGCAGAAACACAGCTAGTCAAAGATGGGTTTTTTTCATTTATTTCGAATAAAGGCCCATTTTTTTTCTAGCTATGACTCTGCAACCCAGACGACTCGGGTTAACTCAAACTGTAGCTAAATTAGTTAACTTTACAGACAGAAATATAAACGAAAAACCTAAAATACGCTTCTGAACGAAACGATGAACTCTATTATTTCGCAAAAAAAGTTTTGACTAACTGTATCTCCGCAAACAATGGACCTAAACTACTTGGGTTAGGCAAAATCGTAGAAAATTTAGTTAGCTTTACAAAAATATAAACAAAGTTACCTGAAAAACGTTTTTCTTTTATACCAGAAATGAATTCTACGTTATTGATTTATCCGAAAATGATAAATCAGGCAGGCTGGACAGTTATAATTCTAATTTTTAGAATGAAGTGGAGTTGCTACTTCAACCCGCCGCCGCGCCCGCCCGCCGTATGGAATGGGGAATGTCCGAAAAAAAATTAATTGGCTAATTATATTTTTTTCTAGGTAGGAATAAGCTCCCTTAGTAATAGAAAAAAGTTTCAAAATTTTTTGATGAATATATATTTTTTTTAAATTAAAGTCTCTTCTACTTCACAAATGTACAAAAGTAACAGTAGAATGGAGATTATACTTTTGCCACCACCTGTCACAACCACAACAAGTATTTAAAACAAAAAATACATTTTGAGTTGAAATTGTGACAGGTGGTGGTAAAGGTATAATCTCTATTCTGCTGTTACTTTTGCGCATTTGAGCTTTTTTCTATTACTAAGGGAGCTGGAATAAGCTCACTTAGTAATAGAAAAAAGTTTCCTAATTTTCATGAATATTTTTTTATAGGTAGGAATATACCTATAAAAAATATTCAGCCAATTTGATTTTTTCGGACATTCCCCATTGTTTTATAAAGACAGTTTGGCCCAGCTCAATATTAGTTAAGAACAGCCTAGATCAGTTTTCATCGTGCGGCCAAACATCATTGCAACTCCCAGTGTTTTTTTTTATGGATGTTCATACAGCAGTGTTTTTTTTTATGAAATAGAAATAGAAATTCGTTTATTTGCATTTGAACAAGGTTACATTTTAAGATGGTCATAATAAATTAGATTCAGCTTATTCAGCCATCAACAAATAGCATGCAAATTTAAAAAGAGAAAATTATATCTATAAATAAAATCATTGGATTTATCAAATTTAAACATTATTATCATTTATATATAAACAATAGCTCTTAAGTAATAATTTTAATAGGTTACTAAATTTACATAATGTCAAAAGAAATAAGAATAATAGTGAATTAATTGGTAACATTTATAAGTCAAATAATTAATATGTATGCAAAAAACCAACAAATAACAAAAGGTCAACAATTATTTAAGGCGGCTCTTGGTGAAGTGACAGCTAATGATTTGACTCCCCTCACCCTGCCACCCTCTACATTACATCGCGAGTAATTTATTAGCGACATCTATTAAAAAATTTGAAAAACTAAGATGTAATTTATTACCGACATCTATTAAAATTTTTGAAAACTAATGCGTAACCTACACAAAGCTTGGCCAAAATTCACGGACCATAGAAAGTTGGAGACACGGCAGCATGTCATTGTTAAAATATTAAATTTTAATTTTATGTAGGTAAATTGAAGGTAAATTGTTTTATAAAAAAACAAGAAATCAGCAATGTTCAATCAATCAGCCGCAATTTATATTAAAATTAAATTATGTATGAAGTCAAGTCTGTTTCATGTTTTAGTTATTTTACTGTTTTTTTTGAAGTGAAAACTTCTTTAGCGGTGTTGTACGCTTTTTGTAATGGGGAAAAAATGCTAAACTCGCGTCAGTAAGAATCACGTGGCTAATAGAAAATGCGTAAGACGGATGTGACGGATGGAGAGTAGACAGCTGGCGGCGGAAGTATCCCCTACTTTCAAGTGTAATCTCTTTCTACGGGGCGCGTTGAAAATGGCGGCGCATCATTTTAAGACGTAAACACTTGTGTCACCAGCAACGCACTAATTTTGAAAATGGAACTAATAGCAGCGATCTCTTCGATGATGAAAAGTCTATACTTATTTATACTCTGTGACTATAAGTTTAAATCGTAGAATGCGTGCATGTAGAAATTAAAAAGGCCACTGGCGCAAAATCTTTAGAATTTTTCTCTAATTACAAACTGATTGAATTGTGTGACTGTATAGTAACAGGAAAGAAATAATTTTAATCCTTTGCCGCTAATTTCAAAATATCAAAAATGCACAACGTTAATATTCAAGTTTTCACTTCTGCCGGCACTCCCGGAGTGCCAACCGATTTTTTCACATTTTGCATAGTACTTATACTCGTAACTAGGTACGTCTTATGGTCATGCTCACTTTAAACATTTCTGCGGTGGTGTCGTGTGAGGCGGGTCGTTACGTTCCCTCAAATATAGTTGAGCGAAACGATGGCTGGTTCATGCGTCACGCTCGTGAACGGATGCTGCCAGTGGGAATGGGTCTGCTTCTGAGTACCGATCTTAACGCATATTGAATTGTAAGAATTGCGTTTTTTTCATTATTATTTTTTATATCTTGTATCAAGTGTTTTTTGGTAAATATTGCCTACTTAGGAGTAGCAGACAAAGTGATTTCCTAACTAGTTGAAAGTTATTTACTCTCACAATTACCTATCCATTATATAGTAGGTAATTAACTTAAACCTACCTATTGCGTGTAAACTTTTGTTAATTATTGTGTAAATGACCTCACTTTAAATGTGGAGGTCATTTTTAAATGTTGACGACTGTATGAAATATACAGGGAGAAAAAAGCAGCCCTTGACGAGTTTCTTGCCGGTTCTTCTCGTTACAAGGTCTCCCGCTTAGGGTTTGCGAACCGATGGCGTAGCTTCTATGACATTCACAAGTGCTTGTAACAGCCTAGACTGAATAAATGATTTTTTGAATTTTGAATTTTTTGAATTTATTTCTAAGGTTTTTTTATAGTGATCGCGTCGCGCGCAGACTATTGTATGGCATCATTGAAATGATGGTGTTAGTTCCTTTTCCAAATAATTTTAAAAGATCGTTTTTTTCGGAAAGGAAGTATTTTGATTATCTACTTACTACATTTTTCGTGTTTTTTCAATTCAATTCAAATGCATTTACTAATTTTGTTGACAACTACATTTTGTTTATTGATGGTGTAATATATTGGTATTTGTTGGTAAAATAGGTATACGCAATAATAAACATTATCACCAGAGGAGATTAATATTTCTGGTAAGTATAGTAGGTACTTTATAATCTAACCACTACGAAAAAAATATCATAGAATCTAAAACCTATATCGATTGACGAAGTTTGAGGCCTGATATCACGACCGTTTAAAAGATTTCAATAATATAAAATATTTTTTATAAATTATGAAGTTGGATAAACAACAGTAATATGAAAAAGCTTTTGACGTAAGTAGGTACTAAACAAAACAGGCTAACTTTTTTAAGTTGGTGTGCGTTCACTGCGTCTAAATAGTAATAAAAATTAGAGAGTAAGGATTTTGTGTCTGCCAATTTACAATTTGCCATCATTTCAGATTGATTAGGCCTCATACAAAACCGGCCAAGTGCGTGTCGGGCCACACGCAGTAGGGTTTCGTAGTTACCATATTCCATGCCTCATTTAATACCACGTCATTTTTCATCTGCAAAAATAACTTTGTTTTTCATAGAGTTTGCATAAATGACAAAGTTATATTTGCGGTTTTGGAAAATATGTTATATCTCTAAAAATAATTAATATATCTCATTCAAACCAATTTTAGTTGAAAGTGTTTATTAAGATCTACAGCATACATTTTTTTAAGTTGGTGTGCGTTCACTGCGTCTAAATAGTAATAAAAATTAGAGAGTGCCCTCCCCCCCCCGCCCCGGATTTTGTGTCTGCCAATTTACAATTTGCCATCATTTCAGATTGATTAGGCCTCATACAAAACCGGCCAAGTGCGTGTCGGGCCACACGCAGTAGGGTTTCGTAGTTACCATATTCCATGCCTCATTTAATACCACGTCATTTTTCATCTGCAAAAATAACTTTGTTTTTCATAGAGTTTGCATAAATGACAAAGTTATATTTGCGGTTTTGGAAAATATGTTATATCTCTAAAAATAATTAATATATCTCATTCAAACCAATTTTAGTTGAAAGTGTTTATTAAGATCTACAGCATACATTTTTTTAGATTTTTCACTCTCTTATTTTAAAAGTTAGAGGGGTAAACACACATTTTACCACTTTGGCAGTATATATCTTTCATACGGTTGACTTTGAGAAAAATAGTCTTAGAAACCTCAATGTCATTTTTAAAGACCTATCTATAGACAATAGACACCCCGCACGCATAGACAAAAAAAAATTTTTCAGTTTCAGTTCCATGTATGGGGATAATAATCTTAATAAAATAAAGGGATTTATATATTTAAGATAATAATCTTAAAAATATAAATCCCATATCTTTTATTTTTGTGTAAACATCGTAATGCGGTTCACAGAATACATGTACCTACCAAGTTTTAACTGTGTAATTCTAATAGTTTTGGAATAAAATGGCTGTGACATACGAACGGACAGACAGACAGACAGACATGACGAATCTATAAGGGTTCCGTTTTTTGCTTTTAGGCTACGGAACCCTAAAAACGTGCTAATAATCCAGAGCCTGTAGCCAAATGTCACATTAAAATTTTCGCTATCACTTCACTCCGAAAAATGTATGAATTAAGACTATAATCCTTACATTTTTCGTTTGATTCTTAAATTCGATTACTTACTTACATTAACATATGATTTTAAAATTAGATTGTTAACGAAACCTTAAGAGCAGGTTCACATGACAAGCGCTTAACGCGAGTTTTGATAAAGTGCACGTTGAACGCTGCGCTAGCGCTCAACTGTTGTCAGCGCGCGTCAATGCGCGCTTATATTATCGAATCCAAATTCGAATTTATCGAATTACACCAAAATTATTGAATCTGAAAAAAATACCGCGCGTTGAGCGCTTGTCATCTGAACGTACCCTATGTCATTTCCATACAGTTTCAAAAGCGAAGCGATAACGATTTGCAAATATTACTTTGACTAGGGGGTCTGATGAGAAACCCTATCGATTGGTATCGTAAAAATATATTTGGTGGGTTCGATTCCTGGATGAGGCAAAGTATTGGGACAGCCTATAGATCGCGTGATGCGTTTTATCGACACTTGACTGTCAAAACCCTTGTCCTTAAAAGTAATAAATCGATATTATTATGGCGTTTCAGTGGTCACTGGTCAATGGTAATGCTAGGGGGGGGGGGGGGCAGGATGGTATAAATATTCTTACCTATACCCACCTGCATGCATCCAATTCTGTTCAGTTCAGGCATTTAAAAAGTTATAGTGAAATAAATTAACTCACAGTAGTGTGATTTATTACCTACAAATGTTTGATTTGAAGACTCATATATAGTATTCAATAGGTAGGTATTTTATACTAACCGTCCTTACGCGTAATTTTTATATCTATGGCAAAATAATGCATCAGAGGGCCTATTACAAAACAAAAAAGAAACCGATAGTCGGACGCAATTCGTCGTTCAATTTACTTGATATTGAACCTTATTTGTGAGGAAATAGTGCCACGGTGTTGGGCAAATATCGTACGCTTATCGCGATGCTTTTTTGTAATAGTCCTTCAGTTCGAAATGAATTTTCAAAACATAATTGTAATATTCTGACAGTGCTAAAGCAAGGCTAAAACAAACGAGCGAGACATAGAGAACTGTGTAGCTGTCAGTGGGAGCATGAGCGATACGTGTTCCCCGTCCAAGCGCCGGTGGCGGTCTGCCGCCCGCTCCCCTCGAGGGCACCCTCTATCAAAAATGTATCTGAATTTTTGAAAAATTGTCGCGAAAATCCCATAAATGGTCTTTTCGAAAATGTCTTTCGTGGAATTTTTAGCATTTTTTCTCCTCTATCGATTGGTGGTAACGAGATTTCCATAGGACTCGTAGTTACGGAGGAGATGCACAGAAACAAAAGTGTTACTCGATTTTATTTATGAGATTTTTGGCATAATGTAAAATATTTTTAACAAATGTTAATCGTGGAATCGATAGGCAAAATGTTGAAGATTCTTATGGTATATTTACTTTGTTTTAATATTCATTAAATAAAGAGGAGATAGAGAATGAAAACCTACTAAAAACCACGTTTTGCTAGTACAACGGCCTTAAATCTAAATAGTCATTTACAGAATAAAAACACTTTTCCATTAGCCAATTGTATAGGGCTTTATTGAATCTGTTCTTAGGCAAAACTTTAATTGGTTCTGGTATCTTATTATATATTTTTATGCACATCCAGTAGCAGTTTTTTCGGAATTATTTATGGATGTTCATACAGTGATTTCGATTATTTTCCTCAGAGATGTTAATAAACTTTTGAAACTTTAATTTAGTTTTTGGTCTGGTGACAGCTCTAACTAAATATTGTAATTTTTAAATTAAAAGTTTGAATCTTCAGAAACCTCCCGCTACCGATCGTTAGTTATTTTTCACTAAAAAGTCTAAACTCACTAAAAACCATACTTTGATCATCAGTAGTAACAATAATCTACAATCAATATTCATTAAACAATAAAATTAGTAAGTAAGAGGCCCTATAAATGGCATTTCGATACCGGCTGCGCATACGCCCCGCCCGCTCAGCCGACTGCGTGACTCACGCGACTCGCATGCGAGTGACGTCAAATTGTTTACAAGTACTCTACTTCGGTTCAAACTTCGTACAATAACAGAATTGGGATATGAAAACACTAAAATTTAATAACAGACGTTATAGATAGAGTGAGCTAACAAAGTACAAACTATGCCAGTTTTTTTGGAAAAGTAACAAAATTAAATGTCTTCATCCATGATGAATCATTCATTTAGTAAATAAATGAAATGCATAATAAATACCGAAAATATGAAAACGATTTCAATATTACAATATTATATCAAAAGACATAAGGTCATGGTGGGGGACTGGACTGGGTCCAACAATAAATATATTTCATACGGCTGTGTAATGAAATGAGGCTAGTAATATAATAAGTCTATGGGAATGTCTGAAAAAATCAAATAGGCTGAATATTTTTATAGATTGGAATAAGCTCCCTTAACTATAGAAAAATGTTTCAGTTTTCTTGTTGCGTGGAAAAATTCTGAAAACATTTCTGCATAGTCATTTTTTATGTCAAGGTGACAACCAAAAATTCGGAGACTTTTATTACATTAATAAAGAAAGGGAACCAATGGAGTTGGCAACGCAAAGCTAATTGTAGATGTCGCTGCGTACGCTTGTTCCTAAGACAGTAGACGTTCAGAACAAAATGTATGGGAAAAAAGGTATTTATGTGGTATTTTTTTACCGAAAAAGACTCATTGACCCAAAATGGATATAAAAGACTATTCTACAATGCAAATGCCGGAATTGAAAGCCAAATTAAAACGATTTTATTCTTACAGAATTTATATATATCCAGATTATTCGAAAATTTGTAAGTGCCAAAATTTTTAAAGCCTATTACACAGAATTTAATCATTTTAAAGCTAAAAAACGATTTTTTAAAGTAAAAGCCCTTTATTTTCATAGCTCTCGTGGTACAAGCGTACGCAGCGCCATTTTGACAGTTGCCTTCCCCATTCCTACCTTTAAACAAAATCCAGCCAATTAGATTATTTTTTCAGTCAGTCGCCATTGTAGTGAATCAGCAGGAATAAATAAAATGCTTAGTATTTCAACTAGTAAATATAAACATGTACGGCAACCTCGCACCTCTCATGACCATGCCACCACCTGGCTAGCTTCCAAACGACCAAGGGAAACATTTCTAATACGACCGACACCTCGTTATACTTTAAATAGCCATGTTTTCAACACATGACTACCTTTTCTGAGAAACTATTGCGACGAAAACCATGTCTATGGTTCTTATTTATCCAAAAGTATTCCTTCTCTTTTGTCTGCCGCCAATAAGAATCCATTATCCTCATTAACTTTGTTTCAATAAAGTTATTTTTAACGGGTGTCAAATTAAAATTATAAACAAAAACAATACACTCTTATTTTTTGGGTAGCCGCGTAATAACAAAACGGAAATTCATTTCTCAAACTATACAAAAGTTATAAAAGTTTAATAAAAACATCTATCAATTTAAAACCTACCTCGTCTCTAGAGTTTCCGTGGTATTCCGGTGGCTTATCTAGTACAACAGGAGATTCCATGTCTTAAAGCTTAGCACTGAACGTATCACAGATAACACTTCACTTGGATGCGTGTAACACGCGACAATTCTGATTCGAACAATATCACTCTCTGATTTCTCGTTCTATACTGCGGGGGTCGGCGGCCCTCAACTGCTTTTATACAACTAGTGGGTTGGTGCAAGACGATTCTCGAAACTACTCCAACCATCGAGACTACCGTGTCTCCACAGCGAGCGATGACTTCAATAACGCTACCGTTACCTGCTCGGGTATATGCAGTCTCATAGAAGCACGAACCAAGCGGGCAATGTATTCAAACAATTGGGCCGGTCCGAATCAATACAAAAACGCAGTGGTAGAGGTATACGCCTGCGCGTAAAGCTCTCTGAAAGTTTCGCAATATAACCGGACTTTCAACCCCCTGAACTTTATAGATGTTCTCTCAGGATATAGGAGGAAAAAATAAAAATGCTCATATTTATGTACTAATAAACCAAGGCAGGTAAATTATTTAGCACGTATATTTTAGCTTGAAGAATGGTAAATTAAATTCCTAAAATAATTGTAAAAACTTCTTCAAGTTATTTGGGAGTAATTATTTTCCATAAGTACTTAATTGATTTAGCACAATTTTTTTTAAATAAAAACATAAATTATTAAGCGCAGATTTTTTAAATAAATACAGGGTGCATTTGAAATCATTCTCCAAATTTTAAGGATGTGTTCAGTCCCTGAAACTGAACAACTTTCTCTAAGAAACATAGGGTCAAATATGTAAAAAAAAATGACTTTTCATACAAATCAAAGAGATCACGTGATCAGTTTAGTATGGGATGACCAAAATTTTTTGGCGTATTTCGACACATGTTTCATGGAGAAAGTTGTTCAGTTTCATGGACTGAACACATACATAAAATTTGGAGAGTGATTTCAAATGCACCCTGTATTACAGTCAGCTTCAAAAAATCTGAGCATTGAATCAAACTTACCAAAATACCTTATTATTCGACAATATCAAACTTATCTCAAGACATTAAGGTGCACTTTCAGTTGTCTATAAGAACAAACGAAAAATACTGACTAATATTGAAGAAAATAATTATTTAAAGAAAAATAATTACTAGCAGCTTAAACCCATGAGGCTAGACATATTCATATTAATTTATAAAAATTAGAAAACCTTTAATAAGTTATCTTTTTCATTGTCGTCGGTAACAAATGTGTTACCGACGACAATGAGATTCAGGTATTGTATACAGCCCAGGTTGGGCCTTCCAGGTAATTTATGAAATAGTATGAATATAGAATATTATTGTCCATTTTATACTTTATCTAGGTATTCTATAGTATAATACTGAATGCGCAGCCGATAATGTATGTAAAAGACGAGAGCAGGGGAGTTTCACGTTAATTTTATTGTGATTAACACACATTAAATGAACGTTTTAGATATTCTATACATTACCTAGGTATTATATACAACACTGGATTATACACATTGCCGGTAACATTTACACAAAATACAATGTAGCTGTCGACATGCTGTAAAAGTTTCGAGATGAAAGATTAATCAATAAGAACGCCATATATGCAATGCATTACGCCATATAATGCATCGAGCTTTCGTATCATACTGTCATTCGATTTGCCATATTCGTTTTTATTCGCAGTAGGTATACTGCCCGGCATTTATATTGGCAAGAAACAAATGAGACAAAAGATGCGCAGTAGCCATAAACTTAGTGTTTATAGCTACTGCGCATCTTTTGTCTCATCTTTCTCTTGCCAATTTATATGCCGGCATCTATTCCTATGTAAATATTTACGTAAAACCGCGTGAGAATCGAAGAATTGTCGCATAAACAAAACTCGGATTAATATAGCTAAGTATGCATCATTAATTTTGTTTTTTTTTTTGTTAAAATGTAAAACATGAATATCCCATCATAGCGCCCCATCAGTGAAAAAAAAAATTTAGATACTGCATAGCGATTATGTAATTCCGCTTGAACAGATTGTCTTCGTATCAAAAAAACTGATCATATATTATTTTATCTCTCTATACTGCACATAGTATTATGTAATCTGTGACTGCACTAGTTTTTTAATTTTGCTTCCTAAAACTAAAGTTTACATCAATAAATACTTTCAATCTTTAGATTTCGTCTTTTGAAAATCGTTAATTCGTTTGAAATGGGATTGGGAATATACAGTCTTAACTAGGCTAATCTGCAGAATTCCTAGGGCCTTCCTCGAGCCCCAGTCAATGCGCACATTAACGTATTCCCTACTTTACCGGTAACAAATACACAAAATAAGACGCCGCCAAAAAACTTCACGGTCGGCGTCTCGTCACCAAGCGACTCACTCGTAATTTTTTTTTTACACACATTCAGTCAGGAAGTTTGACTATGTCCTCATCCCTTCAAGTGGATAACAGGCACTTTCACAAATCCGGAAAAAAATACATTCACACTGGTTCACTAAAGCACACTTGAATATTATAAACGATCACCATGATCGTAGATGCTTTACAATCCCGCCTACTGCGCTAATGCTCTCGGGCAGTCTCGGATTCAGATCCTCTTTGGCGGCTGGAGGGTAGGGCACGGTAAAGAAATGTACCAGTATTCTAACTCGACCCTGTCCTTGAAATACGTAACTTGAGCCGCGCAGTACGTCAACATACGATAGGCTGTATGTACAAAACTAGAAACAAACTCAAGTAGGTAGATGAAATTAAGATAACAGTAGGTACCTACTTGAGTTTGTTTCTAATTTTGTGATTGTATGTTATATTTTAGAAATAACGGCGATACCGTGTTAGGTTGCCTAATAATTCAAAAGGTTATCATTTTGCTTTTAAATTATATTTTGACATTATACAATTTATAATATGGTTTGATATTTTGGTATAAAAAAATAGAAAAGACTATCTCTAATTGTTAACACTTTAGCCGCCGCGTAAGTCACCGGTGACTTACGCTTAAAAACTATTTTATAATTTTTATTTTCCTCAAAGAAAGTTCTCGCCTATTTGTGATAGGGTAGTATTTAATCGAGTATTTAGAACGGGTGACCAATTTTCTATTTGGGCGACAACCGTAGGGCGCACAAAACATTTAAAATTTGGCTTATATTTTATTTAAAAAAGGCGACTATCAAATAAACCTAATCGAGGTAATCAAAAAAAAAATTGGGCAGCTTAATGCAGTTATAGTTATCTACTTGGTATAATAGTCACCCACTCAGTAATTTTGTCACTCATTTAAATTATTTATCTCCCACATGTAGTTGCTCGTTTTCCAATTTTTTTGCTCGTTTAGTTACCTATATTGTCGCCAACAAAATAACCGGTGCCGGGTTTAGTATTAAAGTATCCCATTAACAGTCGCCTTTAATTATTTCCAGTCACCCAATTAATTAATTCCCCGTTTTGATATTGTAATTTTCTTCAAACGTTTTTCTTATTGTTCATTTATTTTTAGTTTTGAATTCATGAATTGTAAAAAATATGTTTGTATGGTGGCGGTTAAGGTGTTAATATTATTACCCTTAACTTAATTTTAATCACTTGTGAGTCTATAGTTGCAATTTGCCATTGAAATTACAACTATAACGCTCACTGGTCACAAATACAAAACCACCGTTCGTTCGTCACTGCTCACTGCGGCGCGGCGCATTCGCGACTGTTGTATGCCGAGTGCAGACCGAACTCGAGGCGCATAGGTATGGATCGCATTTCGACCAAAGATATAAGATTTTTTTAAAAAGAGGTAGATAGGTTACTTGCGCCTTGACATTGGCAGCTGAAATATGAGCTAATTAGCACATCTTAGTGTAGTCTCGCAAAAGCATAGACAGCGTTGACAGTTTGAAGTGCTCCCGCAAAACAATAAAAATGCCGTCCTGCGTATTTCGAAATTGTACCAATTACACAAGCAAAACTTCCAAAAGTCAAGGGATCACATATCATGCGTAAGTATTATATTTTTACTAATTTTCGATCATATTTGTACATCAGAAATACAAAATTTCAGTAAATATTATCCTAAAAAGATTGAGTGCGTCAGCATATAATCCGATCACCGAGTCTGATAGAGATGTCTGTCATAGATTATAAATGTACAGAACGGACAATGCCATGACAGTACTCAAGCATTAGCTCTCATTTACCACGAGATGAATACCTAATTAACTTATTATTAATAGGTTTACTATTATTTTTATAGGTTTCCGGCAAATGAATTACGATGCCACAAGAGGATAGAGATTGTGCGGAGACAAAGGAGGGAAGAAGATTGGCGGCCAAGAATTACAAGCAGAATATGTTCAGCACATTTATTACTTATGTCATTTTACGTGTTTTTGAAGACGGATTGATTTATAAAATAATTAAATTTCCACGCAGGTGAAACCGCCCGCGGTTTCACCTGCGTGGTTCCCGTTCCCGTGGGAATATCGGGGTAATGAGTATCCTTTGTTTTAATCCAGGATATCTACTATCTGTTCTCCAAATTTCAACTAAATCCGTTCAATAGTTTTTGCGTGATTGAGGAACAGACATACAAACATCTAAACATCCAAACCCACAAACTTTCACATTTAAGTATAATATAAGTAGGATATAAGTAGGATAGTAGGATTACCTAAATTTTGTGACGTAATAGAATTTATTATCGCCCATATTTAATTAAAGCATTAATTTCTTACTAATTTGAAGACTTTTCTTATTTAAATTTACAATTTTACGAAGTTAGATATATTATAAGACCAATAAAAAATCGTTTGGTCACAAACAATATTTTTATTCAGAGTGGAAATCCATTACGCAACGCACTATTTGTTATTTTAGCGATTAGCAATAGAACCTAATAGGTAAATTTTGTTGTGCCCCAAACAACCCAAGATATTAGTGTTATAGTTTAGACCCACTTTTCGGGTCAAAATCGGGTTTCAACCCCTAAAGACCCTAAAGACCCGGTTTAAACCCTGCCAATCTCTCATTATGAGTTTTAGTAACTGATTTATTTTATCGCTTCAAGTAAAAAGATTCATTATTTATTCAGACATCATCATTGTAGTACGTAACTCATAGGCATCAAACTATGCAAATGTCTCTTCTGTGAACCATTTCACGATATTCTATGATTAGTAGTGACATTCGGGGACAATTTTTTTGAGTTCGCACTGTACTGACATAACATCTTTTTAATTCTAATATCATTGATTTCGACCGTTCGTTTGTACTAAGTTAGAATACTGATACATTTATTTACCGTGGGTAGGGATTATTTTTGGCGACGAGCATTGCTAAGCATTTGTTCAATTTTGTTCCCGAGTCAAGTTTTTATTAATGTGGGTGTGTGTGTGTGTGTGCATACAAATGCACACACCCACCCACACACACAAAATTACATTTTGTGTTTTAGAGTTCATATTTTTGTTATAAATAAAAAGGACATGTCCCATCGAGGCGCGATTATATTATGCGGAGTTCCTGCGGCTATTTAATTATGCTTACCGCAGGAACACCCAAAAATAAATACAGAGGTAGGTGTTATTGACAAAATCATTTTATCTTTTTTTAATCATTTATATTATCTTAGAAAACTTTCAATTTTTTTATTTAATCGAATTAAATCAAGACCGCACACAATTTTAATTACATTAAAATTACACACTGTAATTAATTTACAGTCCAATACGTCTTTCTTTACCTTCTGCACCGCGAGTGTTTCATATTAGAAATCAATTGTATTATCAAACCCTTTAACAGTTAATTATATTGAGCTGGGCATAAACTGTTAGTGTGACATATTATTCAACATCTCATGAAGGGAGCAGAATGAACAAAGACAATAGCAGCCAATCACATACACGTTTGCCAATTTACAAATTGCGTTGCACTGAGCAATCATTTTGTTTTGGTGATAGGTAAAATGAATAGAGCATCTGACCTAAAAGACACCTTAATTTCATGATCGCGGCATATGTCTTACATTTTATTAAGTAAGAGTGCGGAAATAAACCGTAACTACTGAACTCATCAAATCCATCAGACATAAAATAAAAAGTTGTGAAAAGAGAGTAAGAGAGAGAGAGAGAATAAATAAGACTGAAGCTAAGTGCCCATATTTAACATGTTCCGGTTCCGATATCAAAATGGGAAGTAAACAAGATATTAAACCTCATAAAAGAGACAAACAAAATTGCGTAAATCGGATGTAATTTTAAGATCTGCCAAAGCACACCAAGCGTAGCTAAACATACATAATAAACAAATCAAGATGTAAAATTGCTAAACAAAATACAGTTATTGAAATATCTAACTCTGAAGTCCGTTTCCCTAACTCTTTAAGGCTGAGGGTACAGTACTTTTGGCAAGTCAAACTTTCTTCCATCCAATGCAGGAAATACATCAAGATCAAACTGGATATTTATAAGCAATAGAGAGAAAAGTGGTTTCACTGACTATTCATGTTATAAGAAAATCTACAAATAGAACTAAGGATTAAACAAGAAATAAATTATTGCAAGATAGTTAAATGATGCATAGCATAGCGAATAATAACATCTTCCATAAATTATAATTAATTTCTACAAGGCGAGGGGATAAGCAAAAGATTCCAAAATGTTGGCATGTTGGACCAGTGCAGTGTCACCAAAAACTGTGATGTTTCACGCTATTTATAATTTAAGGAATGCATCGTGTACTCACGTTTCGTTTCATTTTACACTGCCATTGTATTTTTATTCAGGATTGACAAAGTAACGAATGAATTGCAATTTTTCTTTACGATCGCTACACTGAATTGATTTCAACTCCAGCAACAGTCGGTCAGCTCCGTCTGAGCGTCGGTACGCTGTGTTGTAGGTGGGTGCCACGAATCACCGAAATAGAACTTTTGGAATAACACTAAACAAATTATATTTCTTGCGTCACTGAGCAACTCTTGACGAGATGAAGATCAAGAGCGGACGTGCACGTCTCGCCCATTCCGTGGCTTTCTCACTGAATAGATAGAGCTTTATGTCGAATGCATTCGTTAAATGTGTTTTGCTTTACCAACACCGCAAAATATAACTGACCTTTATAATAAGCTCTAAATACACGTTCAATTGGTTATTTTATATC
Organism: Agriphila geniculea; assembly: GCA_943789525.1. Classification (NCBI taxonomy): domain Eukaryota; kingdom Metazoa; phylum Arthropoda; class Insecta; order Lepidoptera; family Crambidae; genus Agriphila; species Agriphila geniculea. Next base: position 1,730,212 of record OX038874.1, read on the forward strand.
TAAAATCAATACGTCGCTGTCGTAGTGTGCCTCCGATATCTATTGTTTTTAATAGACTTCAGAAACTTCATCATCATCATCATATTCAGCCCACATCAACCCACTGCTGGGTATAGGCCTCTTCTCTATAGCGCCATTTCTCACGGTCCTGTGCCAGCCTAATCCAGTGAGATCCCGTCAACTTGACGATATCGTCTGACCATCAGGCCGGTGGTCTGCCCCAGTGAGCAGATCCAAGAGGAGCAACAAGGTCAGTACCTTGTTGCTCCTCTTGGCCACCACTCTGTAACTGCCTTGGTCCACCGTCCGTCATCCCGTCTAGCCAAGTGTCCCGCCCATCTCCACCTTAACCTCGTTATCCACCTACCCACGTCTTCGACCTTCGTTTTTTGTCGAATTTTGACGTTTGGTATACGGTCAATAAGAGAGAGAACGCTCCATTTAACTTCAATTAACCCAAATTATCGCATAACGATAAATCGAAAAACAGAATATTAACAACATCAACTGCTTTACACCAACAGCATCAACGGCCTCAAATGCATATGGATCTAATCGTATAAAGAAATATGATTTCCTTCCTCTAGGTGCAGTAAAAGGGAAGTCCTTGAGCGGCCCACTTGCTGCTGAATCATCTTCGCCCACGCGCTTGCTCTAACAAACTGCAAGTAGTAGTGTGATCATCTAGTTGAGTACCACTGTAATGCAAAATGCACTTGGCGTTAGGGCTATCAGAAATTAGGTCAATCGATCTGAATCTTTCCAATTTATAAATAGGTAGATCGTAAGACGTACTATCGACAACACTTCCGCTTTACCACTCCTAAGGTTAAAATCGCTTGCATACCGCGCCGCCCCGTCACTAACATAGGTACGTTTAGTTGGTGCAGGGAGTGATACGCGCGCACACATTTTTTCTGCAGTGTTAAAGCACGCGAGTTGCCGATCGAACCTGTGTATTTACATTTCATTTCTGAAAATGGAAGGCTCTTTCTAAACTGAATACACAAATACTTTAAAAAGCTTTCTAATCTAATGAAAATAAATCTGTGAGTATTTGTCAATGAAAGCAACTATGTAAAATATCATGGTGGTGACAAATTCCACTTACAAAATTATGTATTAACTCTTCAATTCAACAATGCAGCCCTAATAAATTACCCACTCGGTGAGAGGTGGGACAGTTGGTTCTCTACTGATAATAAATGAGTTTCAAATAGAAGTGGCCTTACAAAGCCGTTCATTATTGTGACAACTGTATTACAATACAAGCAGTCAGTTCTGCATGCGCTGATTTAAATAACATTATTTTTAGAACCTACCTATACCTACACCATAAAATGAAACGGGCATTTTGATCAATTCAAAGTCAATTGAGTGTTTAGAATTTTCAGTCGAAATGCATTTCTAAAGAGATTTATTTAAAGAAATTTGTGTGAAAGCCAAACCACACAATGTTTTGCAATCCAAAAATGTGACATTTCATAAAATTATTATACCTAGTTACAGGAAAAAACCACGAAATTATTGAGTTTCAATGGGTTTAATAGTTATTGTAAGTAACAGTAACAAGTAACCACTATTACATTAACTTGTAGTCTGCCATTAGCCACGTTACCTACCGATTAATGTCGAAGTAAGTACTAAGTGAATTATCAGGAATGAGAATTTAAGGACAGTTTTCAACAACCACCACACAACAGGTGTAAAAATAAAATGATAATTAATGCATTAGTGTCATGATAATTACATCATTACAGTGATATTGTAGGAGCTAGCGTCACTGTCCCACACCTTTATTCAGGTGGAGCCTGGATAGCGTGATGCTTGCCCATTTTAATTCCACTTGAGTATAATAAAATTAGTATATATTTACACTGTACATCAAATATCTTGCTTTTATTAACCAACTTAGATGACCGTAATCTTTATCGTCGTCACACTAATTCATGTCGAATTCGATAACATTTTATGTGACAAAAAAGATATGCTTAAATGATTTCACAGAATGGCACATTAACTTTTATTTACGCAGTACATGGCCCAGTTCAATTATGTCCACATTCCTGGCAAATGCTCAATAAACTGTCTCGTTGGAAATTGGGTTTGGACTTGACATTGCTATAACATCAACGAGTAGGTACTGAACGAGTATTTCAGACACAAAAGGATAATATAATAACGAATTTGGGGGAAAGACACGATGTTACTTGTTCTGGTTTTTCTAAATCTGAAAGATAATTATTTATTTACATTGTTTGGTTAAATCTTCAACAGGGTTCGTTTGATCTATTTCAATCAATACATACTTCAGTGATATCTTTACTTTTTGAAGTCCGCGTAGTATTTATCAACAAATCTAAATATGTATAAAATCTCAAGAAGCTTTAAAAGGAAACAGGAAAATAAAGCATCTACGCTATAATATAATCAAACATCGTTAACAATCTTAAATCTATTTATGGAGATGACATGTGGACACAGTTGCATACGACAGCGTAATTTGCACATAATTATATTCGCCATTTAGACAACAATGTTAGATCAGGCAAATCTATACGACCCATGTTGAATTGATCAGTCACAATTCATCAATTTTCGTACGAATCCAAATGAAATGACCCTTGAACTTATGATACGGCATTTATTCCTAACCATGAAAACTACAGCCCGCGCCCGCGCCACCAATCCTACGGACCACAGAAGTCCCACGGAATTTGATGAAACTAAAATATAGGTACATGTTTAATTGCTATTGAAAAAGTTTTTTCCAATGTCTTAATTAAGAGGCGAAACACACCGGATGCGTAAGCGTAAGCGTGCACGTAGACGTACCATGACGTTGTAACGTCTGAAACTTTATGAGACATGGCAAACCGCGTAACGCGTAGACTGATGCGTAACCCTACGCATTGCAGCTCGTGACGTTGTACCAGGGCTTCAAATACCGTTAAAAATGAATAACGTTATCGATGTACTTGCATCGATAACGGTAAGAAAAAAATAACGTTAAAATAAATAACGTTATAACTGGAAATTAGTAACGGTAAAATTGATAACGGTAAACAAAATAATAACGTTATTTTTTCGTTCCTGGGTAACGTTATGACACTGTATTAAAAATATTTAAAAGTAATTGTGTAATTGACGTTGACGCCCAGCCGCGCCGCGCCGTGACACGTCACGGCACGGTCACGACCCGTCTCTGCGCAGTTTGCAACTACTCGTAAGTACCTATTTACATTCTTAGAATAATTACACCTAGAAGGCGAGTCCGCGTCCGTATGGTGAGGCAATTCAAACTAAGCCAGAATGGCTTGGTATGACTATTCGGCCCGTTAGTGCTCAAGTGATATTCGTGTCGAAAACAACTCCCGAAAATTTCATTAAAAATGAGGGTTTGCGCAATAAACGGATGTCACAATCAGTTCACATTACATCGGAACAATACACGAAAGATTGAAGATTACATTTCACGTATTATTAATGCGTTTGAACTTAATTTTTTACGTAAAACATTCATCAAAATAAACCATAACTTGACACTTCACATTTTATGAAAATGTTGCCAGTACGGGGAAAAAATCTCCCGCATTTACTTAGAAGTCCAAGACCATAGCGGTAGCGGATGGCGGCCAACTTTTTTGTTTGTGACCTGATTTCGATGAAACTCGGTTTGGGGTACTATTTTAACAAAAAAAACAGTAACGCAATGTTAAAAATGTAAAAAATCCATGATGGCCGCCAAGTTTGTTGTTTGTGGGCCGATTTCGATGAAACTCGGTTCGGGATACTATTTTAACAAGAAAACAGCGACGCAATGTTAAAAATATAAAAAATCCAAGATGGCGGCCAACTTTTTTGTTTGAGGGCCGATTTCGATGAAACTCGGTTCGGGATACTTTTTAACAAGAAAACAGCAACGCAATGTTAAAAATATAAAAAATCCAAGATGGCGGCCACCTTTTTTGTTTGTGGGCCGATTTGGATGATACTCGGTTCGGGATATTATTTTAACAATAAAACAGCAACGCAATGTTATTTTTTTTTAATCCAAGATGGCGGCCAACTTTGTTGTTTGTGGGCCGATTTCGATGAAACTCGGTTCGGGATACTATTTTAACAAGAAAACAGCGACGCAATGTTAAAAATATAAAAATCCAAGATGACGGCCAACTTTTTTGTTTGTGGGCCGATTTCGATGAAACTCGGTTCGGGATACTATTTTAACAAGAAAACAGCAACGCAATGTTAAAAATATAAGAAATCCAAGATGGCAGCCAACTTTTTTATTTGTGGGCCGATTTCGATGATACTCGGTTCGGGATATTATTTTAACAATAAAACAGCAACGCAATGTTATATTTTTTTTAAAATCCAAGATGGCGGCCAACTTTTTTGTTTGTGGGCCGATTTCGATGAAACTCGGTTCGGGGTACTATTTTAACAAAAAAACAGCAACGCAATGTTAAAAATATAAAAAAATCCAAGAGGGCGGCCAAGTTTTTTGTTTGTGGGCCGATTTTGATGAAATTCGGTTCTAGATACTATTATGACAAGAAAACAGCAACGCAATGTTAAAAATAAAACAAAAGCAAAGATGGCGGCCAACTTTTTTGTTTGTAGGCCGATTTCGATGAAACTCGGTTCGGGATACTATTTTAACAAGAAAACAGCAACGCAGAGTTAAAAATTAAAAAAATCCAAGATGGCGGGCAATTTTTTTTGTGGGCCGATTTCGATGTAGCTCGGTTCGGGGTACTATTATAACAAGATAACAGCAACGCAATGTTAAAAATATAACAAAATCAAAGATGGCAGCCAAATCTTTTGTTTTTGGCCTGATTTCAATGAAATCCGGTTTTAGGTACTATTTATTATTAGGTTTTTCAAAAAAACAGCAACGCAATGTTTCAAAACATAAAAAATCCAAGATGGCGTCCACACTTTTTCTTTGTGGGCTGATATCGATGATACCCGGTTGCGGGTACTTTATTTTAAAATAACAGCAACGCAAAGTAAAAACAAAATCCAAAATGGCATCCGATTTCTTTATTTGTTTTTTTTTCAAGCAAGTTACATCGAAATAAATCCAATAACAAATCAAATCAAATCAGTCGTTTATTTGCAAACATGTGGTTAACAAAGGTCTTAAACATAAAATGTGCCGTTACATGCTGCCGTATGCAAACGGCGTGCAAATATTTGAAATATTAACTATGAATAATAGCTATTTGATAGCAAATAAAAAAAGTAAATGGCAAGTATCATTCATTACAAATTTCAGCTACGTCATAATTGTAATTATATAATGGCAAAAAAAAACATTTAGTTTTATAAAAAAAAACCACTCTTACTACAAATATTGAATTAATTGAATACCGCAGAATATAATTATTAACTTAATTGTTTTGTCACTTAAAAAGTCAGAAACACAGTAATAATTTTTCGTCAATAATAATTGCCTTAATTTATCTTTAAATTTAAATAGCGTTAAACTTGTTAATTCAGATAGGAGTTTGTTGTACATATAAATGGCCATGCAATATGAATTTTTAGAATATAATTTCAGACTTTGGTATGGAATATGTAATTTATCATCATCATCTCGACCTTTTGTCATTTTTAACATAAAATTGCTGTTTTCTTGTCAAAATAGTGCCCCAAACCGAGTTTCATCGAAATCGGCCCACAAACAAAAAAGTTAGCCGCCATCTTGGATTTTTTTATTTTTAACATTGCGTTGCTGTTTTTTGTTAAAATAGTATCCCGAACCGACTATCATCAAAATAGGACCACAAACAAAAAAGTTGGCCGCCATCTTTGATTTTGTTTTATTTTTAACATTGCGTTGCTGTTTTCTTGTTATAATAGTATCCCGAACCGAGTTTCATCGAAATCGGCCCACAAACAAAAAAGTTGGCCGCCATCTTTGATTTTTTTATATTTTTAACATTGCGTTGCTGTTTTCTTGTTAAAATAGTGCTCCGAACCGAGTTTCATCGAAATCGGCCCACAAACAAAAAAGTTGGCCGCCATCTTGGATTTTTTAAAAATTTTAACATTGCGTTACTGTTTTATTGTTAAAATAATATCCCGAACCGAGTATCATCGAAATCGGCCCACAAACAAAAAAGTTGGCCGCCATCTTGGTTTTTTTATATTTTTAACATTAAGTTGCGTTTTTCTTGTTAAAATGGTACCCTGAACCGAGTTTCATTGAAATCGGCCCACAAACAAAAAAGTTGGCCGCCATCTTGGATCTTTATATTTTTAACATTGCGTTGCTGTTTTTTTGTTAAGATAGTGCCCGAAATTGAGTTTCATCAAGATCCGCCCACAAACAAAAAAAGTATTTTATAGGTATTATATACTTTGGTTGGACTTAAACCCTTGCCCATCTCTAGTTTTGACAAGCAAACTCTAGTTACAGTTAAATGGTGAAATTTACACAATCGCAACTTTAAGTACGACGATGGTTTCATTTTCCCTACTTTTACGGGAAAATTTCATGTAATGGTAACATTATTTTTTTGCTGTGTGCGTTTCGTCGAGCGTAAACACAAGCACCTTACGCACACATAAATTTCATTTGTGCCTCACTTTTGACGGACCGCTTTCTGGGAAACTATCGTTCTAGGTGTAATTATTCTAAGTTTACATTGAACAAGACGAAAATGGAAGGTAAATAAGTTTCATTATTCTTTGTAGGAAATATTATATTCGTTATGCGAACGATTTTAAACTAGCTTCCCGATGAGCTAGAGACTTGAAATTTTTGAACATAGATCAGAACTGGAAGGCAATGCAATATTATGGTGTCATTGAGCTGATCTGATGATGGAACTGGAAGAAGGCCACAGGAACTTAATGATGAAACCATACAACCCCATTGTGATTAGGCTTGTTAGAATCGTCTTGACGAGTACTCTAAGGCGTGAAATACACAGAAGCGACGCGGCGCGGATACGGCGGCGATACGGTGCAGATGTGAGACTTTCGGATGCTTTCGGCCAATCAAATACACGTATCGCCGGCATCGCCGCCGTATCTGCGCATTATCTCCGCCGCATCTCTTCTGTGTATTTCACGCCTAAGGGGAGATAAGGTCCAGGGTCTGATGATGAAGCTGGAAGGCCATGCCAAAGGAACTCAATATTGAAACCGTGCAATCCCATCGAGTTTGGGCTCAATTGAATCGTCTTGAAGAGTACTTTGTTGGGAAATAGTGTCCGAGGAACTGATGATGGAGCCGGAAGAAGGCCATAGGAACTCTTTAATAAAACCACGCTACCCCATCGAGTTTGGGCTCGTTTGAATTGTTTTGACGAGTACTTTGTTGGTAAATAGTGTTCAGGGTCTGATGATGGAGCCGGAAAAAGGTCATAAGAACTCTATAATAAAACCATGTGACCCCATCGAGTTAGGGCTCATTTGAATCGTCTTGACGAGTATCTTGTTGGGAAATAGTGTCCGAGGATCTGATGATGGAGCCGGAAGAAGGCCATAGGAACTCTATAATAAAACCACGCTACCCCATAAAGTTTGGGCTCGTTTGAATCGTGTTGACGAGTTCTTTATTTGGAAATAGTTTCCAGGGTCTGATGATTGAGCCGGAAGAAGGGGACTGGGACTCTGTAATAAAACCATGCATCCCCATCGAGTTTGGGCTCGTTTGAATCGTCTTGACGAGTGCTCCGATAGGAGATGGTATATTTTTAATCTTACACCCAATTGCACTAAACTTAAGAATCGCCTAAGTCTTTTCTTAACTACAACTCGACCAAGTTAAGTAGGCGAACGACAGCTACATGACCGCTAAGTTTGACACCGTTTTAATTTGGTCGTGTTGTAGTTAGGAACAGACTTAGGCGATCCTTAAGTTTAGTGCAATCGGGTGTCAGTTTAGTAACTAAAGAGCAGAAAATTAGTTAACTAAAGAGCAGAAAATAATAATTTACTGAAAAAAAGAATATTTTTTAAAAACACGTTTTTAAAACGGACTAAATTATTCACAAAAAATATCTGACTAAAAATATTAAAACGGACTAGTAAAAATGAACTAAAAAGTAAAGAATAAATTCTTCTGTAAATATTTATATCCCTAATAACCTATACCTCCAGAAATTATAAACCTGAAAATTTTAAACCTAAAAACGTGGGGCGCGTTTTGTAAAATTTATCATCCATATTGTCTATAGCACGCCCCACATTTTTTGGTTTAAAATTTTCCGGTTTAAACTTTCTGTAGGTTATTAGGGTTATAAATATTTACAGAAGAATTTATTTTTTACTTTTTTATTTGTTTTTTTAAGTTTTTTCTTACAACTAAGTACTTTTATAGGTACCCTGAATACGGCCCCTGAAAAGGTGACGAAACATCGGGAAAAACCTAAAAGTACCTAAACAGAAAAATCACTTTATTTATGTAATTTGATTACATATAAAATTCCTGTTGACAGCTTTGTAATAATAATTGACGTCTTTAAATAGTAATACTTAGTAGTAACAATAGTCTACAGATAGCTGACACTTACTAACATTTGCATGCCTACACTTAAGGCAGAATATTGTTGATACTTTAGATTAGAAACATTGTTATCCATCTCAATGTATATGTCGCAGCCAACTAGCTTAATAAGCCGTTTAATTAGCGGCCTAGCCTTTTCATTGATAGGCACCATTCAATCATTGGCCTAAATAACATCCCGGCATTTAATTTAACGCCTAGGCAAATGACTTGGTTCGATAACGTTTAATCACTTGCCAAGCCGTGTCATTGTAATTTAGTTCAATTTTCTATCACCAGTGCGCTCTAGGCGGTGCTGCTGTCAAAATGTCAATATGGTGGCGAGCAGCTGTGATATGGTGAGAAAAATAGTGCAAATCAATCTTTGAACGAACATTTTAAGGATATTTTGAAAAAAAAAAACTCATAGAATATGACCAATAGCATCAAGGTACCTTGATTTGTTATACAATATTGTCAAATAAATACTCTGATTCTGGTAATAAATAAGCGTTATTATTATAAACCGTAAAAATATTAAAATTACTACCTAATTTTAGTTTTGACAATTATTCCTAGTCGACAATTTTCTTAAAATTAAGGCGTAGGTACCCAATTTAAATCTAAAGGTAGTTATAATTCCACCAAATAGTACCTAAAGCAGGCGTCCGTCACTCGCTCAAGGCCATGCGTTATATACCTACCACTCATCGTCCATCGTCCACGAGAGTATTAGTTCTACGAGCTCAAAATCAATGGAATTCTGCAAATCGATGTACAGTATAGCCGTTTGGTACACTACACATATAGTAGGGCGGTAAAACAAGGTTTGAGGTTAGTTTTCGCACAAGTCATCACGGAAATACGAAAATGTGGTATCGATGCATTCAGTACGATGTTCTGATCACAAATATATAAGATGACAAGCGCGAAAATGGTGGGAGTAGAAACTGTGACGTCATAAAGTAGTACAAAGAAATTTTTTATTTCATACCATGTGGTATATCAAATGAAAGGGCTTTGTGAGTAGATTGCGAATATATAACAGACTATAACATTTTCACTACTTGGTCTAACAAATTATTAGCAAACGTCGAAAAATTTCGCAATTCAGAGTTGCCATTGAACAGGTCTAGATTGAAAACGACTGAATGGATTTTTACAAAATACATAACAAATAACTCTGCACATACTCTTTTCGAATGTCTAAAGGTAATTGACCAAAGATATTTAAGAATAAGAAAAATACATCAGTTTTAATAACAGCATAATTTTCTGCTTTTTCCAAATTCTCAGATTCCTTTAATAGTTAATAAAAAAATTAATAGATAACGTAAAAATTAATAAGTGACGAAAAGTGTTTTCTAAGCATCTTTTTTAAGATTACCGCCGCACTAATATACTTTAGGTATGGTGAAAAAAAATGTTGGACCCGCAGTTCTTAAAAATTCTTCCCTTAGGAGAGGAGTATGGTGTCATCTTTTTTTTTGTAAGGGAAAAAATTGTGAAAAATGAAAGGGCTTGCTAAGCTGATTCTAAAAATTATATAAAAAATAAATTCTTCTGTAAATATTTATAACCCTATAAAATTTATACCAACAGAAAATTTAAACATAAAAAATTTAATCCTAAAAACAGGGGCGCATGCTTAAGACAGTATGAATGATAAATTTTACAAAATGCGCCCCACGTTTTTAGGTTTAAATTTTTTATGTTTAGACTTTCTGTAGGTATAAATTTAAAAGGGTTATAAATATTTACAGAAGAATTTATTTTTTACTTTTTAGTTTGTTTTTACTAGTACGTTTTAATATTTTTAGTCAGATATTTTTTTTAATAATTTAGTCCGTTTTAAAAACGTGTTTTTAAAAAGTATTTCTTTTTTAGTAAATTATTATTTTCTGCTTTTTAGTTAACGAGCTAAGACTAAAAATATGCCATCTCCTATCGGAGCACTCGTCAAGACGATTCAAACGAGCCCAAACTCGATGGGGTAGCGTGATTTTATTATAGAGTTCCAGTGGCCTTCTTTCGGCTTAATCATCAGATCCTCGGACACTATTTCCCAACAAGGTACTCGCCAAGACGATTCAAACGAGCCCAAACTCGATGGGGTAGCGTGATTTTATTATAGAGTTCCTATGGCCTACTTCCGGCTCCATCATCAAACCCTGGAAACTATTTCCCAACAAAGAACTCATCAACGCGATTCAAATGAGCCCAAACTTGATGGGGTTGCATGGTTTTATCACAGAGTCCCAGTGCCCTTCTTCCTGCTCCATTATCAGACCCTGGAAACTATTTCCCAACAAAGTATTCGTCAACACGATTCAAACGAGCCCAAACTCGATGAGGTTGCATGGTTTTATTACCGAGTTCCAGTGGCCTTCTTCCGGCTTAATCATCAGATCCTCGGACACTATTTCCCAACAAGGTACTCGCCAAGACGATTCAAACGAGCCCAAACTCGATGGGGTTGCATGGTTTTATCATAGAGTTCCTATGGCCTTCTTCCGGCTCCATCATCAGACCCTGAACACTATTGCCCAACAAAGTACTCGTCAAGACGATTCAAACGAGCCCAAACCCAATGGGGTTGCATGGTTTTATTACCGAGTTCCATTGGCCTTCTTCCGGCTTCATCATCAGACCCTGGAAACTATTTCCCAACAAAGTACTCGTCAAGACGATTGAAACGAGCCCAAACTCGATGGGGTAGCGTGGTTTTATTATAGAGTTCCTATGGCCTTCTTCCGGCTCCATCATCAGATCCTCGGAAACTATTTCCTAACAAAGTACTCGTCAAGACGATTCAAACGAGCCCAAACTCGATGGGATAGCGTGGTTTTGTTATAGAGTTCCTATGGTCTTCTTCCGGCTCCATCATCAGATCCTCGGACACTAGTTCCAAACAAAGTTCTCGTCAAGACGATTCAAATGAGCCCAAACTCAATGGGATTACACGGTTTCAATATTGAGTTCCTTTGGCATGGCCTTCCAGCTTCATCATCAGACCCTGGATCTTATCTCCCTTAGAGTACTCGTCAAGACGATTCTAACAAGCTAAATCACAATGGGGTTGTATGGTTTCATCATTAAGTTCCTGTGGCCTTCTTCCAGTTCCATCATCAGATCAGCTCAATGACACCATAATATTACATTGCCTTCCAGTTCTGACCTATGTTCAAAGTTTTAAGTCTCTAGCTCATCGGGAAGCTAGTTTAAAATCGTTCGCAAACTTTGCGAAGAAACAAACAAACAAACGAGAAAGCAACCTAATAAAAACGTGTTAAAAAATATATCACATTGATATATATTTCAGCCACCTATACCGAAACAAAGAATTCATTCGGTCGGAGTCATGTCATGTTTAGACTACTTTAGACATGCACGGCCGGCGGTGCGGCGGCGGCGCCCGACGGGCGGCGGGCGAGCTGGCAACGTCGCGTAACAGAAAATAATGATACTAATTACCGGTAAAAATAACGTTATTTTTTGTAACGTTATCTAGTAACATAACCATATTATAACGTTATAATATGGTTATGTTACTAGATAACGGTAAAAAAAATAACGTTATCAAGGTATCATATTGAAAATAACGTTACGTAACGTTATTTTTACTGTTATTTGATAACGTTATAAAGCCCTGCGTTGTACTCAATGTCATTCCCTATTGGACGTCACACCGAACACGCATGTATCTTTGCAGCGCGTGTCTACGCAGCCGGTGTGCCCAGGCCTTAAACGATACCAACAGCGCCTCATCCAATGGACTTCTTTTATGGCGCACAGATACCGTCAAACGTGGCATCTTTACCATATTTTTGAACTTAAAATGAAATAAAATCTAAATTTATCGACTATTTAAAAGTTAAAAAATACGAAAAGTTAATCATATTCTTAAAATAAAGATTTTGGACGAGTTTAAAGCGAGTAGGTAAAATTGACACATTTGTGGCATTTTTACCTACTTCAGTTTTTCGAAGAAATATTGTAGTGGTTGAACTGTGGTTAAGATTCCTTCTCAATTATTTAGGCACACCTAAATAACTTATTATTAATGAGTATAGGAGAAAAAGTAACTTAAAAATGACATACTGAAAGGTAGGTAAAGTTGACTTAGTTTCGTCAACATTTACATACAAAACATAAAACAATACTTATCACAATCACGTACCTACTTAGTCATAAGTAGGTACCTATTTTAATTTTTAATTAAAAGCGCAGGTTACCTTACCTACATAACAAAAGTTTAAAAATATTCAAAATAAAAAATACAAACAAAAAAATCTAAGCACTAGGAAAAGGTTGTTGAAGCTGATTGTCAATGGGGAATGTCCGAAAAAAATCAAATTGGCTAAATATTTTTTTATAGGTAGGAATAAGCTCCCTTAGCAATAGAAAAATGTTACATAATTTTCGGTTGCGTAAAATTAAAACAAAAGTCTTTTCGACTTCACTAATGTACGAAAGTAACAGCAGAATGGACTGAACTTTGATTATTTTTAATTTTTTTCACGTACCGAAAATTCTGAAACTTTTTTCTATTACTGAGACATCATCGTAGACATTTTAAATGTAATTTATGTTGGGTACACAAAAAATAGCTACTGCCAGTACAATACAATAGGGTTTTATTTTCGTGTGTCATTGTATGTACACTTCTCAGACGACACGCTTCACGCATCGCCGGTTTGTCTTATTGTTTTGATTATGAATTGCATGTATGTAATGTTACTAATGAAACAAGATACTAAATCGGATAACCTCGACGAACAATGGAATTTCAGGTAGGTATTGTATGACTTTGTTAACCTATCTCTTGCTTAGGTACAAAAGTAACGATGCAAGTACGAAACAAGACATTTCACGTCTGCTAACTAAACATAATAACACCTCAATCCTAATTACATAGATGCTAATCATGACAACTTGCTACGTATAAAAAGCATAATAAACGATAGTTATTGTGTTAAGTGCAAAGATTGTTTAAGTGAAATAATGTTGAAATAATTGAATCACCAGAACTGAAATGTTGCCATATGCTCGATTCCAACAAATGCTTATTCATTAATTGATTACTTTATCTGATCAGAAAACAGCTGGTTTAATAATTAAACTTATCAACATTGTCAAAAGCACAATATCAAACATTAACTTTGTTATTGGTTTGGTGAATTATCCATAATTAATTTATGTAAGTACCTACTGAATTCTTTGAAAATGTCTTTATTCTATATCAGCGCCGCGGGGCGGCGGCGTTTCCACCCTTTTAGTATTCAACCCCAGTACCTACTTCTGAGCTGCGGGAGCCTCTGCTTTTAGTTCTGTAATACTAATGTGGAAGGGTTTACAAACGCAATACGAAGCACTATGGATACCAATTCCTATTGCTACTCAGATCAACCTATACCCTTGGCCTCTATAATAGGTTTAACAGAATACGCTCGGTAAGAACTTCTATGTAAATGAGCGAAAATTAAAGAATGGATGAATATCATACTATTAGGAAATAAAAATAATTTGAATTTCACAGCAATAATACAGATAATGTTATTAAAAATATTTATCATAAAATAAATAAGTCGATTGCTATAATATAAAAAAATCGAATCAGTAATGCATTCATCACTGATGAATGAAGTAAAATAAATGTTTCGAAATATATCCTATAACAATCAATAATTAAAATTATTAATTGTTATAGTATAAATAAAATAAAGACAAGTGCTCTGTTGTAGTTTCAATCTTTCAATTATGAAGTTTTGAATACTACACCGGAAACAATACCCGAATACAGATCGTTCTTAGGTCTGAATAACAGAAGGGTTTAATGGAAACATTATTGGAATTAACAATAAAAAGTCTCCCGCATCTCAGATCAGTAGCGGTGCTGAATACTGGAAGGGATTCCGTATACGAAACGCTGTACCGCGCCGCCCGCCACGTTCTATTACACTTGTTTGTACTATTAGTTATTCTGTGCTATTACCGAGGCCCCGTTGTCTATGTTAGAATGATTTCCACTTTAAAAACCATGAACTGTAATGATCACTATTCGCTACGCGCGGCCTAGATTTCATTCGCGCACGAAATAGAGTAGTTACAGGCGAGTTTTCATTAGCAATAATAATGGTAAGTTATAGTCAACAGGCAGTTTCCAGTGGTTACTAACCTACTAATAGGGCCTCGTGAATTATGGATTTTATTCCTATGCATTAAATAGAACTTGCACTGCCACTTGATTTAACAACAATAAATGACAAATAGGCACCTTGACGCAAGCAACTATCGCTACACCCACTGCTGGCTGCCCAAAGCCCGCCCACTGTCCACAAAATCTGCAATCTATATTGCAACACAGATTCATTCATCCAAGCAAGACGTAATTTATTTGTTCATTTCTACGCGTATTAAAAATATTAATAGAATTTTAGCCCCAATATTATTTAATTAACAAGTAGTCATGGTCCTAAGATGAGATCCTAAATCTTCGGATTAAATTATTTTTGATATCCTTTATTTTACATGTGGCATTCAAAACTTGATCCATTTACCTACATTAATGTAGGTACAGATGCCGGCATATATATTGGCAAGAGAAAGAAAGGGACAAAATATGCGCAGTAGCCATAAACACTAAGTTTTTGGCTACTGCGCATCCTGTCTCTTTCATTCTCTTGCCACTATATATGCCGGGCAGTATACCTATACTATTGTAGATCAGTTTCATTGAATACCGAAGGATCGGGTTTTAGGCACTTTTTCCAGGGCTTTTCGACATTTTCGGTTTATCATGTTTTTAATTAGTAGCTATAACTATTTCTGTAAACAGTTTTTTGCAATCAATGTAGTTACTTAACATATTATATATATTTAAGAAATGTGCCTAATTCAGGCTAACGCTCATGTACCATCAGATATTTCATTTAAGTACATGTTGATTAGTCAAAAAAATCTTGTGATGTAGAATCTAAAACATTTAGCCTTGTACAAAACAATGTCTTATGTCAATATCCAGAGTAAACAACACACAATAGCTTGGAATCCGTATGACAGCATGCAAGTTCTTTGAAAAACATTATTGCAAGGTCAGATAAGCAACACTTCAGAGTAAATTAAATCTGTTTAAGTTGCAATCTATTATCCCCGTCAAATGGTAATGCGCTGGAACCTTGTCAAATTAACCTAATCGTGACGTCACCCGCTACAGCTAGCAAAAAAAGTTGAAGTAAATAATAATTAATTTGATTTAATGATTATTATTGTCAATAAGATAGGGTTAAGTAAAAATATAATAATTGTATGGATCTTTTCAAAATAAATGATATATTCTTTATTTAAATAATAGTTCAGGCAAAGAAAGCTCAAAAAAATGTATAGAGCTTGCTTGCTTGGAACACAATTTTTGACTTCGTAACTTTATTTGGACCTGTTAGGAGGTGAACATATCAAAATTCGCCGCCAGTAGCCCCTATGCCGGGGTGGAGGGGGGAGGTTTGAAGGCCCCATTTTTCGGTTTTTTAAATATATCTCAGAAACTATGCGTTCAAGCGACATAAGACTACGTACAAAATAAAAGCTGAATAAATTTGCTACAAATTTTATTCAGACAAGTTTTTAGATAACTTGTATAGTTTTTGAGATATCCGCTCTTGAATGTCTGTCAACTCTGGTAGTAGCGATGTTCGAAATTGATTCGATTAAACAATTAATCGTTGCTAACTTATTGCGAATTGGTCGATTAATCTAAGTATTAAAATGATCGATCTAATTGCTAATTTTACGCCGATTTTTTTCAGAAAAGAATCTACTTGCAAATTAAATGTTTCTAAATTTGTGAGACACGTTACTGCTAGATTATTTTGCGAAATAAATAGATGTTGCTAGGGCAATAAAAACAACACTCCATTCAGGTTTCTATAAAATTAAATGTATTATAAGTACTCGATACCTTCAGATATCGATAGTTTTGTTCCGAATATTTTTGGTATCGATACTTTTGACATTTTGCGTATCCCTAACTGCATTTGAACAAACATAAACCTAACGGGGATTTTCCGGTGTGCAATTCGAATATTGCCAATATATTCACGTAAGCTATTCAACCAAAATAATAGGTCTATCATTATTCCTTTTTCATCCTTATTAATATTATGAATGCGAAAGTCCGTTTCTTTGTTTGTTTGTTACGCCTTCACGTCTTAACTACTGAACCGATCATCATGAAATTTTACATACACGTTGTCTGAGGTACTGTTTGAGGTACAAAAAAGACATAGGGTACCTTTCATCCCGAAAAAAAGCACTTTAGCTTGTCGTATTTTTTTTTGTGACTACAACTTTACGTTTTCTATATAAAAAAAATGGCCCGCGTAACCATGTTTTCCTATCATGGACCCATAACTACTCAACCGATCATCATAAAAATTTGCATACACGTTGTCACAGGTACAGAAAAGGACATAGGGTACCTTTCGTCCAAAAAAAACAGGAACTGATTCTGTTTTGTGTGCTCTTAATAAAGTAAAAGCTTTTGTATTGATAAATAAAGCCTTTTGAGGTTGGACATTTTTACAAGCAGGTGGAAACACAAAGTCAACCGTGATACTTCGAGTGGTCATAGATAATCAGAAGTGTGACCAACAGATCCTGACTCCTGAGGGATAGAAAAATAACTCTCCACGCATACGAAGTCGCGGGCGGCCGCCAGTCTACGTACTATAAGAGCGTCCGCTGCGTTAAGCGGATCCGGATTCCGAATCCGAATCGGATGATTCATAATCATAACATTTATCTAATTAATAATTATATTAGGTTCGTGGTGAAACCATGTATTTTAGTGTTTTTTTTTCTTGACATAGCAATATACTACTTCATTTTGTGTTGTTTTGTTCTGGTAACACCATTGTTTATTTACCTTTTTTCTAAGAAATTGATAATCGAACTTTACATATTTGAAATAATCTAAAATCAAATAATCGATTATTTCGGCATCCATTATCGATTATCATCCCTACTCGCCCGCCAGCCAGTTTTGCTAACGGTACTGAGTGTTTGATTTCACTACGTCATTTTGACGTCATCAACATGGCCGCCACGCGCATTACCATTTGACGGGGATAATACATCTTTTGCAGAAAAATGTGTTGTATCATTAGTCTTTACATAATTACAGTAATTTCATCTTCCGTTACTAAGATTAAAACGTTTATTCTGCAAACTAATTGCTCAGAAAAAATGACAGTAATGCCATAAAAAAAAACATATGTTGGAGAAGAAATTGTAAAACACAAAGGTTTTTAGAAAATCTCATAGTATTACAAATGAGCAAATAAAATGATAACTGGTCAATATATGAAAAACTAGCGGCCGCCCGCGACTTTGTCTGCGTGGAAAGGTTTTTTGCTATCTCTCGGGTACAATACATTTTTTCGGGATGAAAGGTACCCTATGTCCTTCTCTGTACCCCTGACAACGTGTATGCAAAATTTCATGATGATCGGTTCAGTAGTCAAAACGTGAAGGCGTAACAAACAAACAAACAAACAAACGGACTTTCGCATTTATAATATTAGTAAGGATAGAAAGTTAAGGTATTGTGTAAATCTGGGAATATGGAAAAACTTAAAGGATATTGATTGATCAAAAGAAGAAAAGCCAAACCTCTTTACTCCTCGCCTATGATGCGTGGCCTGACCAAACCGATACAATAAACCAAAAGATGTAAAAAGATATTAACAACTAATCTTTATGAGTTGATAGATCTTCAAGAAATCTAATGTTACTACACTGTACACTGTTCCACAATAAATTATTGCTAACACTTCAAGGCCCGGAAAATGAGACACATAGATTTTCTTTTTTATTGTAGTCCGACCTCATGTGACCGCGCGGGCATTGATGAATTAACAAATTGGATTTGAGAGGTCATTGGGCATATTTGACTTACTTGATGAAAGTTCGCGTACAGAAACCAAACCAGCTTTAAATTGAAGAATTCAATCCCACTTTTCAAAATATGTAGAATTTATGTGTACCGGCCGGCAGAAAAAAGTTATTTTACAGTATGTGTGTGAGCATATGTTTAATGTTATATTACACTTTTGTTAATAAAACAGAAGTTTTTACTTCCATCATTGTGAAAATGTGTGGTACAAGTATAACAAATGTTTGTACCTATTGTCTTTATTTATTATTATTAAAATGCTATGATATAATGATAAAAAATTAAACATGTCCTGCAAGAATGCGACCCATACCACTGAGTAGCAGATACATTTATCTTATCTAGCCGTATTTCCTTTGCGTACACCACAGGTGAAACATCTGAACAAAACGCCCAATGACCTTTAATTGATTATTTCTATCTCATCAAATGTTTAGGACAAAGTCAGTTTAAACTACACTTATTCATTTAATGAGAATATAACCTAGTAGTACCAACCTTAAAGTAATTCCAGTTATTCTGTCTGTACAAATAGGTAAAACTAATAAAAAAAACAACACACTAACCTCAAAAGCAGGCAGTTAGGATGCACTCAGGAACACAAGGTTATGTCAGGCGGGCATCAACAGTCCTGCGGAACACCACCAAAAACTTCATTTGTATCTTTTCAATAACACCAAACAATTCCAAAACCAATGCAGATTAATCTCTTATCGTTAATACACACAGTCAAGGATACTACACTTGGATATAAGCCAAAAATGTGCTGCAATGGGACAAGCAAAATTGAAAATTTACAAAGTAGGTATGCAGTTTTTATCACGATTTTTTTTATATCTTAATCGATATTGTTAGTTAAAGCAATCCATGCAATGCAACCGCTATATAAATAAAGCTATGGATTACATGATTACGTTAATAAAATTAAACTAAATACCACTTACGAATGCTCCTCCCTTGAGAGGCATTTCACTCACGAATGTCACAATTTATTATCTGTTCACAATATTATAATCAGTCTCAATATTCCGTATATTAGCGAAACACAGCACAATCTCACGCACTGACATTAATTTTATAATAAAAAAATGACAAAAGGCGAAGGCGCATTCGATTCGAAATTCTAGAACAATCACAATTTTTCACAGATTGGATTTACAATTACCATATTTACCATAGATAATACACGCGTTGATTTCTTGTCTCTTTACAGCCGTTTGCACTAAACTCAAGTTAAGCGTGTCCTAGTTAAGATATTTTTTAACTTAGGAACAGCCTAAAAATGCCGAGCTGAAATTTTTGTTTGCACTAACAGACTGCGTCGTAACTTGGGCATCGCCTTGCTAAGAGAAAGAATGAACGAATGTAAATATTAATTGTTTATGGATTTTTAAGCCGGCGAAGTAATATAGGTCATAAGAGTACTTTTTTGGTTATAACATCACATGGATTCATTCGTGAGTTAAAAGGAGACGAAAGATAAGGCGTTGGTTTATTTTATTTGGTAGGGTGACCGAAAAAGTTATGTCATCAACTGTCAATTTAGAAAATGGAAATCAAATCGCGGCAGTGTTGCCAATGGTATGGTAATTGCTGTATTATACGGTAATTGGGGTCAAAAATTAACCTTGACACGGCAGCCTATTGCAGAAGTTTACATACAAGTACGGTTATTTTATACGTTCTTATTCTTTTATAAGTGCAGTAATTGTATTGAAATACGGCAATTTTTGCGATTTTCCACCGAGTCATTTAGTAATTCAATTATTTCAATGAATGTTCCATGAATCTTCCATTTTTCAGCAAATATTTCTGTTTTTGTCACAATTGACGGCCACAGGCTATAACCACAGATTAACACCCATTTGCACTAAACTTAAGAATCGCCTAAGTCTTTTCCTAACTAACTTAAGACATTTTTAGCAAAAAATTGGTTTGCACTAACCATAGGACGTTCCTAAATGCACTTTAGGCTATTCTTAACTTACGCGCCCAATATCGAGCGCCCAAGGCTTAAGAAATTCCTATGTTATGAATTGTAAATCTGTGGTTATAGCCTGTGGCCGTCAATTGTGACAAAAACAGAAATATTTGCTGAAAAATGGAAGATTCATGGAACATTCATTTAAATAATTGAATTACTAAACGACTCGGTGGAAAATCGCAAAAATTGCAGTATTTCAATACAATTACTGCACTTATAAAATAATAAGAACGTATAAAATAACTGTACTGGTATGTAAACTTCTGCATTAAGCTGCCGTGTCAAGGTTAATTTTTGACCCCAATTACCGTATAATACGGCAATTACCGTACCATTGGCAACACTACCGCGATTTGATTTCCATTTTCTAAATTGACAGTTGATGACATAACTTTTTCGATCACCCTACCAAATAAAATAAACCAACGCCTTATCTTTCGTCTCCTTTTAACTCACGAATGAATCAATGTGATGTTATAACCAAAAAAGTACTCTATGACCTATATTACTTCGCCGGCTTAAAAATCCATAAACAATTAATATTTACATTCGTTCATTCTTTCTCTTAGCAAGGCGATGCCCAAGTTACGACGTAGTCTGTTAGTGCAAACAAAAATTTCAGCTTGGCATTTTTAGGCTGTTCCTAAGCTAAGAAATAACTTAACTAGGACACGCCTAACTTGAGTTTAGTGCAAACGGCTGTTACAATTGATAACATAGGAATTTCTTAAGCCTTGGGCGCTCGATATTGGGCCCGTAAGTTAAGAATAGCCTAAAGTGCATTTAGGAACGTCCTAAAGTTAGTGCAAACCAATTTTTTGCTAAGAATATTTTTTTCTGGTTATATACAGACGAGAAAAAAATATGAAAATTGCACTCGATATGGAACCTATTACACAGATTATATCATAACATTCAGCTCTTTGATACTTGAATAAACTGTCAAGTTGACAGTTGTCATTGTCAGTTGAAGTTGATTTTATTAAACTCGGAAGCATGCTCGGAAGTCGAAATGACGTCTCTGATGACGTTTTGTTTGACAGTTATTTAAATTGAATATCCAGTATTGCCATATAATTTAATTGTGTTACAAGTAGGTAGTTCACACTTTTAATGATATATTTCTAAGTTTTGAGTGAAGATTGAACTAAAATAACATTGTTTTCGAAATCTTCGTATTTTTCCCTACATTTTGGCATACATGTACCTCAGGTACATAAAATGGGCTGAAATGTATGAGCGATTAGCGACCTCCTTTTGGCACTTTAGATACTTCTTTTAAACTTTATCACTATTTTAAAAAATGTTGTCTTATTAAATCAAATATTATTAACAATTTACAATATTTTTGGTATTCTATGCGTGGTAAAACATTTGTTGTATTTTATGAATGATTATTTACACCCGTTAAGCCCCTTTTACACATTAGAAAGACTGTGATTTTTGTGTATTGTTTTGATTTTTTGTAAATAACTTTTGCCTATTGAGTTTCGTCAGGTTATTTAGGTCTCCGAGCAACTGTGAGTGTTTTCCATGTGTATTTGTCATTACTTTTAGTTATTCTTACTTGTCCTATTTAGTAAACAAACTTTACTCAATTCTTTTTTGAAATAATCATGTATAAAATTCAACAAATGGTTTTCCACGCATTTAATACCAAAGAAATTGTTAACACATTTTTTAATAGTGATTTAAATTTAAAATAAGCATGGAAACTGTCAAATACTGTTAACTAAATAGGACAAGTAAGGATAAACATACGAAGGTTTTTTTAATTATTTTTTTATTAATTATTAAAGGAATCCGAGAATTTAGAAAAAGCAGAAAATTATGCTGTTATTAAAACTGATGTAATTTTTTTTATTTTTAAATATCTTTGGTCAAATACCTTAAGACATTCGAAAAGAGTATGTGCAGAGTTATTTGTTGTCTTTTGTAGAAATCAATTCAGTCGTTTTCAATCTAGACCTGTTCAATGGCGACTCTGAATTGCGAAATTTTTCGACGTTTGCTAATAATTTGTTAGACCGTTAGACCAAGTAGTAAAAATGTTATAGTGTGTTATATATTCGCAATCTACTCACAAAGCCCTTTCATTTGATATACCACATGGTATGAAAAACAAATTTCTTTGTACTGAAAACTTTATGACGTCACAGTTTCTACCCCCACCACTTTCGCACTTGTCATCTTATATATTTGTAATCAGGGGATCGTACTGAATGCATCGATACCACATTTTCATATTTCCGAGATGACTTGTACGAAAAGTGTTTTCTAAGCGTCTTTTTAGGGTTTTTAAGATTACCGCCGCTCTACATAAATAAAAAGTAAACATAACAAAATCTCAATCATATTTATTTCAAATTAGATGTTTTTGTGCTTTTTCTCAGCTATACTAAACTAATATTATAAATTTAATATAAAGAGATGTATTATTAAATATAAAGTGGAAAGATATGTCTATTATTTTGATTGTTTGTAATGCATAAACTTAAAACTGATCAGATTTTAAAATTCGTTCACATATTGAAAGCATTTTTTAAAAGCGAGTAACATTAGCAGTATTTTATTTAAAAAAAATAGAAATCCCTATGAAAATTGGAATAATAAAACGAACCCACAGTATATAATTTTTTTTCTATAAAAGTAATAATTATTGATTGGAAGATGATGACATTCGTATCACAATCCTTAGCCAACTAAATAATGACATTGTCAAAATTGATTATTTACATGCAAATTTCTCTTAAAATTTAAGTATTAATATAAGTACGATGGGCAACAGCGTCGCTTAACCAGTTTGCAACAAAATTCGTGTGCGCGCGTATCGCCCCTGCACGAACTAAACGCATGTGACATCGGGCGCGGCGTGCAAGCGATTTTAACCTTAGCAGTGGTTAAGCGACGCTGTTGCCCATGGTACCTACCTAAGGTTATAGTATATCAGTTTCATAAACTACTACCTATATTTTTTAGTAAACAACATATTTCTCTTTTCAGATCACAGCCCACCCCCATCCCATTCTGTTGTCATCCTGATACAGGTGCAGTACGAGCAGTTTAATTTAGTTGTGGAAACCGCAAATGATCAAAAAATTTTTTTTATAATACTTGTTTCAATTCCGGGACTCTTTGGCTCAATAATCGTTATATAGACTTAAAGTAAGAGTGTAAGTAAAATGATTGTTTTATATCTCGTAATAATTTATAAGACTTCATAAAGGTGTCAGTTAAATTATTTACAAATATGAAGAATGGTTCACGAACCATCCTTCCTATTTTACTATGCAAAAGGATTTGCTTGTGTACAAATAATTTTACTGGAATGGTTTTGGTTTTTATTATAATATTCAGCGATCAATTATTGGCTGCACAACATGTTTTGATGAAAATGCATTTTCATTAAAACTGCTATACTTGATGATGTGTTATTTAAAGTGAAGTTACATTTGGCAAAATTAATTATGTTATACTTGCCTGGGAAAAATAATAGCTGTAGGTACAATGTATACCAAGTTAGTAGGTACCCTGACCGTGTATTTTGAATAAAATTACCCCTATATGAACTGACAGCTATAAATAAAAACATAATTATGTTTTCACTTAATTTTTTAATTTTGTGTCCTTGTCCTCTTCTTCTCTTCCTTTTTATTTGATGTTTTTTTTACTGTTTTGTTCTAGTTATCTCTTATAACATTTGAAACGTTTGTTCTCTTGTATTAGTTATTTTCTTCGGAAAAAATACTAATACTAGTGAACACGAAGTTTAGAATGTTATAAAAGATATCTAGAACAAAGCCGTGCCTAGGTAGGATTGCTAGGATTAGGTACTAAAAAAAACTAACTAGAAAAACGCCGACCAGAGATGGCGCTTCGAAATGAGCAGACCTTAAAAACGCGAGAGGGCTCTCTATTCCAATTTTTTTTATCTTACTCTATGGTCGAGAAGGTCGAGCGAGAGAGAGTTCACAGACTAATAAGAAGATTCGAAATAGTTTTCTACGTATTTTATTTTATATGAATCTAAATTTCGCAATAAAAATAAATCTAATTTGTCCGTGCTTATATTTTATTCCTTAAAAACTTAAAATTAAAATTATTTCCATACCTTGATTTCAATATTTCGTAATTTTCTCGTCATTTTACACAGACTACTAAATTAACAATTTCGTTAGTAGTCTGTGTTATCTTCTTCTTCTTCTTCTTTTTCTTATTTTTGTTATGGCAATCTACTTTCCTCTTGGAAGTAATTTTTGCCAGTGTCATGTTTTGAATAGTTCAGTATTTCTAGATTTTCTAGTAGATTGTTTCAGTTTACATTAAAATGCGGGTGCATCACATTCCAATGCTGCTTGGAGCATTTGGCAGCAAGTATATCAAGACAGTTTACTCGGTAAGTTTTGCCGAGGTAGCGACCACTACAATAAAAGTCTCAGCTTCACACAACCAAGATCGCGCCTATATTGTTCAGTTGCGTAGACACTTGTACCACAAAACTGCACCAATTTTAAGACACAATATCCACTATGAATCAATTTGCGAATAATTAAAATAGTCGCCGAACTGAACTCGACAAAATCCCGCCAAAAACTCCTGTGTAAAGCTTCGTACAGACTGAGGCGAGCGAATCGCGCGCGTCGCTCATTTTGACAGATTTTGATCACGTAACTCAAAGCAATAGCCATAGCCATAGCCATTGCCATAGCAATTTCTTTGACAATGGCTATGGCTATGGCTATCGCTTTGAGTTACGTGATCGCACTCGCGAATTTCGCGCGGAATTCGCCTCAGTCTGTACGAAGCTTTATCTTTTCAAAATACTCTCAAGCTTCGTACAGACTGAGGCGAATTCCGCGCGAAATTCGCGAGTGCGATCACGTAACTCAAAGCGATAGCCATAGCCATAGCTATTGTCAAAGAAATTGCTATGGCAATGGCTATGGCTATGGCAATTGCTTTGAGTTACGTGATCAAAATCTGTCAAAATGAGCGACGCGCGCGATTCGCTCGCCTCAGTCTGTACGAAGCTTCAATAAAAGAAAGGCAAACGAATTTATATCCATACAGCTATATTTAATTAGTTTCATACAGCTATATTAAATAAAGTAATTATTTTCTATTGGCAATATTATTCTTCTCGAGCTCGAGAGAGCTTGTCTACGGAAGATAACGCTTTCTTGAGTGCCTCTTTATCTTCGAACTTATAAAAAAATGAGAATCATGTTTAAATACATTATTTCGGATCATTTTAGATAATTTTGACGTTTATTGGTGTTGAAATAAAAAGATTACCTATAAAATTCACTTTTTTTTATTAAAAGACATTAAAAGGTTTCGAAATTCTGAGAACGAGTCCCACCCGTCTGCCAAACTTTGCTCAGCAATCGAGAAGGTCGAGACGACAAGTTTTCGTAGACAAGAGTCCCGTTTGCTCATGCTACGCGTGCAGGGTGCCGATCTTTCAAGTTTTGTATCGATCCAGCAAAAAATCGTATTGCCTCGATCCGATCCGAAAATCGCCGGATCGTATACCCGCCGATCCGATCTTTCAAAAGATCGGATCGGATCGGTGCATCCCTACACCTACTTTTATCTTTGCTTTTCGGACTATTTTTACAAGACACGCAAGAACTGGCTGTATGGCGTAGTCCTTCGCCTGTCCCGAAAAGGTTAGAAAATTAACAAAACAAATATTGTACTATGCAATATTTTATGTGTTTTAAAACAAATTGAATCGATTAAGTTGCTCCACTGTCTGAAACTTTGATTAACCATTTAATTACTGTTGTTTTAGTAAGTTTGGGAAAATAACAAGGTCTAAAAGTATTTTTTTTAAGCTGCACTTAACATTTTTAACTGTGTAAATTGGATTATTAACTGTGATTAGCAGTTAAATGAGAAGGTCATCGATAAAGTGAAGTACCGATTTTGATATAAAATGGAAACCACACGCATTCAAAACAAATTCAAGCTATTATTTGAAAAAATATCACAGCCAGGCTATGTGATGGATAATTACTATGCAGATAGTTTTATTAATAAACTATCAAATGATACAGACTCTGGTGAGTGTTTTTAATCTTATTATTGTTATTATTATTATTTATATTGCCTTCACCACCCCGAATTTGACTCCAACCCCAACAAACATTGCTTGTCTTTTAGTTCAAGGACATTAAGATCCTCTATAAAATTGCATATAAATAATATAGGTAATATCCTCTATTACTTATAATTCAGCCAGTCTCGTCTTTCCATTAGTTTACATTGAGTTTTGAGCTAATTTTTTTTTGTGTAAAGAAGTCATAATTTATAGGTTACACAGAATCTTAAATGTTATTAGCTTAAAATAAATGTGCAAGATGATCCATATGATGGGCGGATTGCGCGAAATTTGGCTTTGTTGAGGGTCTTTTTACACCCGTTATAATAATCCAATTAAATTAGACATTTATTGTTGCATCAAATGGGGTATTTTTGGTTTTTGGATATATTGTTGGTAATGTGGAGGCTATGTTAAATCCAAGTTTTCGACCTCGGCAGACGACCGGGTCATTCTCAAAAAAATAAATAAAGGTACCTACCTTTATTCAGTTTTAGACAATTTTGACCTGGAAAGACTAGTTTTTCATCAAGATTGTGTAAGAAAGTTTTAATGAAGGTTAAATTTGCAACCATTTGAGGGTAAAACAGTTTTGATATGACCGATAGTTTTGGAGACAGATCATACACATTGCCTCCACATTACCAACAATATATCCAAAAATACCTGATTTGATGCAACCATTACCCCCTTTTCATGTCTAATTTTACTGGGTTATAATGTTGGCAGTCAACTTTTTGGTAGGCCTACCAACATTCCCTTTTCCATCTGGCCCTTTTCACTTTGATTTCACAGTCCATAATTAGGATTAGTAACAGGTTTGAATCCTAAAGTTTTGTTGAAATAATATACAAATATTTCAATAGCTATGAACCCTAGTAAAAGATTTTTTGAAATCTGTTTAGAAATAGTTGAGTTATAAGGGTCATTGCCATATGTTTAAGTGTGTCTTCTTTTTTATTTTTAAGATGCTTCTTCCTATTTCTCTCTGGCAAGTCCTATTTTATTTCACATTTTCCATGTATACTCACGTTTGGTAACCATGTGTTAAGCTTGGTAGCAGGCAGGTGTCCATTACTGTTTTTTTTTTCATGTTTTCTGTAGCCTTAAGTACTTTTGTATGCACCCAGAATTTCTTCCAAGTGATCTCTTAAGGTTATAGTGATTACTAATCTCAAGAGTTTATTAGTGACACAGCAATTAACTAAAGGAAAAGGATACTCAGATTTCTTATTCAGATTACACCACAAATACTTTATTGGGCAATTGTGTCAAAAATACATCTGATTAAATCATCGTTATATAAAACACCATCATTATACATCACTGCAAAACTTGATATATGTTTGCTTACTACACATAACATTATATGTGGATTATAGGGGGTACACTGTCCCCTGATAAAGTGCAAGCCTGAAAGGGGTTTATTAAAATGATCAATAAAAAATACAAAAAAATAATCCAAAGGAACAACCCTGAAAGGGGTTTATTAAATTGATCAATAAAAAATACTAAAAAATTATCCAAAGGAGAATGGTCATTTGTGTTATTATAATGAATTATATTGGGATTTACATCATGTACCGTTTTATTTTTGAGACTCCAATATTTCAGCAGTTGCATGCGCCATGATCACGGAAGAACTGTTGTTTGTGATCCCAGCTGAAAAAACCCAGATTTTTTTGTTATCACTATTCATTGATTTACCTGGGGCCGCCGTACCGGCTAACGAATCGATTATCGAAAAGTCTGCTGGGTTTCAAATTAA
This sequence comes from Agriphila geniculea, assembly GCA_943789525.1. NCBI lineage: Eukaryota > Metazoa > Arthropoda > Insecta > Lepidoptera > Crambidae > Agriphila > Agriphila geniculea. Next base: position 1,758,531 of record OX038874.1, read on the forward strand.
AACAGATAAATCGAGCCCCAATTGGGCGAAAATGGCGAACCCCAATTAATGATGTCACACGAACATCGTTATCTTCCAAATTACGTCAACAGAAAGTACAAGACTATCCTTACTTTGATTTTTCTGTTTTAAGTTGAAACCCAGCAGACTTTTCGATAATCGATTCTTTAGCCGGTACGGCCCCTGTGCCCAGCTCGATTTCCATATTTCATACACCCGGATTTGGGTAAACCACCTAATGTAATCATGCTTTTTAAGTAAGTAATGAGTTAGTCAAAAGTTCAACCACTTTCAATAGCAATATGTAGTTAGTAATTGAATAAATATAAAGGTCATGGCACATATAACGGCACCGCAACAGCACCGCTCCAACCCAGCAATTAATTTGTCATTCAAATTAGAGCTTTAAATCATGTTTCGTAAAATATATTTTATAATGTCAATAAGAAAAAGCCAACGGCGAGCTAACGGCGGGCGGTCGGCGCGCTTACCGCTACCATACGACTCGACTCGCCGCCGGCTCGCCTAAATTCGAGGTGACGCCGTGCTGTTGCTGTGCAGTTGCGGTGCCGTTATAGTGTGCTGTGACCTTTAAGTCGGTTTAGTTTGACTTAACAAAAATATGGAATCAGCTGTGATGTGACTGCTATTGTAATTATACTAAACTAGAAAAAATTGTTTCAGATGCAAAAAATATTACAACTGCGCTACAATTTCCAACTTTAATTCTAGATGCCTTCAAAGATTATGAGAAATATCATACTACAGTCAAAGTTTTTCTTACAAGAATGCTTGCTATAGCCTGCCAGAGAGAGATATATTTTGCAAATTTTCGTTGTAAAAGACCTGAAAAACTGAGGGAATTATTTAACGGGATAGACTCTCCTAGTATGAATCCTAGTCTAAGAGTAGCATGTATGGAAGTAGCGATGGCCCTCGTTACCCACGTGTCCGGAACTAACTGGTTCTTGGAGACAGAGTTGTGGAAAAAAATAGTCAGTTTCAAAACAAACACTGTAACAATTTTCGTAGTACGCTTAATGTATAAGTTTGCTTCAGACTTCTTATGGAAACTCAACGATTTGGGTGATAAAGCCCACATAATTGCAGTAATCGAGTTCATTTGGAAACCTATCGAGGACTTCGACTTGATAAATGGTGTGTGTCTCACAGTGGACGAAAGAAGAGAAGATGAAATCTGTAATGCTATGGAACCTATATTGCAGATGTTGCTCAGTGTTCTTAACCGTACTGAGAGATTCCACAAAACTAATTTAATATTGGACATAATGTTAAAAGAATTTGTGTTGGCGAACAAAATGTATGTATTATTTGACAAAATGCGGAGAGATCACATCCTCATGACTATTTCAAAAATTTTATTACGCCTGGTGATTCTGAGAGTGTTTCAGACTAAACCGAATGGTCCAGACGTAGTCTACTTTGTTGAAGATTTCGTGGATATGAAGATTTTATATTTCAACAGCGTACAGAGCCTCTTGCTAAAACACAATATAATTCTGGTGCTAGACTACTCCTACATGTGCTTTTTGATCTTATCGTCAATTTTTAAGGATTTGAAAACACAGCCGGACCAAAACGGGAGAAACCGATTGTTTAGGTGTGAGATTTTGTTTATAATTTTAGTGCCACTGTTCGTTTACATCAATTATGATACCAAACAAGGAAATCGTATTGAAGACGAGCAATTAAATGAATACTCAGTCACGTTATTGAATCTGGCATGTGAGCATACAGCTCGGGTTGCGTATAGAATAAGAGATCTAATGGGAGAAGACAATACGCTGCCTCTAATCATACACACTGTAAAGAAGCTTACGTGCCTGCGTGGTCACATGAACGATAACCAGGCGAGCTTTGTATTTCAGGTCTTGTTCTTTGTGTTAAGGAGTTATTCTCCTTTGGTAGAGAGCAGCTCGCAAGCTGTACAGAGCTTGGAAGAAAGTGAGCAGAAAGTAGTCATTATGACATACGTTATGGATATGGTTCTTTCCTTAGTGAAGAACCACAATATCACTTGGCATGAGACGGTGGAAGTGATATGTTTGAATACTGTCGTAGATGACATACTTACGAGGGCCAACTTGTCGTGCAAGGTGAATTCATGCACTTTTGTATCTTTTATTTGATTATTTCAGACAGACTCATAAATTACACTCCACATTGTTAGTTTTTGATAATTTGTCTTGTTTTAGACCACTTTATCCGGGTAATAATAACGGCTTTATAATACTTTAATCTCAAAATTCAAATACATCTTAGCATAAAACCAATTCCTTACTTACATACATGATTTTAAGTTCGTAGTGGCAGCAATCAATGTGATGACGGTGACAGTCCAGAAGTTTCTACACCCTAATCTGTCCCTACTGGTGGAGGCGCAGCCTGGCTCCGCCATGCACGGCATCGGCAAGCTCATCTACATGAAGATGCACGACATCAACTGGGAAGTGAGGGATTCTGCCTTGGAACTGCTGCAAGTGTGCACCGAGATCGCATATATTAGTGAGTTGTTATGATTATATTTATTATTATATTAACTAATCGAGTACCCAAATTAGAGTAAAAGATCTACCCCCTTTTTCTGAAGTACTTTACCTATACTTAAAGTTATTTTATCCTCTCCTCTAATAAAGTTAAATCTCCGATAACGGGTCTTCTATTAATCACGTGATGGTTTTTTAGCAAAGTTTTGACCTCCCCCCAGGTATGGATTGGATATGTGGTGAGGTTTTAGAATTAGACCCTCCCTCCAAAATCAAGTGTATTTTTTTAAGTAAATTACCTACATTAACAATGTCGGTTATTTCGATTTAAAAATCGCGCGTTTAATGAATAAATAAATACACGTAATATCTCACCCTTACCTCCCCCTTGTGATATTTTCGATTTTTTTCCGAATCCCCTCCCCCCTTTCGAGCCACATAAGATGTGATTTGATTACACCTCAGACTGGGCACTAAAATGGCTCATAATATTATGAATTCTATCTCATTTGCGCAAAATACAGCTAAAAAGCTGCTAAATAAATAATAATGACCTTTGCCTCATTCTAGGCCTCTCATCTCAGTCAGTCAATCTAGCAATCAAAAAATACTATATGATCACTGATCAGTCAGTTAAAAAAGTCTGGAACGGATGGTAGGAAAATATAGGTGATTAAAAAGTGCTTATATTAAAGATATTTTGACTTTGACTTGCAGAATTCCCACCAATCAAGAAGCAGATAATGGAGAACAACTTGATAAACGTGGCGGTGACGATCGCGTTAAACGATTACGAGCCGTACGTGCAGGTGTCGGCGTTCCGGTGCGTCGGCGCCGCCATCCGCGTGTGCTCCGTGTGGGACCTCATGAACGCCGAGCACACTAACTTGCTGGTGAGTTACGAGCCGTACGTGCAGGTGTCGGCGCCGCCATCCGCGTGTGCTCCGTGTGGGACCTCATGAACGCCGAGCACACTAACTTGCTGGTGAGTTACGAGCCGTACGTGCAGGTGTCGGCGCCGCCATCCGCGTGTGCTCCGTGTGGGACCTCATGAACGCCGAGCACACTAACTTGCTGGTGAGTTACGAGCCGTACGTGCAGGTGTCGGCGCCGCCATCCGCGTGTGCTCCGTGTGGGACCTCATGAACGCCGAGCACACTAACTTGCTGGTGAGTTACGAGCCGTACGTGCAGGTATCGGCGCCGCCATCCGCGTGTGCTCCGTGTGGGACCTCATGAACGCCGAGCACACTAACTTGCTGGTGAGTTACGAGCCGTACGTGCAGGTATCGGCGCCGCCATCCGCGTGTGCTCCGTGTGGGACCTCATGAACGCCGAGCACACTAACTTGCTGGTGAGTTACGAGCCGTACGTGCAGGTATCGGCGCCGCCATCCGCGTGTGCTCCGTGTGGGACCTCATGAACGCCGAGCACACTAACTTGCTGGTGAGTTACGAGCCGTACGTGCAGGTATCGGCGCCGCCATCCGCGTGTGCTCCGTGTGGGACCTCATGAACGCCGAGCACACTAACTTGCTGGTGAGTTACGAGCCGTACGTGCAGGTGTCGGCGCCGCCATCCGCGTGTGCTCCGTGTGGGACCTCATGAACGCCGAGCACACTAACTTGCTGGTGAGTTACGAGCCGTACGTGCAGGTGTCGCCGCCGCCATCCGCGTGTGCTCCGTGTGGGACCTCATGAACGCCGAGCACACTAACTTGCTGGTGAGTTACGAGCCGTACGTGCAGGTATCGGCGCCGCCATCCGCGTGTGCTCCGTGTGGGACCTCATGAACGCCGAGCACACTAACTTGCTGGTGAGTTACGAGCCGTACGTGCAGGTGTCGCCGCCGCCATCCGCGTGTGCTCCGTGTGGGACCTCATGAACGCCGAGCACACTAACTTGCTGGTGAGTTACGAGCCGTACGTGCAGGTGTCGGCGCCGCCATCCGCGTGTGCTCCGTGTGGGACCTCATGAACGCCGAGCACACTAACTTGCTGGTGAGTTACGAGCCGTACGTGCAGGTGTCGGCGCCGCCATCCGCGTGTGCTCCGTGTGGGACCTCATGAACGCCGAGCACACTAACTTGCTGGTGAGTTACGAGCCGTACGTGCAGGTGTCGGCGCCGCCATCCGCGTGTGCTCCGTGTGGGACCTCATGAACGCCGAGCACACTAACTTGCTGGTGAGTTACGAGCCGTACGTGCAGGTGTCGGCGCCGCCATCCGCGTGTGCTCCGTGTGGGACCTCATGAACGCCGAGCACACTAACTTGCTGGTAAGTTACGAGCCGTACGTGCAGGTGTCGGCGCCGCCATCCGCGTGTGCTCCGTGTGGGACCTCATAAACGCCGAGCACACCAACTTGCTGGTGAGTTACGAGCCGTACGTGCAGGTGTCGGCGCCGCCATCCGCGTGTGCTCCGTGTGGGACCTCATGAACGCCGAGCACACCAACTTGCTGGTGAGTTACGAGCCGTACGTGCAGGTGTCGGCGCCGCCATCCGCGTGTGCTCCGTGTGGGACCTCATGAACGCCGAGCACACTAACTTGCTGGTGAGTTACGAGCCGTACGTGCAGGTGTCGGCGCCGCCATCCGCGTGTGCTCCGTGTGGGACCTCATGAACGCCGAGCACACTAACTTGCTGGTAAGTTACGAGCCGTACGTGCAGGTGTCGGCGCCGCCATCCGCGTGTGCTCCGTGTGGGACCTCATAAACGCCGAGCACACCAACTTGCTGGTGAGTTACGAGCCGTACGTGCAGGTGTCGGCGCCGCCATCCGCGTGTGCTCCGTGTGGGACCTCATGAACGCCGAGCACACCAACTTGCTGGTGAGTTACGAGCCGTACGTGCAGGTGTCGGCGCCGCCATCCGCGTGTGCTCCGTGTGGGACCTCATGAACGCCGAGCACACCAACTTGCTGGTGAGTTACGAGCCGTACGTGCAGGTGTCGGCGCCGCCATCCGCGTGTGCTCCGTGTGGGACCTCATGAACGCCGAGCACACTAACTTGCTGGTGAGTTACGAGCCGTACGTGCAGGTGTCGGCGCCGCCATCCGCGTGTGCTCCGTGTGGGACCTCATGAACGCCGAGCACACTAACTTGCTGGTGAGTTACGAGCCGTACGTGCAGGTGTCGCCGCCGCCATCCGCGTGTGCTCCGTGTGGGACCTCATGAACGCCGAGCACACTAACTTGCTGGTGAGTTACGAGCCGTACGTGCAGGTGTCGGCGCCGCCATCCGCGTGTGCTCCGTGTGGGACCTCATGAACGCCGAGCACACCAACTTGCTGGTGAGTTACGAGCCGTACGTGCAGGTGTCGGCGCCGCCATCCGCGTGTGCTCCGTGTGGGACCTCATAAACGCCGAGCACACCAACTTGCTGGTGAGTTACGAGCCGTACGTGCAGGTGTCGGCGCCGCCATCCGCGTGTGCTCCGTGTGGGACCTCATGAACGCCGAGCACACCAACTTGCTGGTGAGTTACGAGCCGTACGTGCAGGTGTCGGCGCCGCCATCCGCGTGTGCTCCGTGTGGGACCTCATGAACGCCGAGCACACCAACTTGCTGGTGAGTTACGAGCCGTACGTGCAGGTGTCGGCGCCGCCATCCGCGTGTGCTCCGTGTGGGACCTCATGAACGCCGAGCACACCAACTTGCTGGTGAGTTACGAGCCGTACGTGCAGGTGTCGGCGCCGCCATCCGCGTGTGCTCCGTGTGGGACCTCATGAACGCCGAGCACACCAACTTGCTGGTGAGTTACGAGCCGTACGTGCAGGTGTCGGCGCCGCCATCCGCGTGTGCTCCGTGTGGGACCTCATGAACGCCGAGCACACTAACTTGCTGGTGAGTTACGAGCCGTACGTGCAGGTGTCGGCGCCGCCATCCGCGTGTGCTCCGTGTGGGACCTCATGAACGCCGAGCACACTAACTTGCTGGTGAGTTACGAGCCGTACGTGCAGGTGTCGCCGCCGCCATCCGCGTGTGCTCCGTGTGGGACCTCATGAACGCCGAGCACACTAACTTGCTGGTGAGTTACGAGCCGTACGTGCAGGTGTCGGCGCCGCCATCCGCGTGTGCTCCGTGTGGGACCTCATAAACGCCGAGCACACCAACTTGCTGGTGAGTTACGAGCCGTACGTGCAGGTGTCGGCGCCGCCATCCGCGTGTGCTCCGTGTGGGACCTCATGAACGCCGAGCACACCAACTTGCTGGTGAGTTACGAGCCGTACGTGCAGGTGTCGGCGCCGCCATCCGCGTGTGCTCCGTGTGGGACCTCATGAACGCCGAGCACACCAACTTGCTGGTGAGTTACGAGCCGTACGTGCAGGTGTCGGCGCCGCCATCCGCGTGTGCTCCGTGTGGGACCTCATGAACGCCGAGCACACTAACTTGCTGGTGAGTTACGAGCCGTACGTGCAGGTGTCGGCGCCGCCATCCGCGTGTGCTCCGTGTGGGACCTCATGAACGCCGAGCACACTAACTTGCTGGTGAGTTACGAGCCGTACGTGCAGGTATCGGCGCCGCCATCCGCGTGTGCTCCGTGTGGGACCTCATGAACGCCGAGCACACTAACTTGCTGGTGAGTTACGAGCCGTACGTGCAGGTGTCGGCGCCGCCATCCGCGTGTGCTCCGTGTGGGACCTCATGAACGCCGAGTACACTAACTTGCTGGTGAGTTACGGACAATGTGGAACTGCGGCCAGGGGGGGTCTCACTCCGCGCTTAAAACTTTTATATTAGTAGCCTACTTCTCGCGGCTTCAGGCGAACCAGCGCACGAGGGATGTCATGTGTCGGTTGAGACAGAGCTACTAAAGAGAAGCGCTTCGGAGATGCTTAGTATAATAAGCACGCAATTTGCAATTTAAAATTGTAATTGCCGTTCAGTGAGAGTAGCTTATTATTTGATTGTCTTCGCGCGGATGGGCTTCTATACGTTTAGTACAGCTCGCGCAACATGACTTGAACCAAACCATAGACAATGAAGCTTGCGCAGTAACAATTTTCAAGTACAAAAATTGTAGTGCGCAATGTCACGTGGTACTAAAAATTGGGTCAAGTTATGTTGCGCGAGCTGTACTGTTAATATTCTGTGCTGCGGCGGTCAAGCAATACTCGTACGTATCTCTGGGGTCAGACATCGGATGGGTGGTTGAGCTCTTCTATGCTAAAGTAGGTATGTTTAGCCGCTGGTTCAGACTGCATTTGAAGATGTCAACACTCAACAATCATAAGGGCCCGCGTTGTGAAAGACGTGCCGGACTACAGCTGGGCCACAAAAAAAAGTTGCAAATCTGACTATGCTATGCTACTATGCTACTGACTATGGAGACCTTTTTACCTGGATCTCGAGAAAGAAAGGTAGTAAGCGTATCCTCACATATCTCCTAAACGCAAGATCGACAAACTCTGATTCTTGGTGACAAATTCCGACAAACTAACGGCTAGACACTCGAGTTATCAGATTTTCGCTACGACCTTCCTTTCTCAAGATGCGAAAAAGCATGCAAGTAGACATCGATGACGAAGACAATAATCGCTTTGAAAATGTCATAGACGCAGAATCTACTCAGCATGATGATAATCAACAAGAAGTCGTTAATGGTCAAGCAACTGACAGTGACAATGAAGAGTATCATGAAATATCTGAACATGAAGCTCTTGTCAACGACTATGTAGCTGAAATCGAACAAGAACCTGAACCGAATCATTACAATCTTAGAGACAGATTAGCAATACAACCGCCACAACGGTATGATGACTTCGTACTGGCAGCTGTTGCTGAAGTAGAAAACTTACCTGAAGATCCAATGACTTATAAACAAGCCTTGGACTCACCTAACAAGGAAGAATGGCTCAAAGCCATGCTGAGCGAGATAAACTCACTGAAAGAAAATAGCACCTGGGACTTAGTAGAATTACCTAAAGGACGAAGAGCACTACCATGCAAATGGGTTTACAAACTGAAAACGAATCCAGATGGCTCTATCGACAAATTTAAAGCCAGGGTAGTTGTAAAAGGTTATTCACAACAAGAAGGCGTCGACTACGATAAGACGTTTAGTCCTGTGGCCAGACTCAGCACTATAAGAGCAATCATAGCGATCGCCACAAAAGAAAATTTGAACCTTCGCCAATTTGATGTATCAACAGCCTTCCTTAATGGCACAGTTGAAGAAGAAATTTATGTTAAACAGCCCGAAGGCTTCCAAGATGGAACAAAGCGGGTATGCAAATTAAATCGCAGCTTATATGGACTGAAGCAAGCACCACGATGCTGGAATGCGTGCATTGCCGAATTTCTGTTAAAAAGCGATTTTAAACAAAGTGAAGCCGATCCTTGTCTATACATTAGAGTTAAAGGACAGTCCAAAGTTTTAATCGGTCTTTATGTTGATGACGGACTTGTGGCGTCTAACACAGTCGCTGCTGGAGATGACTTCATCAATGAAATTAAAACTCGTTTCAAGATAACGACTAAACCTGCCTCTTACTTCCTAGGCATGGAAATTAAAGCAGAAAAAGGAAGAATAACACTATGCCAACAAGCCTATACACGAAAGGTCCTTGAGAAGTTTGGTATGGTGAACAGCAAGTCAACACCGACTCCAATAACAAAAGAAAGTGTCAACGACACAGAACCTAGTGGATATAGACCAGAATTTCCATATAGACAGGCTGTCGGAGCACTTACCTACTTAGCAGTGGGCACAAGGCCAGATATAGCTTACGCTGTGAGCAAAGCATCCAGATCTCTAGAGGCACCTACAACAACTGATGTCTTACTAGTGAAACGGATCTTTCGCTACCTGAAAGGAACTACTGATAAAGGCTTAGTATATAGACACACTGCAGACACCCCAAATAATTTAGTGTGCTATTCTGACGCTGATCTTGCAGGAGATCAAACAACAGGGAGATCCACAACTGGAATGGTGTGTCTACTCTCAGGAGCAGCTATTAGCTGGAAAAGTCAACGACAAACTGTCGTGTCTCTCTCATCAACTGAAGCGGAAATTATCGCAGCCAGTGAGACAGCACAAGAAATTTTGTGGCTGAACAGCCTATTAAAAGACTTGGCCAACTTGGAAAAACCGGTGCTTTACCTAGATAACGAATCGGCTGTGAAACTTTCTCACAATCCTAAGTATGAGTACCATAAGAGGACCAAACACATTAAGTTGAAGCACTTGTTTGTACGTGAATGTGTTACTAACAAAGAATTTGAAGTCAAACAAGTACCTTCTGCGAGACAGCTGGCTGACATGTGTACCAAGCCACTCTTTGGCCCAAAATTAGAAGAACTAAGTGGAAAGATTGGCTTAAAGAGAATTTAAAAATTCTTAAAAGTTCGGAGGGTGTAAAGAGACTATATATTATAGATAGCTCTTTAGTTCTCTATTGTATACCTATGGTAGTAACCATGGCAAATTACTTGTTGATAGATTTTTCTATCTTGACAACTGGTGATCTTTTCGCATATTCAAATACTTCTTAAACACTTGTTAATATTTAGTTTAACTACAAATAAACAACAATTGGCTTTGATAACTTTTTGAACATGACTGGAAATCTCAAAACCATTTCGAGGAATAAGCTTTCGGTACAGTGTCTACTAATTAAATTTAAAAATAAGTCTATATTTTTAAAGATATTTATAATATTCAATAAAAAGCTTTAACCTTCAAATGACCTTCAAATGACGTCATCACATACAGATCTCCCAGCCATAATAAAAAAAAGAAAAAAGTGCAAAGACAATTTTGACAATGAACTTGGCATTAGGGATGGTGGAAGGTGGAAGTGAAAAAATATCGATATAGGTAATATTTCTCAGAAAAAAATGGGATGAAATGGGACGATGACTAAGTAATGGATTCTAATTTTAAGGTATTGTAAAACATAAAAAATAGCAAAATAAACCCTTACGCGAAATTTTGGCTCGATTTGACGAATTTTACGATGATTTTTAAGACTCAAAGTTGGAAAAAATCAAAATGCTCCAGTGACAAAATAGTGTCGACTATTAGAATCCATACGTAATTATCAAAAAAATGTTTTGGAAAAATTATTGTAAAAACATCTATCGATATATCAGAGTATTTAATATCGCCCGATAAACTTATGTATCGATGAACTTATCTCGTAATTTTTTCCACATCCCTACTATTAAATGTTTGTAAATAGAAATAAAGTATGCACATATTTTCACAATGTTTATTATGTTATCCTGCAAATTTATCAGTCCACAAGCAATCGTTACAATTTCATCCATGTAGCCTACATCCAAAATAGACACAATACATACAATACATTTCACAATTTGGGTAGATTGGGCGTGTCAGTTTTTACAAAGTTTTTCAGCAGAGTTTCCACTGGTAAGCATTTTTATTATAATTTTACCACCTCAAAAATTATTGCGGCAAATTAAGAAGGTAGGCTAGAACCGTCACAACTGGATTAAATGAATAAAATAGAAGAAATATTAACTATAACTTATTTGTTTACAAACAACCATAAAGTCATTATGACAGTTAATGACACTTGGCCTTTCTTTTTCTATAAGTAGATGGCAAAGGTTTTCTTCTTAAACTTTCATGCCACTAATGACGTCATTCCGGTTGACCATATCCGCTCGACAAATATATTTATAAAAAAATAAATACGGGACCAAATGTTAAAATATTCAAATTAGTTTCTTAAATTGGCCTAATCTGTAGTAAAAAAATATAAAAAAAATACCTTTTATTTTTTAACCAAAGCCAATTCACTAAGTCAAATCTGTTTATTATTGCCACATAGTGATTCTTCAACTGTAAAAAGTTAATAAGATGCATGTAGAAAAGTCTCCACAGCGTATCCTCACATATCTCCTAAACGCAAGACCGACAAAATCTGGTTTTTGTGCGACAAATTCCGACAAATTAACGGCTGCACACAAAAGTAGGGGAGGCCGGGGTTCAAAGTGCCGGGGGTAACTTGTTCCGATGCAAATAGCTTTGCCAAGAAAAGTGATAGGAATAAGTGTGAAGCATGTTCTAAAACGTCATGCCATAGCGCACTTGTGACAGCCATTTTAGTGACGCCATGACGGCCAGAAAGTGTGGCAGTCGCTCAGAGGTACATAAAAGGTACATTTGTAAATATTTTTGTATTGAAACTTTTTGGTCTATTTCGATCTACTTTAAATTTATTAATGTGTGATTTGCATTCATTTATTGGAAAATCTATAGAGATTGATTTTATATACTTTTGATTATATGATACTTATTTAAAAATATTTTATATAATCTAGAAAATGTAATTTGGGGCTCAAAGTTCCCCTGACTTGGGGCTGGTTGTGCCGAGTAAAAACATACTCTATGATACAGAAACTAATTAATTTAAACCTTGCGAAAATTTTTCTATGTCTATGATTTAAACAAAAATTGTTTTAGGGTGAGAACTTATATAAGAAAAATGGAACTTAGTATGACTTCAAGTGAATTAAAGTTGGGTCAGAAACTCAAAACGCTCGGCAATTAGAAATATGCCATGTTATGATATTATTTACTCTTATGCCAAAAATTTAAAGGCTAGTATAATGCTTATGCAAGACAAATGTTCAACCTAGACTGTGAGAGGACATTGGATGTATTTTGATTAAAAGATTCGTTGATTTATTTTGGTCTTCTACCAGAAGAACTGAATAAGTTGGCATCTAACAGTGCTGTGAAAACTGACATGTCTATTATTCCTGGCATTCAAATCAGAAAGAGTGCTGGGTGGATGACGGCGACAGAGTTTAAAATCTTTAAGGACCACTTTTTTTAAAGCACACTAAGCTAACTCCCAAAATTCCAGGACTCTTATTGCTTGATAACCTTTTGTCAGTTCATATGACTTGAGATTCTTATATTTGTAAATAAATGATACATGGATATTTGAGTTAAGTAATTTTGTGTTTGATCTATACATAACCTTAAACTACTACTGTATCAGTAATTATTGAAAATACTACTGGAACTATTTACCCCAACGTTGGAACAACCAGCCCCATGACGGGGTGGGTTGTTCCTTAGGATCTTTTCTCAAAAAAAGTATCCTGATCCAAAAGGTATTAATAATGCCCAAGTATTAAACCTCAGTCACATTTCTGACATTATTTTTACGTGTTATTTAAAAATCGGCACTTCGAACCCCGGCCTCCCCTAATCAGATTTTCGCTACGACCTTCCGTTTTCGAGATCTGTGTGGCTCAGCTGTAGAGACGTCTCTACAGCTGCGCCACACGTATCTCCTAAACGCAAGCCCGACAAATTCTGGTTTTTGGCGACAAATTCCGACAAACTATCGTCTTCATCATGGCATAGTCAAAAAGTCAGATTTCCAACTTTTTTTTGTGGCCCAGCTGTAGTCCGGCACGTTTGTGAAAGGATGATACTTACATGTAAACATCAGCATCGTCAGCGGCCATATTCTTTCTTCGGTTCCATTCATACCGTGAACTACAGGGCCAAGTAGTTCACGGTATGAATGGAAAGATCTGGAACTAGGCTTGCCCGCTGCGCCCATTCAAGGTTTACCAGCTGTAGGTCTTAAGAGTCCGTACACATTTTGCCGCTGACTGCCGCTCTCTCATTTCATGTTTTCTCAAGGTTTCTTAAATGTAAGTGTCTCTGATTGAAAAATGTGTCTCGGCCACTTTTCGCAATATAAGATTACGGATATTTCAACATATAATTATTTCAGTTTCGGTTCCATTCATACCGTGAACTACAGGGCCAAGTAGTTCACGGTATGAATGGAAAGATCTGGAACTAGGCTTGCCCGCTGCGCCCATTCAAGGTTTACCAGCTGTAGGTCTTAAGAGTCCGTACACATTTTGCCGCTGACTGCCGCTCTCTCATTTCATGTTTTCTCAAGGTTTCTTAAATGTAAGTGTCTCTGATTGAAAAATGTGTCTCGGCCACTTTTCGCAATATAAGATTACGGATATTTCAACATATAATTATTTCAGTTTCGAGTTGCTGATGTAAAAAAAGTTATCGTTTTTGCCAGTTCAAATAACTGTTAGAAACATCAATCTTTTTTTTGTACTTTAGCTACAAAAACTTGAAATATATTTTAAAATGTCCGTAATCCAGACGTCCTGCGGGTTACCACCCGTTCATGGTTGATATACCTTTTCTGCGTACCAAGCACTACTCCACATCGTTTATAATGCGCACAGCTATGGAATAGAATTCCCTGCCGGCGTCGTGTTTCCGAGTGCATACAACCTGACTCTATTCAAGGCCAGAGTGAATAAGCACCTTCTGGGCAAACTCGCTCCATCGTAGGCCCTGTCTTTGCTTTTGGGCTAGACTGGGGTCAAGAGCAAACCCATTTATGGTAAAAAAAAAACTTAAATTGCGAAAAATGGCCGTGACACAATTTTCTCAAGATTTTTTTTAAATCTGAGTGCGTACTAAGTTTTAAAAATTGAGAAAGCATGAAATGTGCGAGCGAGAGAGCGGCAGTCAGCGACAAAATTGTGCACGGGCTCTTAAGTTTATATTTATTATTCTTCGAGCTTCTTCATTACCTACTTGATTCTTTATTTATCTATTACAGGAAGATTTAGTACAAGTCCTGCGCAACAGCCAAGAGGGCATCGTCAGAAGAGAAGTTTGCAACGTCCTCTGCGAAATATATCAAAACGTTAAACTGGCGCCCTCTTTCAAGCAGATCCTTTATGATCACATGGCCTCGACGGCGATGTGCGACTTCCACTGGGAAGTCCAAATGAGTACACTAAAGTTCTGGAAGATTGTCATACAGGCGCACTTGACCGACCAAGGAATGTTAGACGGCAAGTTTCCACAAGTGACATTTTCAAAGGAATTGCGAAAAATTATCACGCTAAACACTACAGAAATTCAAAAGATTTTACAAAAAGTACTCGATGAATTGGCAGCAATAGGCTGTCTAACGGTTCTTCTAAAATTAATACACGATGAGAATGAAGTAGAAGTTATGGCGACTGCGCTCAATATTGCACAAGATCTTTATGCAATCCTTGAAGAATATAAAGTGTCCGATATAATCAATCCTTTGGGCGAAGATCATAAAACAGTAGCAGACTTAGTATGTTATGTAAAAGATGAAGAATATGCTAGAAACGATGAAGAAATGGAAGCGGAGACTTCAGCCAAAGCTGAGAATATTATTGAAGGTATTCTAAATGCAGACGATATAAATCTATTAGCTGATATGTATAAAACTCGAATGAAATTGAAGAATGAAAAACCGGAGTCGCCTTTACCGCCGAAAATAAAATTATTTAAGACTGCTTCACCTGATATGTTTGTCAACTTTATGAAAAGTAGTAATTTCAAAGCTGTTATTCAGCAGAAAAGAGAATGGAACGACGGAATAAGAAGCGTCTCTTCGCTTCTTGACGATGTACTTGGTATATATGAAATGAATGAAGAAGCAAATTCTCTGGATTGCTATTAATAATAGTAATAATATAGTTATGGCGAACAAATACATTGATTTAATTAAGTCTAAGTGTGAGTACTTATCTATTACACTTTACACTGTAAAAACTGTTTGATATAACAGACCAACAAACTTCTTAAAATTCTTACATTATAGGACAAATTATTACTATAAATTCCACAAATAATGTGATATTTTTTTTTCCATATCCATAGTAATATATTAATTATTAATCCATACTTAATATTATAAATGCGAATGTAACTGTCTGCATCCATACATATTTAAGCAGAGTAGCCGCAGCGCGACAGAAGCGCGCAAGATATTTCTTGGCCTTCACCTCACCTGATGTTAAGTGACGATAAGGCCGAAGGTGGAAGCGCACTACTCCCAGAATCCTCATCACTGAGGAACTGACTATCTTACCTCTAACTGCCGGAAAACAACAATTTTAAATTGTTATGGCGTCAGACTTCTTGAAATAAGCCATACCACCAACCAAACCGAGTATAAATTGTACCCCCCAGGGAATCGAACCCGGGACCCCTGCGTCTTACACGGGTGGGCGAACCACTAGACCACAGAAGTGGTTAAAAAATATACGTGTGGCGCAGAGACGTCTCTACAGCTGCGTCACACGAAGAGGAGGCCTGGGGCCCTATTTTTGAATCGCTCGACTCCAGTCGAGCGCTCGTTTCTACTGATTTTCATTCGACATCTCATTGTTTTGAGTCATAAGTCGAACGAAAATCAGTCGAAAAGAGCGCTTGACGCTTGCCGAGCGATTCAAAAATAGGGCCCCAGGGGCCCTATTTTTGAATCGCTCGTATGACATAGTTTTGTCGCATGCGACTTAGTCACACTCGTCTTCCAAGTCGCATGACGCCGATTTTCCGTATTTTTGAATCGTTCGTTTCCGGTGCTGCCAATATAAACGAAATGTTGGGTTTTATCCGTTCCACGCAGAATTAGAGAAAACTGGTTATTACCGCAATGAAAACGAAACGTAATATCAATGTTTCTATCGGCTGTTACATAAATATCTTTGTTTTTTAGTAGAAAAGAATATCACTCGCCGTACCGTATCGCTCGACTGTTAACGAGTGGGTAGGGGCACTCGTTGCGGTCGAGCGATTCAAAAATATGGAAAGTCATATGTCGAACGAAAATCAGTCGTAAAGAGCGCTCGACGCCTGCCGAGCGATTCAAAAATAGAGCCCCAGATTCTGTTCCCTGTTAGTTTATTTATTTACACTGGCAAACTCAAAGGTCTTTGGTTTTAATACGACAAACGAGCACGAAAAATATGTAGTAGGTACACATGACAGCACTTAAAGTTCAACAGTTGAACTGCGAAAACAGCTTTAGCTTTTAACTATATCATTTACATAGGGCATAAAGATGGTCTCACAGTTAACATGTTACACCTGATGTGCCCCCAATCTGTAACTCAAATTAATTAAGATTTGAATTAAATATCTCTAAGAATAAAAGTTGTACATTGTACTTATAAGATGCTTTTATGTTTATAAAAAATATGTTAATAAAACAATTTTACAAAAGCTGCCTCTTTACATTATCATAGGTACTGTGAAGAAGAAGGGATACAATTATTATTTTAATGGACTAGATTAGACATCTTTTTTTAAAGATAAACAGGAAATGGATATACAAAGTGGTGATTCGATATATTGCTTTTTAGGTTGTCTTGATTACACTAATGTTAAATAAAAGCAGCTATTGAATATATTTTTCGAAATTATAAAGTCACACCTAAACTCAACAGCTTGGTGCAAGGGGCAATATCATTCCCATACATTACGTACATATTCTACCAACTAGACAAAATGCAGTTTCTTTTCCTATTAAAATAAAGGGTGAAAATTGGAATGACATAGAATTTTAAAAATGCATGTAATAGGTTTTCAAATTTTTATTATTTCTAATCTAATAGCTATTTTAAATTAATCTATTCAATTTCTATGACTGCTCCTACTTTGGTTAGCGCTTCCTTCAGTTTTTCAGCTTCATCTTTGGAAATGTCGGCTTTTACTACGGTGGGTACACTTTCGACGAACTTCTTGGCTTGCACAAGGTTGAAACCTTCAAGAAGGCCTTTTATCTCCTTTATTAGAGGTACTTTTTGTTTATCATCAAACTTAGTCATTTTCACCTGAAAAAAATGCAAGGAATAATGTTAGTGCCAATTTAGCTTAAAAGGGGACTCGGTTAACTTCTGTAATGTATATTTGGTCAGTGTCAGGTTCGGCATTTAAACACTTGATAAAAGTTTTCGTGTTATTTTAGACTTATTTTGTTATTTATGTGTATAAATAACAAAAAAATAAATAAAATGAGTGCCCATCTCCTATTAGATATTTAGACCCAAACTTGAGTTGTGTTATTATCCCCGTCAATTGGTAATGCGGTGGAACCTTGTCACATTAACATTCACATTGACATGATCCGCAACTAAAAATGTCAAAACAAGAAAATTCTAATAGGTAATCTAATACATTAATTATTGAATTATTATTTTCAATAAGATAGGGTCTAGGTACATAAAAAATTTACAATTGTTTTTCGTTTATGAGGTTAAAATCATGGCCGCCAGGCGCATTACCAATTGATGGGGATAAAAGCTAGCAACTAGCAAAACATTTAAAAAATAGGTTTTGTTTGCATGGATGGGTTATTTGTATAAACAAATCAATAACCTAACGATATACTAATTGAAATTGAGTCACATAAATAGTACATACAGTAAAGCTAGTTTTAACTGCCTTAGGTGCAGCTTCCTCCTCTTCCGCTGCAGGGGCTGCCATACCCATTGCGAATCCACCGACAGGCATAACGGGTGCATCGGGCAAATTCAGACGTTTCTTCAACACCTGACTAAGCTCTGACACCTCCAGGAGATTCAAATTTGTGATCTCAGCAACTATCTTCTCAATTTTAGGCGATACCGGCTTGTCGACGCCTTCTGGCACTGGTATTGTTAACGGAGCTGCAGCTTGAGAAATCTCTTGACGGAGAATTACGCTGAAATAGAGGAGAGACAATAATTGGAGAGGTTATTATCATAACCTAGAAAAAAAACAGATTCGTTCACGTACCTCTTAGATAAAGACCGCCACTGGCTTTTATATGCAATATTTTTTATTATCTTTATAGAATTCATTGTGAACATTAATTTGCTGTTTGATAGGTTTTTATTTATCTTTCTGGATCTCGCTCTTCTTCTTCTTCTTGGTTAATGGCTTGCTCTGTGGTCTAAGCACAATAGGCTATTTTACACCATGTAAGATAAAGTATAAAAATGCATATTTAAGATAGATTTCATAAATAGTAAACGAGATACGTCGATATTTATTCATAAAAATGCAATATAAATTTTATAATTCAATTTTAAAAATCGTCTTTTTTAATCTATTCATCAAATGTTAAAAACGCCCTTCGCCATATTGGATTACGATGTGACGTCACTCCGATAGTAAACAAACATGACAGCTCTCTTCTCTCTGTGATTGTGATAAATAAACAAATTAGATTTTCATCGATTTATTTTGAAATCTTATAAGTGATTACTACATCTGTGGACTATTATCCTTTATTTTATTAAATAGCATCATGAAATACAGTTTTGTTAAAGCAGAAAGTACAAATCTACCAAGGATAAATACATTCATTCATGGTGGTGAAATTTTTTGCGTCCAATCCAATCCCGATTTCTGTTCTGCAGAGTTGAGAAATGTTAAAACAGCAATGTAAGTACTTAGCATATATCAAGTTTTGTCTAACAATAAGCACAATAACAATACAACACGATGATTCCCTGTGTTATCTATAACAATCTAACATAACCTATTTTTTTTGTTATCAGCTCCTGGGAGGACGGAGAAAGTCAACTTTAGGGCTGTATCACCTAATAATTAAAATAATGATGAAGACTGATGTTTTATAAGTAAGATCTCCCATCTTTTCAATCAAAAAACCATATCATTCCTAGAAATTAAAACTAGAGATCAACAATAAAAGTGGCTTTTGTTTGTGGCATTAACTAAAATTATGGCAGAATCACAGCCTCGAAATGCTAGTGAGCCAGTGCAAAACAGTGAATGGTACCAGATGCGACCAGAGGGTCGCTATGATTTTTGTGCAAAAATTCCAGGAACTTCAGCAATATCAAGAGGTAAGAAACTGGAGGAAGTCAGGAAAACAGTAGAAAAGAAAATGGAATGAAGATAGAAAAATGCAGTCTTTATATTATTTCTGAGGCATTAACATTTACAAATTAATAACAACCCTACTTTTGAAATTAAGTGCCCGTCTAGTGAAAAAAAAGCTCAGGACTATTTTTCCAACTTTAAAGTTTGTAAACTACTGAAAATACACTTTTCATGTTATAAAAATAACTGTTTTTTTATAATTTAAGCCTACCTACTCTACTCCTATCCTACCACAGATCAAAGAAATGAGTTTTGCTTCTGAGTATCCTACTGTACCCTACCTTATGTATAGTATAGATAGTGCATATTATGTAGGTACTTTTTCACATATTTTGCACTCATGCACATGAGATAAATACACATCTATTACATTCTTTAAATCAACTCAGCTATGTATTCACCAACATCATCTTTTATACAGTGCGCAATGGAAATAAAAAAAACTGTACATAATATTAGATATATTTATTTGACCGCTATATTAATAATAACTACATTTTATAAAATCAATGTTTTGATATTTTGACTATAATGTGTGTGTAATTAACTAATTACATACTATAATATTAACATATAATTACATACTTACTCACCTGCCTCGCTCGGCCTAGACCAACTGGTCTAGGCCGAGCGAGGCAGGTGAGTAAGTAAGTGCTTTATTGTGCATAGAAACAAGGTACAAAAACGGATCTTGTTAATTACAAATAGAGGTATCGCTTTCATTATTTATCGCTACACACACATTTAAAAATATCAACAAAAAGAAACACAATTTCTACTTAAAATAAGTCACCAGATCACTGAACGCATCTTTAAAACATGGCAAACTCTCTCAATATTTGAATGACCCTCTACAAAACTGGCTATTTGTTTCGTCTGCCGCCTGCCGCACTTCAGATTTGTAGTACTTGGACCGCTCTATCATCACACTTCTTAATTTCAGGTGTCAAAAAACCTAGAAATAATAGTACAATATGATTAGTATAATATCTGTCCTAGCCTAGTGATAATGTTAATAATTTATTACAACTGCATAAAATACTAAAAATAAATTACCTTGATTACAAGATGGTACTTTGATTTACCATAATTTTCATTTTGTATGGTCTCTTCAATCTCCTTAATTGTATTGTAGACATTCTTTGCCTTTCAATAAAGGCATGCGGATGTTCACTTGGAGTGGACTCTGGACTTGTGTTTCATATAGCTTGGCAATCAAATCTGGATGGTACGCAGTTTGGTTTCATCTGAGTTAAGCAGAACCCACTACCTTATACTGTGTATAATTATTCACATCATTTTTTTTAGCTAAAATATAGAATATAATAAGTATTTATGAAATTTTCAACACAATATAGCAAAACATAACCTATAAATACATAGGTCACAAAATATGACGATTGTTTTGTAATACTAACATGAAGTTTTATTTTGTTTATTCCATAGTTAATTTACCATTTCTAGCGCATAGGTACTTACATCAAAGTGGTCTTCACAGAAATACATTCTAGTCTAGTTTTTGGGGACAATGATTTTGGATACTATTATCTCTCTTGCCAGTTTAGTGTTTCTCATTTTATTATCACTTGGCACTTGAATCCACAATTTTGTGGCGTTTTTACACTTGTATTATTGGATTCAGGCACAAGACACCAAAGATTTACATTTTATAACTCATTAATTCTTGTTACTTTATACGTGGTCTTTCGCACTATTGTTTGTTTACTAACGGAGTGACGTCACGAGCCTAAACAGCATGGCGGCTAGTGTTTCCGCGCGAAAATTCAAAATCATAAATTAAAAACGTGTTTTAGGGCATTTAATGGTTTTATAAAATTAAATTAAAAATTCTGCTGGCTTATTTCGACCTCAGGATTAATTTAAAACAGTTTTCAAAAAATGGTGTAATTCCCTATTCCGCCAATGTGCGCTTTTATAATTCTCGACGGCCCGGCACGGCACGGCCCGGCACGGCACGGCTCGGCACGGCAGCGGCGACGCCGAAAGACGCTTTTATAATTTCTGCCGTTGCCGGCCGTTGGATGTTCAACACAGAACACTCATAGCGAAGAAGTTACTATTTGTACATTGTACAGTAGTGTCGTGGTACCCACTTTGTACTTTAGAATAATATAAAGAATAAAAGTTGACCTTCTCTCTCTAGATATTTGTTATCTTTATAATTATTTCATAAAATAATAGTTTACCAATTATACAACGTGTAACAGAAAGGAGGTATCAACTCGAAAAGAAGTCAATGTACTCGTGAATCTGAACACTTCAAACAGAAAAAGATTTCAAATCGAAAATACAATTTTGGACTCTCCATAGAAAATTTGAATTTGCCGCCAACATTTTATATAGGGAGAGACGTTCAAAAAAATTTTTTTTCTGTTGGAAGTTTCACGAGTACTTTGACCTCCTCTCGGGTTGATACCCCCTTTTTGTTACACGTTGTTTAATGATTATATTACAATGTAGGTAGGTATTAGGTACTTACTTAAATGATAAATAAATCTTTTAATAATCAAAGAATAATTATATGTAGCTGGTTTTCATCATTTCAAGATAGGTAGGCATCTACACAACACATTATTTAATTAAGTAGGTAACTACCTACTTAAGTAATATCTAGGTAATTATTTGTTGAGATAGGTAACAATATTTAACTTTGGTAAGTCCCCTATTAACGGTGTTTCCACCGCTGTAAGTACCTAGATATCTTTCCGATCAGTATCGAAATAACTGTTTGTCGGAATATTAACTATTTGTTGATTTTGATGTTGTTTGTTTCCACAATCATACATAGGTACATGGCATACCAACAACAACACATTAACGATATTACGCTAATATACTGGTTGTGCCCTTTATACACGCTGTATATTCTTTGCTCTGGACTCACACTCACACATATGAATCCTTGTAGCTACGCACTACATCGTAAAAGTTCGACGGCAGCGTAGGATTTGGCCGGCACGGCACGGTTTGCCGGTGCCGTTGAGGAAATATAAAAGCGTCTCCATATGATTCCATACATTTCACTTCCCTGTTGTGCCGTTGGACGGCTGCCGGGCGGTGCCGTGCCGGGCCGTTGGGAATTATAAAAGCGCACAATGTCACGTAGTTAGATTTGCACGATTGGGAAAATTATTCAAATTGGTTCGTCTCGAATTGAAATTCTGACAATGACAAATGACAATTGACTTGACAGTAGGGATGGTCGATGTTCATCGATATTGCATTAACATCGATGTTAACGGGGACAACATCGATGTTTTAGTTGGATTTACCTGTAATTGACGCAGTGGTAGCAGCGCGTAGTTAGAGTAAATTGATACGACCAATAACACTGAATACAATTTTAGTCACTTAAGTTCACACCACGTTTTATCACACACGAACCGAAAAACAGTCATTTTGTTTTTTTTTTACATGACAGTTACTAATGCACAGATAAATATACTAGTTAAAACAGATGTGACAGTGGCTTTTTGTCGTAAGTTTACCATGTGTTCCGTTTTGGCGCTGCTATCGCACACAGGTAGGGATGTACAAATACGGAGGTCGTCGTCGAAATTGATATCGATAAATAGTGATGTACCATAATATCGACAAAATTTTGGTAGCCCCTTGGCGTTTTTAGTAAATTTATTCATAGGTTATCGGCAGAAATAAAACGAGCACTTTCATAAAGCATTGATTATCAATTTAATAAAGGTTTCAATTTTGACAAACTTTTTCTTTCAAATCTGAATGAATTATATTTTTTCAAAGCAAGTTCCAATTTGTTCCAAGTTCTTCCGAGCCAGCCCAGCACCATCTATAAATTAAAAAAAATATTAAATTAAGAGCTAGAGTCATATAATAATAATAATAATAATAATTATATTTATTTCAGATTTTACACATCCATATTACAATTATAAAATTAAAAAGAAAACAATTAAATTCAATATTAAAAATTAAAATTTATCACTAAATCACAATTTATTTTTCAACACTTGCATGTTAGTCAGTACATGAACCATAGAACAGTGGTTCAAGTACTGACAGTCAAACCGACACGATAATGCCCTCAGTATGCTGTTGGGGCTGGCCCGGACTCTGCGCACCAGGGATGTACATCGCTTGCGTAAGGTCGAGTAAAAACAATCGACATGCGACACGGCAAACATTCCCGACGCGCTGCAAAACCACGGCAACCCCATCAGCACCCTGAACGCATTATTGTACTGAACGCGAAGCGAGTTGAACTGCTTTTGCGTATATGTCACCCACAGGCTGCTCGTGTAGAATGATGTGCAAAACGCTTTACACTATCATAGAAATATGATTCGAGATCTACAAGTAATTTTTATAGGAGAAACTTAAGATAGTGTAATATAATAGTATGATCATGGATATGAGATCCTAGTTGACAGCAAGCGTTCAATTATGTTCATAGTCAATCTATTAAATCATTCATTCATTCGACAGATATGGAATTATATACTTTTATTATTATGGAAATATGATTCTGTAATGGCCTTAACTCTTATATTGACTATATTTCAACGTCAATAATGAAAAGTTAGAACATAAATAATTTGAAAAAATCCAACAAAGTTACATAGCGCAGTTTAAATCTATATAATAATTTAGGTTACACATTTGGATGAACTGGAGCCTAAAGTAGGACATTCCTGTTATTGCAATGAAAAACAAGGAATAATAAATGTTTTTTTTCTCACAAAATGTAAAAAAAAAATTAAAATATTCCCTGTTCTTCTTGCGTCTTCAATTATTTAGAGCGAGACTATCCATTTACCTTCCTCCACATAGTGTTTATTTAGTATTCTTTGATTCCATTTGACTTACCTGATCTCTCAGCATAAGAAGGCCCTGGGATGTCCATCTTATTTTGATCTTGAAATTAATCATGTTCGTTCATCATGTTATGTACTGCAAAAAAGAAACACTTATTTTAGAGCAAATTATAACACTTTCATATTTCCATACAGTCAAAATCTTTTGTAACAAGACAATACCTAGCAAGTAAAAGAAAATTTAACTTATGATATGCATTTAGTAACAAAGTATTCTTTCATCAACTTAAGAGCCGCAGATTTGTCGGGCAAAGTATAATATTTAGAAAAATTAAGCTATTTAATATATGAGGCCATCAGACCAAGATCCTTGGGTCACTATGCTATCAGAGTAACTAAAAGAACCTAACCAGTAGACGTGACTTTATAATTGTTTTTAGATACCTATTGCTTTATTAAGTAAGCAAGTATTATGTAAGACAATGAAGACTTTTAAAATAATAAAAGTAGCTTACTTTTCACGACAAGCGGAACTCCATGAGCTATTTCATGCTTCAGGCAAGGGTAGGAAAAAGTGAATTCTTCGTCTTTCCATGTCGAACTGGTGCTCGTCAAAAAATTTACCTATCTACTCGTTCTTCAAAAGCTTTTCTTTGGTACTTAAATCCTAAGAGGGAAGGTTTTACTAGGCACTAGGAAAGACATACACTTAGAAAGTTAAATCGTTCCTGGGGAAACTAAACCTCTTCTGGCGAGTTTCACTTGTAGCAGTGCAACCACCAACCAACATAGCACTTCCGAAGCCCCACGATGAAAAGTTTTGTTTACGAACTACTTTGTTCGAAGAGAGGAAATAACTGAAGATAAATAGGTGTCACAAGGATCTCAATTCAAGCTATAAACCGAGGAAAATAATAATTCACAATTATGTAATTATTTATCGACACACGCACACATGAACAATATGACATGACAGTACGTAACCGACATATCCACCAATAAAATCGCGATTAGCGTGAAGTCGACGATTTTATTGGTGGAAATGTTGGTGACGTCGCGATAGCAGCGCCAAAACGGATGACATGGAACTAAAGCTGTCACCCCCCTGTACTAATGTCTCGTTTTATTTTCTTCTTTCTCAGAGCACAAACTTTTTTAATTGTCACTAAAAGGTTTTATATAAAACTATAAAACTCAACAGTTTTAACATCGATAAAGACGTTGACGTAACATCGCGACATCGATGTCGTCATGTCGCGATGTTTTTGGCTTGATCTTGAGTGTGATAGGTACTTAAGACTATGAAGTACCTACTGGCAACATTTATTATTCATTCATTCATTACTGGCTCAAAAGAACAATGTAACCAGAGCAGTAACCGTTAAAAAAACCCTTTTTCTGTTGCGATCCGCTACTTAAGTGTTATAGCCACATCGACGCCATCAGAAAATCTCTTTTCGAAAGCTGGATCAACTCTTTACCAACAACAGATTAAAAGCCTTCTTTCAAAACTGCTTTTTATGGAGTCTATAGATAAAAAAATATTGGATTTTTAGTACTTTGTTCTTCTTCATTTGATTAATTTCTTTAAACATAGGAATATAATATATTGTATTATTATATTTGTAAAAAACATCGATGTTGGCCAACATCGATGTTTAAGGATTGATTTTTATCGGACATCGATAATAAGCTACCGATATCAACATCGATGCTGACATCGATGTTTTCTCAACATCGATCATCCCTACTTGACAGGAGTACCACCTACTCTAGGGATGTGCCGATCCGATCCGATCTTTTGAAAGATCGGATTAGCAGGCATACGATCCGGCGATTTCCGATCGGATCGGGACCATACGATTTTTTGCCGGATCGATACAAAACTTGAAAGATAGATCGTATGAATTAAAACGAAGTTTGTTTACAAAAAATGGGTACTTACTTAGGTTTATTTGTTACTAACTATATCTTTGTTTACATTTTGAACATGGCGGCATCAATCATACTCATTCAAGGTACTGGTTTACAAGTTCTATATGAGTTTTTTTCTATTTATTGAGGTCGACAAACTATTTCACAATAAGTACCTAATGTTTTTTTTATTTTTATTTATTTATTTGCCGGGATAACAAACAGTTGTACAATATTGTATTAACAGCTATGCTTACAATTAATTGTTAAGTACTAATTAAACAGCCAGCCAGATTATTGTCAATGTTAAGCTAATCTTAAATAGTTGATTTAATAATTATTATTGTGAGACCAACACCGTCAACAACAGCTTAAAAACTTTATTTTTAATGATTTACTTTATAAAGATAAAAAAATATTTGCGTTCTTACTTTTTTGCATCCGATCTGGGGCTCTATTTTTGAATCCTTCGACTGGCGTCGAGCGCTCTTTTCTACTGATTTTCGTTCGAAATATGACTCAAAACAATGAGATGTCGAACGAAAATCAGTAGAAAAAGCGCTCGACGCCTGCCGAGCGCTCGTTTCTACTGATTTTCGTTCGATATATCATTGTTTTGAGTCATATGTCGAACGAGAATCAGTCGAAAGGAGCTTTCGACCTAGCGTCGAGCGATTTAAAAATAGGGCCCCTGGATCGATTTCCTGAAGATCGGGTCGATGGCATGCGATCCGATCCGTGGATCGGATCGTGGCATTACGATCTGAAAAATCGGATCGACGACCCCGGATCGCACATCCATACTCTACTCTTTCTCTCTCACTCGTGATCTGTGATATTTCTGAAAAAAAAAAACCGCTTTTTTTTGTAAATAAAATGCAGCGAAGCAAGGAAGCAAGCAAGAACGCAGCCTATTGTGGCCATACCACATATATGTGGCATAAAATTGTCAAGTTCATTAAATCTTCGTCAGATTCGGAATTATTATCAATAAAATCCATTTTTCCAATTCAGGCACGAAACAATCGAACACATCGACGATTGACGCTTTACTAACAATGTACGTAACGTAGCATAAGAAGACTAGTGTGACCGTAACGTAACGTAACATCGCATCAATATGGCGTGTTAACACGTAAGCTAAGTTTGCACCTACCGCTGACGCGTTGCGTCACATGTGAAGGCGTGTTAATAGTGTGAACCTTACGTGTCATCACGTGGCGTGGCGTGTCATCACATAAGACAAATGTGCTCGCACCTTTAGGAAAATGTTCAAATGCGCTCAAGCAATACACAATTAAGTCCATCGTCCAATTGGCATGACACCTTCTTCCGACTGGATCAAGTAGAACTCCGGTAAAGTAACGATCTTTTGCAATTGTCAATTTTTACGAAATTGACACGAAAATTGATGGTTTACATTTGCAATTGGGAATGTCCGAAAAAATATCATATCAGCTGAATATTTTTTTAAAGGTCCCTTAGTAATAGAAATTTCAAAATTTTCGGTTGCGTGAAAAAAATAAAGTTTCTTTGACTTCTCAAATGTACAAAAGTAACAGCAGAATGGATATTATACCTTTGCCACCACCTACCACAACCACATTAAAAAAAGTTTCAATACAAAATGTCAAAACTTTTTTTTTTAACGCCCATCCTCCTTATTCACCCACCCATGGAAGGCCTGTGCCCCAGGAGTAGGGACATTAAACATTGCTGATGTCGAAAAAATCAAAACCTTCACAAATTGGTGCTTTAAAAAAATATGAAGACAAATGCGACGAAAGATGAAAGGTGAAGAAAAAATTAACAGTCCTCTAGTAAGTGCCTAATTAGTACTTTATGTAAAAAACACTAGGTACTTTACTCTAGTACAAGGCTGGCCAATAAAATTTACAGGTGAGCAACATTTTTTAGACTGTACAATATTGTGTTCCTATAATGTTCTAAATAAATGTAATCTGACTCTGTTACTGAATTTACTTTTATGACTCCAAAAGCTACCCTATTTGTTAGTGTGAGGGTCCTACACTATCTGGGAGTTACTGCCACTGACCTCAATGAAAACCGAAATTACCAATTTAAATTGCAAATTTATTTGCAATAAAAATTCCCCAAATGCTAAACACAATCACGCGAGTCGGCCAGTGCGCAGTAACTGCCTCGACTCTCAGACATACGTCACACACCTATACGAAATCGCTGACATGCAACATTCATTCTACAATGTGTCCCTACAAGACTGTGGCGGCGACGGGCCACAACTTTTAGGTTTTCATCAGGTGGAAGCGGTGCCACCGTGCTCTGGTCAGCTGGCCGATTGCTGGCGGGCAAATTCAAATGCCTTGGCGGGCCAAGGCCGAGTGGCCCGCGGGCCTGGGTTTGGCCGGCCTTGCTCTAGTAAATTCAACGGGGCGGGCGGCGGAATACTGCATACTGGTGATGATATTATTGACAACAGCTAGTGACCACCCACGACTTCGTCTTCGTGGAAAGTTTTTTTGCTATTCCTTGGGAGCAATACCTTTTTTGGATAAAAGGTATGTCTTTCTCTGGTACAGAGAAGGACATACCAGTTTCACTTCTGATATCCATTTCTACTTTTTCTTTATAATATACAAAATTAGTAGATATGTAATAGTTCCGTTTATTTACTTCTAAAAGTTGTGCTCCTGTGGTGATAGCCCGTTTCACTCAATACTTGTCATACCGCGATATTTTGAAATTAAAATTGAAAAATTCTTTTTTTCAAATAAACTCACATAATCAAGTACTACCTGCCCCCCTAGCAAGACCACCGAAACATGATATATATCGCTTGAAATAGCGTTTTATCGACACTCAACTGTCCAAATCTATTGTCTTTTGACAGTTAAACGTGATAAATCGCTATATCATTATAGCGTTTCGGTGGTTATACTAGGGGGGCAGGAACATTATATAATATTGACCAATGTAACATGCCCCTTAAATTAGGCCTATTCACGTAGGGATGCGTGATCCGGGTCCTTCGATCCGTTTTATCGGATCGTAACTTGGATCATTAGCGTATAGTTGGCAGCCTCACCATGGAATTAGAAGGTTTTGACTAGGTCAAAAAATTGTTAGTAAATAGTTATAAATAGTGAACTATAGCATATAAATAGTGATACTATGGTTCAAAAGATATTTGAGTATCTTGGTGAGGCTGCTATCTTGACGTCAAGCTGGCAGACACCTTAAGAAATACAGTTCGTATCAATGTGATGTATATGCCAAAAAATTGTTAGGAAATAGTGAATCGTATACGCAAAATTTCAATAATATTGCTTCAGTACAAGCCGAGATATTACAATCTCAAAGTGGGCTGCTAACTTGACGTTTCTGGCAATGGCGATTCCAGAGAAACGGGTACAAGTTATAGACAAATAAATATATCAAAAAATTGTTAGTGAAATTGTGATTCTTACGATATAAATAAAAAAAGAATTCTTCATTGCTATTTTCTAAAAATCGAATGTTAACTTCTACATAGTACTCTGAATATAGGCTGTCGATCAATATTGAACTTTGCTCCACAGTAATAAGGTTTAAACTCGATTGCAATCATGAGGTGAGTACTATCAAGCAAAAAAGTGAAATTTATATTTTTTGACTGTGTCAATAGTCATATCCTCGGTTCAAGGCTATTGATTTGGTATAAGTAAACAAATATTTTCTACCCACTTTTTTATTTTTTAGAGTATTGACACAATCAAAAAATTTTTGATTAAATCTCATCAAAAAAAATTTGGTCGTTTAATACTCTACTCTCAGTTAATTTATTTAGTTTCCGAAAAACTACTAATATTTAACTACCAATTAGGTACCTTACGTTAAAACTATAACTTAAAGGGAGGAGTCTAATGAAAATACCTGTAATTTTTTGAAAATGAATATTTTGTATTTTTTTTTTAGTAACTGAAACTTTAACGTTAGGTATCTATTTGGTGAGATTTATAATGAAATTAGTAATCAGTAGGTAGGTAAGTAGGTAGGAAGTGGATGATATAAGTAGAAAATATTTCTAGTTTTTCCCAAATAAATAACTAAATAAATGAACTGAGACTAGTATTACCACAGCCGAGAGATAGTCTTCATACAGTCGGCCATCAGAGCAGGCGCGGTCCGAAGGGGGGGGTCACGGGGGACATGACCCCCCCCCAAAATCGTACACGTCAAATAGAAAAATCTTCTATATTATGCAAGCGGTGCGACTGTACTGGGCGCCCTCGTGTGTGGGGAGCCGAAAACGCCCGACCACCGGTCGACTATCAATCGTATTGTTGCCTGGTGGTGAGTGACGAAGCGACGAATGAAACTGACTAAAAATCGCGCTGCACGGCTATTTTTTTTCTAAAAACAAGCGAGATTACAAGATTAGTAGATGAAACTGACTAAAAATCGTGCTGCGCGGTAGTTTTTTTTCTGTAATAAGCAAAATTAGAAGATTAGCAGATGAAACTGACTAAAAACTGAGCTGCGCGGCCATTTCTTACTATAAACAAGCAAGGTTACAAGATTAATAGTTGAAACTGACTAAAAATCGCGCTGCGCAGCCGTTTTTCTTTACTATAAACAAGCAAAATTACAAGATTATAGATGAAACTGATTAAAAATCGCACTGCGCGGCGGTTTTTTTTTACTGTAATAAGCAAAATTAGAAGATTAGCAGATAAAACTGACTAAAAACTGAGCTGCGCGGCATTTTTTTTTTTGCTCTAAACAAGCAAGTTTATAAGATTAGTGGTAGAAACTAACTAAAAATCGCGCTGCGCGGCCTTTTTTTGACTAACAGGCAAAATTTAAGATCTTGAAATCGCATAAGTAGGGGGCGCCCCGTAGAAATATCGCCCAGGGCGCTGGTAGTGCTTAAACCGGCACTGCTTCTATAAATTTACAAAATAAAAAAAAGCAATTGTATTATTGTGTGTATATAGTGACCCCCTCCAAAATTTTAGGCTGCGACCGCGCCTGCATCAGAGGCGTCTAGACAGAGCAATCGTGCGGGGTAGTGCAGTATAGAAGGGGGGGTGGGAGGGTCCGAGAGCCCATACTTTGGCAATCTAAGCAACTCGGGCCCTATCCCGTCAGGGGTTACGCTTTCTGATTGGGTTATATTATATTGAAAGTAGTGTTTGCAATTTTTTGATGTTGGGCCGATTTCGATGAAACTCGGTGTTTGGTAGTAATTTGGCAAGAAAACAGCAACGCAATGTTAAAAATGTAAAAAATTCAAGATGGCGGCCAACTTTTTTGTTTGCGGGCCGATTTCGATGATACTCGGTTTTTGGTAGTATTTTGGCAAGAAAACAGCAACGCAATGTTAAAAATATAAAAAAAAAATAAGATGGCGGCCAAATTTTTTGTTTGCGGGCCGATTTCGATGAAACTCGGTTTTTGGTAGTATTTTGGCAAGAAAACAGCAACGCAATGTTAAAAATGTAAAAAACAAGATGGCGGCCAAATTTTTTGTTTGCGGGCCGATTTCGGTGAAACTCGGTTTTTGGTACAATTCTGACAAGAAAACAGCAATGCAAAAATAAAAATATAAAAAACCAAGATGGCGAACAACTATTTTGTTTTTGGGCCGATTTCGATGAAACTCGGTTTTTTGTACTATTTTGAGAAGAAAACAGCAACGCAATAATAAAAATATAAAAAATCCAAGATGGCGTCCAACTTTTTTGTTTGCGTGCCGATTACGATGAAACTCGGTTTTTCGTAGTATTTTGGCAAGAAAGCAGCAACGCGATGTTAAAAATGTAAAAAATTCAAGATGGCGGCCAACTTTTTTGTTAGCGGGCCGATTTCGATGAAACTCGGTTTTTGTTAGTATTTTGCCAAGAAAACAGCAACGCAATGTTATAAATGTAAAAAAACAAGATTACATTTTTAACATTGAGTTGCTGTTTTCTTGTCAAAATACTACCAAAAACCGAGTTTCATCGAAATCGGCCCGCAAACAAAAAAGTTGGCCGCCATCTTGAATTTTTTTATATTTTTAACATTGAGTTGCTGTTTTCTTGTCAAAATACTACCAAAAACTCAGTTTCATCGAAATGAATGAAGAATGAAGTTTATTGGCCAATATCACTCACACAAAAAAAAACACAAACAGGAGAAATAGAAAAAAATATATAAACTAAGTAGGTACTTAAACTAATTTAAACAATAAAAATAGGGTGTGAGACGAGCCAACCAGGACCCTGCCTCAGCTTAATGCTGTTGTGATGAGAACATTGCTCACACCACAACAGCGCTGGTATTCTGACAGGGCCTGTACGAGATAACGTTCGTCGTAGGTACATATTTTTGCAATACATTTAATACAGGCACGAAACAAAATAAAAACAAATCAAAATACAGAATACAAATAAATAGATTTACAAGTACTTACTTACGTCTAAATATGATGATCCGCCAAGCCAAAGAGCTGAGGATATTCCTTGCAAACAGTGCAACATATCGTGATGACGCTTCGCAACGTCCCCGACGCCGCACGCGCGACTTGAAATACCGGATTGTAAGTGGATATAAATAATTATGAAGCAATCGATGTTGACTGGAGCTCAAATAAGTACTTTTTAAGGCGTTTTTTAAAAGTGACGATTGTTTTAAGGTCACGCAACGGCGGCGGGAGATCGTTCCAACAGCGTGTAGCTGCGAACCTGAAGGATCCACGAAACATCCTCGTACGATGTATTGGCGTCTCTAAGATACTTCTACAGGCTCTAAGCCGGTTACTCTTAGTGTGTTGAAACTTTACCGTCTATAAATATGTTTGGTCTATAGGGTTGTCACTCCACTATATGTGCGGTAATCAGAAGGGTGCTTGAATGATAGATTAATATAAACTGAATATATTTATTTAAACACGATAGATAGGTATGAGTTAATTAATACTAGTTAACAAGTACAAGGGACGCGGGCCACGGGAAGACTGGCTCGCTGCGCGCAGGCAGCTACGAGGCGATCGCTCCCTATGACGTAATCAATAAGTAAGCACTTAATACAATCAATGTCGCTACAGTACTTCCCCTGCTAATTTTTGAAAAAAGAATGTGTAGTTACATATAAATTATACAAAAATAAATGAATTAAAAAGAAACTAAGTCTATAAAAGTTTACTTGAGTCAACCCTAACTCTTATAACTACTTATCAAGTTACGTTCAAAATAAAACAATGAACTAAGGTACTTATGGCGGCTTGGGGAACATACAATGACTTATTCAGCTGAAAATGACGCTATGCATGGCGTGTGGAATGTACTCATTGAGTACGTACTGCGTACAAAATAAGCTTTGTTTACACAATATTTAACAAAACTAATGATCTATATTTACTTAAATATAAAAAGAAAATTACATAATTTTACACTTTGTCTTATTGAATACTAAATAATACTTGTCTTATTACTAAAGAATAAACAACAAAAAATACATTTAACAGAATATGTGCTAAAGTTGGAATCGAATCGGTTTCTTTATAAGCCTACCACTTCGAGTGGTACAAGTAACAATCGGTTCGCTACTTTTTTCTTTAGCATTGCTTTGCGGTACGACATTATCATGACAAACAGAATTATCCTTATCATAAGCTGGGATGCACTGATCATTAAGAATGTAGGCCGGTTTGAGTCGATCTATCGAAATATTAACACTTTTTCCTGATATTTCAATACTAAAATACTTTTTATATCTTTTAATAACTCTAAATGGGCCTTGATACGGCGGTTGTAAAGATCTCCTTACCATGTCATTCCTAACGAATACATGCGTACAATTTGTTAAATCGCGATGCACAAATAAAGTGCGAGAATCTCTGTGCTCTTGTGGCTTGGGCCTAAGTTTCTGTATAGTATCTCTTAAGTTTTTCACGTAATCTTGAGAACTGCAATCCGATAATCTAGAATTATTATAAAAATCGCCTGGTAATCTAATTGTTTGTCCATATAAAAACTCTGATGCACTTACATTAGTTTCGTGCCGCGGTGCTACTCGTAAACCATATAAAACTGTTGGCAATTCGTTAATCCATGAATTGGACTCTAGCAATCGTGCCATAAGGGCTGATTTTAAACTACGGTGCCATCTTTCAATTGCTCCATTGCTTTGGGGATGGTAGGGTGTAGTTCTTAATTTTTCAACGCCTAATACTTTCATGAGTTGTGTAAATAGATTGCTTTCAAATTGTCTGCCCTGGTCTGTCGTTATTCTTATCGGGCAGCCAAATCTACAGAACCACGTCTCATAAACGGCTTTGGCTACGGTTTCCGCGTGTATTTATTTTGTAGGGACGGCTTCTGCCCATCCGGTCACTCTATCTATCATAGTAACGCAATATCGGAAACCATCCTGTGTTATTGGCAAAGGACCTATTATGTCCAAATTTAGGTGATCTAGTCTGCCGCATGGTTCAAAATGACCTAATTTAGAAATAGTATGACGATTTATTTTCACTTTTTGACATTGAATGCATGTTTTGGCCCAATTACCTACGTCTTTATTCATATGAGGCCAAAAATATCTAAGTGATATTAATCTTTTACTAGCTCGTATTCCAGGATGACTTAAGCTATGTACTATATCGAAAGCGTTTTTCCGGTACATTTTTGGTAAATAAGGCCTAACATTGTTAGTGGATACGTCACAAAATATCTGTTTATCACAACCTGGAAAATAAATCTTTTTTAATCGGGTCTGAGAACGGTTTGTGGGTAACAATAATTCTTTTAATTCCTTATCTACATCCTGTGCCTCGGCGAGTGCCGAATAATCGATGCTTGTTGGGCATGTTATTGTTTCTAGTCTGGACAAAGTGTCGGCTACAATATTTTCGTCCCCGCTTTACCGTCTATAAATATGTTTGGTCTATAGGGTTGTCACTCCACTATATGTGCGGTAATCAGAAGGGTGCTTGAATGATAGATTAATATAAACTGAATATATTTATTTAAACACGATAGATAGGTATGAGTTAATTAATACTAGTTAACAAGTACAAGGGACGCGGGCCACGGGAAGACTGGCTCGCTGCGCGCAGGCAGCTACGAGGCGATCGCTCCCTATGACGTAATCAATAAGTAAGCACTTAATACAATCAATGTCGCTACAAAACCATGTGAGCTTGTTATAAAGGTAAATTGGTTTGCCCGATTTAATGATACCAAACATTAAAGTTGCGAGATGTAACGTTCTACGGGCCTCCATTTTCAATATGTTAGAACTATTTAGGAACGGAGTCACATGTGATCGCGGCGGTATATGGAAGCAGAAACGCGCACAGGCGTTCTGCACCCGCTGTATAAGTTTAGCAGTTCTAGCCAGTAGGCATGAACCATATACAGTATCACAGTAATTTAGTTTAGATAATATAAGAGATTCGCAAAGTGCTACTCTGAGTTGCTCGTGTAGATAAGGACGTAATTTATAAAGGAGTTTTAGGTGATAAAAACAGTTTCGGACACACTCAGTAACATGGCTTTCAAAATTAAGGCGGTTATCCAGAGTTATGTATTAGCGTATAGTTGGCAGCCTCACCATGGAATTAGAAGGTTTTGACTAGGTCAAAAAATTGTTAGTAAATAGTTATAAATAGTGAACTATAGCATATAAATAGTGATACTATGGTTCAAAAGATATTTGAGTATCTTGGTGAGGCTGCTATCTTGACGTCAAGCTGGCAGACACCTTAAGAAATACAGTTCGTATCAATGTGATTTATATGCCAAAAAATTGTTAGGAAATAGTGAATCGTATACGCAAAATTTCAATAATATTGCTTCAGTACAAGCCGAGATATTACGATCTCAAAGTGGGCTGCTAACTTGACGTTTCTGGCAATGGCGATTCCAGAGAAACGGGTACAAGTTATAAACAAATAAATATATCAAAAAATTGTTAGTGAAATTGTGATTCTTACGATATAAATAAAAAAAGAATTCTTCATTGCTATTTTCTAAAAATCGAATGTTAACTTCTACATAGTACTCTGAATATAGGCTGTCGATCAATATTGAACTTTGCTCCACAGTAATAAGGTTTAAACTTGATTGCAATCATGAGGTGAGTACTATCAAGCAAAAAAGTGAAATTTATATTTTTTGACTGTGTCAATAGTCATATCCTCGGTTCAAGGCTATTGATTTGGTATAAGTAAACAAATATTTTTCTACCCACTTTTTTATTTTTTAGAGTATTGACACAATCAAAAATTTTTTGATTAAATCTCATCAAAAAAAATTTGGTCGTTTAATACTCTACTCTCAGTTCATTTATTTAGTTTAGGAAAAACTACTAATATTTTACTACCAATTAGGTACCTAACGTTAAAACTATAACTTAAAGGGAGGAGTCTAATGAAAATACCTTAACATGTAATTTTTTGAAAATGAATATTTTGTATTTTTTTTTAGTAACTTATAATGAAATTAGTAATCAGTAGGTAGGTAAGTAGGTAGGAAGTAGATGATATAAGTAGAAAATATTTCTAGTTTTTCCCGAATAAATAACTAAATAAATGAACTGAGAGTAGTATTTCCACAGCCGAGAGATAGTCTTCATACAGTCGGCCATCGGAGGCGTCTAGACAGAGCAATCGTGCGGGGTGGTACGGTATAGAAGGGGGGTGGGAGGGCCCGAGAGCCCATACTTTGGCAATGTATGCATCTCGGGCTCTATCCCGTCAGAGCTTACGCTTCTGATTGGGTTATATTATATTATATTGAAAGTAGTGATTGTAATTTTTTGATGTTGGTGTCATGAAAAAGTGTTTTTGGCACGATTTTGATATTAGATTTGGAATTCAAAATGGCGGCCGCACATTGATGTATTTGTTGATATTGTATTTTTGTTTGATTATTGGGCCGATTTCGATGAAACTCGGTTTTTGGTAGTAATTTGGCATGAAAACAGCAACGCAATGTTAAAAAAAATAAAAATTCAAGATGGCGGCCAACTTTTTTGTTTGCGGGCCGATTTCGATGAAACTCGGTTTTTGGTAGTATTTTGGCAAGAAAACAGCAACTCAATGTTAAAAATGCAAAAAATTCAAGATGGCGGCCAACTTTTTTGTTTGCGGGCCGATTTCGATGAAACTCGGTTTTTGGTAGTATTTTGGCAAGAAAACAGCAACTCAATGTTAAAAATGCAAAAAATTCAAGATGGCGGCCAACTTTTTTGTTTGCGGACTGATTTCGATGAAACTCAGTTTTTGGTAGTATTTTGGCAAGAAAACAGCAACGCAATCTTAAAAAAATAAAAATTCAAGATGGCGGCCAACTTTTTTGTTTGCGGGCCGATTTCGATGAAACTCGGTTTTTGGTAGTATTTTGGCAAGAAAACAGCAACGCAATGTTAAAAACGTAAAAAACAAGATGGCGGCCAAATTTTTTGTTTGCGGGCCGATTTCGGTGAAACTCGGTTTTTGGTACAATTCTGACAAGAAAACAGCAACGCAAAACTAAAAATATAAAAAAACCAAGATGGCGAACAACTATTTTGTTTTTGGGCCGATTTCGATGAAACTCGGTTTTTTGTACTATTTTGAGAAGAAAACAGCAACGCAATCTTAAAAAAATAAAAATTCCAGATGGCCGCCAACTTTTTTGTTTGCGGGCCGATTTCGATGAAACTCGGTTTTTGGTAGTATTTTGACAAGAAAACAGCAACTCAATGTTAAAAATGCAAAAAATTCAAGATGGCGGCCAACTTTTTTGTTTGCGGACTGATTTCGATGAAACTCAGTTTTTGGTAGTATTTTGGCAAGAAAACAGCAACGCAATCTTAAAAAAATAAAAATTCAAGATGGCGGCCAACTTTTTTGTTTGCGGGCCGATTTCGATGAAACTCGGTTTTTGGTAGTATTTTGGCAAGAAAACAGCAACGCAATGTTAAAAATGTAAAAAACAAGATGGCGGCCAAATTTTTTGTTTGCGGGCCGATTTCGGTGAAACTCGGTTTTTGGTACAATTCTGACAAGAAAACAGCAACGCAAAAATAAAAATATAAAAAACCAAGATGGCGAACAACTATTTTGTTTTTGGGCCGATTTCGATGAAACTCGGTTTTTTGTACTATTTTGAGAAGAAAACAGCAACGCAATAATAAAAATATAAGAAATCCAAGATGGCGTTCAACTTTTTTGTTTGCGGGCCGATTACGATGAAACTCGGTTTTTCGTAGTATTTTGGCAAGAAAACAGCAATGCGATGTTAAAAATGTAAAAAATTCAAGATGGCGGCCAACTTTTTTGTTAGCGGGCCGATTTCGATGAAACTCGGTTTTTGTTAGTATTTTGCCAAGAAAACAGCAACGTTATGTTATAAATGTAAAAAAACAAGATAACATTTTTAACATTGAGTTGCTGTTTTCTTGTCAAAATACTACCAAAAACCGAGTTTCATCGAAATCGGCCCGCAAACAAAAAAGTTGGCCGCCATCTTGAATTTTTTACATTTTTAACATTGAGTTGCTGTTTTCTTGTCAAAATACTACCAAAAACTGAGTTTCATCGAAATGAATGAAGAATTAAGTTTATTGGCCAATATCACACACACAAAAAAAACACAAACAGGAGAAATAGAAAAAAAATATATAAACTAAGTAGGTACTTAAACTAATTTAAACAATAAAAATAGGGTGTGAGACGAGCCAACCAGGACCCTGCCTCAGCTTAATGCTGTTGTGATGAGAACATTGCTCACGCCACAACAGCGCTGGTATTCTGACAGGGCCTTTACGAGATAACGTTCGTCGTAGGTACATATTTTTGCAATACATTTAATACAGGCACGAAACAAAATAAAAACAAATCAAAATACAGAATACAAATAAATAGATTTACAAGTACTAACTTACGTCTAAATATGATGATCCGCCAAGCCAAAGAGCTGAGGATATTCCTTGCAAACAGTGCAACATATCGTGATGACGCTTCGCAACGTCCCCGACGCCGCACGCGCGACTTGAAATACCGGATTGTAAGTGGATATAAATAATTATGAAGCAATCGATGTTGACTGGAGCTCAAATAAGTACTTTTTAAGGCGTTTTTTAAAAGTGACGATTGTTTTAAGGTCACGCAACGGCGGCGGGAGATCGTTCCAACAGCGTGTAGCTGCGA
Source organism: Agriphila geniculea (assembly GCA_943789525.1). NCBI lineage: Eukaryota > Metazoa > Arthropoda > Insecta > Lepidoptera > Crambidae > Agriphila > Agriphila geniculea. The sequence continues at coordinate 1,797,591 of OX038874.1, forward strand.
ACCTGAAGGATCCATGAAACATCCTCGTACGATGTATTGGCGTCTCTAAGATACTTCTACAGGCTCTAAGCTGGTTACTCTTAGTGTGTTGAAACCATGTGAGCTTGTTATAAAGGTAAATTGGTTTGCCCGATTTAATGATACCAAACATTAAAGTTGCGAGATGTAACCTTCTACGGGCCTCCATTTTCAATATGTTAGAACTATTTAGGATCGCGGCGGTATATGGAAGCAGAAACGCGCACAGGCGTTCTGCACCCGCTGTATAAGTTTAGCAGTTCTAGCCAGTAGGCATGAACCATATACAGTATCACAGTAATTTAGTTTAGATAATATAAGAGATTCGCAAAGTGCTACTCTGAGTTGCTCGTGTAGATAAGGACGTAATTTATAAAGGAGTTTTAGGCGATAAAAACAGTTTCGGACACACTCAGTAACATGGCTTTCAAAATTAAGGCGGTTATCCAGAGTTATGTTGTGATATAGCAGTGCGCAGACGATGTGGAAGCTATTTAGCAATGAAATAAACGCTTATTGAAATATAAAACAGACTTTTATTAACAACTGAGAAAAACTATTCGTGTAGGTACAAATTTTTCATATAGAGAGAGTGACATTTGACATCTAAAATATCAAATACAAAAACCCATGTAGGTTTCCAAGTAGGTTGCACTCGCTTGCTTTGCGATCTCCTTTAACACGCCCTCTAAAACAATGCAAGTGCAAACCTGACCTTCACAAAGGCGGGCTTCGGCAGTCCTTTGGTCATGACGTCTGCGATCTGATCTCTTGTTCCAATTCTTTTAACAAAGATCGCTCCTTCAGTCACAAGTTCTCGGACATAGAAGTGTCGGACGCGAATATGCTTCGTCCGCTTGTGGAATTCCGGGTTGTGTGCCAATCGTACCGCTGCTTCGTTGTCAACATGAAGAGTCGGCACACTCTTTTCCTTTGTCAGATCTTCAAAGACTCTCGTCAGCCAAACTAGTTCTCTGGCTCCTTCACTGGCGGCCACTAATTCCGCTTCAGTAGTGGACAGTGCTACTGAGGTTTGCCTTCTGCTTGTTCATGATACTGGACCTCCGGCATATAGGCATACCATTCCAGTGGTGGATCTTCCGGTAGTAGCATCGCCACCATAATCGGCGTCGCTATATCCTTCCAGTTCTGGCTTTGCCAGGGTCTTCGGCTTAAACTGGATCCCAAGAGACGTAGTTCCCTTTAGGTAACGGAGTATACGTTTAACTCTGTTCCAGTCACTTCTGTTTGGCTTTTCCAAGTTCCGTGATACTACGCCAACGGCATAAGCGATATCAGGACGAGTTGCGACCATGAGGTATGCTAGTGCACCAACAGCTTCGCGATTAGGGAAATTAATCTCATCGGTGTTTCCTTTCTCCGCGTCTAATTGTGTTACAGACGATTCTGCGGCGTCAATCGGCGTTGAGACAGGATTACTGTTAGCCATGTTAAAGCGTTCAAGTACCTTCTTTGTATATGCTTCTTGGTGGATAACAATCGTGCCGTCTTTACACTGACTGATCTCCATTCCTAAGTAGTAGGTCGCGGGCTTTGTCGTTATTTTAAGTTTAGTTTTGAGGTTCTCTAGGAAGTCATCGGCAAGCTGTTTGTCTGAAGCAGCCACTAATCCGTCGTCGGCATATAAAGTAAGTAAGATACATTTCCCCCCTACTTTCTTTGTGTATAGACACGGATCTGCAGTACTCTGTGTGAATTCGAGTTCAGACAGTACTTTATGGAAACGATGATTCCAGCAGCGGGGCGCTTGCTTCAATCCGTACAAACTTCTGTTCAGATGACATACGCGGGTAGAGCCGTCGTGAAAACCTTCAGGTTGTTGCATGTAAAGCTCTTCTTCGAGCTCACCATAGAGAAAGGCAGTCGTCACGTCGAACTGTGTTAGGTACATCCTTTCACTTGCAGCAACACTTAATAGTGATCGTATGGTTGCAAATCTGGCTACAGGACTGTACGTTTCCTCGTAGTCTATTCCTTTGCGTTGTTTGAAACCTTTTGCAACCAGGCGCGCTTTGTATCTATCGATAGAGCCATCCGGGTTTCTCTTTATCTTATAAACCCATTTGCACGGTATGGCTTTTCGATCTTGAGGTTCTTGAAGGACCCATGTGTTGTTCTCTTTCAAAGAATCTATCTCTTTCAGCATAGCTTTGATCCACTCATCTTTATTTGGGCTCTTCATAGCTTCTTTAAACGTAGTGGGTTCAGCTTCTTTATCGATAAGTGCACAGCAGTCTCTGAATTTTTCTGGAGGATGAATGGTGCTCCTGTCTCGCAAGTTGTATCTAGGTTCTGTTTCTTCATCTTCTGAGTCAGATGAATTTCCTAAACTGGCATCGGCTTTGTCCACAGTTGTGCTCGGTGGTCTGGACATTTCACCATGATCGGGATTTTCCTCATCAAATTCAATAGATCTGTCTTCTATTATCTGCGGCACACGTCCTTGATCTTCTTGATCATATATCCAGTTTTCAATATGATGGCTTGGTGTTGGATCTTGACTTTCTTCATTGCGTTCCTGATTGAAAGTCACTTTCAAATCGATTTCATTGAAAGGCGTGTCTTTCCTCGTTGTCGTGGGTACAACGTCTTCGCAAAGAGTTCTGTCAAGCGGTTTCTCGTCAAAGATTACGTCTCGCGACCGAATCATTGTGTTGTCGTCGCACCAGATACGATAGCCATCATCGTTTTCGTATCCGATTAATCTTCCTTTGAGGGCTTTCATGGAGAGTTTCTTCCTTTTCTGTTTGGGGACATGGACGTAGGCTCTGCAGCCCAAGATGCGTAGGTGAGCAACTTTCGGTTTAAGTCCATGCCATAGTTCGTAGGGTGATTTGTTCTCCATACGGGAGGGACCTGTTCTGTTAAGAACGTAGGCAACCGTTTTAATTATTTCGGCCCAAAGCTTCTCTTGGAACCCTCCGCTGTGCATAATAGTCCTTGCAGCCTCGACCAAGGTTCTATTATCTCTCTCGCTGCATCCGTTTTGCTCGGGAGTATATGGCATAGTCAGCCTCTGTCTAATTCCATGCGTGGCGAGGATCTCACGCACATCCTTATTGTCAAACTCGCCGCCATTGTCACTCAGGAGAGTCTCGATCGAATGACCAGTATTTCTTGCTTCGGTAATGAATTCTTGTATCTTCTGTTTTACTTCTGACTTGGCTCTCAGGAAGTAAACGTAGCGATAGCCGGTGAAATCATCCTTAAACAATACAAAATAGCGTAGATTTGTTAATGAGTTAGGGAACATAGTTTATGTCGCTGTGTACAAGTTCGCCGGGTCTTGAAGCTCTAGGTCGGGTACCAAACTTCAATCGGTGCGACTTGCCGAATATGCAACTTTCGCAGATGCTTTCATCTTGAGGAAGGTCTACTCCTAACTCCCGTTTTACATATTGACGTACTTGACGTTTGTTCTGATGTACGAGTCGCTCATGGTAAAGCTGCGTTTTTGTTAATGTAAGATTAATTTCTAAGTTTCTGTTAGGAATGATACTCTTAACATTTAGTTTGTCTAAGCCTCCGCTTATGCTGCGTACACCCGTTAGTTTAACTTCGCCGCGTGTTGACATAGTGCAGCTCGTTGGTGTGGACTCAAACTTGCTTATTGAGTTGCAGTCATGAGCAGCTAGAACAGAGAACAGGTTCTTTGTGATCTGTGGCACGTACTAAACGTCCTTCAGGGTGATCTCGTAAACTTTTCCACTTACTTCTGATTCGATGTTGATATTCCCTTTGCCTTTAGCTTGCATTGCATTGCCATTAGCCGTAGAGACGGTGTGCATCTGGTCAAAAGCTTGGAATGTTTGAAATAGATCTCCGCGATTGCTGACATGGCATGTTGCGCCGTTATCAACGTACCAGTTGACTGTATTCGATGAAGTCGTCGATACTTCATGGTCAGTTGTCAGTACTTCCGCTTGTAAGTACATCGATTCCACTACTTGAGATTCCTTTTGAGACGAAACAGAACGAGGCGGGTTACTGCTTTCGGAGGTTTGCCATCTTGAAGCCATCTTTTGCAATCCTTCACGCGGTGACCTTTGACGGAGCAGTAGTTGCATTTTATCTTTGCATCCTTATTCTTTTTCTTTGTCCCTTTCTGTGTGGTCTTTGTTGCTAAGGCCTCTTGTTCTGGTGACACGTTAGACACCATTAAGTTCCTTTCGAACACGCACAGACGGTCGGTTAGGTTATCAATGGTTCGTTCGGACGTTGGACACATTAACCATCCACTCTTGAATTGAACGTATTCTTCACCCAGTGTATTGACCGTTTTGCATATGAGAAGAAGATCCGGAAGCTTCTCTTGCTCTCTCTCGCCGAGCTCTTTGTTCAATGAGGTCCAAACGTTCTTCAACTTTGACATATGAGTTGCTGCGTCGTCAGCTGGATCCTTTCTCAGTCCAAAGAAACTCATACATAATTGGAAGGTTTTGTCTTCGTTTGTTCCATCAAACATTCGATGAAGTTCTAACCATATTTCTCTAGTGGACGTAAATACCATCACTTTTCGTAGCATTTCTTCAGTCATATTGTTGGTGATAAAGAAAAGAGCACTCGAGTCGGCTTTCGTGAATTCCGACACGGTATCGGCGGCGGATGTTCCGTTCGCAATGGCTTCGCTTTGTTTATCCTCGGTAAGTCTGCCTTCGATTATATCGAGAGCGCGAGGTATGCCCTTGAGCACAATAAGCACTTTATACTTCCATGTATCCCAGTTACTTTTACCTTCGAGAGGTGCAATGTTGTACTTGAAAGTCGATTCCATCTTTCAGCTAAATTGCAGCAAAACCATAACCTGTTGTGATATAGCAGTGCGCAGACGATGTGGAAGCTATTTAGCAATGAAATAAACGCTTATTGAAATATAAAACAGACTTTTATTTACAACTGAGAAAAACTATTCGTGTAGGTACAGATTTTTCATATAGAGAGAGTGACATTTGACATCTAAAATATCAAATACAAAAACCCATGTAGGTTTCCAAGTAGGTTGCACTCGCTTGTTTTGCGATCTCCTTTAACAAGTTAAACCCAGATTTCTGCATTTATTCACACGAGTAATGACTTCGTTGTCCAGTTTTATATTGAGGCAAATATTATCAAATTTTTTAACCTTTTTGTTGGTACCTATTAACATTAATTTTGATTTCCTTGGGTTAAAGACCAGATAGTTGGATTTGCACCAATCAGCTATTCTAGATAAGTCACTGTTGATCATTGTGATAGCATTATCAATATTTTCTGGTTTAAAGGAAAAATATAGCTGTAATTCGTCTGCATATAGGTGATATTTGCAGTGTTTAATACTGTGGATGAGATCAGCGCTGTACAAGATATACAAAATTGGGCCAAGTATAGAACTCTGTGGAACTCCTCGCGTTACAGGGAGAAATGAGGAGTTTGATTTGGTACCATTCCTGTCCACAAGTTGCACATACTGTTGCCTTTCTGCCAAATAACTTTCAAACCATTTAACTGTAGCCGTGTCCACCCCATAATATGAGAGCTTGGATAAAAGTAGTGCGGTATTTATTGTTTCGAAAGCGCGTGAGAAGTCCAGGAGAACCAGAATGCTGACCTCTCCCTGGTCAGGACCAGGGAGAGGTCAGCATTCTGCATCGGCTCAGGAGCCGAGAGTAGGTTGTCAACCACATCAGCCATAGTTTGTTGTCCCATAAGTTTTGAATAATATCTTTTATTGGCCTATCTTCTATCTAACGGGGACATATCTTGTCTTTCTTTATTTTTAACTTGGCTGTGGCTATAGCATGACCTCTCACATCAGGGCAGTGTCCCACTCTGTTACCTTTAATGTGCATATGTCTGTACAGATCAAGTCAATTAGACTTTGACTGTGATCAGTAAAATGGGTTGGATCAGTGACTACCTGGGTAAGGTTCATTGTCTCAAAGAACTGTGACAGCAACCGTGGCCCACCACCCCCAACCGCAAGTAGGTCAACATATTGAAGTCTCCCAACAGGACAAGGCTATCGTACCTATCAAAGGAGGTAATAGAGTCGGTGATGGCGTCTAGAAATATGGTAACATCTAGCCATAGCCGAAATCGGCCCGCAAACAAAAAAATTGGCCACCATCTTGAATTTTTATTTTTTTTAACATTGCGTTGCTGTTTTCTTGCCAAAATACTACCAAAAACCGAGTTTCATCGAAATCGGTCCGCAAACAAAAAAATTGGCCACCATCTTGAATTTTTATTTTTTTTAACATTGCATTGCTGTTTTCTTGCCAAAATACTACCAAAAACCGAGTTTCATCGAAATCGGCCCGCAAACAAAAAAGTTGGCCGCCATCTTGAATTTTTTACATTTTTAACATTGCGTTGCTGTTTTCTTGCCAAAATATACCAAAAACCGAGTTTCATCGAAATCGGTCCGCAAACAAAAAAGTTGGCCGCCATCTTGATTTTTTTTTACATTTTAACATTGCGTTGCTGTTTTCTTGCCAAAATACTACCAAAAACCGAGTTTCATCGAAATCGGTCCGCAAACAAAAAAGTTGGCTGCCATCTTGAATTTTTTACATTTTTAACATTGCGTTGCTGTTTTCTTGCCAAAATACTACCAAAAACCGAGTTTCATCGAAATCGGCCCGCAAACAAAAAAGTTGGCCGCCATCTTGAATTTTTTTTACATTTTAACATTGCGTTGCTGTTTTCTTGTCAAAATACTACCAAAAACCGAGTTTCATCGAAATCGGTCCGCAAACAAAAAAATTGGCCACCATCTTGAATTTTTATTTTTTTTAACATTGCATTGCTGTTTTCTTGCCAAAATACTACCAAAAACCGAGTTTCATCGAAATCGGCCCGCAAACAAAAAAGTTGGCCGCCATCTTGAATTTTTTACATTTTTAACATTGCGTTGCTGTTTTCTTGCCAAAATACTACCAAAAACCGAGTTTCATCGAAATCGGCCCGCAAATAAAAAAGTAGGCCGCCATCTTGAATTTTTTTTACATTTTAACATTGCGTTGCTGTTTTCTTGTCAAAATACTACCAAAAACCGAGTTTCATCGAAATCGGTCCGCAAACAAAAAAGTTGGCCGCCATCTTGAATTTTTTACATTTTTAACATTGCGTTGCTGTTTTTTTGCCAAAATACTACGAAAAACCGAGTTTCATCGAAATCGGCCCGCAAACAAAAAAGTTGGCCGTCTTCTTGTATTTTTTTATTTTTAACATTGCGTTGCTGTTTTCTTGTCAAAATACTACCAAAAACCGAGTTTCATCGAAATCGGCCCGCAAACAAAAAAGTTGGCCGCCATCTTGAATTTTTTTTAACATTGCGTTGCTGTTTTCTTGCCAAAATACTACCAAAAACCGAGTTTCATCGAAATCGGC